>OX439141.1:18932540-20132540 GCA_949318255.1 Pollenia labialis
CAATTAACTACGATTTGATCTTAGACAAACTTACTTTACGGAATCAGGGCTGCCGAAATTGAACTATTTATTACCGATAACCGTTTTGTCACTTAAAATAAACAAAATTAGATTACCGTATTAAAATTTGTAATATGTTTATACAGAATTAATTCGGATAAATATGACTTAACGATTTACTAACTTAACATTATGAATCGATTCTTAGTACATATTTTGAAGAGGATCCCTTGGAGCCATGGCCGTGCACAGACGGCACTAAATATGCTAACATAAAATAGTAAATTGTAGGCAAGCGAGGTAAAGGGAATGTTTTTCGTTGGCATAAAGTTTTAGCCGTCTTTAACTCCGCACAAGCAGCGCAAAAGTTTGACATACATATACGCCATGTATAACTTGACTCTGCTTCAAGTAGCTCTTAAGAGACTGCAAATAATACTTTACTAAAATATGCTGCCATAAATGAATCATTGGGTGAAATATTAGCCTGTTGTGTTGCCGAGGACGGCATACCTAATGAGCCACTAAAAACTTTTCTGGCATATCTTCATGATAAAACTACAACATACCGGCGGAATCAACGATATGGGAAAATTCATCGGTTTAATTTATTAAAACACCAAGAACTTAAAACAAAATTGAAGGAATCAAAAAATGTCATGGAAAGTTTTAAATTGTGATCGACGAATTGACAGATATTTCATACAAAATCTTGGCATTTTCTGGATTTAAAGGAATCTGACTGTTCTGTTGAGGATTGATTTTACTCCTTATGCGGAATTTTTTCATTTTCTATTTTTGTTTTGTTTATTAACAAACGCATTGTGTGATAAAAAAACCGTATACTGATTTTTAAAGTAAATTTGGATAATTTGGTACCGTTCTTCAAGCGTGAACCTATTCCTGATGACTTTTCAGCGCATCTTAACTGTCAGAAATTGAGCGCAGTATGGCAGTTCGTTTGATAGCAAGCCCTTGCGTAAGTTCTATTGTGCTTAAAAAAACACACTTTATAAAAATATAATAAAAATGGACCTGATTATTTATTTTTATCTAAACAAATTAAGTTACTAAATATTATAATACAAAGACAAGTTGAATGGGAACAATCCAAATTGTTTGAGGATTAACTGAGGAATATTAAACCTGGCCCAAGGGCTCATAAGAATATTTATAATTTAATTGGATAAAGAAAGAATACATCCTTACGAGACATTTCCATTAATGGAATTCATTAGAGGACGAGATTCCCAGCTTTTCAATTTCTTACTGTTATATTTAATAACTGCTTAAATAACAGTTATTTTCCTATTGTTTGGAAAGCGTCCAAAATTTTTCCGATTCGCAAAAAATGTGGTGACAATGAACTGAGTAGTCTTCGGCCTATTTCCTTACTTTCTAATTTAGGCAACATTTTTGAAATTATAATCCACGAGAAAATGTATTTGAATGTAAATTTCAGTTATATTCCCGATCAAATGATTCAAATTGGCTTTAGCCCTTCTTTTATAAAATTGTTGAAAAGATTTTTCTCTGATAGATCTTTTCAAGTTTTTTATAATAATAAATTTTCCGTTCAAGGCGATGAAAAACGTGGAGTTCCTGAGGGTTCTATTTTGGCACAACATTTATTCAACTTCTTTGTGTATGACTTTCCTCACGTTGTGGGTGAGTCCACGGGTCTGTTATATGCTGATGACGCTTTATTAAGAGCATTATATCAGGTTTCTGAGCAATTGAAATTTGTCAAGGCTTTTAACGATATCTGGGAATTAAAAATCAACACATCAAAGAGTGCATCCGAAACGCTTCTGGGAAATGCAGAGGTTTTGTAGTTCCGAAGAGCAAGATGCTTCACCTTCAGTTTGAAGGGGTAGATATCCCCAAGTGACACAGTACCTTGGTGTTAATTTCGGTAACCTTTTAAAATTTAATTACCAAATTAATGGGAATTTTTTCAAAAAGTTTAAAAAATAAAAACTTGCCAATGAAAAAAAAACTTCTTCTCTATAAAACAAGTACTAGACCCGTCTTTTTGTATCCTTTTCCAATATGGTTTAGCATTTCTCCTACTGTATTGAGGGAATTTGAAATTTTCGAAAGAAAGGTGTTGAGGTATTGTATCGGAAAATACTACCATTCCCCAGAAAAAAATTATTCGAATGTATTTGTTTATTCGAAATCGAAAGTAATTCCTGTCGGGTTATATGTTTGTGACTTGATAAAACGAGAACCACTCAACCAATTTTCAAACGAGTACATGCGTTGGAAAGGGGTACTTTCACTGATGGCTTTTATAAAAAAAACTCCCGATAGGTGGCGCTGCTGTCGTGATATTTAATTTTTTTTTTTTATTTTACAAAATTCTCCAGTATTTAATTTTTTATTTTTATTTAGAAAATCCCGCGCAACACCGGGACCAAACAGCCAGTATTATAATTATTTTCAGTTTTTTTTTCAAAAAAGAATTATAAAAAGTCTCAATAAAATAAAACTTAAAACTTATCTTAAAAAAAGATGTAATATAAGTTTTATGCTAACATCTCAATTCAATTCATTCTAAATGTAAATAAGGTCAAGCAACGTTGTCAATAAAATATTTTACATACTTTTTAAATAATTAATAGTCTTTTATAATCTTGATCAGCAACATTGGCGACAAAAAAGCCCCGTCATATTTACAATTTTTTTTTTTTTTATAACAGCCACAAATTTGTTTAACCCCTTTTATGACTTTTAACACAATAAAATTTTTATGTTGAACTTAAAAAATATTTGTGATTTTTTCAGTCTATTTGTTTATCTGTTTAGTATTATTTAGCGATTTTTAATGTGATATTTCACTTTGTAGTATGTAAACAACATTTTTTTTTATTGTTGGTGGTTTGAAATGAACTTGTTCTATGAGCAGGTGGTCAAACATTTTTTAAATGGTTTTTGTTTATTGGATTTTATTGCTCTTGCCTATTGTAGTTGTAATTATATTTTGTTATCATAGCACGTCGATCAATCATAAATCGAAAAGTTTCTCCATTGTTCACACAAAATTTTTTTTTTTTTTTTAAATTTGAACAAAAACTTTGTAAGATTCATATGGGGTTAACAATAAAAACTTTAAGAACCTAATTAAATTGTATAGAAACAAATTAACGAGCAAGCAAAGAAAAAATAAATACACTATTCAAACTATGACAAGGTTGATTGATCCACATTTAGTAAAGTTTTTCTATAAAGGAAATTGTAGTTTCTAATTTATTAATTGCAGGATGTAACGTTTAAATGTTAACCATAACTTTTCGAGGTTGACTTTAAGAAAAAATTGTAAAATTGATAATTTTTTAAGACTTAAGTTTTAGGTCAAAGCTTCTTTAAATTAAGATCGGGTTTTTGAATGCAACATAAGATATCACTGTCACACCTTTTGAAATAACTACACTGATAGAAAAGACGTCATAACGCCGATGCATTTTGACATTAGTACTATGGCAATTGTCTTTGGTTTTGAACCCATGACACTATTTTTATAAGAGGGCATTTTACAAAATAAAGGTTGGGTGTTTTTTTTTTAGGTGAAACACTTCAATTTGGCATCACTATCATTTGTGATAATTGATTTGACAGTTCTTGGTTGTTCCCAGAAAAATTCTCGCTAATTTTTTTTCAATTAAAGCATTAATCAAAAGTAAAATCAGTTTTAATTAAAAATTTAATGAAGTGAATTAAAAGTTTAATCAAGCAAATTAAGTGTTTAATCAATTGAATTAAACGTTTAATTGATAATATTAATTTGTTTACTGGTGCAAATTTAATTAATTTTGTAATTAATATCACAAATTTTTTAATTGAAATCAATTTTTATTTTTTTCTGTGTTTGCAAACGGCTCATAACAATTTTGGAAATCTTTAGTTAACTTGAATTTTGTATGAAAATAACAGAACTACCGCATATGGTGCGATAATTATTCTAAAATAAAGGTCGAAAAACGTTTACAACCAAAAAGTTGTAAGAAAGTTTAGTCGTTCAAGACCAACAACATACAGGGATGTTCTGAAAACCGAAAACGCAAGAATTTTAAACGTCGTTTCTTAATAAGATTTCTGTAATAAAAGAATTTTCAACAAATATTATACAAATATTTCTCTATTAAACCGAATTTTATAACAAAAACTATAAAAATTATATTAAAATAGTCTTAAAAACAACTTTCAAATTCTTGCGTTTTCGATTTCCAGAATATATCCTAGACCATAGTAATTAAAGCAGTGTTCAAAAATAAACACTAAATATCGTTTCATAGTGTTCGGTTCAGTAGATTTCTGGAAAACACAAACGCTAATAGTGTTTGTGTTGAAAATCATTAAAAAAAAATAACGTTTCCCTGTTAGTCACCTTTCGAACACAAAAATAATACTGTTGATAAAAACTCAACAAAAGATGAGAACATTTAATTTCGTTCGGGTTTTTTTTAAATCCACAAACTTCATTGTGTTCGGTTCGGCTCATTAATGTTCGTCCCTTTCGGCTGTTAAAAAAAAAACATTATATAATGTTCGGTTCTTTCTTAAAAATAGTTACGTGTGGTATTAAGGGTTGTGTTCGTCTACACAATCACTAAAAAAAATAGCTATCGTTCTTGGTTGTGTGAGCCAAACGCTAAATAATGAACTGTTAATTTTCGAACACTGATTTAGAGTACCCGGACCCGTCAGAACAAAATTATGTTATGAGCTTAAGATTCATATATGTACGAGTTATTTGCATTGGATATACCTACATATGTACACATATCAGATTTTGTTCGTCCTAATGTGATTTTAGGAAGGAGGTTTATATGGGGTATATGGTCAATTCTGGACTTATAATAACAACGTTTTGCTATGACATAATGGCTATTGTAAAAGTTTTTGTCGCCAAAGTTTATGTCAATACCAACACTTATATGGAAGGTATGACATTAAAAGCTATTTTCGGGAGTGGTATCAAATATGGAGCGATTCCAATAAAATTATGTAAGGTTTTTAGGTATTAGAATCATAAAGAATAACATAATTTCGGGCAAAATAATTTTCGCACTGTTTTAAAATATATAACTAAAACTACATACATACATAATTTATTTCACATCGGAGTTAAATATTTAGAAAAAAAAAATTAACGATTTAACTCTCTATTCAACACTAGATGACATTTTTAAGAGATTGACAAAAGTTCTTAATCAAATTAAAACACTGGTAAATTGTTCATTGTGATTTATTAAGCTTGTAAGCTTGTCATCCAAAACTTTTATTAAAATAAAATTTCAAAAAATTAGTAATAAAAACATACAATCGTGCTATAATAAGCAATAAGTTATTTGTACATAGAAAAACAAATTAACAACACACCACTCACTCTAAACCCGCAATTCTTAAAGTTGTACACATTTTTAAATTTAATTGTGCGGAAATTCAATAAAATTAATATTTGAAAAAAAAAACAATAACAACAAAAACATAAACATAAACTCATGAAAGCAATGACAATAAATTGTGTCACAAGTGTAACAGTCCACAAATTGACACTTTAAAAGTTTTTAAACTTGACCTTCGATTAAATACTTGTCTAAAAAGACACAAACAGTAACATAGAAATAGAAATAACGAATTAAGTGTTCGAGATAACGATTCATATGGCAACGCCATTAATGCGTGCTTGACATTTTTTTTGTTCAAGTCATGCGTAATTTATTAGAACAACGACAACAGCAAAAACTTCAGATTTGTTGGTGAACTGGTTGCTTGTTTTTGTTTTAAAAGTATGTACATATGTGTACGTACTTATCTAATTCATTGTCAAGGTGAATTGTTCAAGTGAAATTTTTTTTTATTATTATGACAATGGATTTAGTTGGAAGCAAATTTCAAATTGTTATAATTTCTGAAATTAATAAACTAAAAAAATATTATGAATAGTTGTTTAATGTGAGCAAGTATGCAAGGTGCAATGACAAGTACATAGTTTGCTATGTATGTTAATTGAACGACCTTTTAGTATTAGATTAATATTTTAAGATTTTTAGAATATTAATTTAGAGCAGTATTGATTGAAGCATTGAATTCCTGAAACTTTCTATCACGGTAAACAAGTTCATATTTACAAGTAATTTTACATATACCAGACATTTGTATGTACATTAGACTCAAGAATGATAGAAATAAAGATTACGCCATCCCTAAAACAAAGTTATAATCTATGTCGCATGTTGGACAAATGACGTAACGCGAACTTCCATTCTATTGGCAGTTAATACCAAAAAAGCGAAAGTTTTCGTTTTGATTTATGCACAAATTTTACGATTTTTCATGTGATCAATTTCATACTAACGTAGTAAACTGAAACGCACATATTTATGATCTACACCATTATTATAGGCTGAAAGGATCTTACACTTTATCAATAGAGATAATGATATTCGTTGGTTAGTCCGGCTGGCTGTCTCGTTGTCTGTCCACGAAAACTTTGTGTGCATAGTGCAAATCGCAATTTCGAAGATAATATCATGAAATTTAGTAAAAATGTGCTAATTGTCACAAGGACGAACCATTGTTATGAGAATCGGTCTTTAAATTCACATGGCCCCCATACAGTATCTTTTCGGAAAAGAGTTTTTGTGCCCATAAACTACCTTATTATATTTGTATTTAGATTAAATTAAGATCAAAAATATTTTTTGCAACTCAAATCAACTAAATTATTCACATAATAAGGGGGGTTTCATTTCAAGTTGCACATCCGATGTCTTTCGATCGGGATGAAATTTGCACCAAGGTTAGTCCCATTGGATTGTAGTTTAGACACACTTTTGCAACAAGATCGGTAAAGAGCTGAGTAAGAGGTGTTAAAAATGTGTTTTCCCCCATCCATGTAACTTATTCACTATTGCTCTTAGAAAAATTTGTCAAAAATTGTTTAGATAGCTATTTCTTCAATCTTTTGAAAAAACAGTAAAAAAAAATATTTAATTTTTTTTTTTGCAAAGCCAAAAATTTTTTTTAGTTTTTTTTCAAAATGTACCCTTTTTTATTGCCACACCATGATTTTTTAGACAAAGAGCAATGGTCATAATTTAAGGATTTGAAGATATATTTGAAGTCTGGTGAATTCGTTATTTCATATGATATCTGGTTTGTTACATTGGCCTTCTCGAGACATAAGATCTGACTATAAATGCCAAAGTTATAACGAAAAATTTCAAAAGCCGACTCCTACGTTCGACAAAAAAAATAAAATTGTTGAAACCACTTTGCAGAAATACTTTATATTTGGGGTGTACAAGGATTTTTTGGGGTACGGGTAATGCTTGTCAATGAACGAAACAATTTCAGAGTTCGTAGTGCACATATATTTGAGAAATGCCTTAATTAAGTGCATAAAAACTGCATAAAAGGCTTGAAATTTTTGTGAAAATCGTTTTTCCAATAGTTCTTTACTTCTCAAATAAATGAAAAAAGTAGTTTGCAGAAAATTCGCCATCTAAAATGAAGTACAACCTAAGCATTTGATGCATGGTAGATGAATTTCCAGCAGTTTATTCAGCACTTAAAACTTTTGTTAAAAAGTCTTTAACACCTAAACAAGTGGTATGTCTATTAACGCATTCCCCGGAATTTCAAAGAAATTTATACCCATATACTATTTTTAAAAAATTTGATCAAATCAAATATTTTTATTATTCATTTCATTAGTAATCATTTTGCAAAATTTAAACAAAATGATTTTTTTAATGCAAGTTTGTTTCTTAAGTCTTTCGTTTTATTTACTCTGAACCAACAACGTTTAAACTTGTATACTAAAATTATTATAAACATGTTTTAATGAAATTTTAAAGTATTTAATTTTTGCTTATTTCCTGCTAATTAGATGTATAATTAAACATAATGCATTTATTTAGCAGCAAACATTCATAATATGTTTTTTTATGAATAAAATTATTTGAAGAGTTACTCACCCATACGAAAGAAATTATTTAAATTTACAATATGATTATAATTTAAAGGTGTTAACTGTTAGATAATATGTCTACTTAATATGGTAGAGTTTACATGATAGTTTGTGATTTTATATACATAATTATATTTTTATTCTTTTTTAATGTTAAAATTATTTTATGTCTATGACCTTAAGAGTTTTAGGCATTAATCCGTGTAACCAAATACAAACACACCCAGTTTACCAAAATAATAAGACAAAGTTATAGAAAGACAAAAAAACAACTTAAGATTTCAGCAAATTAATGTGTTTTGTGTTTTTTTTATCGGGTGTTTTTTATACACAGAAAAAAGATTTGACGATGTCCGTCTGTCTGTGTGTATGTTGAAATGGGTTTTCCGAAGACCCCAGAAATTATAAGGCCAAGGTTGTTATACATTTATGACGCATAAGCTCCGTTAAAGTTTTATTTTGAAATTCAGTCAGATTAAATAAGCGCTTAAGATCATTTTGCGAAAAACGGTCAAAAGGTTTTTTATTTGAGATTTCACGACAAAAATTGTTTGAGTCAGTTGATATTTAAATAGTAGCCTGGGTTTTCAAAAACCATCCGTAATAAATTTTGTTGTGTTGTTGACGAAACAGAAGTAAGAAATGGAATAATTTACAATGTTATACAACTTGACTAAAACTTGATGTTTTACCTCAAATTGATCGCATAGTACTCCCTATATCCTAAAAAAATTTGTCACACAAAAAAAATCTCAACAAACATCTCAAAACGTACCAAAATTAAAATGTTCAACTCCAGCGTTAAATCCACATTGCTGTACGGTTGCGAAACGCGGAATATGGCACCGCGCGATATCCAGTCCCTTCAGGTGTTCGTTAACAAATGCCTGCGTAGAGGCTTGCGTGTTTACTGGCCCTCCTTAATATCAAATGCCCAACTCTGGTCAGATACCAACCAGCAACCAATTGAGATGGAAATAAGAAAACGCAAATGGGGATGGCTTGGACACACTCTCCGCAAGCCATTAGACGATATCACTAAGAAGGCCATAGACTGGAACCCACAGGGAAGCAGGCGCATCGGACGACCATCACACACCTGGAAACGCCAAATCATAGCCGAACTGTCCGAGCTACGACTACAGTCGAACGAAGTCAAACATCGCGCTGATGATCGAGATCATTGCGGCCCTATGCTCCCCAGAGGAGTAAAAGGAACATATATATATATATATATATATATTAATTTGTTTACTGGTGCATATTTAATTAATTTTTTAATTAATAGTATTTTGACCAAACATCTTAAGTCAAGTTTAAAAAGTTGAAAAAAATATTGTTAATCATACGAATTTTCAGTATTGTTTTCGTTTTTAATATTTTGTAAGTATTTTTTTAATGTACGCACTTTGGTAAGTAGCTACCCTTTAAATGCTTTGTAGTTAAATTGTAGCCAATGACATTTTACCTTTTTGGAAGGTAAAGCCTAGTACTCTGTTCCAATTTGTGAAAAATGTTGTATATTGGTGAAACATTTACTAAATAAGAGGGATTTAGTTCAATAGTCAGCTCAAATTAATTAATATTGCAGAAAGTGGAATGAAGAACATCCCAACAAATGCAAAAAAATCCAAAAGGTTTTGCAAAAAAAAATATGTTTCAAAAAATAAAACAAATTTCAACCATTTTAAATCTGTCGCCCGATTCTGGCAGTCGTGATTAAGAACTTTCGCGATTCGAAAGCAATTAAATGTAGGAATATTTCAGTCAATAATGAACGAATCGAAATTATTTTTTCAGTGTTTTAAAGCATTAATTTGAGCTTCACAATACTGAAAAAATTATTTCGATTCGTTCAGTATTATAGAATTAGAAATAAAATTGCTTTTGAATCGAGAAAGTACTCGATCACGACTGCCAGAATTAGGCCTCTGGAGTCAAATTTATTGAAAATGTTTAAGTTTTATGTGCGTATTTTTTATTTTTTTTAATGCATATTTTGGAGTTTTAAGTGCATATTTCCGATTTTTAGTGCATGAAATCTCATCCCTAGTAATCATGTTTGACGCCATTAGATTATTTGCTATGAGGATAAGTAAAGTCTTAGGTCTATTCTGGTAAACCAGCTTAGGAACTTGATAGCAAAAACTTGGCATGTTGTTGCCCAAAAATCAGCCAGATTAACTGCGAAGAGGGTGTGTAAAAATTTTACCTCAAGGTTACGCGATGTACGCACTAGCGACGGCGTGTACATGCCCGAAATTATATGTAAACGTGAATGTCATAAAATTATCTAAATTAAATTATTTCAATTAAAAGTTCTCTAGCTTTAAAAAAAACACCCGATATTATGACACAGATACAACATTTTGTTTAGTGATTACAGTTGTTTGTTTAATAAAGAATTTAATTCACTGCGATAGAAAACCTATAATTTTTGGTTTCTAGTGAATTGATTTAATTAGCTTCTAAAAACAATCCACAACTACTATATAATAAGCAATAAATAATTCATAAGATCCCATACAAAATTATTGTTTTGTTTTTTTTTTTTTTTATTAAAAGTTTTCTGCATTTTAAGTTTAGCTAACAACTTAAGATGCCCTTCAATTAAGGTTTCGGTATATGATTTGTACAACTAAAAATATCAAAAGATTTTTACAATTTTCTGGGCGAGTTTTCAAGCTTTTTCGATTAGCAACTAAGTTTTGGCAAATTGCGTAAGATTTTCAAAAATATTTGGTTTATATTTTGCAATTGTGCAATCAATTTTCTGAACAAAGTTTTAACAAAAAAATTTATTGTACTCTTCCCAACAGGTGGAAAAGACTCAAGACGTTTATGGGTAATGTGAAATGTCAGATAGTCAGGAACCTGTTAGAGCACTGTCCTACTTTGAAGTGAAGTCGAAGATGCTCATGGATTGTGTTACATCATTAAATAATCTAGGGAAACAGAACAATCTTTTTGTTGGTTGCCTGGCCACGAGAGTCATGCAGGCATTGAAAGGACGAACTGCATGGCAAATAGAGATGATGGCCCCCTATTTTTAGGTCCTGACCACTTTTTCGGTATCCCAGCTGGTATCATTAGGGAAACGATAAGATCATATTCCGAATGGGAATTAATTTGCCTATAGACACATATTCCTGGGCTTCGACTAACCAGAAATAAAGCAGCGCATGCATGCTTTTACCTGTCATATAATGAATGCAGACTCGAAAAACTACATCTCTGATAAAGTATGTTAAGAAACTTGATGCAACTCCACAAACTTAGCAATCAGACTAACAGAATACCGATTTAGCGACATCGATATTGTGTAGCTAATGGCATTAAAACATTTTTAGGATGGAATAAATCAATTTAAATCAGCAAGACCCTCGCAAACATGGGTGAGATACGGGGGCAATTCCTAATTCAAGTAGAACATAGTGTTTTTTGCATTGCCTTGTTAGTGTTTACGTCTTAAAATATCACCCATTTGTAATTAAAACATTGTTAAACTCAAGACAAATCCATAACGCGTTGGTTTCTCAGTTCGCTTTAGAAAATTACTTTTTTGGTTGTCATAATAAGTTGAATTCGCCATGCAATATACATACATACAATAATAAAAGGCAAATTGCAAAAAATTATCACTTGAGCTGTCATTACCACCTCTTATTAATTTGCCTTGGTAAATCCAAAACAAATTGATTCGAACTGTCAAAGTCAGCAGGCTTTTCACTGTAGTGAATTCTCCTTGACTGAAGATATAAAAAAATTATATTTGTAATTTCTTTATTATTTCTTAGAAACAATACTATTTCGAAATTTAAGAATTTTATATTATCAACGAAAAATCGAGGAAACAGCCGATTGGCTGAAAGTACAAAAATTGTGTGAATGTTAGTGAAAAAGTGTGAGCGTATTGAGTCGAACTTGCACTTGCATGTGGAAACGGGTGTTACACAATTGTAGCAGGACAAATAGAGAGAGAAAAACATACCTTTTTTCTTTCTTTCTCTCTCTCTCTCTCTCTCTCCCACTATCTCTCCCACTCTCTCTCTCTCTCGTCTCCAATGCTACGAAAAAATATTCTTAAAAACAAACTGAACAAGCAAAAATTCAACAAAAATATTTTATCAAAATGTTGATTATTCAAGCATTAAGTCAAATAACAATATATGTACATAAATATACAAAACATTCATAACTCAAGCAATAAAAATCCTTGATTTTCATATTGTTTTACTTTGAAGTAACCCAAACGATCAACAACACCACAACTTTATTCCAACACAATGTGTTTTTAAAAAAAATAACTCTGTTCTATGAAAACTAATATTGAAAAATAATTCGAGATTCTTAATATTCTGACCTACAACTTTGCACAAACAATAAAATAAACAAAAAAAAATAGTAATAATAATAAAGGAAAACCTTTAAATTTTGAATGCATTTTTAAAAAAGACAACAACAACATTGAAAACTTGTAAGCGAACATACCTTAATACGTATGCACATTCATTAAAATTGTTAGTTTTTTAGAAACTTTGAAATTAAATAAAATTGTAACTGAAAATACAAAAACAAACATAAATTGTTTGTAGATGTAAGGTTTTCAATTACAATTATATGTTGTATACTAGTGAGTGTTGTTTGGCTGGTCTGGCATAGTTTATTTTCCATTTTTCTGATCCAACCAACATTCATGCAATAAATGCGCTTCAGTGATTATGAGTGTTAGCAGGCCTTGTTTCATGAACTCAGTTAAATATGGTTAAAAATAAATAAAGTACCTTAAGCCTATTCTATTTGGAAGTATTTATAAAGGCCTTATGTTGGAGCTTTTCGGTGTAAAATTTAAAAATGCACCATAACGATTTTTAACTGATTTAAGGAACCGGCTACCTGTTCTATTCAAATTTAACAAATTTATTTATCTTCATCTTATAACGGGTCCGCCATCTAACGTTTTTTTCAACTAGTGCTTATTTCGTGAATGGTAACACTTAGCTCATGTCTTATTTGACAGATAATGAATATGGTTGGGTATACGCTTGAACAACGTTGGGAAATATGCGTTTTTGCTTCGCTAAGTGGGCCTGCGATCGACTTACAGAAGATGCCGATTTTGCCAAAAAAATCATTTTTTCAGATGAAGCTCATTTGATATTGGCGAGTATGTAAACAAGCAAAATTGTCGCATTTGGAGCACAGAAAACCCGCACGCATACATTGAAAAGCTGATGCATCCAAAACGAGTCACTGTTTGGTTCAAAAGCATAATGGGCCATTTTTCTTCGAAAATGGAAAAGGAGTGGCCGTTACAGTCAAGGGCGATCGTTATCGGGTCATGTAGCCGAAGCTACACTCGATGGTTTGCGCCCTGTTTTTGAAGATCGCATTATCAGCTGCAGAGCTGATGTCGTTTGGCCACCTCAGAGCTGCGATGTGACACAGTTAAATTATTATTTGTGGGGTGCCGTCAAAGATAACTGTTACGCCGACAAGCCAGAGAGAATTGACGCTTTAAAGGACAATATTCGTGAAGCCATTGGTGAAATACAGCTGCACACAATCGATAATGTGCTTAAAAATTGGACCGGTCGTGTAGGCTACTGCATGGCCAGCCGAGGCAGCCATTTGAATGAAATTATTTTCCATTATAACCGGAAGGATTGCACTTTCAAATAAAAAAAGAAATTTGAGAAAATATTCAGTAGTTTTTTTTATAGCATTTTCAAAAAAAAAAAGTTATTTGGCGGACCCTGTATATAAATCGGCAAAGGCAAAACAGTTAAGAACACTTTTCTCCTCTCGTTCTACGACATGTAATTTTTTTTAGTTTTCTCTAAAAGCAAAGTAAATGTCAACAAAGAAACTGAGGAATCGTTTACAATTAAAAAATGTGCTGTTCGACGGTCAAAAACACTCTTCATGAGATTCCCAATAGACTTCTAAGCGATTGAAAATGCAATCTGAGATACAACATAAAATTGAGATTTTTTTTAATAGTTAATAATTTTGATTCTGATGCTGGTGGCAAATTATTCAAAAAGTGCTTTTGTTTCTTGCTTCAAGAGTGGGAAAGTTGATACGTATTTAATTAATTTTTAATACGAGCAATAAATTTAAAAAAATTTCAATTTATACTATTTTGAAATTCTATTTAAAACATTTTTAGAGATCAAATATCGTATTTTTTCTTGCAAATTTGAAAATATGTAAATCTTTTTGTTTCATAAGTATCAAAAAACGTGTTTTTGCTCTTGCTGCGCTCCTTAGAACCAATTTGGCATAAATTTCACTTATCCAAATTATTATTGTTAGACATTTTTGGGGAAAAAAGAAAAAACTTACATATTTCCGCTTATAAGAAAAGTCAGATAAATTGGAAATATTTTTCTTTTAGTCATTTTATTAAATACAGATCCAAGTACAGAGCAATTAAAGGGATTCGACTAAAAAATAATTCCCACAGAAGGGATGGTTACCGTACATATAAAAGTTTTTGGGCCAAATGTACATACATAAATGTGGGTGAAGATAAATGTGTCGAACTAATTATATTCCGACGTTACATTTTACGTCTTTACATATTTAGAAAAACGTTTTTCGTATTTTGGATATTTTTCCTAATATGTTTTAATATTTATGACTAATTATTTAATGTTTTCGTATTTGTGACATATTTAAAGAAATTAAATTATTAATTAATCGCTAAGTGTAGTTAATAATATGTGCGTTTGAGAACTTTTACAGAAAAATGCAGTAAATGAGTAAAATGAAAAATTTCTCTTACAAAAAGCTGTCGTACAAAAAAGTACGCGAACGCAAAATTTGTAATAAAAATTCGTAAAATAAAGGCAAAAGCTGATGGCAAATAATTGAAGTGTTGAAAAATGTTTACACTTTTGACTACTTAACTCGTTTTCTTAACAGTACTCGATTAAATACTTTGTATAACACGAACATTTTTGGTGCATACAAAAAAATTATTTTATGTAATATTCAACATTTTTTTATTTTTCGAATTTATTCTATGAGCTTAATTTCAATTATGTATTTTATAGAGCTTTTTTGTAATAGTCATATTCCTTCAATTTTTCAAAAATTACTTTATACACTATCAGACTATTATATTGTATTTTCTTGTTACATTTTACCTTAGCTTTCCGTTGGAAAGCAATGAGGTATATTGTATGTACAGAAAAATTTACAATTATTAGACACCAGCAGAATGTAATGCATTTTCTGGCCCGCTACGGCCTTCGTCAGCATTCTTTGTGTCACACTGGATAGTGATACTTTATAAATTGAAGGTATTTAACTCAACAATTTTAACAAATAGAAACTGGAAATTATTTCCTTCCGAAGGTTACTTTATATTATATTCAACATTTTTTTATTTTTCGAATTTATTCTATGAGCTTAATTTCAGTTATGTATTTTATAGAGCTTTTTTGTAATAGTCATATTCCTTTAATTTTTCAGAAATTACTTTATACACTATCAGACTATTATATTGTATTTTCTTGTTACATTTTACCTTAGCTTTCCGTTGGAAAGCAATGAGGTATATTGTATGTACAGAAAAATTTACAATTATTAGACACCAGCAGAATGTAATGCATTTTCTGGCCCGCTACGGCCTTCGTCAGCATTCTTTGTGTCACACTGGATAGTGATACTTTATAAATTGAAGGTATTTAACTCAACAATTTTAACAAATAGAAACTGGAAATTATTTCCTTCCGAAGGTTACTTTATATTATATTCAACATTTTTTTATTTTTCGAATTTATTCTATGAGCTTAATTTCAGTTATGTATTTTATAGAGCTTTTTTGTAATAGTCATATTCCTTTAATTTTTCAGAAATTACTTTATACACTATCAGACTATTATATTGTATTTTCTTGTTACATTTTACCTTAGCTTTCCGTTGGAAAGCAATGAGGTATATTGTATGTACAGAAAAATTTACAATTATTAGACACCAGCAGAATGTAATGCATTTTCTGGCCCGCTACGGCCTTCGTCAGCATTCTTTGTGTCACACTGGATAGTGATACTTTATAAATTGAAGGTATTTAACTCAACAATTTTAACAAATAGAAACTGGAAATTATTTCCTTCCGAAGGTTACTTTATATTATATTCAACATTTTTTTATTTTTCGAATTTATTCTATGAGCTTAATTTCAGTTATGTATTTTATAGAGCTTTTTTGTAATAGTCATATTCCTTTAATTTTTCAGAAATTACTTTATACACTATCAGACTATTATATTGTATTTTCTTGTTACATTTTACCTTAGCTTTCCGTTGGAAAGCAATGAGGTATATTGTATGTACAGAAAAATTTACAATTATTAGACACCAGCAGAATGTAATGCATTTTCTGGCCCGCTACGGCCTTCGTCAGCATTCTTTGTGTCACACTGGATAGTGATACTTTATAAATTGAAGGTATTTAACTCAACAATTTTAACAAATAGAAACTGGAAATTATTTCCTTCCGAAGGTTACTTTATATTATATTCAACATTTTTTTATTTTTCGAATTTATTCTATGAGCTTAATTTCAGTTATGTATTTTATAGAGCTTTTTTGTAATAGTCATATTCCTTTAATTTTTCAGAAATTACTTTATACACTATCAGACTATTATATTGTATTTTCTTGTTACATTTTACCTTAGCTTTCCGTTGGAAAGCAATGAGGTATATTGTATGTACAGAAAAATTTACAATTATTAGACACCAGCAGAATGTAATGCATTTTCTGGCCCGCTACGGCCTTCGTCAGCATTCTTTGTGTCACACTGGATAGTGATACTTTATAAATTGAAGGTATTTAACTCAACAATTTTAACAAATAGAAACTGGAAATTATTTCCTTCCGAAGGTTACTTTATATTATATTCAACATTTTTTTATTTTTCGAATTTATTCTATGAGCTTAATTTCAGTTATGTATTTTATAGAGCTTTTTTGTAATAGTCATATTCCTTTAATTTTTCAGAAATTACTTTATACACTATCAGACTATTATATTGTATTTTCTTGTTACATTTTACCTTAGCTTTCCGTTGGAAAGCAATGAGGTATATTGTATGTACAGAAAAATTTACAATTATTAGACACCAGCAGAATGTAATGCATTTTCTGGCCCGCTACGGCCTTCGTCAGCATTCTTTGTGTCACACTGGATAGTGATACTTTATAAATTGAAGGTATTTAACTCAACAATTTTAACAAATAGAAACTGGAAATTATTTCCTTCCGAAGGTTACTTTATATTATATTCAACATTTTTTTATTTTTCGAATTTATTCTATGAGCTTAATTTCAGTTATGTATTTTATAGAGCTTTTTTGTAATAGTCATATTCCTTTAATTTTTCAGAAATTACTTTATACACTATCAGACTATTATATTGTATTTTCTTGTTACATTTTACCTTAGCTTTCCGTTGGAAAGCAATGAGGTATATTGTATGTACAGAAAAATTTACAATTATTAGACACCAGCAGAATGTAATGCATTTTCTGGCCCGCTACGGCCTTCGTCAGCATTCTTTGTGTCACACTGGATAGTGATACTTTATAAATTGAAGGTATTTAACTCAACAATTTTAACAAATAGAAACTGGAAATTATTTCCTTCCGAAGGTTACTTTATATTATATTCAACATTTTTTTATTTTTCGAATTTATTCTATGAGCTTAATTTCAGTTATGTATTTTATAGAGCTTTTTTGTAATAGTCATATTCCTTCAATTTTTCAGAAATTTTTCAGAAATATGACTATTACAAAAAAGCTCTATAAAATACATAACTGAAATTTAGCTCATAGAATAAATTCGAAAAATAAAAAAATGTTGAATATAATATAAAGTAACCTTCGGAAGGAAATAATTGCCAGTTTCTATTTATTTTATGTAATCTTTCATATTTGTTTGTTATTTTATTTTATTTGATTTAACTAATTTGAGGGGGGTTAATTTATTCAAAAGAACATAAAAAATATATTTTTGCTATTGATTACTTAAGTACCCAAATACTTAACACTTTAACAACTCTAAAAAATTAACATAACAAAAAAAAGTTCAAAAGTTGGTAGTTAGCTAAATAAATGCTTCACAATCAAGTTTAATTAAGTAATATTTATTCACTTTTTGTTTTGGTTTAATTTTTATTTAAACTTTTCTTTTATTTAACAATTTTTTCACAATTTGTAAGCTTTTTGTTTGTTTACCTTTTGAAACATACATATTTTATATACTAAATTTTTACTGCAAAAATTTCTGCAGTAAAAATTTGTAAATACTCAGACAAGAACTGTCACTTAACGCTCTGAATTTGTGTTCTCATTTACTGTATTTTGTGTACTCGAACGCAATTTAGTAAAATGCAGTAAAGTTCAGTAAAAAATAGTAAAAACTTTTGTGTTCTCGAGCGCAGCTAATAATAATAAATGCAAGTTTTAAGGCTCAGTTAGCCGGGAGTAATAGTAGCGTTGCAAATCAGCTGATTCATTTGGTTGTATGTAAAGCAATTAGAACGATTATAGTTAGCAGCAAGATGTTACGTCTCAATCTGTAAGAAGAAGATTTGTCTTACTTTTCTACGGAAAGGTTACTGTTACTCCCGGCTAACTAGGCGTTAATTAGGACCCTTTACACCGTATAAGTTGATGATAACAGTAAGGTATAAGTTGTTCTACTTTATTTCATATTTTATATATATTATTTATCTATGCGGATGACATTTTTCTTCTCTTTAATAGTAATTTGAATGCACATGATGTTTTGCAATACAATATTAACTATTGCCTTAATCAAATTCATGATTGGACTTCACTTAACTCCTTAGCTCTTAACCCTTATAAGTTCAAGGGCATCATGTTTGGGTATAGAAATCAGTTTTTCCCTAGCTTGGATATTGTTCTGGACAATGTGCGGATACAGTTAGTTGATCATATTAAATGTCTTGGTGTGCTTTTAGATAATCAACTTTCCTTTGACACCCATATTAATCTCCTTAATGGTAAAATATTTGGTATTCTTCGTAAAATGTACTCATCTAATTTGTATTTCCCATTACGTGTTAGGTATAATATGGCTCATGCAATGTTGATGTCATCGGTATTATATGGTCCGGTACATGTTCCACTCGCTTAAGCAGAGTTAAGCGTATAGTTAATAGTATTGTAAGATTTGTCTACAACATTAAGCGTCGTGAGCATATATCTATTTCGGTCCGGCGTTTTCTTGGGTGCACGTTTGAAAATTATGTGAAATATCGATTAAGTATTTTGTTCTATAGAGTAATTCGACAACGCAGACCCATTGACCTGTCTAGTTCGTTTGTATTTACAAGATCTGTTAGAAACCCCCAGATTATGATTCCCAGAATTTCCTCATCTTTTTTTAGTAGGTCTTTTATAGTTAGGATTGCTAGGGTTTGGAATTTTTTACCATATTCATTACGGATATTTTCGCATTCAAATAATGTATTTCGTTTAAAACTACTGGAATTCTTCGCTAATTTTACTTTTTAAGGATTTTCTATATCTCAACTAAATACATTTTAGCACTTTGTAAATTGTATTTCCATTTTACCTTATTTGGTTGTGCTATTTCCCTCTTAGTTTGTTACTGTCTGGACCTTTTTTAGGATATTTTTCATTTCTTTTTTTCTCTTTGTTATTTTTTTATTGCGGCTGGGGAGCCATTAACCATTAACTATGATATGTTGTTTTTTTTGATAATAGCTTAATTATTTTTTATTATTATTATTATTATTATTAGTTTATTAGTGTACAAATATGTATATAATTTGTTGTTAATTTCTCAGGATATATGAACATGTAATATTGTTATTTTGGCCTCTAAGGCTTGATATTGCATTAATGAAATAAATAAATAAATATATTCAAAATGTGTTATATCCCCAAAAATCCCCGAATTTTTCTTTAAATCCCCAATCCCCAGATGACTTTCTTTGTCTTTTTTCTCGAATGAAATCCCCAACTTTGGAAATAAGTCCCCAAGTCTGGCAGATATGTATGAGTTCATAAAAGTACACAAAAATGTATATATTTACCCATTGGAAGCAGCCTCCATTTTTTGGCAAAGTTTCAAAGCATTTGTTATTTTCGTTCTTGATAACCCCACACAAAAAGTTTATAACAAATGTTATAGTGTTTGGCACATAGGTTCTTATTGCCTATTGAAATTGACCGAATCGTAGTGCCACGTTCAAAATCCATTTTAAAATATACTGAAAATGATATTTTCGGTTTCAAATCGTTTCGTTTTTAAAATCGATCTCCATCACATACCTGATAGATAGATCCATATTCATATAGCCATACACTCTCGAAAATTTGTTTTTAAATACTGTGGTGTAGGGTATCATATGGCGGGCTTGACCGGCTATACTTTCTTTCTTGTTTTCTAATTAAAAATCATTTTGCTTGTAGTTCTTTGTTTTTGTAAAATAAAACTTTTATCTAAACAAATTAATTAAAATCACAATTTTAATACCTCCAGCTTAGCGTTTTTATGTTTTTGTTTTCTAAAGATTGCAGTAATAATTTCAAAATGACAGTTTTAATAATATTGTGATTGGTGTACATATGTCCATAAAATTCATATCTGGCAGTTCTTAATAAGCTCATTGCTATTGTGAATTCTCCTAAATTAATCATAACAAACAGCTGAAAGTAGAGAATTAAACAATATATTACAGCTTAACATTTTTTTACAAATAAATAAAATATTTATATAAATATTCAAATATTTTCAAATAATAAAATTTGAAAATGGAAATTTCTAACACCTACTATAGCAAAGATGAATACGTTGAGACGGTAAGAAATTTTATGGCTAAACGCTAATATTTGGCTTAAACGATGATCTCATTAGTTTAACAAAATTAAACTTTTTAGGCTTCCGGGAACAAGGTAAGCCGCCAGACAGTGCTATGCGGCTCACAGAATATTGTACTAAATGGTAAAGTCATAGTACAAAGTGGATCCATTATCCGAGGCGATTTGGCCAATGTCCGAACAGGACGTTACTGTGTTATAAGCAAAAATGCTGTAATACGCCCACCCTATAAACAATTTAGCAAAGGTGTTGCTTTCTTCCCCATGCACATTGGTGATCATGTTTACGTAGGAGAAGACGCGGTAGTGTCTGCAGCTGTTATTGGCTCGTTTGTGTATATTGGAAAGAATGCCATAATTGTTAGTTAGCAAACGTTTTAATATTGAAACAAATTTAAAATTGTATTTTTTCTAATTTTAGGGTAGAAGATGCGTTTTAAAAGACTGTTGTATTATTGAAGATGGTGCTATTTTGCCGCCTGAAACCACTGTGGCTAGTTATATGCGTTACACTGCTAAAGGAACTATTGAAGGTGGCCAGGGTAATCCCAACTTTGTGCCAGCCGCTATGCAAGATCAAATGATTGATTTTACAAAATCATTTTATGAACATTTTATACGTTTGCCTCAAGCATGTTAATTTTATTTTTTTTCTTTTTTTTTAATATTCTTATTCTCTAAGACCTAATCTATTAAACCAGTTTCAACATCATAAGCAGTATGGCCCATTTCAAAAACGGGTCCTGTTAAACCTGTACGCAATGCAATATCACAAGCCGTTTCTTCAGAGTTATTCAATGAATTAGCATTGATATTTCGATCCATCATTAAAACTGTAGCCGTATTTCGGCAATTTGATACCGTGGCAGCAATATGAAGAGGGGTCTGTAGTCCATCTGATTGAGCGTTAACATCAGCTCCATATTGTAAAAGTAAAAGAGCACATTGTGCATTACTCCATTTACAGGCCGAGTGCAACGGAGTCCAACCTAAATTTGTTTTAGCATTTGGATTAGCCTTATATTGTATTAGCAGTTTTGCAATATCCTCAAAATTATTATAACAAGCCCGATGTAAAGGCGTATACCCATCATTATCTATGGCTGTCACTGCTTCCGGATCTAAACGTAAAATTTCTCTTACCTCATTGATTTTATTTTCATTAACTGCCCACAAAATCATTCGTTCAATGCTAGCTATTAAATAAATTTGTATATTTAATAATACATTGAAAATTGTTTATACTCTAATACGAATTTACCTTGAGGATTGAGATCTTCTTCTATGAGTTCATCAGCATCATCATCCCAACCACTTACATGCATACCCTGTGGAACTTTAGCATAGCGCAGTTTTTCCAGTTGGGATATCTCGTCATCCGAATCGTAATCTGCCATAATTAGTACACAATTTATAAATTGTAAATTTGCTTAAATGTTTTCCCAGTTGCCAAAAAGCCTTTTGACATTCTTCTACAATTCCGTTTGTTTATGTGACACGACTTATTCACAATAGTTACCATACTATATGAGTTACCAGCTATATATAAAATAGGATGTATTTTTGTGTGTATGTAACGTATGGACTCCAAAACGGCTAGGCCGATTTTGATGAGATTTTCGGTCTGGGGGCGGAGGGGCGTGGCAATATCCATAACTTGCAAACGGCTTGGCCGATTTGAACGATTCTTTAAAATGATCGTCATGGTCCAACTTAGGTTTTTACGGAAAGAAAATTTTGCCCCGCCCACCTTTACGCCCACTTTTTTCGATTAACCTAAAATCAGAAAACGGCTCCATCGAGTTGACTAATTTTTCTTTTAACTGTTCGTATTAATCCATTTTACGTTTTCATCGAAAGAATAATTTACCACGCCTACTTTTACGCCCACTTTTTCTATTAAGCGCATAAATTGAGAACGGCTTGACCGATTTGGACGATTTTTTTTTAAAACGATCGCCATGGTCCAACTTAGGTTTTTACGGAAAGAAAATTTTGCCCCGCCCACTTTTTTCGATTTACCTAAAATCAAAAAACTGCTCCATCGATTTGACTAATTTTGGAACAGATCTAGTTTACCGACGCAGCTCCAAATAAAAAAAAAAAAGTACGTAGGGTGATAGAAAATTGAAAAATAAGAAGAAAAAATTAAATAAAAAAATTGGCGCAAACGCTTAGTTTTCGAGTTATGGACGTTTTTAGTCTTCATAGAAATGTGTAATTTTTCCACTACATTTCTAAAGGTATATGGCCAATATTGGTATCATTTTGAAGGTTTTGACTAGATCTTTCCGGATATATAGAATTTATTTAAAAATTGTTAACTCTTAAGCTCACATTACAGTTTTTGTGTACTTAGTGTATAATACATATATTTAAATAAAAGTGTAATAGGTACAAATTTTATAAAATAACAAACACCAATGTCGCAAACATACACTTCATGTTTAGCCGCCCTTCGGCCGGACGCAAAGATTTTCTTCTCTGTGGTATAGGTTAGGTTAGGTTAGGTTGAAAGGCTGGTGTGAAGTCTCCTTCACACCCTCACCCAGAGACCGGTATGGTCCATTGTGACGCCTTAATTAGAGAAAGATATGTAAAGAAGGAAAATAGGTGAAATAAAACAGCGAAAGCACAAGTCAGAAAAGAAAGATGGATAGAAAAGTATGTTTCGGACCAGCCCCGAAAGAAATCCTGACCAACCAAATTCGACCTACGTGTGGCCAGCACCCAGCCTCCTCTCGCGCAGCCAGGCCATCCCCATTACGAATCCTATCAGACTCCCAAGTCCACAACCCGGGACATCCCCTAATTCGTTCAGGAATCTACTGCCCAGCCACCTCAGCCTGCTGCCCTGCAACCTGGGACAGTGGCACAGAAAGTGCTCGACTGTCTCTAACTCCTCAGGGTCCTCACACAACCTGCACATATCCGATAATTCGGATCCCATCCTCACCGCCATCCTGCCTATCATACAGTGGCCCGTGATCATTCCTATCATGGTCCTCACGCTGACCCTACTCATGCCCAGCAGCAACCCCGAATCGGACTTGCTAAGCACCGGCCACAGCGTCCGTGCTACCCGGCAGTCCGTCCGGTTCCCCCAGGCCCGATTGGTCGCGCCCAGAATCCACTCCCTAATCCTTCCAAAATAGAAGCCTATTGGAGGTCTAACCGCCTCCATACAGTTAGGGTCCTCCATCTCTGAGCCCTGTCTTGCTAACCCGTCAGCAACTTCATTGCCACCTATGTCGCAGTGACCCGGCACCCAGCACAACCTTAGCGTATACTCCCCTAAGACTTCTTCCAAAGCCCTCCTACAATCATCAACTAGCTTTGAGTTCACATAACAGCCCCTTACGGCCATAAGTGCTGCCTGGCTGTCCACATATATAGTGACCCCCAGAACCTCCGCCTGAAAGACACTACAGTCGTTAGGAAGCCTATATGACCTTCTGATGTCCAGATCCTCAATGTAGACTCCCGCACCCGTGCCCCTCATCTTCGAGCCATCAGTGAAAATAGCAAATCCACTAAATAATCTGCTCCTACCTGACCAGCTCTCCCTAGAAGGCACTATTACCTCCGGCGACCGCCCAAAGTCCACCCTGGTGCCCACATAATCAGTGGAGCCGGGTAGTCCCAGGCAGTAGCCACAATCCTCAATCACACTCAGGATCCGTGAGTGACCCTGCGTGACATTCCCTATCAATCCTAACTCCCTCAGTCTAAGAATGCTCCTGGCCGCCATTCCCATCACATACTGCTCAATAGGCAGAAGATGTAGAATGACGTCCAGGGCAGCCTGAGGAGTACTTCTCATGGCACCTGTCATGCCAATTGAAGCGCACCTCTGAGCCTTAGAAAGAAGGTTCCTACGACTAGCAAATCCCAATGACTCCCACCAAACACAGCATCCATACGTAAGAATGGGTCTAACCACCGAAGTGTACAGCCATCCCACTACTGACGGCCGGAGTCCCCAGCTCCTACCTATCGATGATCTGCAAGCATAGTAGGCATTGAGACCCCTCTTAAGTCTCTCCTGAGTATTTCTTCCCCATGACAGCTTGCTGTCCAGAAATACCCCCAGATATTTAGCACAATCGGACAATCTAAGCTCCAATCCTCCCAGTACCGGTAGCCTGAAATTCTCCACCTTGTACCTCCTAGTGAAAAGAACCAACTCCGTCTTCTCCGGATTAACTCCCAATCCCTTATCATTAGCCCATGCCGACAGTTCGCCCAGTGCCCCTTGCATGATGTCGCTTATTGTCGGCAGAAACTTGCCCGACACCAATATAACTACATCATCCGCGTAGGCCACGACCTTCTGACCCATTCTGTCAAAACGTCTCAGAACGACATTGACGGCCAAGAGCCACAATAAGGGAGAGAGAACTCCCCCCTGTGGGGTCCCCCTAGTCACCGATTTCCTTAAGCGTTCACTTCCCCAGTCAGAGTGAATAACTCTGCTGTTAAGCATCATAGTTATCCACTCGACCAAGAACAGCGGAACCCCTAGGTCAACCAGTGCCTGCCTGATAGCCTCTATCCTCAAATTGTTAAAGGCGCCCTCTATATCCAGGAATGCCGCCAAGGTGTATTCCTTGTTTCGCAAACCCCGCTCCACATAACCAACCACATCATGCAGCGCACTCTCAACAGACCTACCCTTAAGATAGGCGTGTTGAGCACCGCTGACGATGCCGGCGTCAATCTTCGTCCTCAAATGTAGATCAATCAGTCTTTCCAAAGTCTTCAAAAGAAAAGACGACAAGCTGATTGGTCTAAAATCCTTGGGTTTAGAGTGACCGGTTCTACCCGCCTTTGGTATAAAGACAACCCTAACCTCCCTCCACCCCCTAGGAATGTACCCGTTCAGCACACATACCCTAAACAGTTCCACCAACAACAGGAGTGATGATTTCCCGATATTCTGTAACATCGCCGGAAAGATACCATCTGGTCCCGCTGATTTGCAGGGCCCAAAGGTATTTACCGCCCATGTTACCTTATCCAAGGTAATCATCTCCCCCACCGTCTCCCTTTCCTCAACGCCCGAGCCTGACCCAGAGAAGGGGTCACCACATACAGCCTGTTCTCCCGACCCCGGATCCACGCACCCCGGAAAGTGAGTCTCCATTAGCAAACAGAGAGATTCAGAGCCAGATTCCGTCCATGAGCCGTCCGGTCTCTGAATAAATCCAGGGACTACCGGGTCCTTGGATAAAATTCTCCTGAACCTAGACATCTCATTCACGGATTCGACTGACTCGCTAAACTTAATCCACGAGTCCCTTTTCGCCCTTCTAATATCTCCCTTATACTTCCCGTAACTTACCCTGAAGTTACTCCAATCTTCCTCCCTACGCGTATACTTCGCCCTATTGAACAGCTTTCTGACAGTGGACCTTTGAGTCTTCAACTCGTCTGTCCACCATCTTGGCTGTGTGCGTCTGCCCGGAAAATTTAACGGACAGGATCGCTCATAGCTACTGGTCAATACACCCGTGAAGGTGTCTACCAGTTGCTCCACACCGGCCGGATTCGACCCCCAGTTCCGTGTAACCCTAAGGTTCCTTTGCACCAGTCCCGAAAACGAATCCCAATCCGTCCTTCTCGGATTCCTATACGGACACCCTTTCGACCTCTCAAACATTAGACTAAAGGACAGACGACTATGGTCAGAGAAGGAAAAATCCAAAGCCACCCTCCAGTCCTCTACTAATTCCCTACAGTTCGTCAATGTTATATCTATCACTGCCTCTCTATCCCTAGTTCTGAACGTTGGCGTATTCCCCCTATTACAGATAAAGAGATTGCTGGCAATAATAAAATCAAACATAGACTCACCTCTTTTGTTGATGTCGGCACTTCCCCATTGGGTGTGGTGTGCATTGGCGTCACAACCCAGTACCAGTCTCGAGCCGCTTCTGCCCGAGTGCTCCACCAACTCCCGTACTTTATCACCAGGTGGATCGGTAGCCTCGTACGGCAAGTATACCGATGCCAGTGCCAGAACCGTTCTGTCCCTTCTCTGTGGTATAACAAACACCGGCTTCGCTAACTAAAGCTTCTCTGCATAGCCGGCCTTCGGCCGGGCGCAAGAATTTTCTCCTCTATGGTATAACAAACACCGGCTTCGCTAACTAAAGCTTTTCTGCATAGCCGGCCTTCGGCCGGGCGCAAGGGTTTTCTCCTCTATGGTATAACAAACACCGGCTTCGCTAACTAAAGCTTCTTTGCATAGCCGGCCTTCGGCCGGGCGCAAGGATTTTCTCCTCTATGGTATAACAAACACCGGCTTCGCTAACTAAAGCTTCTCTGCATAGCCGGCCTTCGGCCGGACTCAAGGACTTTCTCCTCTATGGTATAACAAACACCGGCTTCGCTAACTAAAACTTTTCTGCACCTAAAAAATGCTTAAATTAGCCTAAAGAGGAAAATAATATGCGAATACAAAAGCAAAATACATATTTGCAATCGTGAGCAAATTACCTTTAATTTGAGTACCCACACATATCACTAAGTAGGTGGGGCAGTTTTTAATTCCAGGGGGGCCCACGGGCCTCAGCGCCCTTAAATTTTAATTTTGGTTTTTTTCTTTTTTATTCTGAATTGGGTGGCAAATTTTTTTTATTTTTTTTCGTAGCCCTTTAACCTGCACTTCAGCCAAATCACATATTTCTATGAAAACTAAAAACGTCCATAACTCGAAAACTAAGCGTTTGCGCCAATATTTTTATTTAATTTTTTCTTCTTATTTTTCAATTTTCTATCCCCCCTAGGTACTTTTTTTTTTTATTTGGAGCTGCGTCGGTAAACTAGATTTAAGCCCTAATTTTTTTTTAACTGTTTGTATTAATCCATTTTACGTTTTCATCGAAAGAAAAAATTACCACGCCTACTTTTACGCCCACTTTTTCCATTAAGCGCATAGTTTGAGAACGGCTTGACCGATTTGGACGATTTTTTCTTTAAAATGATCGCCATGGTTTAACTTAGGTTTTTACGAAAAGAAAATTTTGCCCCGCCTGCTTTTTTTGATTTACCTAAAATCAGAAAACGGGGTTTTACACCAAATAAAAATAAAACAAAAAACATTGTCTATGCGGTGGCCTTAAGATAAAGTAATAAATAAATATAATTTCCAATTTTCCTTAAATACATGCTTTTCTTTTTTGATTGAGATTCATATTTAATTTAAAAACACTTGTTTAGCTGAAGCAATTCTGTTGACAAAAACAAAATGTGAGTGCTTTTCCAAAAAGGGTCAAAAAGTGCAACAAAATAGTTAAAAATGATACAAAAGGATAAATCAAAACAAGGGTCAAAAAGGGTTTCAAGACCGTCGAAAAAGGATACTTTAGTATCACAACGGTAACGCTGAATACAATAGCTTTGTTTGCTTATTCTACTACCTCGGGATCCCAATTTTCACGAAAAACGTACCCGTACTTTAAATTTGTGTAAATAAGAGCGGGTTTGAGAGAATAAAACGTTAAGCTTTGTTCATAATAGGCAGCAACATTTTCACTGGTGTTCACAATAGAACAACGATTTTTTTTGCGACCACACACATTTTAAATAAAGAAACCGTTTGCAAATTTTGCCCAGACCAATATTACGTAGATTTTATTATTTGTTGGAACATTTTGTTAAAATTTTCATTCAAAACTAAGTAAAATTATTAAAAACGGCAGCAACAATTTCATACAAAATGTTGATGAAGTAGAAGGTGACTCAACTTTTTAAAAAAACTTTAGTTACATACATTTTTGTTTGAAAAATGAAAGAAAAATACATGAAATAGTTTGGGAAGAAAAAACGAAATTGTTGCTCTGATTGTGAACGAAGCTTGGGCCTGTTCGGAAATACATCACTGCGCTGCATCAGAAAAGCAAACTTTTTTTAATGCCGATAAAAAATAATTTAATTTTTTTTTTATTGTGTAACTATTATTTTTGTGGAGTATTTGACAATTTTTTGGTCCACATCTACATCACTGATATATATTTAAGCATTTTAAATCACTGATGCAGCGCATTGATGCATTTCCGAACAAGCCCCTTTATACGCGATAATTCGTTATAACCGAACTTCAAAAAAATAATGTATGGTAGCAAGGCGAATTATACCTAGAATTCGCCTTGGTTTGTATTGTGAATGGAAATTACTAATAACACACACACACGCACTCTCATCTACGAAATCGAGATTTTGCAGCAGAGCATTTAGTATTCATTATCACAGAATATACAGAACTGACACGAGACGGACGATTTTGCCTTTTTTTTTGTCTCTTTCTAAGAAAGCTGCCCTTTTTGCATTTTTGTTTTGATTACGCAATTCGTGTTGATAGTAGCGGCCTGTTTTTACACATTGCCACTTTCCTACCAAAAAACATTTTCTTTCTCTTTCTTCGAAAGCTGCCCTCGCAACTGATTTGGGCCTTTTTCACACGTCACTTTTTACAGTTCTGTGTATTCTGTGATTCATTATACATATCACAGAATATACAGAACTGACACGAGACGGACGATTTTGCCTTTTTTTTTGTCTCTTTCTAAGAAAGCTGCCCTTTTTGCATTTTTGTTTTGATTACGCAATTCGTGTTGATAGTAGCGGCCTGTTTTTACACATTGCCACTTTCCTACCAAAAAACATTTTCTTTCTCTTTCTTCGAAAGCTGCCCTCGCAACTGATTTGGGCCTTTTTCACACGTCACTTTTTACAGTTCTGTGTATTCTGTGATACATATATCCAAAAATTTAAAGCAGACAGACGACTTCTTATATATTATTAACTTATTATTAAACAAACTAGCCAACAATAGTGTATATTTCTTTTGTTTAAATGAGTACCAACAATTTAACTGATAATCGTAAATTACAAGAAATTTTTCTAGAAGGTTGGGGCATCTATGAATTTCTTGATGAAACTACTATAGATACCAATGGAGCTGAATTTCAAGTAAGATATAGAATGTACATACATATGTATGTAGTTTTGAGGACGGTTTTAAAATATATTTTATTATTTATTTCATAACAGCGCAAAGTAAAGTTGGGTATGCAGCAATTTGAATTGGCCACTACCATGGTTAGTCAAATTGGAATGTTTAGCTCCAACGAAATGATTGATGAAGTTCCAACAGAATCTTTGCAATATCTGCTGTTGCCATATTTTCTAGGAAAGTTAGCTTTACAGCGCAATGAACAGGATCGTGCGGATGCTTTGCATATTGCAGAAATTTATTTTAGGTAGATATGTATATTCTTTTTTATTTATTAAATAATCGAGTAAACTATATACGATTAATATAGTTATAGTTACAACTTGTAGGTATATTCTATCAATCTTATTAGGGAATAAATGTGAAAAAAACAATTATTAGTAATCAAAATAGTGCATTAATAATTGTTTAAAAGTGTATTTCGAAAAATTAAATCTTCTAAAAGCGTTCTAGAACGAAAGTGAGGATCAATTAAGAATTAACTCTTGGTAATATTGTTTAAGACAGACTGCTCAAAATATAAATCGGTGTAAAATTATCTAAAGAATCATTGCTATCTCTCTTACTTACAGGGTATAATCTTGAATTTTTGTTCCATACTTGGATAAGGAGAAGTTATAATAGAAGATGGAAATCTTCAATATTAGTTAGCAACTTTAAGGTTTATTGATCAACCAACATTTTGAAACTGTTTTTACGCAATTTGCGACATTTACACGATAGACGGTTTACTTTAGATGTATGGTGGTCATTGAAATAGATTCTTTAATTAATAACCGTTAAAACCAATGATGATGGATAATCTCCTTGATTTAAAATAATTTATCATTTGAAGATCATGATTGCGAATATTATTTACCTTAACAAGCTCCAATGTTAATAAAGTGGCAATTGCTTAGATCATTTAATTCAATTTTTATTTTTAATGAAGTGGCAATCATTTAGATCATTTAATTCAACGTTTACGTCCAGTTCTTTTAATGTTTTCATCTTTGTATTTTGTATATTAGCTGTCATGTTAAAACTTTTTGTTGTAGAAATTAGATACGAAATTACATAAATCTATTTCTATTTCAGAGATTTTCTACAACGTTGTTATGAATACGAACTTTGTGATGCTCCCAAGCCCAATGATGATGATAAATCCGACAAACAGGGAAGTGGATGTATAGATACTCAACAGCAGCTAGTGGCCTCTGCAGTGACACGCAATAATAAAATCACTCAATACAAACGCAAAAAAGAGCTAGAGACCCAAATAAAACAAATGAAACTTGCCGTTAAAAGTGACACTGTTGATGACGAAGTCAAAAGAGATTTCTTTATGAAATATATAAAGAAAAGTATTATTGATGCCAGTGAAGAATTGCAAAATGTTAAACTTGAAAAGGGTGTAGTCGAAATGAGAAAACAACGTTTGGCTGAATTTGGTACTACCAAAATAGATGACTTTGCTATGCCACCTAAAAATGCTTTTGAAAATGATTATGCTGCAGGTCACTCCCATAGCCATGATCATAGTCATGGTCATTCTCATGGTCCTAAACATATGCACATGCCACCAAAAGCCAAACCAATGCAACCTTTTATTATCACTAAAGATGCCACACAAAAAGCAGTCTTTGGTCTCGGTTATCCCAGTCTACCCGTTATGACAGTTGATGAATTCTATCAGCAACGAGTTGATGAAGGTGTATTTCCTGATGCCGAAAAAATGGCTCATATTAATCAACAAAAAGCCATTGCTGCCGCTCAAGATCCAGAAATTCAAGAGGAGGAAGAGAAGGCTTCACTTGAGCAACAAATTGAAAACGATGATCCTGATTATATAGAACGCATGAGACGTATGGATGAGTATAAAGATGTGGTTAGACGTGGAGATGGCAATCGTTATAACCGAAGTTAAGATTTTAATAGAAAGCTACTTATGTTACGCTCATTTTTTTAAGTGTTTTAAACACACAGGTGCCTATTATGAAATAAATTATATATTTGACAGCAGTCGAATTAGCTGATCGAACAAATTTTCATTTGCTATTATGACACACATTCGATAAAAAATAACTATGTATGTATTGTGATTTAATTTATTCTTTAAATTGAAAATTTTTTGTAAGCAAACACAAATTTCAAAAATAAAATTAAAGAATTATGGTAAGTTCCAAACTACATAGCTTCTGCGTGGTTGCTTCCCATGTTTTTACTGACTGAACTTTCATGCAAATCCTTTTTGCCTTAAAGACTTTTACTCCATAAGGAAAACAGGAATTTCCAATAGCTGTTAACAACTTTTAAGACTTGCAAAAAATTAACAAAAATAGTGAGAATGTGTTATTTGCTATACGAAAACAAAAAAATTTACAAATAATTACATTATCAACAGGTTTTTTAAATTTTTATTACAGAAAGCATAACAAAATTTTCAACAATGCTGTCAACTCATAATACAAAATTCACATTCGATAGTCGATGTCCGATAGCTACTGAAAATCGTTTGTCGAATGCAACTCATAATATTAATACAAAATTTATATCCGATGTTCGATAGCTAGTGAAAATCATTTGTCGTATGCAACTCATAATAGGGGCCATAATAATATCATAATAAAGTTAAGAATTTAAATAAACGTACGAATTAACAAACAAATTAGACATACATATTTCTATTATGGGCTTTTTTGTAAATCTCCACTTTACGTTCAGAAATTTTTCATATAACATTTTGGAATTTTTAATATTTGCATGAAAATATTTTTTAAGTGTGGTGGAAGTGTTTTACAAAATAAGGGGGAAATCTGTGTACATATATATTTTACACTAAAAGTTGCAATTTTAACAATCTTTAACCTAGTGTAAAAAATCGGTTTAAAACTTGAAACATTTCAATGTTTAAAGCGTTGGCAATCCGTAGACGTCAAATTTCATGTGTTTGCCATTCTAATTAAAATATTCAGGGATGTTCTGAATATCAAAATGGCAAAACGAAAGAATTTGGCAGTTGTTTTTAATACACTTTTAATCTAAATTTTATAATTTTTGTTCTAAAATTCTGTTTAATATATAAATATTTTTATAATATTTGTAATGGGATTCTTTTTTTAAAGCAATTTTATTAAAACACGACGTTTAAAATTCTTGCGATTTGCATTTTTGATTTCCAGAAAGCACTAAAATTTACAACTCTTTCAAACATGTACAACTTTACACTTTTAATTTATAATAAATTTTTTCTTTATTTGCAATCAAAAAAATCTGAACTGAATAAGTACCCTTTATGAATATATGTATATTCGTATCAGAACAGTAAACTATTGCAATCGATTTCTCGGTATTAATTTCTCGGAAAATTGATTATAATATACATTTTTTCATGTTGATGTTGAATTTTTTTCGTTGGCCTTTAACTATAGTTGTGATTGCAAAGGGAATTAATTGAAATCGAATGATTTAAAATAAAATTTGATTATATTCAAAGAACTTAACCTAACCTAACAAATATACTAGAAATATTTACTGCCAATAAGTAAAGTATTTAATACATTTACCCACGGCCCAATTGGACCATGACAGTACCTTGTTTTTCTCAAAACTATCTTTTTGAATATCACCGTCGTCAACTCGACGAAGACGTTACGTCATAAAAATAAGTTGGTATTCACCCCTATTATGAAAGCCGACGTCGACACAAGTCGACGGCACCTGAACAGTAATGGTATTTTGTGAGTCGTTATTGACAATAATCGATTACTATTGACAGTCAATTGATATTTTCTAAGGCGCTTTTAAGTCGACGTAGAGTTGTATTGTCCCTGTTTTAGTCGACAGGAAATTTTACGACGACTCAAATGAAAATTAAAAAAATTTTAAATGAAATGTAAACCTATTTATTGAATACGTTTAAAATAAAAAATGCAAATTTAAAAGCAGTTATAGGCACAAATTTTATTAGTAAATTCAACGCGATAATCGCGAAAATTCGGAAAAGTTTGCCAAAATAGCGAAAATGTTTCGTTTAAGACGAACGCCTGAATGAGCCAAAATTGCGAAAATTCCGAAAAGGTTGCAAAAATAGCGAAAATTCGCAAACATTTTTAATATATCAAAAAAGCCTTAAAATTGATTAAAAGTCCCTAAAACTATAAGAAATGGCAAAACTTTGGTAAAAATTGCAAAATTAGCGGAAATTTACAAAAAAAAATTGCTAACAGCGACATGATGGCAAAGTCTAATATATATAAAAAATCATTAAAAATTTAAAGAATGGCAATAATTCGCAAAAATTGCAAACTTGGAACCGAACCTTTAATATTTCAAACAAGCCATCAAATTGATTAAAAGTCCATTAAACTATAAGGAATGGCAAAATTTCGGTGAAAATTGCACAATTAACGGAAATCGCAAAAATTTGCAAGCAGCGGCATGACAGAAAAGTCTTATATTTATTAACAAAGGTTAAAGCTATAAAGAATCAGAAAACTTACATTTAAAATATCTCTTATTGAAAACATGGCGAAAAAATTCAAAATTGGAAACAAACTCTACACTTTATTTTAACAAGCTATGTAAATTGGTTACAAAAATATGTCGGAAAATAGCATAAATAGCGTTAAAAAGTGAGTAAAGAACAAAAATAATAAAAACAATAATTGGATATGGGATTTTTTTCAAATTTTCGATAACAAGTCGACGTCGACTGTGATAAAGTCGTCGAATTGATGTGACAAAAATTTTAAATGAATGTGGTAAGTTACAAAAAATTGTTACAAGTAAATGTCATAAGTCAATTTTAAAAGTAAATTTTAAAAGTAACAATTGTAACAAATTTGTATTATTTTTTAGTAAATTAACAGAGCTATGTATTTTCAAGGGTTAAAAACCTAACGAAAAAACTAGATACATAGGTAGGTATATTTTTATCCGCTGTTGTAAGCTCCAGAGTTTAAAATCTTTATAATTTGTGCTTTTTATACAATAGCATATGGATAAAAAAAAAAGGTACTAAATAAACTAAGTTTCCTTTTTTCAACAAATAAACAAAAATGTTTATAACTTTTATTATAGCACAAAATGTTGGGTATCTGCTTTGTAATAGCAAGGCGAATTCATCCCAGGCAATCTCGGTAGTAGAGATGAGCGATATTTCCGTACCTGTGATTTAATCACTGTTACTGAAAAATCACGAATCACAGTTGTGACCAAATCTGTTAAGTAACAGGTACTTGCTAAGTTGTTATTTTCTTATTTTGTTTCATACACAAATTTATGATATTTCACTGTTTGTGTGGGTAATAGCGTTTTTTGCACTCATGAATGTAATTGTTGCTATTTTTTCTTTTGTTCTCTCTTCTTCCTTTTTAGAATTTTTTTACAGCCAATGTTTATTTGTTAAAGTATGTCCAACTAAACAGGTGATCGTTTTTGTTGCCTTATTTCTTTGTCAAACTCCATAACAAAAAATTTTCAAATATCCTAGAACAAAAATAAAAGTTGTGATCACAATCACAGTTTTAAATAACAGTTATTTTAAAATCACGTTCACTAATCACGATGTTCCTTAAAAATCACGGGATCGCCCATCTCTACTCGGTAGTACCATGGTGGAATAAGCAGGTGGCATCGTTACGGCAACAAATACAACATTACAACGGAAATTATACTACCGTTTACGTCAAAAAATACTTTCAACAAAAGAGAAACAAAGGCATCAAACAATGATAAAGCTAAAAAAAGTTATCAGCAGGGCTTTTAAGACCACCTGTTATAAATTCGCCTTGTGTAGTAATAAATAATAAAAGAGACAAAAATTTTTAATATTAAACAGCTTAGAGCGGGTTTTTTACTTAGAGTTTAAACCAGGATCAATAGTAAGATTTGTTAATCTTATAATAAAATTAATCTAGCCTTAATCTTCTGTGGCGTTTTTGAGTGAAAGATTAAAGCTTTTAGCATTGCCATATGAATTGACAATACTTTTATGTATAAGTATGGCAGTTTAAAACAAATACCAAAAATTGTCATCAAATTACTGTTCTTAACGTGAAAAAGAAGAAGAAAAGGCGAGAATTTTGTATTGTGTTATATAATATTATATATTTATAAATAGATATTTATTCTTATTTCACCTTTATTTTATAATTACTTTTAAATATTTAAGCTTGAGGGTGGAATATTTAATAAAACTTTAAATAAAAAAAATATAAAAAATATTTCCTTTCATAAGTTGTTCGTACTTTTGAAAGTTCTGTCGCAAGTTTAAACCACCAACTTTGGGCGTTTAAACTTGGAAACAAAATGAAATAATCGACTACCCAAAAACGAATTTCAAAGATTAGTTCTTTAATCGCTGATCTTTATGTCAAAAACTGGCTCTTAAAATAGTTAACAATTTTAAAGTTTAAACTTCTGAAGTCTACATTTTTAAAGGCCAAAATACACTGATCAAAGTATTCATCAAGCATTGTGGTAGTATTAGTGAAAATGTGTTAACTATACCCAGCGGGAAAAAGAAGGAGTACGAAGGCCTTCTAGAAGGCCTCTGTACCCCTTCTTTTGGATGTACAAGGCCTTCTTGCTCCATTCCATACTCATATCTTTTTTACACGCGTTGTCATTGCGGAGAAGGCCTTCCGCTTTCCTTTCTTTCGCCAGAGCTTCTTAAAGGCATTCAAATATATGGCTCTTAGAAGGCTTTCCTGAGAAGAACTGTTAAAAGGCTTTAGAATAAAGGTTATCTTAAAGGGTTTTTAAGAAAGGTATGTTAAAAGGCCTTTTAATTAATGGCTCTTAAAAGGCCTTTCGGACCATCCTTGTAAAAAGTGCATCGGTTCTAATGGAAATTGGCTGACCATTTTCATTCGCATCGCATCGAAAAAAACATCGATGTTTTTTTACAGTGTCAATCCCTACACATAACCTTCTTTTTCAGTGAACAAAACACAACTAAAAAGATTTACATTATTGTTTTCACTTGGTATTTTAATATGTATGTATTTTTATTTTTATAACGGGATCTGAATTCTTTCGCTTTTGCTTTGGCGAAAAAACAGAACAAAAAATTTTACTCTTTCTCTTTTTAACATCAACTAAAAAGATTTACGTTATTGTTTTCATTTGGAAGTTATTTTATTATGTATGTTACTTTGTTTTTGTAAAGGAATCTGAACTGTTTTGCTTTTGCGTGTGCAAAAAAACAAAACAAAAAATGTTACTCCTTCTTTTATCGCTTCTCATAGAAGCGAGTGTGGAAGGTGTATCTTATCTTTTATACCAAAGAGCCAAGGCCTTCTATGAGGCATTCTTTAGCAGTTACATAAGAATAGTAATTAAATCAAAAAAATTTTTAATCAGGCCTTCAAAAAGGCCTGAAGTAAGAAGGTCTTCTAAGTTTTACCGCTGGGATAGTTAACAATTTTAAACTTCTGAAGTCTACATTTTTAAGAGTTTTTTTATACTGACATCATCTGGCATCACTTTTTCCACAGATTATCTTTCAAAATTTAAAAACAACACTACACACATTTGACATTTCGATGACGTTCAATCATTTTCGTGCTATTAACAATTAAAACAAGAGGAATATTTTCCCTATCGAAGTTTAATTACAAAAAACTGCAAATATTTATATTAATATCAATTGCAATAAGAGTGAAATAATATTTAAAAATGCCATTGAAATTAGATATTAAACGTCGTTTAACATCACGCTCAGATCGTGTAAAATGTGTTGACATACATCCAACCGAACCATGGATGTTGTGTGCCCTTTACAATGGCCACGTACACATCATGAATTATGAGAACCAACAATTGGTAAAAGATTTCGAGGTCTGCGACGTCCCAGTGCGTTCTGGACGCTTTGTAGCACGAAAAAACTGGCTAATTACTGGTTCCGATGACATGCAAATACGTATTTTTAATTATAATACATTGGAAAAAGTTCATTCATTTGAAGCACATTCAGATTACATACGTTGTATTGCCGTACACCCAACTCAGCCGTTGATATTAACTAGTAGCGGTGAGTAAGAAATTTGGGAAGATAAACAAAAAAATCGTGACTGAAAAACTAAATAAAAAATAATAGGTATTTGTACTAATTTATACATATTTACATCGAAATAAACATATTTACAAATAATTTGTTGTATTGGTGATGGGATTGCCAGACATACTGTTTTTAGCAATACATGTACTGGTTTTTTTTTGAAGTGCACTTTACGGGGCGTACGAAAAAAAAATAAAAATATGCTACCCGATTCAGAATAAAAAAATAAAAAAACCATAATTAAAATTTAAGGGGGCTGAGGCCCGTGGGGCCCCCTGGACCCAAAAAACTGGCCCGCCCACTTAGTGATATGTGTTGGTACTCAAATTAAAGGTAATTTGCTCACGATTGCAAATATTTTAAGGTTAATTTAAGTATCTTTTAGGTGCAGAAAAGCTTTAGTTAGCGAAGCCGGTGTTTGTTATACCATAGAGGAGAAAATCCTTGCGCCCGGCCAAAGGCCGGCTATGCAGAGAAGCTTTAGTTAGCGAAGCCGGTCTTTGTTATACCATAGAGCAGAAAATCCTTGCGCCCGGCCGAAGGCCGGCTATGCAGAGAAGCTTTAGTTAGCGAAGCCGGTTTTTGTTATTCCATAGAGGAGGAAATCCTTGCGCACGGCCGAAGGCCGGCTACGCAGAAAAGAATTATTTAGCACATCGGAAATAGGCTAGTAGTTACAAAAAAAATTTTTTTTTTTAAATCGAACAATTAACATTAAAAAATATAAAATAAAACAAAATATTTACAATCGTGAGCAAACTACCTTTAATTTGAGTACCTACACATAGATGTGAGTGGATGGGGGCACCTTTTTTGACACAGAGGGCCCCAAAAGTCCTGCCCGCCCTAAATTTTATTATTTTTGTTTTTCTTGTACAATTACCTTTAATTTGAGTATCCACATATTCCACTAAGTAGGAGGGGCGGTTTTTTGGATCCAGGGGGCCCACGGGCCTCAGTCCCCTTAAATTTTAATTTTGGTTTTTTTCTTTTTTTATTCTGAATCGGGTAGCATATTTTTTTATTTTTGTTTCATACGCCCCTGATTTTTTTAAATTAATTTTAAGTGTAAAATACAACTACAATTTAGATATATTGTCGGCTATGCCGAATCTTTTATTCCCTTTATAACATAGTTATATACATACCATTCTTTAAATATAAGTTACTCAACTTTGTTTATGGAAAGCGCCACGCCTACTTGTTCAATCTCACCCAAATTTTGTCGGATGTTGTGTATTGATAACCAAGATGTTTGTTACTAATTTGGAACTTTGCTCTTGCCGTTCTGGGTTTTATATGGGAAATTGCGCTGGTTGTTTTTTATTGATAATCAAGATGCTTGTACCTACCTAATTTTTAAACTTTGGCTCTTGCCGTTCTCCAGATATATAGAAATTTACAATGTATTTTAATGGGGATTACCCCGCACTTATACGATCCCGCCCACATTTTGTCCGATGTTATTACAAGATGCTGGTACCTAATGTGAAAACTTTAGCTCTTGCCGTTCTTCAGATATAAATCAAATAAAAAAAAAACAGCAATAACTAATGACTAAAATTAGAGGCAGTCGTGGTTTTTTGCTCGTATTTTAGCCATTTGCAATTCCGGGCCATATGTGACATAAATATATAACTACTAAGTCCGCATCACATTTGGGGTATTCGGAAAACCCATTTCAACGTACAGACAGACTGACGGACGTCGTTAAATCAACTTCGCTACTTTTAAGGACCCAGAATATATGTATATGGGTGTTTCCAAAGTAACGGTCGTTACCGATTTTCGGAGTTTTTTTAAATAAAATTCCAAACTAACAAAATATGCCACGAGGATTGCTCCATTTTGGACTTAAGTTCAAGCAATGGCAGCAACCGAAAGAATTCATTAAAAAAGTAATTTCAATTCTTTTTTTGTCCATTAAAAAAGTTACGGTCGTTACTTTATAAATGTGCTGTTTTCAAATGTCGGAAACAAACATCATGTACTGTAAAATTTTGCGCAGGATATGTCAAGTAAAATATGTGATTAAATTCTTTGAAATGTTTTGTTTTAGGAATGGATTTATTTTCAAACCAAATTAGCATATTTTTGTTAGTATAAAGAAAATTAAAGTAAATCTTTCGGAAAATTGCAGGTACATTTATTTTGTATAAAATTAGCAAAAAAAAAATTCAAAATAATAATTTAATTTTTGAGCTATAAACACCCATATACTTTATAGGGTCTAACATTAATATTGTAGAAAATACAAACGGAATGACAAACTTATGCATATTTACCCTTTAAACTTCGGTGAAGGATATAATAAGAAGAAAATATATGGAAAAAGTCTCGGTAACCCATAGTTTTGTATTATGGACCTCTGAAGTTTTCATATTAGTTTCAAATACTGATTTTAAAACATATGACACCACTAGGAAGTGCAATAGGTATGTATGTATGTAGTTTATACAAATAAAACTGTAAAATAATTATCCGGAGGCTAACTTTCATCTAAAAGACTAGTTACTCAATACACAGTAATAAGTAGGGATGCGATTTCCATGAAAATGCATGTTTTTTGTCGATGGTCTAAGATCGATGTCGATTAATTATCTTTCCGAAACATAAAATTTGCGTTAAAATGCATATTTTAAAATATAAAATAAATTTCTACAAAAAAAATTCAAAATGGACAAAAAAGTCTTCCAAAAAAATTTTCAAGATTAATAAATAAATTTTTTTTGGAAATAGATTTTCAAAATTCAGTAAAAAGATCCTTCTATTTTTAACCGATGCAGAACCTTTCATGTTTGAGGCTGTCAATGAGCTAAAAATATTTTAACCAAAACGGTTAAAATGTTACTTGCTTGGCATATGGGTGGTACTAATGTGTAGAGGAAATAAGAAGCCAATTCGATATTATTGATTTATTGGTTTCATACGTGAAAAATATATTTTTAAAGGCTCCATTACGAGTTGCAATTTTAATTAAATGTATCCCTTGGTGCCCTTACCACCGCAGTCAGTATTAATCTGGCTAAATGCTATAGAATACTATTAAAAAAATGTTGAGCAAATTTAAAGATGTTATTAAAGAACTGGCGGCTACCGGGGCTTATTCAATCAAAAAGGTAAAAGAAATATTAAATTTAAATAACATTAAAAGTCAATTAGCATTTGTATTTTCCAACTACGGATATATTGGTGTAACAATAACTCAATTTGAGGAATATTGTTCACTTATGCCAACTCAAGTTAAACTAGCTGATATGCAGCAAGTAAAATTAACAATGCTGAAGGAAGAATAGCCCGACAACTTAAAAAAATGCAAATGTTTTGCAAAAATATTAAGGATTTCAAAAAATAAAATAAATTTCAATTATTTTTTGATCTAAGATCAAATGTGGAATTTGAATTAGAAAATAAATAGTCTTCAACTGAATTGGAATCCTTCAAGTATGTTCTTATAACTTCGGTTGAAGTTGGGAGATCATTTTCCATGTTAAAATTTTCTTTCGGCCGAACATTTTTAAAACCTTACTTTACTTTTTTATGTTTTTAAGGCATATTTTGGAGTTTTTAGTGCATAGTTTATGCGCATATTTTTTTATTTAATTTATTAAATTTCAGTAACCTAGCCCTTTGGCCATAACCGGCTTACAAATTCACACAAATATTAACGTTTTTCAAAGTAATTTTCATAGGAATACAAAATTTAATTTAAATGATTTTGTTATTCGTGCATAAGCTGAAAGGTGCACGGCCTAAAAAAATAAAAAATTAAACTGACTGGCAACCCGCTTTTTATTTTGTTTTCGAAAACAATAAATCGAGCTGTTTTTGTTTTTATTTTGTTTTTTCTTAACCTACTTACAACTACAATTAATGTTGGAAGAATTCCAATCAATTGTAGTGGGGAATGTAAGGAAGATAAACTCACTGTTAATTGTTGATGATTTTGTTTTAACTTTGATATTGTTACAAATAGAACTGTTTCTGTAATTCTTATACGCTTAACAGTTTTATTTGGTTTAATATCTTTCAAACAAGGTAGAAAAAATTCTAGGAATTAAAAGTTGTGGGTTCCTCCTCGAACATGAAAAGATAAAATAATTAAATAAGGGTAGTGGTATACGATCTCTTTTAACTTTATAGAAAAATAATAAACGACGATATTTAATTAAGTTCACAAAAGTTAAGCCAAAAAATTCTTAAAAAAAGAGAAATATGATCCCGACGCCAAATACTATAACCAAAACGTACAACTACGTTTATCAAGCAATTAATTCTTCTTTCTGTTGTGATTTGAAGCTTGTTTTTTTAGTTGAATTAAAGATCGATAATTTTATAAAAGCGGCATGATAGATAGCAAAGTCGTCTAAGCTGTAAAGAATCACAGGAAAAATCGCTTCTATCGCGAACATGGCTAAAATTCGCGAAAAATTGCAAATTTGTAAAAAAAAAGGGTTATGTGCCCAAGGCCACACTTCCACTCAGAGACCAATGCGGTCCATTGTGTATCACTTCCATGCAAAAGGTAGAGATAGAACAGTAAAGAAAATAATTAAGAGGGGGATAAAATTAAAAAAATTAGAAAGTTATCAGGTACAACGCAGAACTATTACCCTCTCTACAGTCCCCTCAACTGAAACAACCGCACTATTTCCTTGACAAGCCCCAGTAGATCAGCCGGATTACATCCAGCGATGCACCCCAGTTCGTCGTGAAATCTATCTCCTTGCCATTTCTATCTGAGACCCTGCATCCTAGGACAGTGGCACAGTACTTGCTCGACTGTCTCCAGCTCCAGAAGTCCGGTATGGTATTGTCCTATTTGCCCGTAAAAGCCCTAACAGGACAATGACCCATCAATAACCCTATAAGTGTTTCTAGACCACCCCTATCCAATCCCACTATAACCCTGGTTGCCCCTGCGTCCAAACTGGGCTATAGTGCCCTAGACACCCTACAATCCGTTCTGTCCCTTTAGGATCGGTTTACGTCATCACGGAATTTTTCCCTTACCACTAAGTGCAGATTCGAACCCCCTCTCGCGAGTTCGTCCGCCACCTCATTTCCATCAACCATGCAGTGTTCAGGTAGCCAACACAGCCTTACGTTGAATGCCCGCCTGAGTTCCCTAAGAGCATTCCTACACCGAGCGACCAGGCACGATCGCTCCGTATAATTTGTCCATGCCCTAAGCGCCGCCTGACTATCGACGTAAATTGTCATCCACCCACGATGTGATCCAGTATCACTTCCGTCGTCCTCCAGGTCGCTAGGATCTCAGCCTGGAGACACTGCACTCATCAGGGCATCAATGCCGGTTTCCATCTTGGATCCATTCGTAAATACTGCCCACCCCTCAAACAGTTTATTGTATCAAAGCCAAATTTCTCTCTTTGGGAACTCCACTAGTGGTGTTACACCGAAGTCCAGTGTCATAGTCCTATGATCCGAAATTCTCTCCAGAATAATACCCCGATTAAGCAGACCCACCTCGTACAAAATTCTCATGTGATCATTCCGCCTACGTCTAACCAAGGAAGACTCGTAAAGTCTAAGTAAGTTGCTAGCAGCCACACTCCTCACATAATGCTCAATAGGGGAGAGATATAGTAGGATGTCCAGCACTGCCTGTGGAGTGATTCTCCTTGCGCTTGTGATGCCAAGAGATGCACTCCTTTGAACCTTGCTGAGCATCTTCTTATAGCTATCCACCATCAACGCACCCCCACCAAACAGTGCATCCGTAGGTAAGTATTGGCCTAACTACCGATGTGTAAATCAAGTTTACCATATCCGGCCTCAGACCCCAGTTCTTACCAATGGAGCATTGAGTCCCCTTCTCATTCTTTCCTGAGTATTTCTCTTCCAAGAAAGTTTGCAGTCCAGAAAGTTAACCAAATACTTCGCACTGTCCGATAGAGTTAGCTCGACGCCATCTAGCCCTGGCCCCCTAAATCCCTCTATCCTGTACCTTCTGGTAAATAGCACCAGCTCAGTTTTCACATGGTTAACACACAGCCCCTATCCTTTGCCCATGACGAAAGTTTGCCTAGCATCCCCTGCACAATTTCCCCGATCGTGGACAGAAATGTTCCCCAGCCAATGGATTCAAATGACCTGAGAATCCAGTTGACAGCATGCAACCACAGTAGAGGTGATAGAACCCCCCTGGTAACCTTCCTTATCACATGATCCCCCAGGCTCATGTTTATAATCCTACTGCCAAGCAGGCAGACTATCCACTCCACCAGAAAGTCCTTAACTCCCAACTCTATCAACGAATATCTAATCGCCTCAATATAAATGTTATTAAAGGCTCCTTCTATATCCAGAAACGCGGTGAGAGTATATTCCTCATGCCTCAGACCGTGCTAAATACAACCCACCACCTCATGCAGCGCACTCTCAACAGATTTACCCTTAAGGTAGGCATGTTGAGCGTTGCTAATAAGGCGGGTCTCAATATTATAGATATCTATTAGTCTCTCAAGAGTCTTCAACAAGAATGAAGACAGACTAATAGGTCTAAAATCCCCCGGTTTCGAGTGGCCCGCTTTACCAGCTTTGGGAATAAAAATCACCCTAACCTCTCTCTACCCCCTAGGCAGATACCTCCTACTGAGGCATTTCTTGAATATATTCACCAGCAGAAATTATGCATCGTCCGGGATGTTGCAAAGCATGGCAGGAAAAATGACATACGGACCCGGTGTCTTATATGGGTATGACCGCCCACGCCAGCTTCTCCCTTGTGACCATTTCCTAGACGTAAGCGGAACTATGATCCGATGTCATAGACATCACGTCCCACTGACCATCTTCCATACCTCCGGTTTCCATGCACCCGGGAAAGTGAGTCTCCATAAGTAAGGTTAGGGTCTCAGAGCCAGACTCAGTCCATGAGCCGTCATTTCTTTGGATGTAACCCATTGCCTTAGGGTCCTTGGATAAAATCCGTCGGAATCTTGACAACTCGTTGACATCACCGATGGATACACAAAATTGTCTCCATGATAGTCGCTTTGGGAATGTAACCGGGCAGGACTGCTCATAGCTTTCCGTTAACAGATGAGTGAACTTGTTCACAACACTCTCCAGATCAGTCGGCATCAAGTCGCCCAAGGCCCTTTGCTCCAAATCATTTCGGACCCTTTCCTTAAAGGAGTCCCATTTTGTCCCCCTCGGGTTCCTAAACGAAGAAACTCTAGGTAGGCCAAAATTCAATGTGAAGGTAATACGACTATGGTCTGAAAAAGTACAGTCCGTTGCCACCCTCCAATCAACAAAACTTTGCTCGTCACGGTTCACTTATGTCAGATCTATCTCTGCCTGCCTATCTTTATTTCTGAACGTCGGCGTGTTACCCGTATTACAGATAATAAGATACGATATAAAATCAAACATTTACTCACCCCTTTTGTTCATATCCGCGCTCCCCATTGGCTATGATGAGCATTAGCATCGCAGCCCAATACAATGATTGCACCCTTCCTCCTTGCATATGCCGCCAGTTCCCGCACCTTATTTTTATTAACCCAAGGTTCTTGGATAAGGGCTACGTCCGTCCGAGTGCTGGTGAGGAAGGTTACCAGTTCGGCTGAAGCTGCTTCACAATGGTGCAGGTTTATTTGCACCACTAACAGCTTCCTTGGTCCTGTCAATTTTCGGATACCGGAACCTGACGTTACCTAAACCAAACTTAACAACCCCGAGCGTACGGGTGGTGGAATCCATACTGTCACTATGGACCTAATTGGAAAATCGGAGGCTGTAGACTTCAAAACTTGCCCCCGGGTTAATGTCGCTATATTTGTCAATTGTGGTTCTTAAGAATTCCAATGAATTCTTGTTACCACAGTTGACAACCTTCACTCCCTTAACCCAGTACGCACCATTGACGGAGACGTCCTCCTCTTTGCCTCTGAATGCTGCCAATTCGTCGATAAGCCTAGCCTCTACTAACTGCCATAGCTCGGTACTGATCCTCCCATCCGGATCGTTCCGATCGATGACAGCCACCTGCAAATGACCCTCCAGGCTCGTCGGCTTCTTCACTCTTTTGTTCGATGAAGAAGGCTGATCATCGGAGGATTACCTGATGAGATTCTTTCGAATTTGGCGACGCTTTGTCGGTGCCTTCTCAGAAGGTGCCTATCCCTCGTGGAGAACGTTGACGAATATCTCTTCGCCATCTTACGATATGCTATAGAGCCCCTTGCTCCGTTCTGCGCATTCTCCTCCTTCGTTCGGCTGAAATTCTTATTTCTCGTGAAGGGGAGCTGGGCCCATCCTCCACGGCACCCTGTCGAACAAGTTGTGGACAATATTCTCCCGAGTGTCCCCTCTGATGTCTCACAGATGAGAGAGACAAGCTCCGCGGTCTGACTATGAGCAGATATTCTCTCGATATCGTGCTCCGTGTCAGAGAGCAGAGTCAGTCTCTCCAACCCTTTAGTAGCCCCGGTTTAACCACAGGAGTCACTCGATCGTCCCAGAAGATCATCCACACATAGGTCGGTCAGTACCTGTTAAGGCGGCCAAAATTATTTTTTTTATGTTCTCCGATTTTAAAATTTTTTTATTCATGTGAAAGTAAATACTAGTGAACCACGGGAGCCAAAAATTTCAACCCTATTTCAACTTTTTTATTGAGAACAGGGTGGTCCGAAATGGACTTTCTCAATATTTGGTTATAGTTTTGAATTTCTGAGTCAATTTTTTAAGTTGAAATGATCATAACTTTTTTGTTTTTTAAGATTTATTGACAGAATAAGTTATGTGTATTAGTTTGTTTTATTATCTATACGTGGTTCAAAGCATTAAACTCTGCGACCTCTAGAACTATTTAATTTTTTTTTTTTTAATGTCAAAATTTCCCGGAAATTTCCTACTTTATAGAGCATAAGTCCTGCCCATCAAAACGCGTCAAAAAATCTATACTCTTGTTGTTCAGAATCTAACCTAAATTTCTATACCCTATTGTACAAACATCTGGATACGGTCTTGCGAACTACAGCAATTTCTGTAACCCAAGGTAAGATATTCGGTTCAAAAAATAAGTCCTGCAAGGAAACATTACTGAAATTAAAGAAGGTGAATCTTAAAGAATTTTCGACAAATAAAGCAGTTCAGACCACATAAATTATCTAGCACGTCAGGTTATCAATTAATTTGGAGAAGGTAAAGGTATTGCCATTGTTATGAACTTATTGTGGGTGAACGGATGCTACAAAACGAATAGGCGACATAAATATACTAACACGTTAAAAGGTTAAACATTAGTAAATAGCCGCAACATAAACTACATTGGTTAATTACCTGAAAATTGGAACTTAATTTAAGAAAATGGAAGAGCAGTTATATTTTACGTGAAAATTACCTACATGTTACCTGTTAATTTATTGCCGGTATGTTATCCTTTTAAAAAGTGTGAAAACAGGGGTTTTTTATGTTTCAAAGAAATGCTAATAAAATATTAAATTTGTATTTAAAAAAGGGTTTTTATGTTTCAAAGAAGTGGTAACAAAAGATAATTTAAAAAAACTTCTATCAAGACGATTCCAGATCATTTTACAAGTTATATCATGTAGCAGAAAGATAAATGCAAAAAAATTTGGCCAGTATGCAAATGAAACAGCAATTCTTTATAACAAAAAATACTCTTAGATACATATGCCAACCACAGTTCATAAAATTTTATACCATGGGGTACAAATAGTCCAACACAATATGCTACCAATTGGAGATCTATCTGAAAAAGCGCAAGAAAAAAGGAACAAAGACTACAAACAAAGAAATTTTTAATAATATTGTTTAATTTAAAATTGTTTATAGATTATAATTTGTTTTTGGTTTAAGTATATATATATTTGTATTAATATATAAAAATAAAATACACATACATCTCAAACCAAAAATAAAAATTGAATTACCTAAAATGTTATCGATAGCCAAGAATGCTATATGGGCATTTTTCAAAATATTTCTTTTCGGTTTTATCCTTATAACATCTCGTCTCGTCCCAAAAAAGCTAACCTTTGTTTCCTGTTGGCATATTCTGACAGGATCTAAGTTCGACAATAAAAAATAAGTATTAGTTGTAAAATACAAGAGAAATAATGATAAATTTTAAAAAAATCATATTTGAAATATTCAACTTTTACACCGAAACTCAACAAAAAAATGAAAATGCATTTTGAACTCCCCATAACTTCTGCTCCTATCAGTCGAATTTTACGTTTTATATCGCAAATTAAAGCCTAACATCGCACCTATCGAGCAAAAAATCGCATAAAAAATAGCGATCCAGTCAAAAGTTATGGAATTTTGACCGCCTTCTCGTAAAATTTCCCAATGTGCGTCGTGTCCTTGCTAGTTGTTGTTGTTTTTTTTTTTATTTTAATAGAAAAGGGTTTCATTTTTGTTCCCACGAGTTTTCTATTAACAACTAGTTTCTTTCGGCACTGCTACCAACCACTTTGTAATTAAAAGTGTTATTTCGTGCCGCAACCCGCGGGCTGGCACGCCGTGCTATATGTACTGATAATGGACCGGAAGTGTACATTTCACTACCGCCTCATTATCTTGACAATATGAGTAACCTTTAGTCGCACACTCCTTCAGTATTCTCGACCTCCCGCGAAGTTGCATTCTTCACATACATTATCCCAAGAGATCAGAACCGTAGAGTGCACTTAAACCCTCGCATCTCGAGAAGATTTTTACCCAGGCGAAGGAAAAAAAATTATAGAAAAACAAACCCTTAAATGTATTCCAAATCGTTAAAAAAAACAAAATGTCGGAAAATAAAAAAAATAAAAAATTTTCCAAAAATTGCGGTAATTTTTTATAATTCAAACAAGCCATAAAATTGATATAATGTCCCTAAAACTATAAGGAATGGAAAAAATTCGGTAAGAATAGCTTAATTAGCTTTTTTTTTTTTTTTTTGTTCATTGTTTATTTATTGAATCTTCATATATTAAATATGAACTAACAATAATTAATCAAATCTTATCCTAATACTTCATTTATGTCCTGCCAGTGCCAGACAAAAATTTTCATTATCAAGGGTTCTGTTCACATATATAGGTGCTTATCGCTCTTCTAGTTGGGTAAGTGCTGCAGTGTCTCTTCTTCTTAATCGAGTGTGTCCGCCATGATTTAAAATATTTCGAGCTAGTGGATTTGGGTGTTGTTCAAGCCTTTTTAAATATTTTACTGCATATTTTGTAATCATAGTTTTTACTAATGGCACATTGAGATCCTTATGAATGTTTGAGTTTTTAACGTACCAGGGAGCTGCTGTGATTATTCGAAGAAGTTTATTTTGACGCCTTTGAATTTTTTCGATATTAGAGGCCGAGGCGGTGCCCCATAGTTGAATACCGTAGCACCAGATAGGCTTTAAGATAGAGTTGTAAAGTAGAAGCTTGCAATCGAGACTAAGGACAGAATTTCTTCCAATAAGCCAATGAATTTGTATGGCTTTTAGTTTCATTTGAGTTAATTTTGCCTCTATATGGCATTTCCACGTTAATCGCCTATCCAGATGTAAACCGAGATATTTTACATGCGAATGTTGAGGAATTATTTGATTATTGATTGTAATAGGGGGGCAAGATTCCCGGCGCAAGGTGAATGTTAAATGTACGCATTTTTGCTCATTTACCATTATCCTCCATTGTCTTAGCCATATTTCTAGTTGAAATATACGATCCTGTAAATAACGAGATGCTTTATAACTGTTTTCGTGTACGCTTAGAAAAGCTGTATCGTCTGCAAATGTTGAAGTTTGTGTGTAGTTGTTTGTTGGCATGTCCGAAGTATAAATTAAGTATAAAAGAAGGCCAAGGATGCTGCCTTGTGGAACTCCAGCGCCAATTGGCTGAGGTGAACTTAAGAAATCTCCTTCTTTAATAATAAATTGACGGCCGACTAAGTAGCTTTCCAACAGTTTGTGAGTGTTTGCTGGTAAATTTTGCTTCAATTTATGTAGTAAGCCTTCATGTCAGACTTTATCAAAAGCTTGCGAAACATCGATGAAGAGTGCTGAGCAATATTTTTTTTTCTTCAAATGCTTTTCTTATAACATTTACTATTCGATGAGTTTGTTCAATTGTGCTGTGTTTTCTTCTAATTCCAAACTGATGGTTTGGAATACATCTATTGTCATTTAAAATTGGTGTTAATTTTGAAACTAATAATTTCTCAAACAGCTTTGACATATTTGATAATAAGCTAATAGGCCTATATGACTCAACTTTTGTATGATCTTTCCCTGGCTTTGGTATCATGGTAACTATGGAAACCTTCCATTCTTGCGGGTAGTATTCAAGCCGTAAAATAGCATTAAAATTTTTTAGCTTAATTAACGAAACAAATTTCTAACAGCTGCATGATAGCAGAGTCAACTATTTATTATAAATCGTTTAAGCTGTAAAAAATCAGAAAGCTTACAGGAAGAAATCAATTCAATCGCGAACATGACAAAAATTCGCGAAATTTTGCAACATTTTAAACAAACCCTAAAACTAAAGACGTTAACAAATTAGCTAAATTTTGTTGAACAATTTTTGTGTAAAGTGTAGGTAGGTTGTGATTTAAGGAACACCACAAAATCACACGTGTGATTTTAAAAGCACATGCGGTAAAAAAATCACGTTATTTTTTTACGAAACAAACATTTTCTGAAATTCTGTACGATTGGTGCAACTATGTGTGTGGTGAAAATTGCTTTAAATACCAATATATTTAAGGAAAATCCTACTAACACAATTAATGTGTTAATTTTTATACCCTCTACCGTTTTAAGCTACATAAGTTAGGTTTTTCTCTCTTTGTCTCTTTCGATGTAATTCATTCTTACATATATGGCTTACAGAATTGTTATTGTTTTCCTGTAGTTATTTTTCTAAAATTAAGGAACAATATTCTTGCGCAAATAGTTCAAAACATTTGAATTTATTATGAAATAATCTTGTAAATAATTTTGTAAATTTTATATTTACTCTCTCGTTGCAAGTTTATGTAAAGTAAATGAACACACCTTGTATAGAAGAAAAATAGAATATATTAACGTTTTGAAATTAATTCGTTTTGAAAACTTTTTTGTTTTTTTTTTTTGGTTGGGAGCCATTGAATGAGTTTTTTTTATTAGTTATAAGTGAAAGTATGTTTATAACCATGTATTAAAATTAAATTGTATTTGTATTCAGGAATATATCTTTGCAATATATCGTCATCTTAAAGATCTAATAACCTATCTTTATATATTTTTATTCCGTACTAGCTTAACCCGGTGCGCTTCGCTACACTGCTTTAACCACTTTATCGGTTGAGAGATATTTAATATATGCATCCTATGGAAGGTAGTTCCCCCCTGCGCCTACCCGCTTTATTTTTATTTTCAAAGTGAAGTATACCATAAGAGTGACTTCTACAAAGTTTGAACTTTCTCACTATAACAGTTTTTAAGATATCCGATATTAAACATTGGCGTCCTATGGTGGGTAACACTTCCCCCGCTGCTATTTTATTTCAATTTTGGGGCTCAGAAGATCCTACTACCAAAAGTTCAACAAATTGCTTGCAGCGGCTCTTATTAATATTTCTATCTATGAGGGGTACTGCTCATCCTCTGGCTACCCCGCCCATTTCTATATTGAAATTTATAGTTTACTATAATAGTAGCTTAAACCACGTTTGAAGACTCTCCCTTTAATAGTTCTTCAGTTGAGCGATATTTAATGTATGCATCCTATGGGAGGTATTTCCCCCCTGCGCCTACCCGCTTTATTTTTATTTTCATAAGTGTAGTATACCATAAGAGTGACTTCTAGAAAGTTTGAACATTCTCACTATAACAGTTCTTAAGATATGCGATGTTAAACATTGGCGTCCTATGGGGGATTCAAATACCCCCGCTGCTATTTTATTTCAATTTCGGGGCTCAGAAGATCCTACTACAAAAAGTTCAGCAAAATGCCGCCAGCGGCTCTTAAGATATGCGATAATAAATATTGGCATCCTATGGGGGGTACCAATTCCCCTGCCCCTATCGAAAAAATAAGTAGCCTATTTTATTTTTAGGGCTCACGTGATGTTACTGTAAAAATTTCAAGAAAATCGGTTCAGTAGTTTCGGAGTCTATAAGCCAACAAACAAACACACAAACACACAAACATACAAACATTTTTCATTTTTATATATATAGATAGACCCAACAAACACGGAGGTTTGATTTCAAATTGAAAGTGATTTGAAATCAAACGTTTTCTCAAACGACAAACGTTTGATAATGATTTGAAAATCATTTGTAAATCATAGCGTTCTCAACAAAAAGGGGAAATTATTTTCAAATTGAAAAATGCCTTTATTTTCAACTTGCTTTCAAACGTAATTCTCAAATGTTTTTCAAATGTGGATTATAATAGAATGTGGAATATAAATAAAACTATTTAATTTTTTTAATTTAAATTTATTATTTATTTAAATAAACTTTGAGATAAACATTCGGTTCCATAGCAAAAAGATGAAATAGTGTTCTTTCCGTCTTCTAATTCTTGGAAAGACAAAATACTTGGCTCCCTTTTATTTTGAGGATTGTAGCACCGCAATCGTTCAACAATCTTTCTTCACTTTCCTGTTTTATTATTTTTCTTTTTTTTTCGTATTTTTAAACATTGTAATTTCTCACAAATAATATTTTTCACTAGAAATAAACTGTTCACTTTATATTAAAATTTATTTTTAATAGTAAAACACATGTAACCACAAGGAAAAATAATTTAACTTTAATCGCCATTTTTAATGCTTACATTTATTTTTCGCTTTAGTACTGCCAAGTTTATTTTTGATTTGATTTTAACTTTGACAAACATTTGACATCAAATTGAAAAAACATTTGATATCAAATGTTTATTTTCAAATCATTATCAATTTGAATTTAAATGTTAAATCAAACAATTGAAAAACGTTTGAGAATTGCGTTTGATGTCAAATGATAAAGTCATTTCATATCAAAGGTTTGACTTCGTGTTTGTTGGGGATAGATAGATATCATAACGCATATGTGTGCAAAATTTTGAACAAATAATATTACAAATGACAAAGTTTTTCAGATTTTTACATTTCCAAATAACATAATTGACATTTCATAAGCTGTGTTTAGAAAAACAAAATTTTCTCAACCGATATATATTTCTGGTTTAATTTTAATCAAAATGTGTAATTTTCGTTTTAATATTGTAAAAAGTTTTAATTTTATTACGTTATTTCCCTCTCCTGCAAACTTTTGAAAACTGCAGATAGGTTATTTCGTCTTTAAGGTGACGATATGTTAATTGGCCAAGGAGGCTTTTATATATTACTGTGAATGAAATAAATAATTAAATGTACTCACCATGAGAAATAAATTCCCAGATTCTATTTGTTTAAATAAATAATTCTTTGCCTAACTGTACATATGTACATATGTATATTTTTAACTTTTGTTTAAAAACTACAAATATTTAATTTATTGTTGAAAAATGTTAAAATCTTGTTTGAATTTTTCTTGCACAGATGATATGCTTATAAAACTTTGGAATTGGGAAAAAATGTGGGCTTGCCAGCGTGTTTTCGAAGGTCATACACACTATGTTATGCAAATTGTTTTCAATCCCAAAGACAATAATACTTTTGCTTCGGCCTCTTTGGATCGCACCGTTAAAGTTTGGCAATTGGGATCCAATTTTGCCAACTTCACGTTAGAGGGTCATGAAAAGGGTGTAAACTGTGTGGATTATTATCATGGTGGCGACAAGCCCTATTTGATATCGGGTGCTGATGATCGCTTGGTTAAAATTTGGGATTATCAAAATAAAACATGCGTACAAACATTAGAGGGTCATGCTCAAAATATATCGGCAGTTTGTTTTCATCCAGAATTACCAATAGTATTGACAGGCTCAGAAGACGGTACTGTGCGTATTTGGCATTCAGGTACTTATCGTTTGGAAACATGTTTGAATTATGGCTATGAACGCGTTTGGACCATTGCTTGTATGCGTGGCACAAATAATGTAGCTCTTGGCTATGATGAAGGTTCCATTATTATAAAAGTTGGTCGAGAAGAGCCTGCTATGTCCATGGATGTTATTGGCAGTAAAATAATATGGGCTAAACATTCGGAAATGCAACAGGTTATTATTTAATATTGATGTTTTTACAACGATATTTTTATTTACTTTAAAATTGCAGGTCAATCTAAAAGCGTTAGCCGATGGTACAGAAATTAAAGATGGAGAACGTTTGCCTGTAGCTGTTAAAGATATGGGAGCCTGTGAAATTTATCCACAGACCATTTCCCACAATCCCAATGGTCGTTTTGTCGTTGTTTGTGGTGACGGTGAATATATTATTTATACCTCCATGGCATTGCGTAATAAGGCTTTCGGGTCTGCTCAAGAATTCGTATGGGCTTTGGAGAGCAATGAATATGCAATTCGTGAAAATAATGGAACTGTTCGTTTGTTCCGTAACTTTAAAGAACGTAAAAGTTTTACACCCGATTTGGGCGCCGAAAGTATTTACGGTGGCTATTTGTTTGGTGTGAGAACATCATCAAGTTTAGTCTTTTATGATTGGGAAACTCTAACATTAGTAAGGCGCATCGAAGTACAACCGCGTCATGTTTTCTGGAATGAATCTGGTACCTTGGTCTGTCTTGCTACAGAAGAGTCCTTCTTTATACTATCCGTAGATACTGGCGCCATTTCACAAGCCTTAGAAAATAAACAAGACTTGGAAGACGATGGAATCGAAAGTGCTTTTGATGTGTTGGGTAAGTTTAAAAGGCAATTTTTTTTATTGTGTATTTCTCTTTAATAAAACGTTGCTTTGTTTCTTTAGGCGAAATCAATGAAGTTGTCAAAACAGGTTTATGGGTTGGAGACTGTTTCATTTACACCAATTCCGTGAATCGTATTAATTATTATGTAGGAGGTGAAATTGTTACAATTTCACATTTGGATCGCACCATGTATTTGTTGGGCTATGTTCCCAAAGACAATCGTCTTTACTTGGGTGACAAGGAATTAAATGTTATTTCCTTCTCTCTGCAACTATCGGTATTGGAATATCAAACTGCTGTTATGCGTCGTGATTTTGAAAGAGCCGACTTGGTTTTACCTACCATACCAAAAGAGCATCGTACTCGTGTTGCTCATTTCTTGGAGAAACAAGGTTTCAAGTCTCAAGCTTTACAAGTGTCCACTGATCCAGACCATAAATTCGATTTGGCTTTGCAAATTGGTATGCTGGATATCGCTGTAAAATTGGCCAGAGAAGCAGAAAATCCTCAGAAATGGGCACAATTAGCTGACGTTGCTTCGCGTAAAAATAATATGGTTTTAGTAAAGGAATGTATGGAGAAGGCCAATGACTTTAGTGGCCTTTTACTATTAGCAACCGCTTCTGGTGACGCTGAAATGTTAAAGAATTTGGGCGATAATGGTTCCGCTCAAGGGCGACATAATATAGCATTCCTTTCAGCATTTATTCGTTCTGATGTTGAACGTTGTTTGGAAATTTTAATAGAAACAAATCGGTTGCCTGAAGCAGCATTCTTTGCACGCACCTACATTCCCAGCCAAATGTCCCGCATAGTTGAACTATGGCGGGAAGAACTTACTAAGTTTAATGAAAAAGCCGGTCAATCATTGGCTGATCCAGCTAAATATGAAAATCTTTTCCCTGGCTTAGGGGATGTTTTACAAGTTGAGGAATTCCTCAATCAAAAAGAGCGACAACAATTACCAGCTCATGCTGCAGCTTCATTACCACTTAACATCGATCGGAATCCATTAGAAGAAATGCATTTGGCACAACAAAAGGGTATATTCGAAAGTAACGCTAAAGTAGATGTACAAGACTACAAGAAAAGTGATGATTATGCAGGAACTGCAACCCCAGTAGCGATATCCACAAAATGTTCTGCTTCTTCAGCAACTAAAACATCTATTATAGTGCCTGCTGCTACGAAAGACGAGGATGATGATGATGACGATTTAGATTTGGAGATTGAAGGCATAACATTGGATGATAATATTGATACTACAGATGTTAACTTAGATGATGATTTTCTTAGTGATGATTAAGTATTAAAATTGAAAACCATACATTTCCTACATTTAAACTTTACTTCAATCCCTCTATCTTATCTTTCTAACCGATTGTTTTGTAGAGTTCTAGACCATTTAATATTAAATTTAGAAATTGAATATCTCTGTTTTCATTTTCCTCAACTTAAGATTACACAGAGATCAATTGACCCGAAGTTGATTTAGCTATTATCACTTACAAATCATTAATTGATTTTAAAATGTTTATACCATAAACGATTTAATTAACATATCGCACACTAAATCATAAATAGGCACAACTAAAAATTCAAAAATAGAAAAGGTGGAAAACAGTCTTCAAAAACATGTCTGCAATTTTTAAATCAAATTGAGTTTCACAAATACGAAAGAAGACACTGGCGCAAACAAAATTTTCGTGGTCGCTATAGATTTGATTTGTGAACTGGTTTTTGAAAAAAACGATTTTGATAAATTATGAGTTGTGCCTGTTTATGATTTAGTTTGCGATATATGTTTGTAATTAATATGCCTATTTTATTATAATTAAATTAAATAAAAATTAAAATAAAATCACACAATACTTTTAGTAATTTTGTAACGATACTTGCATTAAACCGACACTTTGTTAGTGTCTCCCTCTTTTTCGTGTGCATACATACATAGTTACTTATATGCGAAAGTTTATATTTCTAGGTTTTAACTTTGTTAATGCTAATTTAACCTGGGCCTGATTCTGGCAGTCGTGATCGAGTATTTTCTCGATTCGAAAGCAATTTAATCAGGTATGTGATGAAAAACGATCGTTTTTAGCAGGTGTGATGAATTTCGACCGATTTTAAAATCCATTTCTGGAGTAAAGTCTTAACTTTTTGTTCAAAATACAGTTCAATTAACATAAGTAATTAGAAATTTACAGGAAAACAGAGAAAAATGTATTATAATTACATATTTAACGATACCAAAAACAATATTATCGTTATCAAATCGTATTGTTTTCAAAATCGTTTTTCATCACATACCTGAATATTTAATTATTTCAGTCAATACTGAACGAATCGGAATTATTTTTTCAGTGTAATAAAGCATTAATTTGAGTTTCAGGATACTGAAAAAATAATTTTGATTCGTACAGTATTGACTGAAATAAAATTGCTTTCGAATCGAGAAAGTACTCGATCAAAACTGCCAGAATTAGGCCCCTGGTACCTTTTCAGCGTCTACTTTTCTTTCATGGACATAGACAGGCGGAACCTAAATTCAGAAAGCTTATGAATGATTTCATAAAATAAGCTGTCTCATGTTTAATACTTTTTTGATAATTGGACTTTTAAAGGGTAAAACGGTAAAACATCTAATCTTCGTACTTTTTTTACCTATTTTATCTTTTAAAGTTTTAAAGATATGAATAAAAATTTAAATCGAATTGTTCTCTTTTTAAAAACATCTCGAATATTTTCCCCCATTTTTAATTTCTGACTAATAAGGCAACAAATTTTAACTGATGTTTGGGACTTCTTCTAAACCAATAATTGCATTTTAATAAAGCTCATTGAAAGTATATTAATTTTACTAAATATATTTCTAATGAAAAAGTTATTTAAATAATTTTGGTACAGCTTTCAAAGATATTCTTAAACACATTTTTAAAATTAACAACCGTTTATCTAAGATTCTTTTTTAATATTTTGTATGCCCAGAAATAACGATGCATTTTGTGTATGCTAGACAAAAGTGTGCAAAACCAATAAACAAGCTGAAACAAAACCTCATTGTTTTAAAAATTTAAAAAAAATCTTCATTTCAAAAAAAAATCTTCAAATCCTATTTTGGTCAAAAATAAGATAAAATCTTCATTCTGGCAACGCTAGTTGCACAACTTTTGTGGACTATAACCGATTTTTATTTATAAGCCATAAATGAAACCTTGTATAATCCACATTTTGGACTATATAAAAATTATTTTCTTTAATAAAACCACATTTTTTTTTTGAAAAAAGAAAAGTTTATTTAAAACATAACCAAATATTGATTTATTTTAAATAAATAGTTACATATCGTCAGCTAAAACGCAAACGGCCATAACTAACAAAAAATCCAAAATCGGGTTTTTTATTGATTCTGATGCATCGCATCTAAATACACATCCACAAACAAATTTGGAGTTATCTGAAAAAAATTACTAATTTTATTAACGAAAAACAAACGGCCCTATCTACAAAAGCATTTATTTCATAAACGCAAAAAGACTTAACTGATTGTGTGTTAGACAACATTGTAAGTTGTCAAAAAAAATTGATAGATTTGACCGTTTAACTATTTATTTATTATAGAGAAATAAATTTGTAACAGCTTAATGCAATTATTTAAATAAAATATATTAATTCAACATTTTTATTTTTTCGAATTTATTCTATGAGCTAAATTTCAGTTATGTATTTTATAAAGCTTTTTTTGTAATAGTCATATTCCTTTCATTTTTAGAAATGACTTTATACACTACCAGACTATTATATTGAATCTTCTTGTTACATTTTACCTTAGCTGTCCTTTGGATAGCAATGAAGTATATTGTATGTACAGAAAAATTTACAATTATTAGACACCAGCAGAATGTAATGCATTTTCTGGCCCGCTACAGCTGTCCTTTGGATAGCAATGAAGTATATTGTATGCATAACATTACATGTTCATATAATTAAATTTATTAAACAGCGTTTTCCTAATAAATGAAAAAATACAATTAATCTACTTTGTATTAATGTGTAGATAGGGCCTTTGGTTTCATAAAATTAGAGTACCAAAGGACTTAACTAACAACACTTTTGAAATATTTTAAAATTTTTTTTTATTTTCCAAGAATTCAATTTCTCACACCTTTTTTTATAATACTGGTGAAAACCATGCTGGTCGAAACCATACCATTAGTATAAAACAGTTTTTTCCTTCTCCTGTAAAATTTTCAAAATGTTAGATAGGGCCGTTTGCGTTTTAGCTAACGATATGTAAATCAAAAATCTTTTATATTTATTAATTCAAATGCTTTAAAAGCTTACAATAAAAATAAGCTTTGTCGTCCCTGCAGATAACGAGACTAGTCCATACATGCATGTAGAGAGTAGTCCATAAAGGAGTAGGAGTACTCCAAAAAAACTCCAAATGTGTAGTATGTATGTAAATGGTTAACAGGTGGTCTGTTTAACATTACGATGTCCTAGGAGTGGACCATATAACCCAGTTTTGCATTACAATGGAGTAGTCTTACATCTTCATACATTCTCTAGTGGACTAGTTTTGAACCTACTCCATGGTATACTCCAGAGCAGTGCTATTCAACCTTTTTGGCTCGTGTACCACTAAATTCACGACAAACTTTTCGCGTACCACAAAAAAAATTTATTGTAAACAATTTTAAAATTTATAATCCATTTTATTTATTAATAATAAAAAACAATAAAATTAATAAATAAATTTTTCCAATTGCAAAATAGAAATCGTTAAGATTTTAAAAGATTTCGCGTACCACCTGGAAATTTTTCGCGTACCACCAAGTGGTACGCGTACCATAGGTTGAATGGCACTGCTCCAGAGGATTAGTTTCAACTTCGTTTAAATACGAAAACATTTAATTTAAAAACGAAGACATGTCGTTTTACTACAAACTGTTTTTTACAATGACATGGTCCATGCTTGCATAACATTGGACCAATCCATGGAGTAGTCCATTTCATCAAATTGGATCACGTAGTCCAATAATATCTGCAGGGATTGTTGGATATCAAAGTTTTGTTTATTGTCTTTGTTTCTGTATCGTTTTTTCTTTTTTTGACATCCCAACAAACACGAAGTCAAACCTTTGATATGAAATGACTTTATCATTTGACATCAAACGCAATTCTCAAACGTTTTTCAATTGTTTGATTTAACATTTAAATTCAAATTGATAATGATTTGAAAATAAGCATTTGATATCAAATGTTTTATCAATTTGATGTCAAATGTTTGCCAAATGTTAAAATCAAATCAAAAATAAACTTGGCAATACTTAAGCGAAAACTAAATGTAAGCATTAAAAATGGCGATTAAAGTTACATTTTGTTTCCTTCTGGTTACATGTGTTTTACTATTAAAAATAAATTTTAATATAAAGTGAACAGTTTATTTCTTGTGAAAAATTTAAATTATTTGTGAGAAATTACAATGATTAAAAATACGAAAAATAATAAAACGGGAAAGTGAAGAAAGATTGTTGAACGATCGCGGTGCTACAATCCTCAAATAAAAGGGAGCCACGTATTTTGTCTTTCCAAGAATTAGAGGACGGAAAGAACACTATTTCATCTTTTAGCTATGTTACCGAATGTTAATCTCAAAGTTTATTTAAATAAATAATAAATTTAAATTAAAAAAATTAAATAGTTTTATATATGCTCCACATTGTATTATAATCCACATTTGAAAAACATTTGAGAATTACGTTTGCAAGCAAGTTGAAAATAAAGGCATTTTTCAATTTGAAAATAATTTCCCCTTTTTGTTGAGAACGTTATGATTTTCAAATCATTATCAAACGTTTGTCGTTTGAGAAATCGTTTGATTTCAAATCATTTTCAATTTGAAATCAAACCTACGTGTTTGTTGGGATTGTACAATGATTGTACACAAAAAAATTGCATGTGGTTTTTGTACGAGTAGTCAAGGCGAATTCATTCGCCTGGGTACAAGCAGTGATGCCAACTTTTTGGGAGCAAAAAGCACTTTAAAATTTTAAAAAAGCACTATTTCTAGCAAAAAAGCGTAAAAAAGCACCAAGCCGTTTTTATAATTTAATTAAACACAAAACAAGTTGCATTCGGCTATGCCGAATATACCTTTAAGATTTAAAAAAAAGGCGATGGCATTTATGGGGATCATTTTTTTAAGATTAAATAATAAATATATTTACATTTGTATAAAAACATTTTTAATTGTATTATTATTATCTTCAATAATAATAATAATATCATCCAAATCATGATGAGCCATCAGCTATGTTTGAATTAGCCATAAGACCGTTTTATTAAAAATCTTGCCTATTTATTGTAATTACCGAAAATTTGCAATGACCGACCATTGTTTATAAAACTTAATTACAGCCTATATTTTAATAAAAAAAACTTTATATTTTATCGTTTAAATAAATCTAAATTAAAATCGTGCAAAGTTTAATAAAATAATTGGCGTATGATATTATCCAATTATTTTAATCTATGTACGCTTCTGAATAAAAAACACACATAAGGTGTAAAATAGAAAAAACATGTTTGTTTGCATTCTGACACTTAGTCAAACCTTTTTGCAATAGCACTAGAGGTAGAAGTGCACAACACGCGGTTATTTGGAGACGAGTGTTGTGCGTTTGAAAACTAAAGCGCATGAAAAATGGCAGGTTACACAACGCTCGTTATAAAAGCATTTTCTGTCAGCTGTTTTTAATTTATTTAACACTTTGCTTATACTAAGTTACGACTCTTTATATGTTTTTAAATTCTTTGTGTTCTTTTGTACGGTTTCCTACTGCATGTTTTTAACTTTTCTACATGACTCAAAATCATTGTTTATTTTTCCATTCACAATTTCTAATATTTTCCAAGCCATTTTCTATTTTTGACACAGTGTCTACATCTTTAAAAAAAAATGTTTATCGCATACAAATAGATCGTTTGTATTACGATTACTTAATATGTTGTCATCTCTAAAAAGTGAAACGTTTTGTAAAATTTCCAAATTGCTAGAAAGCCTAGCTCTAACCTCGTAAATAAAGTATTTGGCAAAACGAATGCAATTTTCTTTCATCACTTTTTTATAATTTGAAATCTTAAAATTTTTACAGGCTTTCTCAAAATTTATCAATACCTATAATTGTAGTTTTAAAAAATGGTAGATAAAGAATTAAAATTGTAAAAAGCACTAAATGCCCTAACGAAAAATTGAAAAAGCACCAAGTTAATGCTTTTTCTAGGTTTGGCACTTAAGGCCTCGTTACTCTTACGTAAATGTTGCGGATACGTAAACATTGCGGTCGACTTGAAATGTTGGTAGTTACTACAAAAACGTAAACGTGTCATATGGTGTTGAGGTGTATGTGTGTACTCGTACATATGTATGTATGTAAATTATTATTTGTTTTGATTTTGCTCACAGCCTTGTTGCAAGACATGTTGCTAACATTCTTGTACAAAAAAATAAAATACCTTATACATATCTGTGGCATTTTGGCAAAACATCTTAAGTCGTGATAAGATAGCAAAAAGCCTTAAAAAAAACTCGCTGAAAAAATCATTTTTATCAAATAATAAAAAAAACCAAACTTATAATACAAAATTTTAAAAATGTAAACAAAAATGTTTTTTGAATGAAAATTCGTATGATTAGCAAAATTTTTTTCGACTTTTTGAATTTGACTTAAGATGTTTTGTCAAAGAGCCATAGATATATATTTACATATCCAGCACAAAATTTGCTTTAAAAAATTTGATTTTTTATCTAGTTTTTATTGCGCCTGAGAATCTAGTTTTGGAGTTATGGACCTTAACATATTTTTAGCCCTTATTAATATCTCTTCAAATGAAACTTGATACAACCAATATGTGTCTAAGCAAAAATTGAAAAAAAAAATTTTTTATAATAATTTATTGTAAACTTATTTTAATTTTCTAAAGATGCTAACCAAAGGTTAGCGCAATAATGAGAAAAATAAATAAATATAATATATGTATGTTTTTAAAAAAGACCCCAAGCTTAAATAGTTCAAAATAATTATAAAAAAAGAAAGGTCAAATAACAACAAATAATATATATATTTAATATAATAAGGTCAAGGCGAATATTCGGAACTATGCGCTGATTTTTTTCTATTTGCATTGTCAAAAATGTATGCAAATAATTATTTTACAATAAAATCAATATTCGAATCAGCTGTTTTATGTTTTGGCTCATGTGTTTACAGCTATTAATTAAATTTTTATTTAATAATTTTATAAATTATGATTTTTGCGTTAAAATATTGTTAAAACTTGTGTTGAAAATGTAAATGAAAATTATAGAAAAGAAAATAAGAAGTAGAAATACAGTAAACATACAAATGTACATATGAAATAAATGCCAAAGTTGTATAACTTGCATTTGTTGTTTATATTTATGTAATTTTATTGTTTTGTAAATATATAGCGAATTTAGTTAAAATACAAAAACATTTGTTGTTTCAAACTTATAAATAAATAAAATGACCATAGAAACAGTGAGAAAAAGGCTTTTGCAAATTTGCAGCAGCCCGCTGCCGGAAACATGCAAAAATACCATTTTAACATTTATCAATTTTATTTACTTCTATCTACGGAAATAATCTAACTGTTGGATAAAATAAAATAAAAAATTAAACTTTTAACAACAATATTTATTTCCAACAAATAAACAAGAGCTGTGAGCTGCTTCTTTTATTTTTAATAAAAACCCGATAACTTTGGTTTCTGTGACACATAAAGCCAACATTAATTTCAGTTCGAACAGCAAACCCATAACATTGAATTTCATTACATCAAATTTAAATTAATGTTTTGATGAGAATCTCATTAATAAAATTTAAAAGTAAACCGTTGGTTAATAAGTTCTGTTGACAACACTGCTTCATAACAAAAATACAATTCTTAACAGTTGATACGTAAAAACGGAGAGAAATTTTAATTTTATCAGGTTCGTCCGCAACGCAACGCTACGTTTACGTAAGAGTACCTATTTGCACAGTAGCTTGGTAAGGAAAACGGAACAGCTGATTAGCAACGTATACGTTTACGTAAGAGTAACGAGGCCTTTAGGATAAAATTTTGGCGTTTTGAAACATCAATAGTTTTGAAACAAAATAGTGCCAAAAGCACTTAGTTGGCACCGCTGGGTACAAGTTTTGCAAGAGTTGTGTTTGTACAGGGCGAATTCAATGAATTCGCCTTGTGATTGTAGTAGTACTGAGCAAGGCGAATTCAATCAGGTAAACTCATCTCGTCAGCCGTTCATCAGCTGTGTCCACGGCGAATTAAAAAAAATGGTGAAACTTCAAAATATGATTTTGTTTTGAGCAGAAGTTGATTGAAGTGCTTAAAATATTATTTTTATAATAATAAAATTTCAAAACTGCGAATGATTGAAGTGAATTTAATTATTTCTTTTATAAAAAAGTGATCATTTTAATTTGCAATAAAAAAATTTGGTCTATCCAATAGGTCTGCGAAATTTAATTTAAATTGCGAAACTTGGCATTTGCCAGTCAGGGCTGCCAGACTTGTGGATTTATCCCCAAACTTGGAGATTTCATGCGAGCAAAAAGGACAAAGATCAGGGATGCCAGGTACTTTTTTTGGTTCTACCCAAATTTCAAAATAAATTTCCCCAAATATCCCCCGATAAAAGAAAGAATCCCCAAAATAAGCCCCTGTAAAAAAATACATAATTTTTTAAAGGATATGTTCTACAAGAGATCAATTTGATCGAAAGGAAATACGTAGTTGTTTTTATATAAAATTGTTAATTTTCCTGACGATGCTAACCAAAGGTTAGTGAAATATTGAAAAAATACTATATATATAATATTTTTTATAAAAGAAGACCTCAACCTTTATAAATTAAAAATAATTATATATGTATATATACAGTCGAACTTTCCTATAATGAATTTGCATGGGACCACAAAATCACTTAATTTTTAAGAAAGGTTATTATTTTAATTTTATTTCCACTTTTATTAAAAAATAATGAGGCTGTTCTAGTTTGGATTACATTCCCACGTGCATCAGTTATCCATTTGAGAATTGCTTTATTTGTTTCTCTACAAATACAGGTTTGAAAGCTCTTGCGTTTAGTGCTTAATTGCTTACATTCTAAATATAATGAATTAAGGTTGCTTTAGTCGACCGTAAATGTTGTGCAATGCAATGTAACGTACCGTAACGTACTGTATTTGCTGTAATGCGTAATTATTATTTGACAATTTGTAGTCTTTTGAAAAAAAAATTATATTGCACAAATCAATTTTAAAACTATTTAAGGTGTGTGCTCGCATTTCTAGGTCAAGTAATAATTAGCACATTAGTGGTCTGGGGCATCATTTATTACTAGTTCTAAGCCCATTTTCTTTTTATATCTTTTTATTTATTATTTATAATCTAGATTAACTGCCTGTTTTTAGAAAATGAAAACAAGTGAGTGAGTGACACATTATATTGAAAACAACAATAAAAAACGAAAATTTTTTTTTGTTTTCAATATAATTTCTCACTCACTCACTTGTTTACGTTTTCTAAAAAGAGAGGAACTTATCAACGAAAAATTAAAAATCAACGTTTTCATTGATTCTGATCTATTGCATCAACACAAATGTCCACAAAAAAATCGTTCGACTAAAATTTGCGATTTTATTATCAAAAAACAAAATATACTATGATAAACGATAAAAGGCCTAACAGACAGTTTTGTATAATATGCTATATTGTCAATTGTCAAAACAACTGGAATGTTTTACAAGAAAAATTAAAGAAATTTAAGTATAAACAGTTAAGGTGATTTATTAATTTATCATTTTTGAGTAGTTGTTACTTCTGCTGTGAAAGTTTCAAAATGTTAGATAGGTCCTTTGGGTATTAGGTGACGAAATTTTAAAAGACAATATAATAAAGTTTGGAAAACAGAATGTGGGGCTATTCGTTCGTACTTATTATGCTTCGAAGTATTAAATAATCTACGGATTTATGTATTTTTTTATGGATGGCTAAAACCGAATGAACAAGCTCCAAATTCTTATAAATTGGCTTATTCGTCTTCAATAACAGCATATTGTTTTGCTTCTAATTCCTCACTGGAATTACATAAAAAGGATTTTATATTATTTTTCACATTATGATTTCAATGTAAATATTGTTATTTCTTCTTGTTTTGACTGCTAAAAATATTTTTTTTTATTTATTTTCTCTATTTTAAACCTACTTTTTTTAAGTTAAAAAGAAGTATAATAAAACAAGTGTATGTATGTTTTGGGGATTTTAAGGAATATCTTAGCAGGGCAATTTTTGCATTTGTAGCAGCTCTGGTAAAAAAAAACACGATGAATAAATGTAAAAACCCGAAAAACTTCGTAATCCAGGCAAACCAGCGCCCACCGCTGCTTTAGACTGTGTAAGAGTAAGATAAAAGTTTGGCTACTTTTTTTTATTATTTTCAGGTATGGGCACCACTACATTGAAAGCTTTGCATGAGTGGCATTGTATTGGTGTGTTTACGTTTGCATTCAGTGTTACCGTCGGATATTTTCAATAAGTACCAAGAAAAGGGGATATCTAAAAAAAAGTGGCACCGAAAAGGGGATTTTTATAAAAAAAGTGGCACAACTTTTCAAATTAAAATAAGTACACCACATTATGTATTTTTTACGTTTTTTTTCTATTGATTATAATTTTAAATAACATTTTATAAATGGTATAAAAACATAACAAAAAAACATATGTGTAGTAATTATATGCACTAAAAAACAATTGATCGTATTACAATAGACATACATACTTATGGCTCATTTGTTGCAAAAATTAAAATAAATATTTCTCTCGAGAAGTTATTTTTATAAAATATTTTCTTTAATAAATAGAAACTGGGAATTATTTCCTTCCGAAGGTTACTTTATATTACATTCAATATTTTTTATTTTTCGAATTATTAGACACCAGCAGAATGTAATGTATTTTCTGGCCCGCTACGGCCTTCGTCAGCATTCTTTGTGAATATAATATAAAGTAACCTTCGGAAGGAAATAATTCCCAGTTTCTATTTGTTAAAATTGTTGAGTTAAATAAATTCAATTTATAAAGTATCACTATCCAGTTTGACACAAAGAATGCTGACGAAGGCCGTAGCAGGCCAGAAAATGCATTACATTCTGCTGGTGTCTAATAATTGTAAATTTTTCTTTACATACAATATACCTCATTGCTTTCCAAAGGAAAGCTAAGGTAAAATGTAACAAGAAAATACAATATAACTAATAGTCTGGTAGTGTATAAAGTCATTTCTGAAAAATTGAAGGAATATGACTATTACAAAAAAGCTTTATAAAAATACATAACTGAAATTTAGCTCATAGAATAAATTCGAAAAATAAAAAATATTGAATATTTTCTTTAATGTTTTGGTAAATCAAAAACGTTAAACTCGTTTTCTGCCAAACATGTTTTTTGAATTCTGACATTGTTGCAGCAATTAGAAGATATTTATGTAATTTGTTTTATTAAGTAATATATTTCTTGTACTTTTCTTTCTGAATAAATTTTCTTTGATTTATTTAAGACATTGTATTGCACAGGTTTTAAAATTTTTTTAGAAGTTTATTTGCCTATTCCACCAGATTCTTATGTTTTTTAGAATGCTATGGCCAAATATGAGTACAGTTTTCTCCCATCACGTCAGATTTATCAGAAATCCTAAACAAAAAAACGAAAATATCACTTTTTAAAATTCGTTATATTTAATCAGTTTCGCACTTTAATACAAATAAATACACGGCATTCATACATGCTACTAAATTTAAGTGCAAGTGTCTTAATTTCTTTAGTATGGGATATTTAGTTTTTATCCAAATTCGTCTATTATTGCTTTAAATTATTGTAATCAGCTTTACAAATAGAACAAAACTATACCACTCGATTTTGTTATTAATTGTGGTACAAAACATCTTCCGAAATTACAATAATTGGTGTATCTGATAAATGTGACGTGATGGGAGAAAACTGTGCTCATTTTGTCTTAAGCATTCCAAAAAATATAAGAATCAGTTAGAATGGTTAAACAAACTTTTTCAATGTGTTATTTATTAATGGTCAGTACATACATACATATTTTTTTACAATTAGTTGTTCTTAAAACGACTTCTATACTTTCGTAGAATGTCTTCACTTGGAACCCAATTTTCAAGACTAGTATGGGAGTTAAAACAAAACAGAATGAAAAAAAGTATCTTTTCCTAACGTAAAAAGTATCAAAAAAGTGGCAAGAATTACAAAAAGTATCACATTTGGGTGCATTTTGTAAAAGTGGCCAAATAGTATCCAAGCAGTCGAAAAAGTGGCAAATTGCTACTTTAGTGGCACCAACGGTAACGCTGTTTGCATTTGTTGGTTTTATGCTCTTTTGCTCTTTTTTTTTGTATATGTAATACATATGTATACATATTATGTATACACATCTTTCGCTCTTTTTGCATTTTGATTTTGCATTTGCCCATAGCTGATTATTTTTTATAAAAGAAGGGAAAATATATTAAAAGAAGTGTTAAATCCCCGATTTTTTTTGACTGAAGGGCACTTTACGGGGCGCATGAAAAAAAATAAAAAAATATGCCACCCGTTTCAGAATAAAAAAATAAAAAAACCAAAATTAAAATTTAAGGAGGCTGAGGCCCATGGGGACCCCTGGAACCAAAAAACTGCCCCCGCACACTTAGTGATATGTGTGGCTACTCAAATTAAAGGTAATTTGCTCACGATTGCAAATATGCATTTTGTTTTTGTATTCGCATATTATTTTTCTCTCTACGTTAATTTAAATATTTTAAGTGCAGAGAAGCTTAAGTTAGCGAAGACGGTTTTTGTTATACCATATAGAATAAAATCTTTGCGTCCGGCCGAAAGCCGGCTAAGCATGATTTGTTTGCGACATTGGTGTTTGTTATTTTATAGAATTTGTATTGCACTTTTATTTCAGTAAATTATACACTTAGTACACAAAAAATGTAATGTGAGCTTGAGTTAAATTTTTTTTATAAATTCTATATATCCAGAAAGAACTAGTTATAACCTTCAAAATGATACCAATATTGGCCATATACCTTTAGAAATATTGTGGAAAAATTACATATTTCTATGAAAACTCTATACACTGCACCCTTTCACGTTAGGAAGAGATAAGCGCATGCGGTTTTGATTTCCCAAATTCTCTATGGGTTTGAAGTAATATCTGGTACTGTTGGTTTCCTTCTTGCCAGATTGAGAAGTTTGATTAATGCAGTTGTTAGATTTGTGTATAATGTTCGACGTAGGGGCCATATTTCTGGATTTGTGAAGAGTTTTTTAGGCTGCTCTTTTAAAAAATTAGTATCGTTTCGCAATCTAAGTCTGTTTCATAAGCTTATAAAAAGTGGCAAGCCCTTGGCGTTTCGTAATGCTTTCCTATTCTCGCTAGGAACCCACACCTTATCGTTTCTAGCATTTGCTAGATGTTTCCTCGCCATATTTATTTATCATTGGAACCACCTACCATTAGAATTACGTAACATCACGCACTCTAATAACGCTTTCAGATTGAAACTAATGACGCATTTTTCATATGCAAATTAGTAGTTATTATTATGTATTGCTTGTTAATTGATCATATAAGCACTTCCCCTCATTGGGCCGAAATTCATTTTATTCTTTGTTCTTGTTAATCAATATTTATATATGTTCTTGTGATTTTTTTATTATGCTCGGGGGAGCGAATGAATTGAGATTGTTTGTTATTAGATTTTATTAATAATATAATGTGCCCTTACATACATATGCTTATTTTTTTATACATATACTTCTCTGATGTAATACTTACGTGCTAAGTGCTGTGTAATATACATATATTTGGCTTCAGTGGCTTATATTACGAAACTAATAAATAATTTAAAAAAAAAAAAACTAAAAACGTCCATAACTCGAAAACTAAGCATTTTCGTCAATTTTTTTATTTAATTTGTTCTTCTTATTTTTCAATTTTCTATCACTAGGTACTTTTTTTACTTTGTAGCTGCATCGCTAAACCAGATTTGTTCCAAATTTTTATTATATTTTATTCGTACGCCCCGTAAACTGCACTTTTGCCATATTTTTTTAAATCCCAAAAAAAAATCGCCAATCCCAAATGACTTTCTTTGTCCTTTTTTCTCACATGAAATCCCCTACTTAGGGGATATATCCCGAAGCCTGACAGCCCTGGTCAAAAGTAAGTATGAATGGCGAATTCGTATAAAGTGAATTCGCCTTGTTAGCTTGTGTAGAAAATTTTTCTTCATTGGTTGTCATTTTTTTCCAAAGTAAAAAGGACCGATTTTACTGCTTTTTATTTGAAGATAAATTTGGTGAAAATTACAATTTATTTTTAAATAAATATCAGTGCAAATCCACAAATAAAGGTAATTTTATAACTTTTTTAAAATATTTCTTAAAATTTCACAGATTTTTAATAGTTAATATCTGTCATGTCAAATACGGAACTGCATTGACTTCGAATTTTCATTACTGCAAACTAGCGTTATTGATTTTTTTAGTTTTATGTGTATCTAATGGTTTTCTCTTCATTTTCGTCTGTAGATAAATAAAAATTAGATACTAACAAATAAATAATTAAACAAGAAAAAATGGACGCAGTAACTAACCCTGACATGCATCCGCAAGCTGGTTATGCACCACGACGTCAATACGATCAGAATCCTCCTAATGTTGCTTTAGTACCACTTAGTATGCCTAATGGGCAGGGACAAGTTGGTCCTGTACCAGGGGTACCTACCAAGATTTTGCAAAGACCGGTTAAAGTTAAAAAAGAAAAAATTGCCGATTTAATTGCCAGTACAAGTAAGATGGCTATTGAGGAATCGTTAAAATTGGTAAGTATTGAAAATATTTATTTTTTCCTTTAAGTTCAACTTAATGGGAAGTCTAAACAATTCTGTTATATTTGTTTGGAAGTAAATAAAGGTTTATTCCGAAAGATAATCACTTTTCTAGTGCTTTATAGGTGCCAACCTACCCTCCAATAATAGAGAAATAAAAAATTATAGGTACCTACATATTTTTTTATCTACCTTTATCCTTCTCCATTATTACAAACGAAAAATAATTACGGAAGTTGTAAAGAATTTGTCAAAAAAAATCTTAGCAAAAACAAGTAAGAATGCTAACTATATTCGGCTATGCCGAATCGTAGGACCCTTCAGCATAGTGCGATAAGAACATACATTTATATTCAAAAATCTATAATGTCCTTGAATGAGAAGTGCATCGTTCACTTCTTCAATCTCGCCCACATTTTGTCAAATGTGTACTGATAGCTGTGTGCTAGTTAAAAAAACAAAAGCCGGACAACTGGCGTTTAAACTAGGGAATGGGAATGGTAATGGTTTTATTTTGATTTTTGAATTTTAAGGATTATAACAACCAATTCTTGTCCAGTGAAGACTGTTTCTAAGTTACTATTAAGTTAGCTTTATCGCACACTGGCCTGTTTATCTGTTTTATTATTAGCGTAATTCAACAGAATGCTATGATTTGATTCACCTATTGTGTTTCTATAATTTCACATAGCTCACTTTTAGAGTTTGGTTTTGTTAAGGATTGTTTTGTTCACTGTTCATTGATGATTTTAATTTCTGAAGAACTAGGGGACCTTCATTAAAGTTAAAAGCTTACCAACGGTTTTAATAGGTAAATACTAGGGTGTTCAATTAATCGGGTTTCATTTTAGTTCGATCAAACGATTAATCGATATTTGGCATTACATATTAATTTATTCGATTAAACGAATAAAATTTTAAAATTAATCGATTAATCGAATAATTCTTAATCCAGAAATTTTATAAATGTTTAAAATATCTATTCATTGGACCACTTGTAGCCCCTTTTAATTTGGTGGTGGAGCAACGTCTTCAAGTACTATGTTATGGTCAATTAGTGAAGTTTTTGAAGAACATTTACGTTAATACATCGAGCCCTAACCGCAAAAATAACATAAGCGCCAAAAATCAAATCGTATATGTAGGAGAGCGTTTTTTTTTATTTCATATAAATTTTGTATTAAATTAGTCGCTTACGATAAAATTATTTTTGCTATATAATCGTAACGTGGATTTAAAATCGAGCAAATTTTAAAAACGACCCAGAAATGAATGTTCATAAACATTTTTAATTTTATGTACTTCATTCTTTAAGTATCTATTATTTTTGGAAAATAAATTATCGTTCAATTGAAATTTTAATTCATTTCGATTTCTAGAACATAAACAATAAAAATCTTTAAGCATTTGACTTAATTAAATAAAAAGCCGAAACTATTTCGGACAATTCAACTGGAAGAAATGAAAACCCAATTTGGTTATAAATTGATCTATCCACTATTCTTTAGCTATTATTAATTTGATTGGTTGAAAAGACATGATTTAAATAGTCAGGATCAACGTGACCTAAATTTTCATCATTAACACCAATTCCATGCATATTAAGTATTGACCGAATATCCTTAGCGTTTTTATTTTCAAACAAAAAACTATGCACCCTCCTTTTTATTTTCCTAATGACAGATTTTACGCGTTTCCTACAGCGACAAAAAACTTTCCAATTACCATCCGTTCTATCTGATAAATAGGTCCTATAAGCAAGGTTGTGTAAAAGTCATAATGCCAGGGTATCACACGACTAAAAATTTTTGGCTAACCAATGTAAGTTATAATCATGTATGGGCAAATGCAAAATGAAAATGCAAAAAGAGCGAACGATGTGTATCCATACACAAAAAACAAAGAGAAAAAGAGCATAAAACCAACAAATGCAAACGGAAACAAACCAACACAATGCCACACATGCAAAGCTTTCAATGTAGTTGTGCCCATACCTGGTTATAATGCAAGGGTATTACACAAATTCCAGAGCCTCAACCACAAGACCTCGTTTGACCTAAAGCTTCGTATAGGATGGCGAGAGTTTCCAGAATACGCTACTGAGTAATATTAAAAAAGGTCCGAGTTATATTTGGTTCTCCGCCAGTCGCATGAGTTATTCATGGTCCTCCACCAAACAAAACATTGAAATGGAGGTAACAAAACGATTGCACAAAATTAATGGTGACAGCCAGGGTTGTTAGACTTTTTTCCTCAAAAGTTTTAACAAAATTCGTCAAAATCGTCACGAAATTTGAACAAAATCGTCAACAAAACGTCAAATATATAAATTTTACAAATTAAAGACAATTTATTGCATGGATTGGTTCGAAAATGTAAATTTTTAGCAAGAAATTCTATTTATCATGAAGAAAGTGATATGGTTAAGTTTTATTCTATTTATTTCAGCAAGTGAGAAAAAATATATTTGTATAAAAGCATAACAAGAATTTTTTTATTTCATTAATCCATATTCAGAAAAATATTAAATAATAAATACAATCTAATTTCGAACTATTTTTAAATGATTAACTTTTAGCGCTATCTATATTGCAAATTGTTTTTATTGTTAAATGTGCTAAAACCCAAGGATTCTGTCTATATAAACAGTCTTTTTACCCGACTTGAAACGTTTTATTACGTCCAATATTAGTTCCAAACTAATACATTTTCTTCTCATTGCACTCATTTTTCTACACAACTTCTTATTAAGAAGCAACTTCTTACTTCCTAACACGCAATTTTACTAAGAATAACTTACCTAACAGAATTAAATGGGATTTGCCTTTTTACAGACAAATAGAAAAATTCTTCACATGTGAATATGACTTCATCGAAAAATGCATTCGTATGTAGCGTCGCAAATCGAAATCATAAAAACGCAAAGCGGTTTTAACCAATGTTTAAAAAGCGGACCAAATAGAACAGACGCAAATTAGGTATAGTAATATATTTTTTTCAGTATCGATGGCATTTCTATAATTGTAGAATTTGAATTACTAATGCTTCTAATGGAATCCACCTGGTTCGTGATGGAGTAGCAATTTTTTTGTTTAATTTCCAAAAATTTTTGTATTTCAAAAATTGATTTTTAAGTTTTGGACTGTTTACTTTTAGTCAAAAAATCGTCAATCGTCATTTTACTGTATTTTCTCAAAAAAATCGTCACATCTACCAACCCTGCTCGCCAGATTAAAGTGTTATACAATTGATGCTAGATTAAAGTTTAAAGTAAATTTATTGATTGGATTAAATCGTCAAAACATAAGTGACTCTACATCAAAAATCGTCAATCGTCATTTTGGTAAATTAATTAAAAAAAAATCGTCAAAATGACGTAAAATTAACCAAAGCGGGGTGACAACGCAAAACGCACGAAAAGCAGACAAACAAGCACGACCTAAATGCCCTTTAGGTCGTGCTTGTTTGTGAAATTTTTATATGTGAAGGAGAAAACAAAAAAAAAAGGAAATAATGACAAATTCAGCGATGATTAATGCAAAAAGTGTTGAATTTTTTAGTAATACAATGTGGCATCATAACAATTTAGATTTGATTTATTAAAAGTTGGCAGATGGAGAAAAGTTCGCTACCCTACAAGAAATGAATGAGCGAGTAGTCACATTTTTCATTTTGGTGTTTAGAAAATGATAGAAAAAATGACCAATTGTGACCGAACACTTGATTTCGGTCATTTCTTTCTATAATTTTCTTAACACCAAAATGAAAAATGTGACTACTCGCTCATTCATTTCTTGTAGGGTAGTTAGCAACTCGTTGAACGTAGTGTACAAACTGTGGCTAACTTTTTTTTATGAATACGGCTGATATTTAATAAGGATCTCTTTAAATTAAAAAAAAAATATTTTCATTTTAAACTTTTATAAATTTTTTTAATTTGCTTTTTACTTTTTTTCAGACCGATGCAAATGGCGTTGCAATGAAAACTCCCGTTTCATTGCTCCAAGAGCTTCTAAGTCGTCGTGGCATAACGCCAAGTTATGAATTAGTACAAATTGAGGGGGCAATACATGAACCCACATTTCGTTATCGGGTGTCGTTCAACGACAAAGATGTGCCATTTACGGCAATGGGCGCTGGTCGCTCTAAGAAAGAGGCAAAACATTCAGCAGCTAGAGCTTTGATCGATAAATTAACTGGTGTTCAATTGCCTGAAACTCAGGCATCTGCACCAGCAACTTCTAATGTAGCAGCTGAAAATGTAAACGCCGCCGGTAGTGGTGGAGAGTAAGTTAGCACAAAAATAAAAATATTATAAACTCTTGTTCAAATATTTGTTAATTTTATGATTTCAGTGGTGCAGATAAAATTGTTGGTAATCCCATTGGTTGGCTTCAAGAAATGTGCATGTCCCGTCGTTGGCCTCCACCAAACTATGAAACTGAAACCGAAGTTGGTTTGCCACATGAACGTCTCTTTACAATTGCTTGTACAATTCTAAATTTCCGTGAAGTCGGCAAAGGTAAAAGCAAGAAAATTGCCAAACGCACGGCTGCTCACAAAATGTGGACACGTTTACAGGAGACACCACTCGATAACAATCAATTAATTGAAACTATGGGCATTGATATGGGCGGTGATGTACGTATTACATAAATAATAGCAATCTAATTTTAATTTTTCTTATTTATAAATTTAAGAATTTCGTAAAGAAGGGGTTTTTATTGCTTTTGTTTTGCTATTTAAGGGTGGTTATTACAAATATTATTTAAATGTTTTATGTGCTATTTAATGGTATTGTCCGTATTATTTTGAATGTTTTCTTTCTATCCTTATAATTTATATTGATATATTTTTAAATCACCTTATAGTTGGTATTATTTAAAGAAAATATAATTTTAAAATTGTCTATCATAAATCTCTCTATTAAATACATCTCAGTGAAAGTAGATGTTGATTTTGTGTTTATTTTTTTTTTCCTTGCAGAAATCCAACTATTATGGTGATTTAAAAGATATCACGGTACCAACAATTACCAGTCAACATAGCAATAAAGTTTCACAGTTTCATAAGACTCTTAAGAATTCTACTGGCAAAAAGCTTATTAAATTGCAGGTGAGAATTATTCGAAAGGAAACTTTTTTTTACATTTAAAGAGTAAAAAGTTTTGGATGTTATACATGAATCAAACAAAAAAGATTGCGCACATATCCGCATGATCATAAACTGCAAATGAGTGTTTGTTGTAAAAAATGTAAGACACACAATATTTTAAATACCTTTTAATAAGGGCACAAAGACTTTAACAAATCGTCAGCTCAGAATTGGTTTGACCTACCGACCATTTTTAAAAAAATTTAGTAAAGTATGGGGTATATATATATATATTTTTTAAATACCCCATTTTTTAATCCAAAATCTGTTTCGCGAAATTGTTTGTGGTTTCTGAGATATAAAGCATTCATTTTGCCGCATTTCAACTTTTCAAAATTTTATAAGTTTAGTTTTGCTCTACAAGCCACTGTTTGGCATTGCAGCAAATTCTTCATGCAAAAACGTTTAAAATAAATTTTACTGTTGCTTTGCTTTATTGCCGTAAGAAAAAAAGTAGTTTAAGCAAAAGCAATTAAAATGACATCAAGAAAATACATTTTTGAAAAATAGTTTTAAAAAATAATGGACCCAACCAAGTGTACGGTTTGCTATGACTTGTAAAGTGTTTTTAGTCTACCTAAGGGAAATGCTTCAACATTTTACTACAAACGAAAATTAAATATGTATAATCTTACAGCAACCCTTATTATGCCAAATATACCAACTTTTACTTATTGTGCCTTATGGAAGGCAGCTCAAAGTGGTCGAAGTGGTAACAATGTTGCTAGTGCTTTAATTAAAATTTTAAATGAATTAATAAAAGATTATACACTTATTAAAACTTTGACATTATGGAGCGATTCTTGCGTACCTCAAAATAAAAATCGAATTAACTCAACCGCAAACAAAATGTTCATTAAACAAAATAGTTGATGCCGTTATACAAAAGTCTTCAGATCCAGGACATTCTTTTATTCAAGAAGTGGACTGTGTCCATGGTGTTATTGATCGGTACTTAAAGAATATTGAAATTCATAGACCTCTTCATTTACTAAATTTGCTTAATGCAATGCCAAATAATAAAACAAAATTAAAAGTTATGGAAATGCTTCCGGAAAATGTTCGTTGGAAGCAAATAAAATGGACTTTCGAAAAGTCCCTTTTGCTAAAATTAAAGTACTTCTATACAGTAAAAATAATGATTTATTTTTATATTATAAAACTTCTACGAGAGAGGAAAAATATAAAAATGCAATTTTGGTTAACTCTGCATGAAAAAATTGTTTGAAAACTCCTGAGAAGTTGTTGACGAAAATTTTGAAAATGTCGAAACCAGTGTTTAAAAATGCTTGACTATTTTTAATGCTTTTGTAATTGCAATTTTTAGGGGGTTATTTCATTTTTGTTTGTTGTGTTATATACTTTTTATAATTTCATATTAATTAATCCCCCAAGAAATCGTTATGAAATAATTCCCCAATATATTTTAAATGTTGTAATTTTGGTGATTTATAATGCCAATAGAGCTAAAAATGTGCTTAATCTCTGCATTTTGCTCGAAAAATCTGAATCCACTTATGAAACGGGCATATTCTGACAATCCCAAAACTTACACCGTGTTCAAAACAAAAAGTTTGTCACAGTTTGTACACTACGTACAACGAGCTGCGAACTGGAATGCCGATTAAGCTTTTATCCATCTGCTAACTTTTAATAAATCAACATATATTGCTCAAAAATGCAGCACGATTTGCATTAATCTTCGCTGCTTTTCATTTATTTTTTTTTTTTTTGTTTTTTCCACCATACATAAAATGTTTTAAAAATTAAAAAAATTGGATTCGCTATAAAATTCTGATACAAAACTTTATGAAAAAAAAAATTTTTTAAATGATCGCAAGTGCATGCCTCTTGGGATATTTTCAAATGGAAAGTGCGTTGTTGAAAAACAGTTTCGGAAAAGCTTAAAATTGAAGGTACAAACAAAATGGTTTGCTTACCTGAAATTAGTGCAACTATGCTTTTGTGCACATATGCAAGGGTAAAAAATTGTAAGTGAATACGTTTAATGTATATACATACATAAGTTTATTATACAATATTTTCTATATTTGCTCGGGGATAGTATTTCGTTAAGTTCTTACTTCCTTCATGGTCTCATGGGAGGCATACGACTACTGTTTCCTGGGCATGTGGTGAGTAATTAATACTGAATAGTCTCTCTTGGCTTTTTTTTAGGGGGGAAATCTACAACTTAGAAATTAATTGCTAAAGGGCGGGATTCACTATCCTACACAATCGAACCATTCATTCACATAAAAATCTGACAGAATTCTATCCGACATAGAAAAATGTCTGCATAATCTGTTGTCAATGCCACATTACGACACAAAAAGATGCAAAATCTTATGACTAACCAACTTTAAAAGAAATTGGAACTCTGTTCGCATAGAAAGCCGGACAGACTTGTCAAAAAAAATCTGTCACTCCATTTAATTTTAGGATCGCATTATTATATTTTATGAACTCTCTATTTTTTTGACAAATCGTAATAAAGGAAACCGAAAAAAATCTTGAGAAATGTTACAGTTAAAATCTTCTTAAAAGTTATATAAAAACCCCTTTACTTATCAATATTTATATTTATTCTATTTACAGAAAACTTGTTTAAAGGATCCAAAAATTGATTATGTTAAACTTTTGGGCGAAATTGCTCATGAAAACCAATTCGAAGTTACTTATGTAGACATTGAGGAGAAGACGTTCACTGATAAATTTCAATGTTTGGTACAATTGTCCACTCTTCCGGTGGGAGTTTGCCATGGCTCCGGTGCCACTCCAGCTGATGCTCAAAAAATGGCGGCACAAAATGCTTTGGAATATTTGAAGATAATGACCAAAAAATGAATTAAATAATTTTAATGTGTAAAAACGCTTCAATTTTTTTACACTGTATTGCAGCTGTTTTTAAGAAAATGACACCTTTTCTAAAACAAAAAAAAACAAAGGAAATTCAAAGCGCGTTAAAAAATGTGGGGGTTTGTTTATTTTTTCTCATTTATATTTATATATTTTATTAATTTATCGCTAGAGTATTACAAATTTATTAAATCTTTTGTTGATAATATACGAAAATAGATGTTTTGAATCAAAATTTTATGTTACATATGTATATGCCGCTTATCAAAGGTTTATTTGCGGAATAGGATTGCAATTTTTGTGTTTTTTTTTTTTAAGAATTTGTAATTTTTGAAGATTATTGATTATTTTTTTTTTAATTATTAATACTTTTTAATTTTATTTAAAAAAATTATTTTTTCTTTGAACGTATGTTGTTTTTCTTTTTTAACCTACATGTAAACAAGCTGCTGACATGCATTAAAAATTCAAATAAAACATATATTATTTAACTAAATACATAAATAACTAATATATAAAATATGCATTTTGCAATTATCAAACAAAATATTAAAAACCACACTAAAAAAATTATGAAATATTACAACACAAAAAGCTTGTTTAATAAATTTAAAATAAATCTTATAAAATAAATTTAAATGTTAAACTTAAGAGAAAGAAAAATTTCAACTTAAAATCAATTAATCATTTTTGACAACAAAAAAAAAAGATGGAAAATTTATATTTTAAGTTATAGTTATTTATGTAACTAGTTTAATTGTTACAAAAAAAAAAACATAAGAGTTGGTATAATAATAGGGAAAAATAAATAGAAGAAAAATCAAAATCCACCCTCTCCAACCAACAAAGAAAAAAACCATTTCTATGTTGTTTTTTTTTTAAATAAAACATGCAAATCAAATGTTTAAACATTATAGTTGCCGCAAACTATATGGAATTTAAACACCTACAAGCTATACTTTGCATGGACCTAATGATAAATTTTCCACACTTAAAACTTAAAAAAAAATATTGCTATAAGAAAAAATTAAAAACAAATCTAAAGAATTAACATATAAATCAGTAATTTTTTATAATCTATTTAGTTTTGAGTTTTTTTTTAGTTTGATTTATAAATTAATAAATTCAAATAAAACATGTAATCTGGAAAATTATTACATTATTTTAGTGCAAAGTGTAGAGGTTGTAATTTTAATTCAAAAAAAATTAATTAAAAAGTATTAAAAATTCTTAAGCTATGCAAATGAAATTTTTAGATCGAAAATATTTCGCTAAAAAATTTATTGAAAATTAACAAATATTCAATTCATATCTTTAGCAATGTATTATTTCAAAATTTTTAAAACTGTAGCTTTCTTATAAAAAGAATTATGTTTAGAATCAGTATATGCATACTTAAATACTTAACAAAAATATTGAATAATATAAGCTAAAACAAAAATTTATGAAAGACACCTCGTACATTTAATTATTGTTTTATATTTGACTTTGATAAATTATTTACAACTTTATGTTCTTTTTAAGTTTTCTCTATAAAACTACATAAATGTAAAATTCATTAAAATATTTAATCAAACATACATAAATTACAACAATATTTCAATATACAATGTAAAACAAAAAAAAATAATTTAAAATATTCATTAAATAAAAAAAAAATAATTGATGTGCAAAAATATTTTTGATTATGTAGTAGGTAAGGGGAAGTTGTTACCTAATGCATTTAATAATTTAAAAATAATGAAATAGTTACACCAGAGGTACACAGACTGGTAGCGTTATTGATCACAGGATTAATGCGTTCCTCGATCACTAGGGTGCTGTTTACACTGTTAAAATGGCTCCGGGTGGACATCACGGCCAGACAGATGGCTCTCTGCTCGGCGACACGGCTGAACGCGACGCATAGCTGGTTGATCCGTGATTATGGCCACGACAGGATAATCAAATGTTCGATTGTCCCTGATGGAGTGGTGTAGTGTACCCCGAAGCCTTTCTTTGTTGCGGGATACGCGACACAGCGCACACCAATGCGCTGTCGGTTGTGAACACCTTCCAAAATACCGGCCTTAGGGGTTTATACTGCTGGTTCGAGGAAAGCAGAAAGAGTTGGTGGAGGTTTCTACATAGAGGAACTGGACATAAAAGTTTCCTTTCGTCTGCCGGATGGATGTAGTGTCCTACGGGCAAAAATCTCGGCTATAAGGCGGGCAGCTAACTGGCTAAAATATTTCGCATATCGTAATGCTAATATGAATACCAGGGCATTCGGACTGCGCGGGTAACCAAGTGGCAGATGACCTGACCAAAGGAGGTGGCCGCATGGATGACACATTCATTGATCAAATAATTTGCCTTCCAATTGCGCAAAGGAGATGGACCTGTGAGTCCATCTGCTTCATTTCCAGGGCACTTTGGCCTGGTTATGATGAACGGAGAACTTAATCTCCACTTAGATTAAACAGGGATCAAATCTGAACAGTATGAGTTGTAACTGGACACTGTCAATGTCCTGGGCTACGGGTCATCGGAAAAATACCTGGGAGCATCGGTGATTTCCTGCTTGGAGGATCTAATTGCGATAGAACTTAGATTGCTTCTTCTCTATATTAGAAAGACAAATTGGTTTTACTCTGCAATGACGCCATCTGAGTAACTGCTTTATAGGATGAGCATTGGCATTGGGTAATAATACAATTGTACTCAATGTTGGGAGCTCGCGGGATCACACTCTTACCGAAAACTGTCCCCGTACTCAAAGTTTGGTAAAGTGAGAGGGCTTTTGAAGGAAAAATATTCTTCTTGCACGAAGTAGCCCGTACTTTTTCTTTGGGCTGATTGGCTGTGTCAGAAAATAAACAATAAAACCGTTTTCCGCATTTATTTTATGAATGATAGTGGACTACCTTCGCATGCGAAACCTTCTATTTTTACACAAATTGTTAACTGATCGTTCACCGACATGTCTGTTTGACAAAATTTCATTAGGTAGGTCGGCCAGGGGTGTGACCTTTATACACCCTCGTTAAAATTATTTAAATTCAAGCAGATTTTTCTTCATCAATGCCATTAAGCTTTGAAACTCTGCCTTCAAATATAAAAGTTATTGTTGACAGACAGAGATTCAAGAAAACTCTTTTGGATTATGTTTCACAAAATGGCTAGCCTTTATTATTTATTTATTAAAAATGGATGCCGCAAGCCCGTAGGGCCTAGTTGGCTAGTCTACAATGAGATCGGGAGTAAAATTAAGAACTTAAATTATAATTACTAAATGTAATTCATATAATAATTTCACTTAACAATAATACTTAATCTAAAAAATATTGGGATTTACACACAATAAAAAATTTCGGGAAGAAAGCTGTGGAAAAACTGAGGTAGCCCCAAAGATGGCAACAATATAAAAAATTTAAAAATTTATTGATATTTATTCTACACTCATTAATGTTCAAATAAGTTAAAATTAAATTGTGTTTATTATACAGCGATAAATACTGGGTATACTCAAGAACTTTAATAAAATTGTCATTACAACTTTCATTCGCAATGAAAGTAGATGAGTAACATCATTAGTGAATGAATAAGTTATAAAAAACAACAGATATGAAAGAAAAAAAATATACATACATACATACATATATAATTTTTAAAGAAAAGTTAAGTCTCTTTATAAATTCGATAAGAAAATATGTTTAAATTCTGGTAAAGAGTGAGAAAATCCTCGTTCACGATACGGTATCACCCTATTCCATATCCGTGAAACGATTACACGAAACGACATTTCCATAATTATTGAATTATTATTATTGAATTGTTATTATTATTACTATTATTATTATAATTATTATTCACCCTTATTGTGTTTGGCGTATTTAAAATACGCCTACGACTGTTTGGTAATAGATAAAAGGAAATAAGTTCACGTTCTCTTTAATTTGTAAATTTTTCGATTCGAATCGAATTACATAATAACCCCCCTGGTATAGTTTCTAACAAATATTCTAGTTCCCATGAGCATACTTTTGCAATAAGAAGTCGTTATCTTCTTGCTATTGCTTTTTACAGAACACCTATTATACTATTTCAAGCCAGAATCGCCAATTGTAAGCGTTTTGCGATTGTCAGAACATAATTATTAAGGTCCTTATAGCTGAAATAAAAAATAAATAAATGACGCACATTTTGAGACTATGAAAAATCTGTCCGATTTTCCCTACGCTTCTATTTAAGTATCAAAAATACCTACATGTAGGGATTTCCCCTACTTCTGGCAACAATGGCTTCAATAGACAATATTGCAAGAGCGTTAATCCGTTAATCCCCTGCAAATATTATTGGACCACCTGGGGTCTAATCACCGCATTCGATACTACGTATCGAATAAACTATCGAATGTTTTTGCAGACACTGACGTATCGAATGAAAATTCGAGAAATGTAATGTCGAGTTACTCGATATCGAATGCTATTCTTTCAAGTTCAATAAATTTCATTCTATATCGAGATTCATGATACCAAAATAAATAATTTCGATCACTGTTGCTCGATATCGTATGCGGTGATTAGACCCCCGATCCAATTTCATGAAACGGACTTCTCCATGGACTGGTCCGATGTAATGCAAGCATGGACCATGCCATTGTTAAAAAGTGTTTGTAGTGAGACGACATGTCTTCGTTTTTTAACGACATGTTTTCGTTTTTAAACGAAGTTAAAACTAATCCTCTTGTGTAAACAATGGAGTAGTTTTAAAACTACTCCTTTGTAGTCCAAAGATGGGTTATATGGACCATGTTAAATAGACCATGTTTTTCCATACGTTTGGGTTACTTTTGGACTAGTCCTAGTCCCTTGTGGACAACACTTTACACGCGTGTTTGGACTGGTCCTATTATTTGCAGGGTCAGAAGCCACACAAATACAAAATAAATAACACACTCACATTTTTATTTCGTTTTTCATAACCCAACAAACACGGAGGTTTAATTTCAAATTGAAAATGATTTTAATTCAAACGTTTTCTCAAACGACAAACGTTTGATAATGATTTGAAAATCAATCATAGCGTTTTCAACAATAAGGGAAAATTATTTTCAAATTGAAAAATGCCTTTATTTTCAACTTGCTTTCAAACGTAATTCTCAAATGTGGATTATAATACAATGTGGAATATAAATAAAACTATTTATTTTTTTTAATTTAAATTTATTATTTATTTAAATAAACTTTGAGATAAACATTCGGTACCATAGTTAAAAGATGAAATAGTGTTCTTTCCGTCCTCTAATTCTTGGAAAGACAAAATACTTTGCTCCCTTTTATTTTGAGGATTGCAGCACCGCGATCGTTCAACAAACTTTCTTTACTTTCCCGTTTTATTATTTTTCTTTTTTTTCGTATTTTTAATCATTGTAATTTCTCACAAATAATTTTTATTTTTCACAAGAAATAAACTGTTCACTTTATATTAAAATTTATTTTTAATAGTAAAACACATGTAACCACAAAGTAAAAAAATGTAACTTTAATCGCCATTTTAAATGCTTACATTTATTTTTCGCTTTAGTATTGCCAAGTTTATTTTTGATTTGATTTTAACATTTGACATCAAATTGATAAAACATTTGATATCAAATGTTTATTTTCAAATCATTATCAATTTAAATTTAAATGATAAATCAAACAATTAAAAAAACGTGTGAGAATTGCGTTTGATGTCAAATGATAGAGTCATTTCATATCAAAGGTTTGACTTCGTGTTTGTTGGGGAAACACCGAAATATTATTCACAATTACGGCCAAGGCGAATTCAAACAGGTAAACTCACCTCTTCAGCCGTTCATCAGCTGTTTCCACGGCGAATTAAAAAATATGGTCAAACGTCAAAATATGATTTTGTTAAGAGAAGAAGTTGAATGAATAGTGTTAAAAATATTATTTTTATAATAAAAAAATTTCAAAACTGCGAATGATTGAAGTGAATTTATTAATTTCTTTTATAAAAAAGTGATAATTTTAATTTGCAATAAAAAAATTTTGACAACCAACCAGAAAATTGTATAAACAAAATACACGGGGCTTTTTGTAGTTGTAGAGATGAGTTTACCTGTTTGAATTCGCCTTGATTACGGCCAAGGAGAATTGACTAAAAGGTGAGGTCAACTCTACAAAAACACTGCTTCTGTGGTCGGGTTGGAAAAAATATTGCTAGTAACAAAAACAGGTTTGCTTACATAAAAAAACTAGTTTGTATACAAACTTTGACAAGTCGACCATCAAAAAAACACCATATGTTGACTTGACCCCCACCTTCTAGTCAATTCGCCTTGATTACGCCCGTGTGTGATAGGCCAATTGTGTAAATTGTCAAACAGATGTAAAACATAAACAAAATTTGGGCCAAGATAGCGTGGACTTTTGGTTAATTAAAAACCAGGAAACCAAAATACCCAAATAATGGGATTTGCAAAATAAAAACAAAAAAAGCGCCTAGTTTAGGAATTTTAAAAGGGAAAGTATTAATATTTTTAACAAAAATAGTTAACACAAATTAAAAAATACATACATCTGTTCCCGAGATATATGGGTTCATCCAAAATGGTCATTAAAAAGCGTTTCTGATTTATCCCATCGAACACAGGCTTTTGCACGGTATAAACTGCAGATATTTTGGAAGCAAATAATTTTCCGGACAAAAAGAGTGATGCATGCAAAAAAATCGTTCGTTCTGTTCCCGAGATATGGTCAGTAAAAAGCGTTGCTGATTTTGGATGAACCCAAAATAAGACTTACGTGGACCCGAACTTTTGATATTTGTGGGTATTCGGGCTAGAATATTTTTTTATGTTGTCTTGTGATTGTAAATTATCCAAACCATCTCCACCCACCTGCAACTTTATATGATATTGCATTTTTTAGGAATAATGTCGGTCACAGACGAGAAGTTTGTTTACCATGACGCAACGAGCACGTGCCTTCTAAAGATTTGCTGCCGTTGAAAGTCATATATTGAAAAATATAACTGCAATTTCACCCACTTTTTTATTTGTCATTGGCCAAACAACAGTTGCTTTTACTTTTGATTTATTGAATGTAAACAGTCGCTGTCAAACCAACTTAAAAATCAAAAAGTTTAACACAAATTTTCGTTTTTTGTTCGACAGTTTTAAGGCGAATTGAAGGCTGAACAGTTTTTGGTTTCGACTGCAATATTTTAAGCCCTGAAAAACACTATTAGCCCAATTATAAATAAAAATTCCTCGGGAATTACTCACTTCTCCCATTTTTTCCATGTCCCGTGGAATTTGTATTCATAGTTAGGCTGTATATGTGAAGTCCGTTTATTTTAGTGCCAACTCAAGAATAATATTTGCTGCACATTTTTGCAACGCTGTACCGGCTTTTTCTTTTTATTTTATTTATCAAAAATTCTACTAACAAATTCTATTAGAGTTGATAATTTACAAATAATTCAGCAATTAAAATAAACTTCAAACATGATTCCTTTACTTTATGGTGCTATTTACAAAACACCCGATGATTATAATCCACCAGAAGAATCAAACTTGGCTGACGATACGAAATATCCAAATTTAAATTCACGCGACTATGCTAAACGTCCAGTAAATCACAACGTGCGTATGCACGATGCCTGGGAATGCATTAATATTAGCACAAAGGATACGGAAAAAACTGGTAATGTTGCTATTGCCACCAATAAACTAAGTGGACGAAATTGGTTGGGCACGTTGTGGGCTTTTGAAAAAGCTGATGTTGAAAATGATAAAATCTCAATAAATATGAAAACGTCCTGCTACAAGTTAGAATGTCCAGCCATTATTAACTGTTTGGAATTTGTAGAACCGAATATAGTGAGTAAAATTTTTTGGCTTAAATCTAGTTTACCGACGCAGCTCCAAATAAAATAAAAAGTACCTAGGGGGATAGAAAATTGAAAAATAAGAAGAAAAAATTAAATAAAAATATTGGCGCAAACGCTTAGTTTTCGAGTTATGGACGTTTTTACTTTTCATAGAAATATGTGATTTGGCTGAAGTGCAGCTTAAAGGGCTACGAAAAAAAAATAAAAAAAATTTGCCACACAATTCAGAATTAAAAAAGAAAAAATTAAAATTTAAGGGCGGTGAGGCCCGTGTGGCCCCCTGGAATTAAAAAACTGCCCCGCCTACTTAGTGATATGTGTGGGTACTGAAATTAAAGGTAATTGCTCACGATTGCAAATATGTATTTTGTATTCGCATATTATTTTCCTCTTTAGGCTAATTTAAGCATTTTTTAGGTGCAGACAACTTTTAGTTAGTGAAGCCGGTGTTTGTTATACCATAGAGGAGAAAATCCTTGCGCCCGGACGAAGATCGGCTATGCAAAGAAGCTTTAGTTAGCAAAGCCGGTGTTTGTTATACCATAGAGGAGAAAATCCTTGCGCCTGGCCGAAGCCCGGCTATGCAGAAAAGCTTTAGTTAGCGAAGCCGGTGTTTGTTATACCATAGAGGAAAAAATCCCTGCGCCCGGCCGAAGGCCGGCTATGCAGAGAAGCTTTAGTTAGCGAAGCCGGTGTTTGTTATACCACAGAGAAGAAAATCTATGCGTCCGGCCGAAGGGCGGCTAAACATGAAGTGTATGTTTGCGACATTGGTGTTTGTTATTTTATAAAATTTGTATTACACTTTTATTTAAATATTTGTTTTATACACTAAGTACACAAAAACTGTAATGTGAGCTTAAGAGTTAAACATTTTTAAATAAATTCTATATATCCGGAAAGATTTAGTCATAACATTCAAAATGATACCAATATTGGCCATATACCTTTAGAAATGTAGTGGAAAAATTACACATTTCTATGAAAACTAAAAACGTCCATAACTCGAAAACTAAGCGTTTGCGCCAATTTTTTTATTTAATTTTTTCTTCTTATTTTTCAATTTTCTATCACCCTACGTACTTGTTTTTTTATTTGGAGCTGCGTCGGTAAACTAGATTTGTTCCAATTTTTTTTTAAATACCTATACATTTTTGACATACATATATTTTTGTTATTTTTCTCTTAGCTTCTTATAGCTTATAACTCGGGGAAACTTCAGGTTTGGTCCACACAATCCGAAGTACGTAGTCCGATAAATCCTTATTGTCCCTTTTTAATTGGGGAAAAATGCGAACACATGAAACCTATAACATCAATGACAGGGTTTGAAACGAACGACTATAAAGCTGTGACCGGTAGTAAAGATGGAGCTTTAAAGGTAAATTTTTCTAAAATCAACACGTAATTAGCTTGGAAAGTTCCGAATATTATTGGCAATATGCATCAACACTAAATATAAGTATAGCTTCTGTTAAAATGATCTAAGTTTTGTATTTTCCACTTCGTTTAAAAGACACAATTTTCGGTTAGGGTATCATAGACAAATCTGCCAAATTTGTCGATTTTTGCCTCTAAATTATCAAAGTGCCCTTTTGACGAATTTTTTGATAAAAATCTAAAACACTAACTTTTTGTATAATTTAGTGCAACTTGCTAATTTTGGGTAAAATTGAAATACTTGTTTCATGAAAAAGAGAGAACTGTTATTAATTCAGCGCTTCTACTTAAGAAGATAAGGGTTAGATTTGTTTGTTATGTATGTCTAACCCAACACACATTTTATTTGAAAATGTTTCAATTGTCAAAAATCATAAATTTTTTTGACAAAAGCTTAAAGAAGAAAAAAGTTAAATTTAAAAATACATATAAAGTACCTTATGTTTAAGTTTGGAAATTAATACTTAGAAAAAAGTTGAGGTTAACTAAATAAATATTCACTTTTAAAGAAAAAATTTAAACCATAAAAGCGCAATTGTGGATGATGCAGGTACATCAGATTGCCAATCTTTTGTAGGAAAGTCAAATAAATTTAAAAACTTTTTGGCAAAAAAACTTAAAGATTCAAAAGTGGGAATCCTCCTGGTGCATTTCTAACAAATTATGGTGCTTTCACACTCTTCCGCCGATGTAGAAATAATTTTTAGCCAAGTGAACTAAATTAAACAAAATTTTGATGTACCCTGCAAAATTAATCTTTGAAATCAATTCTTCACTCCAAAGATTGTTTTAAATTAAACTATTTAATGCTGATATTATAATTTTGGATATAATAAAAATGTCAAGCTCATATCATATGTATCTATAAAAACCAAAAGTACAAAACTTTAAAACAATTTACCCTAAAATACAGAATATACACATATGTACATTTTTGTTTTTAATAAATTGCAATTTAATTGTAAAACTTTTATTTTTATTGATTTTTATGTTATTTTTCGTGTTATTAATATACATAATGGGAATTGTTCTGTTTTGTTATTTTTTTTTTCACTAAAAAATGTTTTACTATAATTAAAATAGGTATTTTTGGTTTGCTGGTTTTTTGCCGATTTTTTTAAAATTAATGTGCCGATAATGTCGATTTTTTTTTTGAAAATATGCCGATTTCTTACCAAAAATATCTGGCACCCCTGATCATAGATAAAGAAACTGATTCATAAAATTATACCTAGTCAGTAACATGTTTTATATCCTTCCTCTTTTTTTTTTTTTAATTTCCTAAGCTAATCCCGCGAAGCTCTACGCTTGTCGGCAGGAAAGAAACCAGAGTCTCTGGCGGGAATCGAACCCGCAACCCCGGCGCTGATAGACTAGCTCACTACCAGCTAGCCTACCGGGGCATCATTGTTTATAGGTCGAAAATTTTGCGTTAGGGCGGTTATGTCCGTGTATAGGAATCTGAAAAGCTGAAATTATGAGTTAGAATGGATTTGTCCCATAGATAGGAATCTGAAAAAATGTATGTACATTAGGCATATGACTTAATTATACGAAAAATTTGGAATACCTCTACATGGTGGCAAATATTGTACAAGTAGTGAATATGTATCACCTTTTTGGGTTAAACATTTTCCATACCAAACGCGATTTCTAAAAAGACAGGTTTTTTTTTAAATATTTTTTTTTCGTAAACAAATGCTTTCTATTTTTATATGAAATAAGTTTTAAATTTAAAGTAGGTATGCGATGATTTACACAATAGCAAAATGGGTTAAATAGTTTATGGTTGACCCAACCCAGGCAGAAAAAGACAATCACCACGACGCTGTGTCGACGTTGCAGGGGGTACTATCAACATCAATACAACGTACTGTTTACCAAATTTACAATGTTGTCACAATATTAAAATGATAACGCCAAATGTGCGTCTTCCGACTCTTCTTTTTAGTGTTGTCACAGTACTGTAAATATAAATTTTCAATGTTGGATTCACGAATTTACAACGTAGTCACAACCGTCTTCCGACTCTTATTTTCAATATTGTTACAAAGCCGTAAATAAAAATTTACAACATTAAAGCAGTAAACACAAAACTTTAATATAAATCTTGAGCTGATGTTGATAAACTGAAAATAACGTTCCCATAAAATGTTACAATTTGTATACCCATGCAATACCTCTTAAATAAGAAAACGTTTTAAAAATTAAGATTGATTTATATATTGAAAATTTTATTATAAATATTCATTGTTCTATCAAAAAAAAAGCATTTATAAAAGACAACCAAAAGAAGGAAATGGAATTCAGGTTAATATAATACATATGTATATATTTCGCAAACTCATTCCTACTTTTTCTTCCAAATTCCGGAATCAAGAGCTTGTTTTTCTTTTTTTTAATATTTGTGGGTTTAAAATTACAACAACCCATCCTGATAATATATGTTTACTTCAAAATGGACATATACTAATAGTCACAGAAATTGTGGGCAAACAATTTTCCCAAAACAAACCTAATGAAATTTTTGTAAAAGGTAAAATTTTTCTTGAAATCAATGAATTTTTCGAATATCCGCTTTTATCAAAAGAAATTGGATTGTATAACGTCAAAAAACTTGACAATAATATCGTCGAGGTTAATACTGAACAAAGTTGAACAAAAATGTATTCTTATTAAATTTAATGAAGAAATAATTGCTATTACTCTTTTACATTAATAATTAACATACATAATAAACAAGCAACAATTTTTATATTTTCTTACCGAAAATAGTTTTTGTGTTTTCATTTTAATACGACACTATTAAATAAAGACTGAAATTTTGTATATACAGCGTTGTAGCGGTATAGAATTATTGTAAACACGGCATTAGGAAATAAAGGTTTAATTCTTGTATATACAGTGTTGTAGCGGTATAGTTTTATGGTAAATGCGACTTAAAAAAACTAAAGTCGTATATTTGTATTTAGGGTGTTGTACCGGTGTTGAATCTTTTTTAAAACGGTATTAAAAAACTAAGGTTGTAATTTTGTATCTACAGTGTTGTGATGGTACCATATTTTTGATAGAGTCACAATTTTGTATTTACAGGGTTGTAGCGGTACATAATATTTAGAAGAGTCGTAATTTCTGCCTGGGAATGTCTGAGAAAACATTAATTTGCTTTTGTAAGCCGGGCAATAATTTTTGCACAGGCAAAATTATTTTTGTTGAACGTATGATCGAAAAGCCAGACTTTGGTCCAAGCAACACATACAAATTTAGAGAGAACATAATTCCGGAATAAATATAAAAGACAAAAGTGCCAGAATAGCTCTAGAATTTCAACGAGCATTACTTAGTGCTGGTATTGTTATAAATTTATTATAGGGAAAATATTTTTTTTTATGTACATATGTACATACAAGGCCCATCTAACAGGTCTGCTTACTTGTAATAAATCAAAAAAAAGGATTCTTTTTAGTTGTCAAAAATTTAATACCACATATACAAAGCAAAAGGAAAAAACGTGTATGTGTGGCATACCATTAACGTATACATGCACATGTAAGCAAAGTGTAAACAACTTTTGACAACTAAAAAGAACATAAACAATGATCATCAGGCTTCTTGCGCAGACCTTTTCAATGGGCCTTGCATACATATATCACTTTTTTGAAAATTTTTACAAAATAATTATTCAAATTTCTAAATTTAATGATAAAGCAAAAAAAAAAATAATTGCGTTTGGTGCGGAAACTTATCCGATTTCGGAAAAAATATAATGGGGTTTCATACTTTTTTATGCTCTATTTGACTATGCTATCTATACCTTTTTCCCTATTTGCAAAAATTTTAATAAGTAATATGACTAGTGTACATACATACATATTTCTAATGTGTATTTTTTTGTTATTTTGGGATAAATAAAGACAAGTTCCATCTAAATATATAAAAACGTTTGTGTCGTGTATGTGCTCCTAAAACTCAAGATCCGCTGGACCGATTTACACCAAACTTGGGCAATAAATTATTTTAGTCGGGACCAGGTTTCTCTAAAGTTTAATCCCGATATGTGGCGCTTTTTATTTATGGTACGATTTGGTTAAAATTCACAAAATATATTTTTTAAACAAAAATAAGTTTCCTGGTAAAATTTTGACCTGGTAGATTAGATAGCGCAGCGCGGAGGTCAAGTTATTAACAATATTCTCAAGTATTTAATTCTTTATTTTTATTTAGAAATTCCTGAGCAGCGCCGGAACCAAACAGCTAGTTTTAATATAAAACAAAGTCGAGTGAGTTACACCATTAATAATTCAAGAACGCCTAGACCTTTTTTGATGATCAATAATTGGTTGGGCTTGTCATCGCCCCGAATAGGAGAATAGCAATTAAAAATTTGCACACTTGCACCATTTCGCAAAAAATGAAACAAAAACTTACTAAAAAAAATTTTCCAAAAAAAAAAAAAAGGAAAAGAAAGTTGTGTCAGTTGTACCACTTTTAACTCGATAATGGCTGTACCGATTTTAATGACCTCTGTTTTGTTGCATTTGCAGAATAACTATTATAATGTCGAAAAAAGAAAGTGGGCGTGACACAAAACAGATTTCCTAATAGATATCTGTATATTTGGAAGACGCTATCTGTCAAAGTGTCAAATTTAGGTTAGGTTAAGAAGGGTTATTTTACAAGGTAGAGAAAGAGAAAAGTGAAGAAAAGAAATAAGAAATGGATAGAATTAGGAAAGTTAGTAGGTGTCACGTAGAACTATTACCTTCTCTACAGACCCCTCAACAGAAACAACCGTACTATTTCCCTGAAAAACATCTGTAGATCAACTGGATTACATCTCCTAGCAATTTCTGTCCGAGACCCTGCATCCTAGGACAGTGGCACAGTACATGCACGCTCGTCTCTAGCTCCTCAGAATCATCGCACAATCTGCAGAAGTCCGGTATGGTAATGTCCCATTTGCCCGTAAAATCCCTAACAGGACAATGACCCGTCGAAACCCCTATAAGTGTCCTAAGACCACCCCTTACCAATCCCAGCACAACCCTGGTTGCCCCTGTGTCCAATATAGTGCCCTAGACACCCTGCAATCCGTTCTATCCCTCCAGGACCGGTTAACGTCATCACGGAATCTTTCCCATATCACCCGATAGAAGTAACATAGGGGGGGACTTTACCCCCTTTCCCTTACCACTAATTCTAGAGTTCGTCCGCCACCTCATTTCCATCAACAATGCAGTGTCCAGGTACCCAACACACCCTTACATTGAATACCTCCATGAGTTTTCTAAACGCATTCCTACACAGAGCGACCAGGCAAGATCGCACCGTATAATTTGTCAATGCCCTAAGCGCCGCCTGACTATCGACGTAAATTGTCACCACAGATCCACCCACGTTGTTATCCAGTATCACTTCAGATCGCTAGGATCTCAGCCTGGAAGACACTGCACTCATCAGGGAGTCTGAATGACAATTTCACTTCAAATTTACTAAATATAGCTTCGGTATCAATACACGACATTTTCCACAAAGTCCAAAATAAAGTTTTTTTTAAGTAGCACGGCATGGATTGGTGATTGTAAGGCGGTACGAAGTTCGCCCGGTCAGCTAGGTATAAAAAAATAGAGCAAATTGCAAATACGTACATTTTGTTGTTGTGATGTTTAAATGAGTGTATGTTTGCACGCATTTGCATCGTTTGAACACTGCGCTATCCCTCGTGATATCCCTTAATGAATAAGTCTAAATTAATTCGATATTTTTAATGTTTAAAAAATACAGTATTTTGTAACGATTACCAGTTTTTACAAAAAAGATTTTAATTGTTTGAATAATTTGTCATCCTATAAATCTTTATTTATTTTAAAAATACTTAAATAGTTGTGATTAAATAAAAATTTAAGCCATGGCACATTTTGTACCACTTAGTTCAAATTTCAAAAACTTCAAGTTTTTGTAGATTTGTAGCAAAAAAATAAGTTTTTTGTGTTAATCGTGATACAACATGTTTTAATTATACAGATTTGGGACATGGGTAAAGCTGATTTATTTTCGGTGCAAAGTTATCGTTATGCTCACCTGGATTTAATCACTGGCTTAGCTTCCTCTCCAATAAATGATGAAACATTTACTACATGTTCTTTAGACAAATCCTGTCTGTTATGGGATATACGTGAGACAAGACCGGCAATTGGTAAATTACATTTATTTCAAATACTTATAATACCTAAAAATTAATATAAATTAAATTTTAAAATCATTTTATTCAGCACTATACAGTGAACATGATGTGTGCTTTAAAAATGTGTGTTGGGCATTAGATCCCGTAAATTCCGTATATTTAGGTGATGAATCTGGTAATGTAATTACAATTGATACACGTAAACCCAAAAAAATATTAAATAAAACTAGATATTTTGATCGTCCTATAAAGAAAATATCACCAAATAGGTAAGAATTTGTTAACATAAGAAACGAACATAATAAAATTTATAATTGTTGTTTGCAGAGATAATTTAGCTGTTATTGCAAATTCGAATGTTGTAAAAATATCAAAGTCGTCTAACCATGAAATATTTTATAAAAATAATGATAGTCAGAATTTTATACGCGACTGTTCTTGGCTATCACCAAACGAGTTGTTAACTGTTGGGTTTGAGAGTAAATTGCGTAGTCATAAAATAAAATAAATAAACAAAGATCTATTTGATATTTATAAAAAAAAAATGTATATAAATGCCAAAGTCCCCCGAAGTGTTAACAAAATTGATAAAAACTTTTAGTCCTGAACTGGAGTTATGAAAATTGATATTACGACATATCCATCTTGTTCAACAATACTGTATTAACTCAAAATTTAAAAAAAAAAATTGTGTAGAAGCAAAACAAAAAGATGCGATATGATTGAAAAGTACTACATGTAATGTAATAATTTAAATTTTCACAACTTTATTTCAGAACTAGAAGTTCGGATCGAGTTTCTAAAAAATTTGTTTTATTAACATAGCGGCCTTTGCAAGTGAAATACTGAAATACAAACTAACTTAGAATAAGTTGTAATTAATGAGAAACTTGTTACAGGAAAGCAATTAATATTATGGGTCTTTAAGATGTCCTCTATTTCCATTTATTTTTATTTAGAATTTATTTCTAAATCAAAGTATTTTTTAGTTTAATACAAACGCACAATAATTAACACTAAGGGTTAGGCAGATAACAGACGATTTTTGACCGATAACACATTACTATCTGTCAACTTAATATTAACTTAAGCTAATTTCCAGTTGTAATAATGACCCTAAGTGTAAGTTTTGTATTATGTATTTAAACATGAAACAAGTTTTAAAAATTATTAAAGTATGTTATTTTTTAAACATTTATCTCTATCCAATCTACAACAAACTTATGACAGCAATAACTAATATTAGGTTTATTTTTTATTTTTCATAAAATTTTCTTCCATGTGTAAATATTTTTAAGCAAAGTTTAATTTATATATGACCAATGACTTAAAAATCCGCTAACATTGTTATTTTTCCAATTTTTAATTCTTTAATATAACATTTTTTAAATAGAAATAAACAACTTTATTTGTAATAAATATTTTTTTAATCATTTAAAATTTATATCTTCTTCATAAACAATAATTTGATTTGTGAGCATGGATGCGTTCTAGAAGGCCATTCCATACTCATCTTTTTTACACACGTTGTCATTGCGGAGTAGGCCTTCCGCTCTCGCTTCTTTAGCAGGTCCATAAGAATGGTAACGGGATAAAAAAATATGTTGGTCTTGCTTGTGCATAAAAGCAATAAAAAATGTGTACTCTTTCTCCGCTCCCTTCTCACATAATCTGTATCTTATATTTTATACGTTAGAGCCGAGGCCTTCTTTAATTTTGTGAATAAATAAATAAATAAGCGCCGGGGGATGGGGCAAAATTACCCGTCACTTTTCGAATTGATTGTGGTTTTAAAAATGTTCTTCTCTTCTCTATGCTCTTCTCAGTAGCTGGAGATACTGAATCTCACTGAATGTTATAAATTTCAAATCAGTCGCATGTCGATTGTAAATACTTTGAGACACTTCTGAATTTTTCCGCTGAGTGCATATTCATCCACATATACAAACAAATAAAAAAATTTACACAGAAAAATAAAAGTAGAAAACTCGCTAGTTAAGATTAATTTTTGATCTCAAAATTGTAATTCTTTTCGCGTGTGATATTTTTTACTCTGTTTACTCGCGAGCAGAAAAAAATAATGAAAATAGTAGAAAGGTGAAAGTGTCCTCTTCTATACATATACACTTTTTTCGTATAAATTTGACTAAAAAATAATTAGTTTTGCTACACAATAGTGAATTATGTATTCGTTTGTGTTAATGTCCGTACGGCTGACTGGTTGTCTGTCCATGTAACCTTTTGCGCAAAGTACAAATCGCATCCGTTTTCATAAAGACGAACGAAACCTTTGGAAATGGTAAGTATCGGCTCCACTCAAACATCTTTCCTCAATAGTCATTGTGTACATAAACGATATTATAATGTTGGAATTTAGATTAAATTTGGTCCAAAATATCTTATTACGACGTAAATTGTGTTACCAAATTTTTTTAAACCCGTTCTATACCTATATGACCTTAGCTCCCGTACAAATTTCTTATAAATGTTGCTATTGCAATAAAGCTTCCATGGCATGGCGAAATTTTGTGCGAGAAGACTAAAATTTATAATAGGATGTTGATATTTAAATAAAATTCGTTGCAAATAATTCTTATATGGACTTAACCTTAAAACATAATTTTGTTTTGGTCATGAGCACAATAGTATATGACAATACCAGAAAAATATCAATCTCTAGTATTCGAAATTAATGGAAAGTAGAACATTCGGACCTAGATGAAGAAGCAATAGGTCTGCTAGAGGTAAAAAAGTAAAAAAAATAAAGCAGAGAACGGCTTTGTTTGATTGCAAAACAATCGCATTTAATGAATGCCAACAAATATACTCGTTTGCGGTCATACCCCTGCAAATAATAGGACAAGTCCAAACACGCGTGTAAAGTGTAGCCCACAATGGACTAGGACTAATGCAAAAGTAACTTAAACGTATGGAAAACACATGGTCTATTTAACATTACGATGTCCTAGGGCAGGACCATATAACCCAGCTTTGGACTACAAAGGAGTAGTTTTAAAACGACTCCATTGTATACACAAGAGGATTAGTTTTAACTTCGTTTAAAAACGATAACATGTCGTTAAAAAACGAAGACATGTCGTCTCACTACAAACAGTTTTCAACAATGACCAGTCCATGGAGTAGTCCATTTTATCAAAATGGATCAGGTGGTCCAATATTATTTGCAGGGTACTTTCAATAAAAAACTCACACATGCACAAATCAAATGTGTACAAAACGATGGCAAAATTACTAACGTTAAACTTTGTTTTGCTGGCATAGAGTGACTGTAAATTTAAGCGTATGAGTAAATCAAAAAAAATAGTGATTTTTGCAGTTCTCTGAAATAAAGCCAACGCGAATTCATACAAGGTAGTCTTATTTCGAAAACGTTTACAACACTGTACAATGTTTGAACGTTGTGTCAAAAATAATAAGTCCCAATTTACACTAGGGACATTTCTTGCCGGTCATTTTTTGAATTCTCTTTTAATCTTACCTGAAGCGTTTACATATGAAACATAAGAAGTCAGACAGAAATTAATACTTGTATGTAAACTACGAAAAGTAAGAAAGAGAAATGAAAAAATGTCCAGTACAGATAGTCATGTACTACACACTCTACCTTTTCGACCCCTCACCTTCAAACTTCGTCTGTCCGGCAAGAAATGTCCCTAGTGTAAATTGGGACTAAAACAATGTAAACAATTTACGGCCATTTTCACCAAGTTCGGTTAAAACTAACTTTCAATTAAAGTTCCGGTTACCAATACATATGTTTTGACAGCTATAACCGATAGTTAATTATAACCGAACTTGGTGTAAATGGCCGTTAAACGAAGAGTATTTCATTTTTCTTTTAATTGTGTGCTTTGAAATGTAATAATTTGAAAAAATTTAAAATTTCATCATTTTAAGCGAAAATTATAGAATTTAGTAAAGATTCCGTAGTGCGATTCACTACGCTTTTAAAACCACAATTGTTTCGTTTAAAAATGGTAACCACAAAATTAACCATTTTGCTATTCACTAACACTTTTCAAGACATCTGCTGGTGTTAAAAGCCAGCTGTTTCAGTCAGCTTTTATTTTTAACAAAACAAATTGTGGTTTATTAACACCAACATTTTTGGTGTGGTTAAATTCGCTTAGAAGAGTGTTAATTTATCGTTGTACCTATATAGTCGATAAATGATATGGCTTTTAGATATTTAGCACAGATTACTAAAGTAATCTGTGGTTTTAGCCTACAATTTATCCACTTCTTATTACACACCAATTTTCCGTGGAGCTTCTTATTTCGTGTATATGAGCCAAAATTTGTACATGTGTGGGTTAAATTGTTTGTATTTTATATAAAGACAATTTTGACAAGTCGGTTATTTTTATAGAGCAGCATGTCTACACTCCCAAATGAGTCTACCTTGTGTTAATGTACCTTGGATTGTACCATGAGTTTTATCCCGGAGTCGTATACTCTGTGATTTCAACTCGCAAACAAATTTCAGCTTTCTGATTTTTAATTTCTGTAATGTAAAACGGGAAATATGTATGAGGTTATTCAAGAAACATCATGTAAGTATTTTAACTAAAAGAAAAATTTTCGGGGTTTTTACAAAAGCAAAGCTCTATATTTTTATATAAGCATTTATTTTTATAAATTAATTATAAAAAAATAAATATATGTAATTTAACAATTAACAAAAGTTTTGATCAAATAAATGAATATTTTATGTATGGCCAAAGTTATAAAAGTAACAAAATTATTAAAAAATACAAATTGTAAATTTTTTATACCTTTTAACTAAAGTAGTATAAGGACAAAAAATTTATTTTTGAAATAAAATGTGATTCTTCAAAAATTATTTCAAAGCTAATTTTAAAAAATTCAAGATTTAAAAGCTTAAAAACATAATTGGGTTGTTCAAGGAAGTCTGGTTATCAAGTTATCTAGTTATAAAAACAACAACAAAATACTTTTTTTTTAATATATTTTGTTGCTGTTAATATAACCATATAAATTAATAATCCGCAATCCGTGAACAACCCAAATATAAAAACAAATTTTTCTTTTAAATGACTAAAATTTTAAGATTATAGAATGAAATAAGATTTTTAAAAAATATAAAAATTAACCAACTAAAACAAAAAACTTCAATATTAATACGAGTAAATACAAACGTTTAAGTATGAATTTAAAAAAATGCTTAAAAATAAATACCAAAACATTTACATATGCATATGTATGCATATTTATATAAACATGTAAAACTTTTAGCTGACAACTGTTAAAATACACTGAACAATATTGTCAGGTATTTTTAAGGGTTCTTCACATAAGTCGCCTGTATTTTTATCTACCATATATATTTCATTTAACACTTTATCAGGATCATCGGGATCTAATGTAGAAACTAAAACTAAAGAACCTTCAGCTAATTCCGTAAGGATTGACTGAATATCTTCCTCATTCAATTCACGTTCGGATATCACAGACGAACAGGTATCATTACTTAAAATCTCTGGTTCAGGAATAGTTGCCGCTGTTGTTGGAGCTTCTAATGATTTGTCATCATTTTCAATTGGATACACTGGTGGCGGTGAGTCTGATAGATTTATTGGTTGGGACTGAGATCGTGTAGGTGGTGAAGCTAATGCTAAGTTGGGTGGCATTATAAAAGTAAGATCATCTTTTATTTTACTAAAGACATTAACAGAGCCGTCATCTAAATTAACAATTGTTCTGTGTTCATATTTATTTGCATCCGCCTCATTTTCATTATAATTCTGATAATGTGTTTCATAGTTTGACACTGAACATAGTGACGTATTATTATGTTCACTATATTCTTCCATTTGGAGAGAATCCGGAAATGCATTTGTTGTCGATTCATATGCTGCACCACCATATTGTATGTCCATAGCATCTGAATCTAGCAATTCATCAATTTCATTTTGCAATTGTTTAGTATCTTGAAATTCAGATAGGGCAGAGGTTTGATTAGAATCTTGCTTATTCTCAACTTTTACACTTTCTTCTTTTATGATAATAATTTCACCTTTTTGAACTTTATTGGGTGTTTGCTTTCGCCGTCGTTTAGGTTTAAGCACTTTATTATTTTTAACTTCATTGGTTTGAATGTCGGTTGTTTCGTTAATGTCGTTTATAATTATCTGTTGTTCATTTGTTTTCTTGGAAGCATTTTTCGTTAGTCTTTGTTTGTGTTTTTGTTCAGTTTCATTATTTTTTACTTCGCTGGTTTTGTCAGTTTCACTGGAATCATTTTGAGTACTTTGTACCGTCTCAGTAGAACTTGTATCCCTGTTGGCATTAGTTTTGCGAGATTTTTTTGGTTTTTGATCATTTTCATTTTGATATACGACTTCGTTTAATAATACACGATTCGCAACACTTGATGTTGAAATTTTTCTCTGAACATATAAAAAAAAATGAAAAATATGTTAAGTATTACTTAAACAGAATAGTTTCATATTTCAGTAAAATAAAGATGAAATAGTTTTTTTTTCGAAAAATTAAAAAAGTTTGTAATTATTTTTTTTTTAATTTTGTAGTAAAATACCTATTTCTAACTGCCTATTTCACGACGTAACTCGTAAAACAAAAACGATTTTGTTACATAATGGAGAATTTATTGCTGTGAATTTTAATATTTATTTGTTGCTGACCCAAAAATTATTTAAGACTTGTAAAAATCGATTTCAACCAACTGGCAAACATTGGACAATTCGTTTTTTTAGTAATCGTTAAAATGAATTGTTAAAGCGTGTAAGATAGGCTGAGTTCCAAAACATCATAATACTTTGCAGTCGAAGTCAAAAATGTACCATCAAGTTTAACGATGCACAGTTTGGTCATTGTGAACGCATCGGTAACTGTTTTGATGCACTTTGGGACAAATAACATTCTAAAATTTTACACGGTCGGTTGCATTGTAGAATGCGTTTAAAAAAGCGAGTTGCTTTGCCACTGACGTTTTGGAACTCACCCATATTCACCCCTACCATGAATTAAAATCAAAATCCCTAAAAAATATATGGGGAGAAGCTAAATTTCGAAGGAAAAACGTTTCGATTTTTAGTCACGTTAGGGGTGGATGCCATGAAGAAAAATATGTATATACCTAATTAAATATTACTAAAAGTTCTAACCTTTTTCGATTCCTTGGGTTTTTGTTTAGTTGTTGTCTTTTTAGCCTGTTCATCACGTAACTTTTCCTCCTCCTCAATTTGTTGCTTTAATGATTCCAGATCAAATTGTTTTGGATACAATAAAGCCTTGTTAATAAGGTGGCCATTTTTTCTTTCCTCCTTTTTAAATTTCAACTTTAAATCGCGCCGCGTACGATTTGGAAACAAAGCGACCATAAGTGAGAAATCTGTGCCAACATTTTGTAGACAACGATAGAATTTGATTGTCTCAGACGGTACCCAATCACGGGTACGCTTTTGACGTGAATAAAAGCCATTCATGCCTGTGTTTTCATCAAGATAAATAAGCGAAGAGTTTGCTAAAACTTTACGCGCTTCCTGTTCGGCAGTGGTTTCAATAACTAAAGACTTATCGTCGAGTATAAGTTCTCCTTTGGCATTTAGTTTCAACTGCGGTACTGGTACGGCATCACTGTATTCCGAGTTTTCTGTGTCTTTTTCAAGTTTTTCAGTAAAAGGTTTAACATCATTCGACGATGATTCATTTTGCTCTAATTTTACACTGGGGGTTGGTTTTTGTTCCATGGGATTAGTGATTGGATTATAAAAGATTAAATCGGACATTTTAATTGTAGATTTTTCTGGTACTCCATTGAGAAAACGTGCCTCAAAATCCTTACGATAACTTTGCTTGTGGCATTCTGCTTTGCGTGACTTGTGTGATAATGTATTGGTATCTGAAAATACCGAGCAACCAGATTCGGTACGTATGCGTCCTATAGCACTATTTGTTACACCAGTTGGTAAATATTTATGTGGAGTGTGATGATAATGATGGTGTGAAGAAGAAGAGTGGGTGCTGGCCGAAAAAGAAGCCGAATTATGCCTTTCTCGTGTGGGTTGTACAGAATCGTTATTATTGCTGTTATTATACTGATTATCTTCACTTCCAGACGTATGTGGAGATGGAGAGGAGCCTATAAAACTGTTACGTCTTTGGCCAAAATGTGGTGTAGGTCGTATTCGTTGTCTGGTCAAGTTTTTAGAGGGAGATGTTGGACAGCCGTTTAAGGGCGATTTTTCTAAATCCATTTGCAAAGCGTTTTCCTCTATATCAGAATAAAAAACGTCGTCTACTCCACTATTTGAAGTATGGCTAATTGCACGTTGGTATCCAACTTTAGGTGGACATTTAAAAGCATCTGAATCACTTAATGTTTCTGATGTCTCTTCATTATTATTCTTAGAATTGCCAGTTTCGTTAACAAATTCATCAACTATTTCTTTTGCAAAATTAACATTTTTGAGACTGTTTTCATTTTCACGTAGATCACTTTGTACTCCATTACCGTTACTTTCTACATTATTATTCTTAGAATTATCATTTTCGTTAACTAATTCATTAACGGTTTCTTTTGCAATGTTAACATTTCTGTGTCTATTTTCATTTTCCCGTAGATCACCTGGTTCTCCATTACCGTTACTTTCATTTTTAAATCCATCACTGTTGTGGTTATTTTCATTTGCTGTCGTGTCAACTTTTGCCTCCAATATAACCTCTAATGCATTTTCTGTACACCTGCCTACTGGCTCTATTTGTGTCTTCTCGCTTTGATCAGTTGTAGGTGTATTTTTTTGTTTCTCGACCTCCTGCACACTATTTACATCACTTTCACCCACTTTAGCAATATTTACATCATTCGTTGGTTTTACCTTACGTTTGGAATTTAGATGAATATTTGCCACTGCCTTTATTCGGGGCCTCCTCATTGCCATTTTGAATGAGTTTATTTCTCACCTTTCTATTAATTTCATTGATTTTTTTTATTTTAACGAATTTTTAGCACAGAATACTAAATTTTCAGGCAATGTGAATAGATATTAACCAAAACAAAAATTAGACACAACCACGATATGGAATTAATTTGTTGTATTTTATGGTACTTTAATTTATAGAAAAAAATTTGCAACTCTGAGTATTTCTATGAATGCGAACAATTTAATTTTTTAAAATCAACCGCAACAAATATATATTTTTTTTTTGTTAATTTTTAATTGAATTTTATAAATATAATATCCTGAAGAAGATTTCCAAAGGAAATCGAAATATTGATACATAAAATAAAAGAACTATTTGAAATAAAAGTGACCTTAAGCTCGTTTATTAATAAAGAAGAATAATATTATATTTTTAAATAAACGTCAATATCAACATAAGCAAACGGCGAATTTTTTTATTTTTTCAATAGAACAATACAATTTTAGGTTTTTTTTCAAACACAAATAAACTAAAAAGTAATACAAAACACAGATACGGCAATTACAATTAATTATTTTATTAATTGAAAAAAGAAAATTTAACAACAACTTCAAAATATAACATAAAACATTTGTTATATATACAGCCACAAAGCTTTATACAACTACTCGCGGTGAAAATTGCAAATTTATGGCAAAGCAATTTCAAGTTTTCTCCAGCAATATAATTAGCAATTATTGCTCCATTGTTCTGTCATTATTCTGCCGACGTTTTTGCTTGTGCTTACCAATAAAAATAGCTATGTGGAGGCCCAGCGTAATTTTTATTATTTTTCATGTTGTCAATTATTGTTGTTTAATTTAAATTTTGTTTTTTTAAATATTTGTTTAAATTTTATAAACCAAAGATCCCTGAAGAAGCTGTCCATTGTGACAGCGCAATATTGGATAAATTATAAATAAATATATTTTGCATAACCTGACCTTGAGCTTGATTAATAAATAAGAGCAAATAAAATTAAAAGGTCGAAGAAAATAGACTAAAAAATTATTAAAAATATTTTTCAGTTGTTGGGTTAAATTGTATTTGAATTATATAACGGTTATTTTTAAATTGCTACAGTGTGGCATCTCTTTGCACTTATTTTTATTTTGTTTATTTTTTATTTTTTTTGGTAATTTGTAGTGCACATGTAATGGCACATTTTCGGTTCATAATGTCTGCTTGATCCAATTATTAAAAAATATTCCGTTGTAAATTTAATTAATTAAAATAATAAATAGTTAAGAAGCAATTCATTACTTTCAACTATTTATCTAAGCAAAACCTAATAAAACAATATAAGCCGGCCTAAACAAAACAAGTGCGAAGGCGTGTAATGTTATGCAAGCGCATCAAATACAATTTTTAAAAATGGTTAAGAAAATCTAAATTATTTAATAAAATTAAGTGACAAAAATAAAAAGAAGCAAAATGATATTTAGACGCATGCTTATGCATATAAAACACTCATCCAATGCTACCTTAAGAGCCTGGTCTTATCAATGTGAATCAATATTGGCTCAAAGGTCTAGACGTCTACAACAACTGTTTACATTTTATCATCGAGTTTATGGATCGCAAGGTTTAAAGATGCTTATTACATCTTATCACCGGCAACTGCCACAATTCAAGGGAACAAATTTGGTTTTAAGTGCTGTTGGCGTGGTGGGTTGCCTAACAGGAAATAGCAGTGGATCTGGATTTGATTGGAACTCGGAACGTTTAAGTCTAGCTAATTTTGATATATGTAATCGTGATGTGGAGTTCATTAACACCATACATCATAATAAATTGTGTGAACGTTGTAAAGAATACAATATGAAATTTTGCTATTGTTTAGTGGGCAATAAAGAACGTAACAGCAAAAATAACAATACATCCCATATGTATTTGAAGCGTGGTGGTGTAGACGGAGCTGCGGACAAGGGTAGTGCCATGATAGAAAGTGCCAGCGAAAAAGAATGGGAGCCATATTTTAGTAAAAATGAATTTCACATATGGAAAAGAGAAGAACGCACTGCAATGTATTCCTACAAGGTATATGCACATTTTAATGATATATCAGCAGCTGATTTATTACATGTACAAGTTGATTTGGATTATCGGAAACAATGGGATGACACTGCAGTAGCTTTACACTTAATAGAGGAGGATCCAATGCCAGGCACTAATTCACATTTAATTTATTGGGAAATGCAGTGGCCCAAGTTTTTTAATAACCGAGATTACGTGTATTGCAGGCGCTTTATATGTGATGACAAACGTAAAGTTATGATGGTGGCCAATAGGGGTACCCAGCATCCGCAGTATCCCCAGGTTAATGGCAAAGTACGTGTTACCGATTATTGGAGTTTAATGGTTATTAAACCTTTTCGTAGTTTTCAAGAGCCCGGAGTTCATTATATACTTACTTATTACGATGATCCGGGCTTGCCAATACCCCAAAGCATTAAATCGTGGGTAGCCCAAAAACAAATGCCTGATATTTTACAAAAAATGTACTTTGCCACTAAGAATTATTCCTACAAAAAGGCTTTAGCCATGAAAGATGTTTTTAGTAGCTTCAGCATGTTTAACAACGAATATGCAGCCAATAAATCCAGAGATGGTTGGCTTAAGAGATTATGGCATCAACACAGTAATGAAAATATAGAAAAAAGCGAATAAAAAAGAGTTTTGAAAAATATGCTACGGTAGAAAGTCTCTTGATAATTACAGTTTTGAAATAGAAAAAAAAGATTTGTTAATATACCCATTAAATGGTGCCTTTTAATCTCCTGTCTTAAAACTAAATCCAATTTAAATTAACAACGAGAATTGATAATGTTTTTTAAAGCAATCTTCAATTCTGAAAAAAACATTTAAAATCGATATATGTATCTACATTTACAAAAAATCTTAAACATGCCAAAGCCAATATGAATAGTTTAAGGAAAATTTTTAAAAAAAATAAAAAAGGAATTATATTTTAGGAAAAAACATTATTTAATCGCTCAAAAAATATTTGTTTTTTGACCATAAAATTTAAACTGATTTCCTAAACGCAGTGTTGTAACACAACACGTAAGGAATATCTCAAAAAACTCCAATTCTTTTATGTAGACAATGCCTTGAGTACATTATTGCATTTTAACCGGATTCTCTGCACAACAGTTGCGAAATTTGTGCATTGTTTTTAGTAATGCTTTGCAACACTGCGTTTAGGAAGTCGCCCTTAGTGTTCAAATGTGATGCAAATCTATTTACCAAACCCTAGTTACATATTTATTCCAATAAAATTGGAGGCAAAGACTTTCTATTTTTGGCAAAAACTCAATTTTCAATATTCACTAGAATGAATTTTATTTATCAAATAATTTCTTTAAACAACATTACATCAGAAGGAAAATCCATATAACTATTAAAAAATATAAACAAAAACCTTTCATTTTTTTTAAATAATGCAATAGAAAAACATTTCTTAATGGCTAATACATATAATAATTCAAAATATATTTTTTCTTAATTCTCCATTGAAAAGATACATGTTAGAAAAATTGTTATTTACTATTTTATATTTCTTTGTTAAATATTTAAAAAATGTTTTCTTAATATTTTTTTTATTCTGTTTTATTTTCGTGCAATATTTTTTGCATTTTTATTATTATTTTATAATTCATTTTTTAATTATTGCTTCAAAACAAAATATCATGAACAAAAAATTTTTTGATCTCAAATAAAATCCACTGAAAATGATTACAATGTATTTACATGCATATATGGAGAATATAAGAAAAAAATCAAGATACATATGTGTATATTTAACAATTTGAATTATGTAACAGATTAATTTGATGATAAAATAAAAAATAATGTAAACTGAAATTATAATTTTAATTGATTTAAGGTTAAGTTAAGGGTGACAGTGGTCAGTTCCGGGTCATTGCAGTATCATTGGTAATGAAATAGCAGATGGTACATTTTGTCTTGATTATTTAAAATCTTGTATAATAAATAATGTTGCCGCATATTTCCATTCGAAAGAAATCATTTATGAATTCGAATAATTTTTGATGTTCGTGAGTTACTGAGCTACCTAAATATGAGCGGCAAGCGTCTGTTTTATGTCGACACTTTTTATTTTCACACAGTTTATACAAAACAAACCTTTAGAACGCTTGGTCGTTTTTTTTATTGATAATGTCTTGGCAATAGATTTTGCATGTTTAAAAATACGCTTGCCGCTCTTGTTTAGGTAGCTCAGTTAGGATTGACGGGGAATGTCACGCAGGGTCACTCACGGATTCTGAGTGAGATTGAGGCTGGTGGCTATTGCCCTGGGTGGATTTTGGGCGGTTGCCGAAGGTAATAGTGCCTTCTAGGCAGAGCTGGTCAGGTAGGAGCAGGTTATTTGGCGGATTTGCTATGTTCACTAATGGCTCGAAGTTGTGAGGCATCAGAATGTCATATAGGCTTCCTGACGTCTGCATTGTTTTTATGACGGAGGTTCTGGGGGTCTTGAAAGCCGTGGATCTGATGAGGGTTAGGTAGGTAGGTAGGTAGAAAGGCTGGTGTGAAGTTTCCTTCACACCTTCACCCAGAGACCAATATGGTCCATTGCGACGCCTTTATTAGGATAGACAAGGTGAAAAAGAAAAGGTAGATGAAATAGAAAATGACAGCCCGAGAATCAGAAAATAGATAGAGAAATAAAGCAAAGACTTAACTAAAATTCACCCAGCCCTATGGTCCCGATCATGAGCCGAAATCATTGTAATTTCGTGCTCATCATCAGATCCCAGAGCAAGATCATCGAGTCTTTCCGAGACCCCTGTTCGAGGCGGGGAACCGACCGGGGGTCCGTCTCTGTCAGTAACTGACCTTCCTGCAGCAGAATATCCCTGTGAATACTCAGCCAATCGGCGTCTGGATCTGACACCGAAACTGCCGAGTTGCCAGAGACATCCCCTGCATCGACTCCTAGAGTCACGTCCTTTTTGTTTTTGTTCAAATTGTCCAGATTTTTGGTCCCACGAGTAAGCCGTATAAAAAAGGACCGTCTCGCGCAGTGACGGCTTGCACGGACTAGGCTAGAGTTACAACTGACCCTTGCCATCGGCGTCAGAGGGAAGCTGTTCGCGACCAGTTTATTTAGCCACTAACTAGCCATTCAGGCCCTCGGCACAGCTGTCAACCACCTTGACCTTAAAAGTGGGGGATATGGGAAATAAAGGGGGAATAGAAAGGGTTTTAGGTAAAGGGATAGGGGGATGGATGGATAACCCTTGGTCATGCTGGCCTTAAAGCATATGCCTTCCAACTTGTTCCGCCTAGAATTTACCGATTCAAATTACAAGGCATACACTACAGCCAGCATATTTTCCTGTATATCATTAAAATCTATCATACTATTTCACCTACTTTTCATCTTAACGCATCTTTCTCTAAATAAGGCAATGGACCATATTGGTCTCTGGGTGAAGGTGTGAAGACGACTTCACACCAGCCTTTCTACCTATCTGCATACCTAATGTGCATAAACGATGGCACAGTTGTATTTGTTCGAAATAGAGTTGCAGTTTTGAAAGGGGGTTTTTCGAACCATGGCACGAAAATCGTAATGCCTAGTACAAATTGTTTAAACTTGTAAATTATTTCTTTCGAATTGAAAAACACAGTAATCCCCAAGAATTTATGTGATAACATATGTTTAGTTCAATACACTTCAATATACGGAATAAATGTACGCTTTTGATTTTGTATTCGAAATTCTTTTAAGATTATAAGCAATTTTAATCTGTGAACCTGGAGATACGTCTTCAACATTCAGTCAAACAAGTACAAGACCTATTTAAAATTCAGTCACAGGTTTTTTTAACAAAGATACCCCTTTACTAATTCTAAAACATTGTTTCGGAAGGAAAAAAAAAACAAACATTGTGACACGAGATTTTAATATACATATGTATATTTAATATAATTTGATTCAACATTTTTATGAAAAATTAAAGTATATTTAAAAAACCATTTTTAGAATGAAACTTACAATAAACGTATGTAAAAAAGATTTAACTACAAATAAATATAAAATATATGTATCTTATACAAATTATTTTTTCTTTCGATCTTGTGTACATTTTGGACAAAACCATTTGCCTTTTGGTTTAGTCGTAAGGCCGACGCATGCAAAGTGGAACCATTCTATAGGGCACTAAATAAAATAATTTTTATTACAATGAAAATTAATCAATTCTCAACAAGTATAACTTACATCTGGATTATCACATCCAATCATTTCGCCATAAGATACTTGATGACACAAGCAATACGTAGGTTCATTTGGATCAACAGGCATATCCAAAACATCACTCGGATGTGTTGCTGATGTAAGGCATGATTCTTTTTCCGAATCGTCTAAGTCAACATTCTTTTGCTTTAAAAAAAGGGAAATAAGTTTTAGTTTTATATAAAAAAGTTATACAAAGTTAAAAAAAAACATGCATTCAATGACATCCATGGGCAAATGAGTGAACTGAAATAATTTTATGTAAAGTTAATCATGCAGAATATTTCGATATGTTTTCAAATAATTTGTTATAAAAAATATAAATGATTTCCCTTTCGCAAAAAAAAAACTTTATTAAGAGATAATTTCATTATCAGCCCAATTATGAATAAAAATTCCCCGGAAGTTTTCTCCCTTCTCCCATTTTTCCTATGTGAATTCAATTGTAAAAATGCGAAAAGGGAAAAAACTCCTGGGGAATTTTTATTCATATTTAGGCTGTATATGTATTTGAATTGAACATGATAATCCAGTTTATCGACAATGCTTCTAAAGCATTATTTAAAAGATTAGATTTAATGAAAATTCGTATAGTTAAAAGCAAAGTATACATACATATATGTATATAAAAGTTAGAAAGGTTTATTTTTGGCTGTTAAGAATAAAAGATACCAATTCTACATTTATTAAATAAAATATTAATAAAACCTCAACAAAACCACTTGAAATTCAAACAACTTTAATTAATAAATGAATAAGAAAAATTTTTGTAAATGGAATAATGAGATGATTACCTTTTGACCCCCCTTGCGAGTTTCTTTTTCTTGATTTACCTTCTGCTTTTTCTTTTTACCACCTTGACCACCAGCCATTGTTGCCGCAACTGAAGCACTATTATTGGCCTCGTCATCTGAAGATGTGTTACGTTTCTTTTTACCCGTAGCCTTACCAGAATCTTTGGTTTTTTTACGACCCTCTGTAATAAAATTGCATTAAAATCAATCCATAAAAAAATTTAATAATATACTTACTTTTAACTTGTGCCTCCTCTGATTTACCCCTGGTGGATGAAGCTTTTTCTTGTATCTCTCCCTCAAAACGTGCTAGATCATTATCTAAACGTCTGATTTGTTTGTCCACCAGTTCGTAAGTCTGTATGGCCAGTTGTACTTTATCATCACTATATTCTTTTGCCTTTCCAAATAATTGCTGGATGTCTGTTAACCGTTCTTTCCTTTCTTCCTCTGTCATTGTGGTACTGTTATCGGCTAACTTACGCATAAGCTCCTTGGCATGACTATCAATACTTTTCATCGCAGTTTGTGCTCTGTCGTCCAATTTGCGCATTAATTTAAAATTCCGTTCTAACTCAGTGGGTAAGGACTCTAATCCTATATTGGAAAGGACTTTAGTAGTAGAACGATGTATATTTATGTTGATTTCATTTAGTTTTTTTTTATTTTGTTGGATTGGATGAGTGGTGTGGAGAAGATGGATGGTTTTTATTTGTTTAGGAAAGTGAAATAAATTTTGTGAGTATGCATTGTGTGTAAATGATCGATGGAGATAGTTTAAATAGAAATATTATTAATTATTTATTCTTACCATCTAAATAATTTTCTAAATATATTGCTGAAGACATTTTGTTGCAGTTTTTATATATTTTATACTAATTTTTAGTATTTTCTTATAATAAAAATCACTATTATTTTCAAATTGTTGAAGAAATAAAAATATACATATATGTACGTTTGTAAAAACTAGCGTTGCCATATGTGCAAATTTATCAGTTTTTTTAAGCTTTTTATCACAACAGTTTTGACGTTTTTGTTTAAAAATAAGTTTTTCTGTAAAATTAACATTTTCTACTCTCAGATTTATTGTACACATTATTTTCAAGATTCTTTAACCCATTTGCTTAATTCGTATATAATTGAATGGGTTAACTTTTTTCACTTTTGAAAATGTAATTATGTCGAGTTTTACATTGTGTTTTTTGTCGGTGAACTGTTTTGTTACTTTTTTTATTTTTAATGTTTATTCCTTAAAGATGTCAAAAGTTGTTTAGATTGGTTTAGATTTTGCGGCTTAAATCTAGTTTACCGACGCAGCTCCAAATAAAAAAAAAAGTACCTAGGGGGATAGAAAATTGAAAAATAAGAAGAAAAAATTAAATACAAATATTGGCGCAAACGCTTAGTTTTCGAGTTATGGACGTTTTTAGTTTTCATAGAAATATGTGATTTGGCTGAAGTGCAGGTTAAAGGGCTACGAAAAAAAAATAAAAAAAATTTACCACCCAATTCAGAATAAAAAAGAAAAAAACCAAAATTAAAATTTAAGGGCGCTGAGGCCCGTGGGCCCCCTGGAATTAAAAAACTGCCCCACCTACTTAGTGATATGTGTGGGTACTCAAATTAAAGGTAATTTGCTCACGATTGCAAATATGTATTTTGTTTTTGTATTCGCATATTATTTTCCTCTTTAGGCTGATTTAAGCATTTTTTAGGTGCAGAAAAGTTTAAGTTAGCGAAGCCGGTGTTTGTTATACCATAGAGGAGAAAGTCCTTGAGTCCGGCCAAAGGCCGGCTATGCAGAGAAGCTTTAGTTAGCGAAGCCGGTGTTTGTTATACCATAGAGGAGAAAATCCTTGCGCCCGGCCGAAGGCTGGCTATGCAAAGAAGCTTTAGTTAGCGAAGCCGGTGTTTGTTATACCATAGAGGAGAAAATCCTTGCGCCCGGCCGAAGGCCGGCTATGCAGAAAAGCTTTAGTTAGCGAAGCCGGTGTTTGTTATACCATAGAGGAGAAAATCCTTGCGCCCGGCCGAAGGCCGGCTATGCAGAGAAGCTTTAGTTAGCGAAGCCGGTGTTTGTTATACCACAGAGAAGAAAATCTTTGCGTCCGGCCGAAGGGCGGCTAAACATGAAGTGTATGTTTGCGACATTGGTGTTTGTTATTTTATAAAATTTGTACCTATTACACTTTTATTTAAATATATGTATTATACCTAAGTACACAAAAACTGTAATGTGAGCTTAAGAGTTAACAATTTTTAAATCAATTCTATATATCCGGAAAGATCTAGTCAAAACCTTCAAAATGATACCAATATTGGCCATATACCTTTAGAAATGTAGTGGAAAAATTACACATTTCTATGAAAACTAAAAACGTCCATAACTCGAAAACTAAGCGTTTGCGCCAATTTTTTTATTTAATTTTTTCTTCTTATTTTTCAATTTTCTATCACCCTAGGTACTTTTTTTTTTATTTCGAGCTGCGTCGGTAAACTAGATTTGTTCCGATTTTGCTTATACACTTAGTGCTGGTTCACACACGTCCAGTTTGACTCGTCAAGTCTTGAGCATTTAGGAGAGAAGGGAAAAGAGAAGGCCATTTCTTTTCCCCTCTCTCCTAAAAACTCAAGACTTGACGAGTCAAACTTGACGTGTGTGAACCAGCACTTACATTTTTATTTACATCGAATGTTGTATGTAGTAGTAACATAAACAATGTTTTTCAAACCAATTTTTACTAGCAATATTTTTGACAATATTTTACAAAAAATTCCCGATTGCTGCGTGGAGACCTGAGGTAAGTAACGGGTCCGTCATTTAACGTTTTTTTTCAACTAGTGCTTATTTTGTGAATGGTAACACTAAGCTCATGTCAGATTTGACAGATAATTAGTTTTATCCTTCCGCTGAACGACACAAATTATGTCTGTGCTGAACGAATATGGTTGTGTATACGCTTGAACAACGCTGGGAAATATGCGTTTTCGCTTCGTCAAGTGGGCCTGCGATCGACTTACAGAAGATGCCGATTTTGCCAAAAAAAAAAATCATCTTTTCAGATGAAGCTCATTTTGATCTTGGTGGATATGTAAACAAGCAAAATTGTCGCATTTGGGGCACAGAAAACCCGCACGCATACATTGAAAAGCCGTTGTACCCAAAACCAGTCATTGTTTGGTGCGGATTTTGGTCCAAAGGCATAATTGGGCAATTTTTCTTCAAAAACGGACAAGGAGTGGCCATTACAGTGAATGGCGATCGTTATTGGGCCATGTTGAACGAATTTTTGTTCCCAAAAATTGAAGAGGAGGATATTGGCAACATTTGGTTTCAACAGGATGGCGCTACGTGCCGCACAGCCGAAGCTTCACTCGATGTTTTGCGCCCTTTTTTTGAAGATCGCATTATCAGCCGCAGAGCTGATGTCGTTTGGCCACCACGGAGCTGCGATTTGACATCGTTGGATTATTAATTGTGGGGTGCCGTCAAATATAAGTGTTACGCCGACAAGCCAGAGACAATTGACGCTTTAAACGACAATATTCGTGAAGCCATTGGTGAAATGCAGCTGCACACAATCGATAATGTGCTTAAAAATTGGACCGGTCGTGTAGGCTACTGCATGGTCAGGGGAGGAGCCATTTGAATGAAATTATTTTCCATTATCAACCGAAGGATTGTACTTTCAAATGAAAAAGAAATTTGAAAAAATATTCAGTAGTTTTTTTTATAGCATTTTCAAAAAAAAATTATTTGGCATACCCTGTAAAAATTAATTTGCAGTTTTTCTTTTAAAGTGGCATCGCTATCATACAAAAACAGCGTTTACGTCAAAATGTATTAACAAAGTGGCCTCAGTTCTACAACAATGAAACAATAGAAAAAACAACAGGCATTTTGTTGCTAGAATTGAGACGGCAAATGTCAAAATGCCTATATAAAAAATGTAAATAAGCAAAAAAAAAATGACGACAAACGTCACACACGAAGAAAATCACTGCAAACAGCTGCGCTTGTGAGGCCACTTTATTAGTACGTTCTGGTTTACGTTTATATACGCTGTTTTTCTAAAAAGTTACCAGAATTTTTTTAAATTTCTACTTAGCCAGATTGTTTTAAGCAATTACAAACAGTGAAGCCTCCGCATAACCCCCATTTTGTTTGTTTTATTTGCAATTTTCTTTATTATGAAAAAGTTGCCTACATAAAAATCGTTAATTTATTTTTGGTCTAACTAGCATCTCTTTTGAAGCTGTAAGGGTTACGCTACTCCATTCACATTAGGTCGGATGCCAACAACCATAGACCGATATGTCTACCAATGGAATCATACATTCCAGGAGAACTTACAAAATCGTTAAAGATACAATAATCGCTCTATTGAAATAAGAAGAAGTACAACCTCCAAAATCTTAATGAATTTTTACCACAATAAATTTTAAATTAAAAAAAAACAAAAGAAGTGACATAACAAAATTGGGTTGGTTTCATATGGATAGAGAATTTCATAATCCTGAATTTTAATTAACCGAATAATTATACAGTTTTGGTTTTAATAATCGCACGATAGATTATATGGTTGGGCCTTCGGCCGAGCGCAATGATAGTTTCCTCTGTGGTTTAAGAACTGGCTTTGCTAACCAAAGCTTCTCTATATAGGCGGCCTTCAACCGGGAAAAATGATTATTTCTGGCATTGCTAACTAAAGCATATCTGCACAGCCGGCAAGAATTTTCCCCACTTCGGTATAAGAATTCTGAATTTTGATACTATCCCTAAAAATTTTTATGTATATGGATTTTGATACTATCCCTGGAAATTTTTGTATAACATTTTGTAACATTTACAACAATTTTTGGGGGTAATTTTTAAATTAATTTTAATTTAGTTAATAAAAAAAGCCAAAAAGTAAAAATATGTTTAATATAAATTTATCGAAAACAACTTTTCACTGCAGGAAATATATGTAATTTATAGAAATATTTATAAAATTACAAAAATAAAAAAAATTTTAAATAAATTGAATAAAGTTATTAATAAAGCTTTTTAATACCCTTCACCGAAGGAAATACATTAGTTTGTAGTAGGACGATCTAACAACAACACTGTGCTCAAACTTTACACTTTTTACCGTCAAGCAAGCCACCTAGCGGTTAAACCTAATTTAAGTACGCTGAATTCAGTAGTGCTTACAGGGTTGTCAGATTTTTTTGAGCTCCATCGCCAAACCGCATGCCAGAAATCGCCAAACGTCAATTTTGTCCAGGGGCCTAATTCTGGCAATCGTGATCGAGTATTTTCTCGATTCGAAAGCAATTTTATTTTTAATTCTTTCGGTCAATACTGAACGAATCGAAATTATTTTTTCAGTACTGTGAAACTCAAATAAATGCTTGAAAACACTAAAAAAATAATTCCGATTCGTTCAGTATTGACTAAAATAATTAGATATTAAATTACTTTCGATTTGAGAAAGTACTCGATCACAACTGCCCGAATTCGTAACATTTTTTTCTTTTTTTACAATAACGTCAGCAGAATAACATATTATATTTCTTATTCTTCAGCTTATGTTATACGCGTATTTATAACGTATTTATGTAAACTCACAATTTGAAAATATCAAGGAAGAAGGTTCCATCATCGTTAAGAATTATTTTTACAGCAGAAGCAAAAGTTTTCTTTTTAAAAAAAAAACTGTTGCTTTAAAGCAAGAGCATTAAACTTTTGCTTTTCTGCTGTAAGTGTTTTTAACACTGATAAAAATGACAAAGGCCTTATACCATGTTCACACGCGCCCCAAACATGATTGAAACGACTTGTTTCCCCATACAAAATTTTGAGAGCGAAACAGGTCGTTTCATTTTGAAACAGGCTGCGAAACAGGAAAAATGTACTATCATCTCCAATTTTGATAACAGTTATCGTTAGTTTATCTGAACTAGCCCTCAAAATATATCAAAACAAAGAAAAAAATAAAATAAATATTGATCTTTAATAAAATAAAGTGATAATTATAATATAATAATATTAATAACAGTATTAAATAATATTTTCCTTAGTTTTATTTATTTTTTTATCTATTTAAAAAAAATCACACTAACAACACAAAAAAAATGTCAAAGTGAAACAGGAATAAATCGTATGAACAGCATGTTTGGCTATCTAGTTTCAGAGAGCGAAACCAGTGGTTTCTATCGTCGTATGAACATAGCATTAAAAGGGATAAACTCAGAAGAGTCACAACGGTAACGCTGAAATTAATCGATTTAAAAAACACAAAGTATAGAACACACCAGGGTTGGCAAAATTGATACACTTGTACTATTTTATTTTTAAAAGTACAACGGCATACCAATGGCTTATTTAGTACAATTAAGGAATATTCCCAGTATTAGTAATTTAATATGGCAACTCATTATTTCAGTCATATTTGCGAAGTTTTAAAATAAAATTCCACTTTAAAAATTTATCGTTTAAATGGTTTAGTAAATTTTGTATAGTATGTACCACTATTAGTAAAACTATTTCAAAAAAAATATAATTTTTATAACATTAATTCGCAATTTAGATACCTTGCAGACGTTGATATACTTCAATCAAACAAAGATTTAAGTAGCAGGGGTTCAAAGCAACAGTTTCGGAAATAAAATAAGAGGCAAATGAATTAATGTTTTCAGAAATTTTGAAAATTGTGAAAGGAATATTATCAACTCCACATTCATTTGCAATTGTTGAAAGAATCTTTTCTTACCAAAATATTATCAAAACTAAGGAGAGAAACAGACTAAAAACTGCAAATCTTTGCGGCTTTGTCCAATCCTTTGTCCTTAACTTACACAATTGCAATTGTTATGATGTAAATTATAAATAATTTATTATCAAAATTGTAATTCTGCTGTCGAAATCTAATTGAAAACTAGTACGTACATTTCGAGCTTTTTTCGATTATATCGTAAGCGACATCATTAATACTATCGTAAAGGACACGTACTATGATCAATAAAAATAAGCATGCTCCTCAAAATAATCGAACGTTAAAATGTTTAAAAATAAATAAATGCATAATATGAAACGAAATAAAATGCTGCACTACTTAAGAAAAAAGAAATAAAACCCTTTTCATGTAAAATGTGGCTTTTGTCGTTTACGTTATAATTGCATAAAGGGCTCGATTTGTCATCATAATAAATTCTACTAGGTATAAAATTATATATGTAAAAGTTTGTATGTTTGTTAGTTTGTGGCTCAATCACGCGTAATCCGCTTAATGGATTTGTATGAAATTTGGTAGACGGACAGAATATGGCCCGGATTCAAATAAATGGTACTGTTAAGAGGGATAGCGGTGAAAACGGGATAAAATTGGTACGTTTTATTTTTTCGATAAATTTATATTAAACTTTCTAGGGGCCATGGCCCAACTAGTAGGTCTGCGCGCAACTACAACAATCCAACAATAGAAAAAACAACACTCATTTTGTTTGTGTGAAAAATGATAAAGATGTCAAGAACAAAAGCAATTGTTTGTGTACAAAATTGTAGAAATGTCAAAAGCAATTGCTACAAAAACAATTGCACGTAAAAAACACAACTCTGCAAAAAATCAGCAGGCATTTCAAGCAGACCTACTAATTGGACCATGCTCGGGGCCTAAAATGAGGAAAAGCTGGTACTTTAGGTACTTTTTTACCTTTGTTACCTTTTCTCTTTTCGAAAAACTTAGTAATAGAGTCAGCATAAGACTCAGATAAAGAGTACTTTTTATGATGTTATATGAAAAAAATATTTTTCATATACATATTTAGGGACTGTATACAAGGCGAATTCCTTTTTCAGGTGGCATTAACAAACACAGCTGTGTTTTGACTTATCGTCCAACGAAAGCAACACAAAAATACATTGTTGTATTTTTGGTGTTGTTACTTGTTGTAGTATCGACACCACCGTTTACATGAATTCGCCTTGACTCCATCCTTTTCACATTGACAGCTAAATGTCGGTTGCTCAAGAGTGTCGAGGGCTCAAATCTTATGTGTATGTATGTATGTGTTGTCGAAAAATTATAATCATACAATGTTGTTTATTGAAATAATTTAAAATAAAATAAGTATATGTAGATGTAGAAAACTATATAAAATTTCTGTATTTTTTTAATAGGATAACGCATATTCCTTTAATCTTGTTCTAATGTTCATGTGAACGAAGCCACTGGTAAAAGTTAGCAGTTTATATACCAAACTATATTGTTGTTAGTTATAGTATAAAAATATTTATAATACCTTTTTGGGCCTTTTTTATCAATATAAATAAAATTAATTTATACCGAAAAAAAATCTTTTAGTACAATTAAGGTAAAAAAGGACAATTTTTAAGGTTGTTGGTACTATTTAAAAATTCTCAATGCCATCCCTGTAACACATGTATTACTTCTACACAAAAGCATTAAAAACAAAAACACCATTTAGTTGGACAACATTTTTTAATAAAAGCAGATGGGAGCGTTATAAAGTGCTTATATAAACGGTAGAAAGAATTGTTTAATCCATGATTTTATTGTAGAAGGAAACAAAAAAAAAAAAATATTTGTGCAATAGTGTATTAAACACAAAGGAAACAAGAATATCTATATTAGTTTTAATTGTGAATATTCATATAAATTTTTTTGTAATTATACATATGTACATATGTATGTGCAATTTAAAATAAATTACATAAGAATACATATACCTATAAAGGATAAAATTACAATTGTAAATTCTAAACAGCAAAAGAAACATCAACTTAAAGAATAAATAAATTTTATTAAAAAAATAAAGAATCTTCATATAAGGAAAGAAGAATAATAAATCACTAAACTATTTCCAGCTTAATGCTGTAGTTTTGTTTATTTAAAAGAATTTTGCAACAGAACTTTATCAAATTATAACACATTGCTGTTAGTGGTTTAGTGTGTGTGAGCGAGTGTCTGCGATAGTGTGCCATAATTATACCAATTGTAATTGTAGTGTTAATTAGTTTCCTTTTCCTCTGTTGTTCACCTTAAGTCTGTAACAATAGGTTCCCAAATTGATATTTATACAATGGCCTGGGAGCATTTGCGACCGGGCAGCTCACCCGTTGATTGGTGTGAAGGCAACTATTTAATATCAGCAAATATTGCAGAATTCGTAAATACGGTAAGTGTGTGGCAATTTAATATTTCTAGAGATTAAATTGTGTAAGTAGAAAAATATTTACCTGTTTTATATTTTTTGTTATTTTGTAATATTTTTGCACTTTATGTGACAAAAATATAAACACATACATACATACATGTAAAAATGTAAGCAAACGTTTGTTATGCATGTCATAACTACTTATTTATTTAAATAATTAAAACAATTGAGTTCATTGTACGATAAAATTGTTTGATCTACTTAAAGCTTGCTACGTTTTTTTATAGATTTGATTAACCTTGACCTTAAACAATCGGCACGTGTTGAAAATAAACTTATGTACAGACCAGCGTTGTCAATTTTGTGCGTTTCACACAACATTTGGTGCTTTTTTAAATTTTTGTGCGAAAATGTTCCTTAGTTAGTTGGTGCGCTTTTTTAAATTACAGTGCGTTTTTTAATTTTTGCTGGATTGCGAATAATCCACCTCATCCATTGGAACAACATTAAAATTTTAGACTGAAGCGTAAAATTTTTAATGCATTAGCAAATATTGACTTTAAAATTTTGTCACTACCATACCCATATGCAGAAGTTGAGCGCGTTTTCAGTTCAATGAATTTGTTTAAATCAAACATCTTAATCAAATGTTAGTCTTATTCGTTACGGTTTTGCGCGTTCCAAAGTTTTCCGAGAGTGGGCTTTATATGCGACCCATAGTAGATTATGGACTGATCTTCACGAAAGTTGATAGTGTGGTTTCTAGTTATATAAAACTGTAACAGATCAAAATTTTTTACAATAGCAGTATTCACTACATTAAATTTGTAACAAGTACATTAATTATTGCCACATATATATTTTTACTCAAACTTATAAATAAATTGAGTAATTTTTCAAGATATAATTTTTAAACCCCTAATAAATTTACTAAAAATAAGGTATATTAAAATTATTATGTTTGATTAAATATATTGACAAAATTTTAAGTTTTGTTGAAAAATCTATCAAGAAATATTAATATTTGAAATTGGCTCTCAACGGGCTAATTAATTGAAATTTTAAATCCATCATGTGAAAAATATTTCAAAGTAGTTTCTAATAATACCAATTCTTCTTCGATCCAGTTTTTACCTATAAAGTTATTGATAAGGGGAACCAGTGTTACCGTTCAAAATTTTCAAAAAGGGGCACAAAAAGGGGATTTTCAAAAAAAAAAGTGTCACAAAAAGGGGAATTCTGAGAAAAAAGGGGCAACTTTAAAAACAGGAAAATTTAAGAAAAAAACGTATGTATTTATTAAATTATTTTCATCGAAAACTAAACATAACAAAAAAAAATAAACTTCATATTTATAAAAAAATACATTATAGGTATATAATACAAATTGTTTGGGAAAAACACACATATATATATTAAATATATATATATACATGTCTTGTTTGCAAGTAAACGATAATGAACTGTTGCATAAAATTTTTATTTCAATTATTTATACAAAAACAGTTACTAATTACTTGTAAATAAAACGAGCTTAAAATAGTGTAATAACAATACTTACAAAACAAAAAATAGTTCATAATATGATTTGATACAAAAAAACTTTACATTTAAATAGATAGAGAAATGTATATATGTATGTAAGTATATGTACATAAATATTTGGCACTTGGATTATTTTACTTTTTTACCAAAAAAATTAAGTTACGAAAAAACCTCGAGGAAAAAGCATATAAAAGTATTGAAAGGAAGATAGTTAATATCAGGTACAGATCCATTTTTTTATAAATTGCAGTGTTATGTTGTTTCTTCAACTATTAAATATCTATTTTTTTTAAAATGTAAATCTATATTTATTAATCAATTCATCACTTGGAATCCAATCTTCCAAGTCATTTTGATACAAATTTAAAGCGAATAACATAGACTGACAGGTATCTACTTTCAGTATATTTGTCACTTTATTTTTTAAATATGCTAACTTAGAAAAAATCCGCTCTGCGGATGCACTACTATGTGGTAAAGTAAAAACATACGAAGCAAATTTATACAAGTTTGGATATAAATTTTCACCCAAACAGTTTTTTAAATTGCCAATTTCGTACCAAAATGTTTCAGGCTTAGATATTTTAAAAATTACTTCATAGCTTTTATCGTTTGATCTGGTTTCTAAAAGTTTGAACTCTTTTACAAAATCATCTGGGTTATTAATTATATCAATAAAAACGGTAACAATTTCAAAGTAATTTATGTCTTCAGCTGACTTAATAAATACTGGATCTAAAACCTATAATGAACTCAGCCTCTTATCGCTGATATTAATTCTTGATAAAATTTCTTTGCACAGCTTTTGGTAAAAAAGGAAAATGTTGTTTTTAATTTCTACAATGTCACTACTTAAGATGTTGTTAGTACATATTTCTAGCTCGGCTTCGTGGCCGATATATACATATATTAAGAGTTTCTTTTATATGCAGAACATCAACAAAATCAATTTGTTCTATATTTGTTTGCATAACATACTCTTTTTTTAAAAAATTTTTAAAAATTTCTAATACAATATCTTTCGTGGATGAAACTAAATATATAATTTGTGATGATTCGTTTTGAAAATTAAGGTTTAATTTATTCATAATATTTAATACATATACTAGAAATTTGAGGTAAATTTTATTGTTAATACATAGATAGCCCTTCCTGAATTATTTTAATTTTTTCCAAATTGGATGCTATTTTCTCTTCAAATTGAGCTCGGATTCATTGATTGACCGTATAAAAAAAATTTGGTTCAAAAAGGGGCAAAAGGGGCATAAAAAACTACAAAATGATACAAAAGGGGATTTAAAACAAAGGGGTCAAAAAAGTGGCACGGCAGTCAAAAAGGGGCAAAAATGCGACTTTAGTCGCATAACGGTAACACTGAGGAGAACGTTCGTAAATGCAGTTGTTGGTTATCACTAGGGATGCCACATGGGACCAGGTTTTTTGAAACTCGGGACTCGGGATTTCTTATTAAAAAAAACGGGATCCCGGGACGGTTGGGATTTCTTATATAAAGGCCAATTTTTAAAATTCATATACATATCAAAAAGTAATTTCAATTTTTGGGAATACAAAATTTAAATTTCAAAAGATTTTGTTATTCTTGCTAAATTCCCAGTTTTTATTATTGATAAAAACACTTGAAATTTTTTGTTGATGGGATAAGCTATTCCTATGCGCATTTCACTGGTTGCTTAGGCCAGATCATCAGGAAACTTCATCCATAAAGATTTTAGAAAAACTAAAGATATTAAACCAAATAAAAATGTTAAACGTATAAGACTTATAGCAACAGTTCCACTTGTAATAATATCAAAGTTTAAACAAAACATCATCAACAATAAACAGTGCGTTCATCTCATCTTACATTCCCCGCTACAATTAGTTGAAATTCTCTCAACATTAATTGTATTGTAAGTAGGTTAAGAAAAACAAAATAAAAAAAACAACAACAACTTACAAAAGATGTTGTCAATTAAGTGTTTTTTAGGCCGTGCACCTGCCTGTTTATTATCAAAAAGTAATTTCAATTTTTGGGAATACAAAATTTAAATTTCAAAAGATTTTGTTATTCGTGCTAAATTCCCAGTTTTTATTATTGATAAAAACACTTGAAATTTATTGTTGATGGGATAAGCTATTCCTATGCGCATTTCACTGGTTGCTTAGTCCAGATCATCAGGAAACTTCATCCATAAAGATTTTAGAAAAACTAAAGATATTAAACCAAATAAAAATGTTAAACGTATAAGACTTATAGCAACAGTTCCACTTGTAATAATATCAAAGTTTAAACAAAACATCATCAACAATAAACAGTGCGTTGGTTTAATATCTTTAGTTTTTCTAAAATCTTTATGGATGAAGTTTCCTGATGATCTGGCCTAAGCAACCAGTGAAATGCGCATAGGAATAGCTTACCCCATCAACAATAAATTTCAAGTGTTTTTATCAATAATAAAAACTGGGAATTTAGCACGAATAACAAAATCTTTTGAAATTTAAATTTTGTATTCCCAAAAATTGAAATTACTTTTTGATAATAAACAGGCAGGTGCACGGCCTAAAACACACTTAATTGACAACATCTTTTGTAAGTTGTTGTTGTTTTTTTTATTTTGTTTTTCTTAACCTACTTACAACTACAATTAATGTTGAGAGAATTTCAACTAATTGTAGCGGGGAATGTAAGATGAGATGAACGCACTGTTTATTGTTGATGATGTTTTGTTTAAACTTTGATATTATTACAAGTGGAACTGTTGCTATAAGTCTTATACGTTTAACATTTTTATTTGGTTTAATATCTTTAGTTTTTCTAAAATCTTTATGGATGAATTTTCCTGATGATCTGGCCTAAGCAACCAGTGAAATGCGCATAGGAATAGCTTATCCCATCAACAATAAATTTCAAGTGTTTTTATCAATAATAAAAACTGGGAATTTAGCACGAATAACAAAATCTTTTGAAATTCATATACATAATTATAATTAAATGTTTATTTATAAGTATTAAATAAATGAATTCATGAAGAATATTAAAGTCATTTCAAAATAAAACAGTTTAATGTATTCTTTTAAAGTAATACCATGTTCACACGGACAGCAATATTCGTGTTTCGCTCTCTTATTCCTGTTTCGCGCCCCAAACATGATTGAAACGACTTGTTTTCCCATACAAAATTTAGAAAGCGAAACAGGTCGTTTCATTTTGAAACAGGCTGCGAAACAGGAAAAATGTACTATCATCTCCAATTTTGTTAACAGTAATCGTTAGTTTATCTGAACTAGCTCTCAAAAAAATCAAAACAAAGAAAACAACAAAATAAAAATTGTTTTTTTATAAAATAAAGTGATAATAATAACCTAATAATATTAATAAAAGTATTAAATAATAAGGGTCCTCATGATATCGTTTATAAGTCTCGTAATCTGTGCAAACTGTGCATTTTTACGCCCTCGTAAATGAACTGTCAAAAATTGTATGAGAATTCATTTACACAAACTTGGTAAATTTGCTCAACAATTTTGCCTCGTAAACTTGCGCTGTTCAATTGTGCATTTATACAAACAAATCTTTTAATGATTTTAACGTCGTTTTCAATGAAAAATCCAAGTGTCTGTAAATCACAAACAATAAATTCTAGCAATAATTTCAGTAAATTGGTCTTTTGGCTTTCTTTGAGCATTTTTAAAAGCAAATTTCTCATACATATTAATCACAAATTTAAACACAAATTTTTATATTTTTGAATTTTAATTTTTAATTTATTTTTGTATTGACGTTTCTTACAAACTGACATTAATTGTTTAAAATTACACAAAAGTAAAAAAAGGGGCTTCATGAAACAAGACTCGTAAGTTTGCGCATTTGCACAAATGGCAATTTTAAGCGACATCATGAGGACCCTTAATATATTTTTAAGTTTTCTTTACTTTTATATCTATTTAAAGAAAAATCACACTAACAACACAAACAAAATGTCAAAATGAAACAGGAATAAATCGTACGAACAGCATGTTTGGCAATCTAGTTTCAGAGAGCGAAACCAGTGGTTTCTATCGTCGTATGAACATAGCATAATATTGAAGAATTATGTATTAAAACTTATATTTTTATAAGTTTCTAAAACAAATTCATGGCGTCTGATAGTCGATACCTTATTTGATTGCAAACATATGCTGCCGACGAAAACAATGTTCGCATTAAATACTTCTGGGTTGTATCGTTAATAAATAGCTACATACATATATGCAATATGACAATATTTAATTTCTATTATCTCAAATATATATGCAAGTATTAATCTAATAAAATAAACTTAAACAAATATGTGTCATAAGACCTTAAGTAGAATCCCAAACTTGCATTATGCTTTCGCAGTTCTATTATCATTCACTTAGAAAAAGGATTCGATACTTAAATTTTTAGAATAATCCTGGGATTTCGGTATTCGTTGATAACATTTTTATTATTATTTTATGTTTGCCTATTAAACTTTTGAAATTTAGCTCATGTTCAAAAATTGATGTGATGCATAGCTTTTAACGGGTCCGCCATCTAACGTTTGCGCTGAACGAATATGGTTGTGTGTACGCTTGAACAACGCTAGGAAATATGCGTTTTCGCTTCGCTAAGTGGGCCTGCGATCGGCTTACAGAAGATGCCGATTTTGCCAAAAAAAAATCATCTTTTCAGATGAAGCTCATTTTGATCTTGGCGGATATGTAATCAAGCAAAATTGTCACATTTGGGGCACAGAAACCAAGCACGCATACATACATTGAAAAGCCGTTGCAACCAAAACGAGTCAGTGATTGGTGCGGATTTTGGTCCAGTGGCATAGTTACTGGCAATGGCGATCGTTATCGGGCCATGTTGAAAGAATTTTTGTTCACAAAAATTGAAGAGGAGGATATTGGCAACATTTGGTTTCAACAGGACGGCGCTACGTGCCACACTGCCGAAGCTACACTCGATGTTTTGCGCCCTGTTTTTGAAGATCGCATTATCAGCCGCAGAGCTGATGTCGTTTGGCCACCACGGATCAGCGATTTGACACCGTTAGACTATTATTTGCCAGGGACAATTGACGCTGTAAAGGACAATATTCGCGAAGCAATTGGTGAAATACAGCTGCTCACAATCGATAATGTGCTTAAAAATTGGACCGATCGTGTAGGCTACTGCATGGCCAGCCGATGCAGCCATTTGTATGAAATTATTTTCCATTATTTACCGAAAGAATTGTACTTTCAAATTAAAAAAGAAATTTGAGAAAATATTCAGTAGTTTTTTTTTATAGCATTTGCAAAAAAAAAAGTTATTTGGCAGACCCTGCATATACATATTTACGTACGTACCCAACGTGATCTGAAACTTTTACGACGTGCAATGACTGAAAACAAATTTTATTTTAAAAGCAGTATTTTTTTTTTATTTAATTTGTTAAAATGCTGGACAAGCATTTGACAAGTGTATTTGGGCCTTTAGAGGGGAGAACTAACTTTAATTGGAAGTTGTCTAGAATTAAACTTTAACACTGGTTTCTAAGCAATATTCAAATAAGCTACATAAAGTAAATGTCAGTAGTTCTCTTTCTTCACTAAGTGATTCAATTATCTTCGTATTTGTTACGTGTTTATTGCAATTTGAAAGAACTTAAGAAATAATTGTATTAACATTGTGGACAAACTGGAAGACCTTACAGGATGAACAAACCTAATTTTAATGATAATTTTGCTTTCATTTGTAATACATTTCGCTTTTTAAGAAAAAACTACTCTGCTATTTTTAAAAGAGGTTTGAGATTCTCAAACTTATTTTCTGAGTGATTTTTGCAAATTGTGAACATTCTGGAAAACCTTAGAGAATGGGAGATACCTCATTTTTAAGACAAATACTTTTGTAATCCATTTCGATTTTTAAAAAAAGGTCGCTCCACAATTCACCATAGTCCATATATAAATCATACTCCCGGAAAACAGTTAAGTAAGCCTTAAACAGTAATGAATACTGCTATTGTAAAAAATTTTGGTCTGTTACAGTTTTATTTAACTAGAAACCACACTATCAACTTTCGTGAAGATCAGTCCATAATCTACTATGGGTCGCATATAAAGCCCACTCTCGGAAAACTCTGGAACGCCCAAAACCGTAACGAATAAGACTAACATTCGATTACGCATGTTTGATTTAAAAAAATTCATTGAACTGAAAACGCGCTCAACTTCTGCATTTGGGTATGGTAGTGACAAAATTTTAAAGTCAATATTTGCTAATGCATTAAAAATTTTACGCTTCAGTCTAAAATTTTAATGTTGTTCCAATGGATGAGGTGGATTATTCGCCATCCAGCAAAAAATAAAAACCCACTGTAATTTAAAAAAAGCGCACCAACTAACTAAGGAACATTTTCGCACAAAAATTAAAAAAGCACCAAATGTTGTGTGAATCGCACAAAATTGACAACGCTGGTCTGTAAATAAATTTATTTTCAACACGTGCCGATTGTTTAAGGTCAAGGTTAATCAAATCTATAAAAAAACGTAGCAAGCTTTAAGTAGATCAAACAATTTTATCGTACAATGAACTCAATTGTTTTAATTATTTAAATAAATAGGTAGTTATGACATGCAACACAAACGTTGTTAACCTTTTTATTGAATGAATGAAACCATTGTGCGTCTTATTGCATAATATACAAGGTACATTAACACAAGTTAGACCCATTTGGGAGTGTTGACATGCTGCTCTATAAAAATAACCGAATTGAACCGAGCTGTCAAAATTGTCTTCATATAAATTTAACGCACACATGTACAAATTTTGACTCACATACACAAAATTTGACGTTTGGGTTCCAACTTAGGTTAACAGCTGACAAATATATGGAAATAATATGGTGAATATCATATACAATAATATTGCAAGTGCATGGGCTGCTTTAGAGGTAAAATCACCAAAAAACCATAATTTTTTCATCAAAAAATCTGCGCCAAGACTTGAACAATCTTCACAACACATTTAATTCCTTTTATACAAGGCGAATTCAAACAGGTAAACTCATCTCTACAACTACAAAAAGCCCCATGTATTTTGTTTATACAATTTTCTTGTTGGTTGTCAAAATTTTATTATTGCAAACTAAAATTAGCACTTTTTTATAAAAGAAATTAATAAATTCACTTCAATCATTCGCAGTTTTGAAATTTTTTTATTATAAAAATAATATTTTTAACACTTTTCATTCAACTTCTTCTCAAAACAAAATCATATTTTGACGTTTGATCATATTTTTTAATTCGCCGTGGAAACAGCTGATGAACGGCTGACGAGATGAGTTTACCTGTTTAAATTCGCCTTGCTTTTATAGAAAGAAATGACCGAATGTGACCGATTGATTTCGGTCATTTCTTTCTATCATTTTTACTTGCGCAACTAACTTGCCGAGTCTGAAAGGGGTCTTTCAACTAGGGTTTCCCAAACCAACATTAAAAAAATGGACTATATACAAAATTCATCTGGATTTTGAGAAAACAACTGGACAATTAAACAAATGCGTATGCAATATGCAATTGCATATTTTTCCTTGTGCGGCCAAATTAGGCAGAAATAATATATTTATCCCTTTTAGAGCTTTTTATGAATTTTGGCACCGATTTGTTAGTCATATTTTACCGTTTGCAGCATTTTTTTTATAGTTTAGTTAATAGAGCTTTTTTGCAGCATATTTTAAGTTTTTACCGCATATTTTGCCTTTTTGAGGCATATTTTGATAAATTTTTTTAGATGCCTGCAATAGCTTTCGCAGCAAAAAAAATTTTTTTAATATGCGAAATTTTGACCGCCTGGCGGGTTGCCTGCCCATGTTAATTTAGTGCACATATTACAAGTTGCAATCTTGTAGATGATAATTTGATCAAATTTGGTAAACAAATTTTAATTGTACTAAGAACCAAGTCTAAGTTTATGGTGAGAATCGGTATATAACTTTACATTCTTTCCAAATTAAAGTCTTTGTGTCCGTTAACCATATTATTATGTTGGTATTTAGATTAAATTCGCACCAAAAATATTTTACTGCAAATTAATTTATTTCGAATCAGTTCAAATTTGCCCAAAATTACCATCTATAAAAAGCTGTAACTTCATTTAAAATGTTTACATTAATAAACAATTTAGGGACCGTCCCTACATTCCCTTTAAGACAAAACATCTCATATGGATGTTAATATCTAGAAAATATTCCGCACAAATAACTCTTGTATAAATTTTAACCTTTTAACATAACTTTGTTTTTGTGAGCCGATGAGTGCTCATCGTTTCCAAATAGGGTAAAATCCCGAATATTCGTTTATAAATACTATAGTGTTTGGGCTTTACCGGTTATAATTTTAGGATTGTTTTTATTAAATGGAACTGTTATTAAACTGTTGATTATTTTGTTTTTGAACTAGCAATTTTTGAATATTTTGGGGCATATTTGTAACAATTTTCGGGGCATATTTTCAAGTTTCTACTGCATATTTAATGCTCATAAAACGTGTTTCTTAGAGCATATTTCTGGTTTCCCGGGTAATAAGTAACAAAAAATTTAAAATCGACTTTTTGATTGATTACAATTGTTTTGCCACAGTAAAAAAGCATATTTTCCTTGCAGAATTTACTAACTCTTGTTTTAGTTGTAAGTAAAAATGTCCGTCCTCACACCCTAGTTTCAACTGAATTGCAAATTAAATAGTATTTTTTAAAGATAAATATTTTGGTTACTTTTTTCTCATTTGGTTACTTTATTTTTACATTTTGGTTAAAACATTTTTTTGGTCGTGGCAACGCTGGCGCTGTTTCGTATGAGAGATTCTTTCATAACACAGCGATAGACGCTTATATTAATCATAAAGGGAATCGTTCATTATGTATGTAAAGATTATCTAACGAATCTTTCAAAAATCATGCCAACAGTCGTATGAGACTCATCCCAATAAAAAATTTTATCATTTTGCGAAGCACTAATGGTACATTATGCGCTACGCAATAAGACATACATAAATGCAGTAAAGTAAGTGAAAGAACTCTCAACAACTTTTATAAAAAAATAACATTTCAAGTGCTACGGTATTCCCTTACTACGAAGCAGGGGTCTAATCACCGCATTCGATACTATCGTATCGAATAAACTATCGAATGTTTTTGCATACGATAGACACTGACGTATCGAATGAAAACTCGAGAAATGTAATGTCGAGTTACTCAATATCGAATGCTATTATTTCAAATTCAATAAATTTCATTCTATATCGAGATTCATGACACCAAAATAAATAATTTCGTTCAATTTTGCTCGATATCGTATGCGGTGATTAGACCCCAGGTTTGTAAAGGAGAATACTAAAAAATAACTGTATCAAAACATTCAGTGTGTAAAGCCGATCGTTACATACAACAATTTTTATCAAAAATGTATTGCTTCAAAGTGCGAACTTGCCATATAAAATTCATGTCTTCCGTCAGCGCAATGGCAAGCGAAACGCTTATGTTTCTCCCTTACAAACCTGCTTCGTTGGAAGCTCCATTTTTTATTTGGGATGTAGGGATTATTTTACAACTCGTGAAATGCTTAGCCGTATAACTGAACTAATTAAATAGGGGCATGCAGAGTCTTTTTCATGTCAAAACTTCTATCTTTGTCCCAATTCACATTATACGATTTTTGTCGTTGCGATTCTTACTTTATAGGAAAGAGGAGTGAGAGGAATTAAAAGGGGTACACAAGCGAGTGTACTCTTCGATTCGTTTTGTTCGCTCATTCGTTCTCTCATTGTTCTCTCATTTGACGATAAATGTATTGAAGTTCGGTTGCACAGAAAAAGTCGTAACGACAAAAATCGTACAATGTAAACATCAGACCGACTTCAAAGAGGAAACGACAATAATCGCAACGACAAAAATCGTATAATGTGAATTGGGACTTTCATACAATTTATATGAAACAAACCTTTTTTACAGAGCCTTAAGTCGGTTTGTTTTATTGAAATTGTATTGGCAATAGAATTTTTTTGTTATATGACTCTTACAGAGAGTTGCAAAAGGTTCATTGAATGATTAAAAGATGAGCGTGTTAAAAAAATTAATAAAAAAAATATTAAACATAATCGTTTAACCAAGGCGAATTAACTACAGGTGGCGTCGAAACGGCATCTGATTTAGACAGTTCGAGCTTATTTGTTTTGATTTGTAAGTGTTTGGCTAAGAAAAGTTGACATTTTGAGCTATAAGCACTAACAATGCAATGTAAAAAACCCTATGTTGTTTCTGTTTTTTTTTTGGATTGTTGTAGTTCTGACACCACCTGTAGCTGAATTCGCCTTGCGTCTAACAAACATCTTATGCTATATATATTTTATATATATTTCATGTATATTTCTCACTTTTATTTACTTTTTTTATATTTCTTTAACACAGTTTTTTTCAGGGACCGTAAATAACAGTTATCCGGAAAAATTAAATATTAAAGCTCTTCAACGGAGTCCTATAGTGTCATATATCAATAGATTCGTACTGACGAGCTCTTTCAGAATCTGTGGTGATCTTAAAAAAGTTTTATTTTTTCCGTCTAAATTAAAACTCATTTGAGGAGTCTTAAGCTTCGTACAGACTATGTTCAGATCTTACAATATTGGTAAGCAGCGTTGCTTAAACTGCATTAAAATTGGCCAAAATATCTTACAGCTGTGTGAACATTGTAAGCTCATTTGTATTTGCAGAAGTGCAAAATTAATGCATCTGACAATTGCACCATTGTCAGAAAAATATTGCTGCTGGCAACGCCTGCTTACAAGATTGTCAGATCTGACCATCGTTTGTACGAAGCTTTATTTTTTCCGTCTAAAATAAAACTCATTTTGGGAGTTTTATTTTTTTCGTCTAAAGTAAACCTCTTTTAAGGAGTTTTATTTTTTCCGTCTAAAATAAAACTCAGTTGAGAAGTCTAGTTTTTCCGTCTAAAATAAAACTCATTTTAGGAGTTTTATTTTTTCCGTCTAAAATAAAACTCATTTTGCCTCCATAAAATAAAACTATTTTGAAGAGATTTATTTTATTGTCTTAATTAAAATTCATTTGTTTATTTTCTTCTTTTTTTTGCAGTCTTCTTTTTGCCAAAATTTTTATATTGTCTTTCATATTTACTTCTTTTTGGGGCAGACATATTTGCTTGCAAATTGTCGTTAAAAACCAAAAATGTTATGTGCTGTCAACGATTTTAGATTCTTTTGTTTATATTCTTTTTTAAACACTTACTCAAGAAAAAAAACATAGGTTTCACACACACCCTTTATATACGAAACAAAGAAAAATAAAGGGTGTGAAGATAAATTCGTCAGTTAAATACGTCCCACATCTCTGTTAACTTCATTCCACACACTGTAAAATATGGTAAATTTTTAAAAATTAATATTTTTTAAATAAAAAGCGAAATTGTTTATAACTGTAAAGTACGGACACTTAGTCACCAGAAATTAGGTCAAAAAAAAGAAACAAAAAAAAAGTAACAACAAGTATAACAAAAAGAAAACGAATTGAATGAAATAAAATACGAGCATTGAATATTGAGCTAAAATAAAAAACAAACAAATAAATATGAGAACTGACCTAATTTAAAATTTGCCAACTATATCAAACAAATAAAATTTTAGTAATAAGATATTTCTAAGTATGTATGTTAAAAATTGTATAATAGTGAAGTAATAAGAGTATGTTAACAAAAATTGTATAAATAGAAAAATTAATAGCAAATAAAGGCAGAATCATTCTGGCAATTGAAGACAGTTTTTGACTCTCAGATTCAGGCTCCTAGTAAATCACTGGTAGCAGCCTGCCAAGTAGCTCAGAACACACTTGAGCTGTAAATAAACTAAACTGCTATAGGGAAAACATCCTCTACACCTAAACACCTTACACAACCCTTACATGGCGATCCTGCCAGGATCACTATAACAGTGAAATTCAAAATTTGAAAATATGGAAAAATTGAAAAATTCGTATAACGACGCAACACCTTTAAGCTTCTGATTATTAATTTTCATAAAGGTCCACTTTGTCCACAAATTCCATCAAATTTCGTTCGCCCATCTCCCGTTTTCCTGGAATTTGGGAAAATATTCCAGAGAAATTGTAAATTTAAAAAATTAAAAAAAACATGAAAAGTCCTATTATATACCTAAAATAATAAAAGTTTTTGATAAGCGGGATGTGTGTTAAGCCCTATATTTTTTTCCAGTCCATTTCATCCATAAATGTAGTTATAATTCCAATTTGAATACATATGTACATACATATATCACAATTCTAGATGGTTAACATTGCTATGTTAGAGCTTTAACGGAACTTTGTTATGCAATAAATTTCAAAATTTAACTTCACACACATACAATTTAATTCATAAAACAATAATAAAAACTAACAAGAATTGTGGTACTCAAGTTATGAGATCAAAAAGTAAATTCATAAAATAGATAAAATATTTTAAATAAATATGTTTTATAAGTATATAATATATACATATATATATAAATATATTATATTTTAAATAAATATATTAACATTTTTTAACTTCCAAGGAAATAACATTAGGACACACTCGATGCGTTAAGAAAGTCGGCAAAAAGTATATTTCTTATTTTATTTACTTATTACCATGTTTCCGAAAAATTTCGTTCACTTTTTTACCGAGATTGGACAAATAGCTTAAAGTTCAAAAGTTTAAAGTTGTTGCATATTTCCAATTCACAATCCGAAGTAATTTTTCTTTTTTATAAACAACGTCTATATTAGTCAAATGTATGTTAAGGTTGATGCAAAAAATAGCATCAAACGGCCTTCTTCTTACAAGATCCACCTGTTATCTTTAGGACAATGTGTTTTTAAAATTGTATGTTGTAGTATCTTACACGTGTCACCTTATAAAAATATCGTCATATCTCAAAAATTTTTTTTAATTTTAAGTTAATTAAGCAAAGTGTTCCTTCATACTTTCTCGTAACAAAAAATCAAACTCAACTGAACCGAAGTTATAGCAAAATATATCTTTAAATCGGTACATTTTGAAAACTTTAATCGCATTTAGCCAAGCTCGATTTTTTTTGTAGATATGACTTTGCTGCAATAAAGGAGCCAAACTTGACGTGTGTGAACTGGCACTAACTCTTCACTCTACTAAATGTACTAATTACCAACTGTTGCACGGCACATTCTGCTTTTAGTGGATTTATTGCGTCAGTAGACATTGATTTACGAACGTACTCACTTCTTGTTAATGATCTAATCGACAACCCATCAACAGATGCTAATTTTTAGAGAAAAGAAAACTAAATTTCAAAGAAGTATAAAAAGCTTTTTTCTGAAACTATGAGGAACTTTTAATTCCCGGGATCCCGCAACAAAAATCCCGTAAAAACGGGAAATAAAATAATTGAAATTCCCGGGACGGGAAAACCCGGGAAAAACCCTAAATGCAATGCAAAAAACGCTATATTGTTTCTGTTGTAGTTCCGACACCACCTGTAGTTGAGTTCGCCTTGATCTAGTCTTAGTCCCAATTCACATTATACGATTTTTGTCGTTGCGATTATTGTCGTTTCCTCTTTGAAGTCGGTCTGATGTTTACATTGTACGATTTTTGTCGTTACGACTTTTTCTGTGCAACCGAACTTCAATACATTTTTCGTCAAATGAGAGAACAATGAGAGAACGAATGAGCGAACAAAACGAATCGAAGAGTACACTCGCTTGTGTACCCCTTTTAATTCCTCTCACCCCTCTTTCCTATTAAGTAAGAATCGCAACGACAAAAATCGTATAATGTGAATGGGCACTTAGGAAATTTAAAATTTACACATGCGTTTTAGCAAATTTTCTCACACTATATTCGTATTAACCCAGCAAACATGTTAGAAAAAATAATGTGTTCGTACATACATAGGTATAAAATGTAAATAAAAACTTTTTTCAAAATTAATGAAAGATTAGGAAAACGTTTATGTTTGCGCACAGAATGTCATTATTCTCAAAAGGTAATCAAAATGTATTCTAGCGTTTAAAGTTTTAAAATGATGTTATCATGTTTCCTTGTTTGCTGGGTAGGTATCAACATGATTTTATGTGAGTGTATAAGTACTTTAATATTATTTTATTATTTATACCTTTTAACGATACCAATCACGACGAGTACAATTAAATTATTTATTTAAAACAAATTGCTGTGTTCTGTAAAGATAGTTTTTAAACAAATTACTGATAAATGTGTTGATTAAAATAACAATAAAAAAATTTAACTCTGAATTTATAATATTTAAATTACAAAGCATTAAAAAAAATTATTATAAATCAAAGCGAATTTTGTGAATATAATATATAAATTTAAGAAAAACACGTACCAACAAAAAAAACATTAACAATTAAAGATAAGCGCCCGTATTTATAAACAAATTTTAAATTTAATAAAGGTTTACAAGACAAATTTTGTATGAAAATTTGCCTTAATAAACGTTTGTCAAATTTAATAATCGTTTATAAATACGGGGGAAGGTGTTTTATCTAGTTGATCATGTGATAACAAAGAGAGACACCTTTTTGTTGTTAAGCAATCTGTCTGTTGAAAGTTCTTTTATTACATCATTTCTTAACATCCTTCCATGGCTCGTGATTTAAGAAAATTGCAGAAAAAGGAGAAACATTTAAATTATGGGTGGATTAGTTCTAATAGTGTAAAAAGTCAAGGCTTAAGCTTTATTTGAGCGTTAATTAGGTATAAATAAATAAATCTATAGATTTCAAATAATCTAAAAGTAATTTGTGTAACTGAAGATTATAGCAAAATTATTAAAAACATATAAAGGTACAGCTGCAAGATTTGACAATTTATCGTAATTTTTATGATGTTGGGTCCAATAATAGATTATAATAATAATTATTTACGATTTGTCTATTTATCCCCCAATTTTGCCGATCTTTCAAATGCGAAATTTTGTACTTATTAACAAAAGTTTTGAGTATTATTAAATGATTAACATCAATACGCATATTATAAAGCTGAAAAATTTTTGTTTCTGTTTATTTGATTGTTAGTTTATATACATATTTGGGGGAATCACAAGGTGCGTAATAGGGGCCATAATAATATTTTACTTGACTTGTGAATTCCCCAATGCGAATGCGAAAGTGATTTGCTCGGCTATATATCTTAACCGATTTGGATGAAATTGGAAATACATACATATAGGCATTTTATTTTTTTAAACTTGCGCCAATAGGAAGACATAGGGTGAATTACTGCCTCGCCGGGAATATCTAACCAATTTGGATGCAATTTTAAGCATAGATCGATCAGCGTCAAGTAAACACATAGGGTTTATATATTTTCAAAGCTACGAAATGAAGGGACAGATGGGCAATTTCTGCCTATCCGAAACTATCTTACCGATTTTGATGAAATTTAAAACATAAATACATCGATCTACATACAACAAAACTTACAGGACAAACTTATCTTTGGATAAGTCCTGTCCTGTCCGATTTGAGAAAACCGTGTTTTTCTCATGAACAACTATATTTTGGATTATCGCTGGTTGGCGCTAAAAGCGAACCATATATTTTATTACCATAACAAAATAATCGACATCGAAGGAAGCGTTACCTACGCCACACGTAAATTAAAAGCATTTTTACATTTTTTGTTATATCTTAGGCATTTGTCCGATCTTAAAGTATGATATATAAATTTTTTGCCTCTTAGGGGCCATTGACCTGAATGCTAGGCTAGTTGATAGTGAGCTAGTATATCAGCGCGGGTTGCGGGTTCGATTCCCGCCAGAGACTCTGGTTTCTTTCCTGCAGACAAGCGTAGAGCTTCGCGGAATTAGCTTGGAAATTAATAAAAAAAAAGTATCTCGTTCTAGTGTCTATCCACCAGATCTCTGTGCGTACCTACCACCCAAATGTCAGATGAAAAATTTTAATTAAACTTAAGAATTTTATAAAAGGCCATATTTGTATGGGAGCCGTCTTAAGGGGTGTAGATAAAGGGCAACTATGTTTTGAGAAAATTTTAGAGATAAAAAACTAATTGAGGTCGGTAATAAATTTTTTCCGCCTAGGGGCGACTCCTGGGGAGTTATGGGACTTTTTCTTAATTTTTTTTTTATTTAACTGACTCGGCAAACGTTGTTTTGCCATATTACTTATTTCATTCATATCGACACCTTTTTGCAAATGTATCGTAAACGCCAATTTTTGCGAAATTGACTTTTTGATGCAAAATTGTTGTAACACCTATAACTCATCACCTGGTAAAATATTATAACTGTATTCGCTATAGGTATGTCGGAAACTTAGTTTAAATTTTATCGTATGTGACAGCACATATTTTGGTGACAGCAAATATATCGTATGTGACATACGTACACATAACATTGTAATTTATGTGTGGTGACATTTCAACCAATTTAAAAAGAATGTAAATGGATGAGATTGATGACGTTTCACATTCGATATCTCTTCTTTCTTCTTATTTGTTTTACAGCAGTGATGCGCAAAACTAAATTCTCTCTCCAATACATTGACAAAACCACAGGTGCACTGGGAGAAAAGTTGTGAAATTTAAAAGAACTGTTGTCATATTTTTACGGTGTGAAAAATTTTTTAATATTTTTTTGTTTTGAAAATAAATTATATATTAAAGAAAAAGTAAATTTTTAAATAAATTATTTTTGATAAATACTTTATAAAAATGAAAAAGATTTTTTGTTCACTAAACTTTTCATAGAAGTGCTACCTATAAAAGATATAAAAATGCCTTTTAAAAATGAGTTTTGTTCATTGTTTTAAATGTTAAAGACAAAAGAGGCATTACATGTTACCAAAAGCATTTTTAATCATAAAATATTTTTTACATGCCATAAAACAATTTATTTTGTTTCATACTGTGTGGCATTTACCAGCAATTTAAACTCTATTTTTTTTTTTTTTTTTTTTTATAATTTTCTAGCTTATCCCGCGAAGCTTTATGCTTGTCTGCAGGAAAGAAACCAGAGTCTGCTATTAGCTCCTTTTTGAATGGCGGTCAGGCATCTCCAGTGGAGAGGTTGTTCACAACCCTTAATTATGAAACTTTCAAATGAATCATTATGAATCGCTTATAAATTTTGTAACTAAGAAAGTCTTAAAATGTGTAACCACAAAAATTTATTTTGTTCAGTGCACCTACAAAAAATATGTAAATAAAATCTGAAAAAATAATGAAGCAGTCTTACAGCCGTGCTCATGTACATACGACGTTGTCTCGTTGAGTCGACAATCGCTACTAACCACAAGAGCATAAGAATGTGTGTGATTTGATTTTGAACAATTGTTCTATGGTTTGCGCACAGGGGTGCCAGAAGATTTTGATAAGAAATCGGCATATTTTCAAAAAAAAATCGGCATTATCGGCACTTTAATTTAATAAAATCGGCAAATTGAAAATACCTACAATAAAAGACATTTTTAATAACAAAACAGAACAATTCAGCATTAACTTATGGAGCAATTCCATATGAAAGCGATCACCTTTTGGACGACCCCTCTCCGATTTTAAAATAAATAGTCTCAATCGATTGCCCAGCAAAAAATAATGTCCCTACATATTTTTTTATAGTGACTGGTTTAGTGGTGGTGTACACCACTGTCATGTGACAAAATTGAAGAATTCTTCATAAGGGACCTCATTGAAAGTTGTTTTAAAAAAAACTACTAAAGCGATCGCAACGAGTGATAGCTCGTTGGAAAGGTATTGAAGGCTTTAATTGAAAAATAAAATTTTCCTAATTTTTCTTAGAAATTTACCTTTAAATTTTCCCATGAAAATTAAATTTTCCGATTTTCCACAGAAGCTCCTAAATTTTCCGGCTAATTTTTTTTTTTGGATTCCTCATAATTTTTGCTTTAAGAATCAGCAATAAAAAAATGGGCCCCGACTCCTTGTTTGGACAGGAGAAGAGCATTTAAGAGACCACCTTGTTAAAAATACATTTTAAAAATTATTTTACAGTTAAAAATACATTTATGAAGAAAAAATCTTTCTTATTTTGCTGCTTATACTTAATTACAATATTTATTAAAAATGTAATGGCACACCAAACCCGACTGAGGCTACAGGTCATAAAATGTTTTGTAAATTTTTTAAATTACCAGGTAATAAATATTTCGCCTAAAATGACACGTGCAGAAACAAGTTATAAAACTCGGATTTTCCATAAATATGGCGAAATATTTATTAGCTGGTAATTTAAAAAAATTGCAAAACATTTTATGACCTGTGGTCGGCTTATTGGCAGTAACCAATTAAGTCCCTCTTTAAAAAACATTTTATGAAATTTTCCTATTAAAGATAAGCAAATATCACTTATTTTTTTTACCTATTTTTTACCAAAAAATAAATATAAATACACTCTGAGTCAAATTTCAGTTGAATACTAAACGTGAAAGTGTTAAAGTGTTTTTTTTTTGTAAAGTAAAGAGTGAAGCTGTAAAGACAATTTAAAGTAAAATGAATAAATTTTGCTGCAATCCGTTTAACAAGAGTGGACATCTTTCGAAAAAGTATTAAAATTAACTGGTGTTTCGAAGCGATACATGAATGAATTAAATATATAATAAGTTGAAGAAGCAGAATTCATTTGCCCCAAGTGTAAAATCGATTTGTCTCAACAAGCAAATGCATTGAAACAAATGCAGCCACAATCCGAGAGTGAAATGACAGTGAACAAAATGTTTCATCTGATAGTGAGGCAGACATTCCGATGGTCAATATGTCTTTGAGTCCTTTGAATGAGGCTATTACCACTTTAGGTGAAACGCCTATTAGAAAAAGAAAGTTGCGAAGTGAAACATACAGGAAAGAGAAAAAAGGCAAGGTTATGAGTGCAATCGCGACAATATTTGATGAAGGCTCTGATAACGAATGCAGTCAAGCAGATGACGTTGATGACGGCAAACAAATGATTGAGCAGTTGAAAAGAAAATTCAATTTAGCGACCACTTTTCCGGAGAAATATCTCATTTTATCTGTGCTGCCTCAATCATGGTCCATACGCATGATTTCTGAACAGTTTCAAACATCTTTTTACATCGCGAGAAGAAGCAAAGAATTAGTTCGACAGAAGGGCATATTGGCGACTCCCACCAAGAAATTTGGCTCAAGGACCCTCAGCGAAGCAACGGTGAAATTGATTCAAGATTTTTACTGCAATGATGACAACAGCCGCGCCTGCCCAGGTACACGTGACTATGTTATCACACGTGAAGATGGAGAAAAAGTACACAAGCAGCGCAGATTATTATTATGTAATCTATCCGAAGCATACCATCAGTTCAATGAGAAATACCCAGCAGAAAAAGTGGGATTTTCTAAGTTTGCCATCCTACGACCAAAAGAATGCGTGCTGGCATTAGACAGGCACGGAACGCATTCAGTCTGCGTTTGCATGTTTCATCAAAACATCAAATTAATTTTCTTTCCATGCAAGAAATTGAAAGTATTTCACGGTGAAATTGAAACATATAGGGACCTCCTGTCGAAGTCGTTGTGCGCATACCCCACGGAAAATTGTCATCTGTCCAAATGCGACAATTGTCCGAAGATTGGCGAGCTAGAGCAATATTTGGCGGAAAAGTTTGAACAGCTGTTAATTCAGGAGGTGCATTTCAAACAGTGGATAATTAGCAGCGGCAGATGTTCCCTTGAGACCGTGGTAAAGCAGATTCCGGAATTCATCGAGGAATTCGGATTCAAGTTGAATGAACTGAAGGCGCACCATTTCATATCCGAGATGCAATCGAAATTTCTAAAGGAAAGTAAGGAGAAATTAGCCCAAAATAAATTCATTGTGATAAGCGACTTTGCCGAGAATTACACTTTTCTCGTTCAGGAAGATAACGAACTACAGACCGTAAGCCTTGTTGTTGTCGCGGAGAGTTTAGCTCATAATTATGTGTCCGTTTATTTATTTCAAATGAAACTGTTTGAATTCTTGAGATCAAAATTCGATGCAATCGACAAAGTTACGTTTTTCTCAGATGGCGCGGCTTCTCAGTACAAGAATAAAAAAAATTTTTACAATCTTTGCATAATTGAAGAAGAACAAAACTGCCAGGTCGAGTGGCACTTTTTCGCGACATCCCACGGTAAGGGCCCATGCGATGCGTTAGGGGGAACCCTAAAAAGCATGGCGACTAAGGCAAGTTTGCAAAGGCCATATACTGACCAGATCTTAAATGTACAACATTTGTTTTCGTGGATTCAAAGCAAGGAAATTGCCATTAACACAGTTTTATGCACTCAAAAAGAACACGATGCCATGGAGCGACGAATTCAGAACAGATATAATAATGTCAAAACTATAACTGGAACGCAAAAGTTTCATTGCTTCATACCAAATATTTCTGATATGTCAATTAATGTAAAGCGGTACTCTTCGTCTGCCGACGTGCTTAATTTAAAGTTACTTTAATTTTATAATGATGCCAAGACAATTGAAATTTTTAATAAATATTGTAATTAAGTATAAGCAGCAAAATAAGAAAGATTTTTTCTTCATAAATGTATTTTTAACTGTAAAATAATTTTTAAAATGTATTTTTAACAAGGTGGTCTCTTAAATGCTCTTCTCCTGTCCAAACAAGGAGTCGGGGCCCATTTTTTTATTGCTGATTCTTAAAGCAAAAATTATGAGGAATCCAAAAAAAAAAAATTAGCCGGAAAATTTAGGAGCTTCTGTGGAAAATCGGAAAATTTAATTTTCATGGGAAAATTTAAAGGTAAATTTCTAAGAAAAATTAGGAAAATTTTATTTTTCAATTAAAGCCTGATTCAATACCTTTCCAACGAGCTATCACTCGTTGCGATCGCTTTAGTAGTTTTTTTTTAAAACAACTTTCAATGAGGTCCCTTATGAAGAATTCTTCAATTTTGTTACATGACAGTGGTGTACACCACCACTAAACCAGTCACTATAAAAAAAAAAATATGTAGGTACATTATTTTTTGCTGGGCAATCGATTGAGACTATTTATTTTAAAATCGGAGAGGGGTCGTCCAAAAATTTGCCAATTTTGATCGTTTTCATATGGAATTGCTCTATGTTTAAAACATATAAATTAACATAAAAATCAATAAAAAAAAAACAAGTAAGAGTGCTATATTCGGCTGTGCCTAATCTTATATACCCTTGACCATTGTGCGAGCTGAATACAGAGCAACTAGACAAAAACTAAATAATTTTAACATATACATATGTACATATTCACATTTCTAACAACTTCATTATAAATATAATATAATAAACTAAATTAAATTACACTAAACCTTGTTAATTTATTTTTGAATCCCAAGAAAACTTTTATAAATGTAGTTTATAAAAGAAATAACACAGTTTGAAAAAATATATTTATATTTTTAGACTCACAACTGGAAAATTTTCAATAAATTGATAATAAACAAATATTTTTTATATTAAGGTTAAATTATTTTTTCACAAACACTCTTTTTTAAAGTTATTTTTTAATAGACAAATATTTGAGTTTCATACTTAAAATAAGCTTAAATAATCTTTAGAAAAGAAAAACATTACAAATTTTAAATTTTCAAGGAACATCGATATTTTATTTTAAATTGACTTGGCTTAAAATCCTTTTCACATTTTCGAAAGAATGAGAAAGGAAAATACTTTTTGGAAATACACCACTTAAATTATCAGGTTTTAAATCTAAATTTTTTTGCCGATAAGTTTGCAAGTTTACTTCACTTTCTTACATTAGATTTGCTATGGGATGTACCTGCATCATCCTTGCGTAAATTATTATAAGTATAATTTTTTAAATTATTTTCATTGATTGAGAATATAAAGTTTGCCTACCCTTACTCTTTTGTAAGTGTCAATTCATTTTCAAACTCAAATATTTAGTATTTAATATTTTCCTTATAGAAAAGGAGATTTTAATTGCATTGTTTTGGGTTTAAACATCTTTGGTCAACAAAATAAATATTTGGATTTAGTTCTTTCATTATCCATAGTTGAGTATTTTTTTAAATAAAATTTTAAAAATGTAACAAGTGTTGCAGAAAATTAAAAGGTTGTACTAACACAAACAAAAAGTTACGGTGTTTTAGGTGTTTATCGAAAAATCGGCATTTTTTGAGCAAAAATCGGCAAATCGGCACTTTGATAATTTAGAGGCAAAAAATCGGCAAATTTGGCAGGCCTGTTTGCGCACAGCGATGCCAGAAGTGCAGATTTATCTGCATTTTGCAGATTTTACCCCCAAAATTATTAAAATGCAGATTTGAAGATTTTTGGTTTAAAATTGCAGATTTTTTAGCTCGGTAAAAACCTTCTTTTCATTGTCACTTTTGTTTGTACTATTTCCACTTTTTGCATTGATAAACGAAATATATCAACCATTGATGGAAGAACCGTGGGGCAATACATAGATTTATTAGAAGAAATTGTGTAAATATTTTTAATAGTTGCAATATTTGATCTCTTGTAAATTTTCAATAATAGTTTAAATAACATGTCAAGCAATTAACTTTTTATTTGTTGTTTAAAATAAGATACACGTGATAAATCTCAACTCAGCCTGAGTTTCGGATAGATATTTTTGATTTAAAAAAATCTAAAAATTATTAGCCATGGTCTGAAAATCGCATTCGAGATAAAATCGAACAAATTTTTAAAACTTTTCTGTGTTAAGAGCTCAACAAAATATTTCCTTTTTAAAACTTATATTTTAAGGACCACCTATGGATATTTATGAGAATTATTTTTAAATTCCAGAACATTTTGAAAAAAAATGTTATATCTTTTTCTTAATAAACTACATTTAAATGTAAAAAATGTGTTTTGAAGATTTATTGAAGATTTTTAAAATCTTGACGCAGATTTTTCAGATTTGTTGATGCAAAATTATGGGGTTTTGCTGATTTTACCTCTAAAAGTTCTGGCAACACTGTTTGCGCACCATTGTTTTACAGTTATTTCTTTTCATTATTCATTTTTGTGCTCATAATTTTCTGTGAAAAGAGAAACTGGAACTGAGTCTCTATTGCGACAGCTGCGCTGGTCAAAATAAGAACAAGGCTGTACTGTCGATGTTGGCTTATTTTTTAAATTCCTCCAAATGTTTGAACCAAATTACAATAACTTACTTGCTTCCTGGTCACACTATGATGCCAGTAGATTCAGTCCATAGCACAATCGAATCCTTTGTAAGAAATCGAACCATATGGGCACCTAGTGAATGGCCCACCGTTATCAGAAATGCTAGAACAAATCCATGGGGTTATGAATGCATTAAACTGAGCCATAACGATTTTTATAATTGGAAATTGTTTGCCATTAACATTAAGTTAAATATAAGCAAACTGCGTATCGCTACCTCAAAGAAAAACCCTGTTTCAATAGAGTTAAAGTATAACTATGTTGAAGATTTTAATAAAAAGATATAAATAATCTTAATTTTAACCATAACCTTAAATTACTATACCCTAACCAATTAAGCATATCAACAAAAAAATATATTGACCTCAAAAATTTATGTGCTAAGAACAGTATTCCCCCTATATATCATAGTGAGTACCTAAATCTTCCCCATTCCAATAAAATTAAAGATACTTTGCAAGAAACGGACAACGAAGATTGAATTCAGTTTACTATAATAATAATTCACTTCATTTAAATAATTTACTTCATAATATAAGTAAATTTCGTTTTATACTTTTCTTTGCTCTAAAAAATATTTTATTACTGAATAAATGTAACTAAATTAATTTAAATAACTGCTATATTGAAATAAAGGTTTTATTTTGCTATTTTCATCGTTATACAATTTTGTTTTGATTTACTTTGATCGGTAATATTTTTGTCAATTTGTTGTATGTTACACATTTTGCGCCCAAGCTGCCAAAACATGAAGTGCCAAAAGTATCGTATGTGACAAAAATTTAAATATATCGAAAAATACTGCACATTTAAAAAAATTTTTTTTTTTTTTAAATTAAAGAAGTCTAGTAAAGGTATGTATTAAAAATTGGCTGCGACATTACCACCCAAACCGCAGGAAATCAAATAAAACCTTATCCTGTAAAGTTTAGTTTTGTAACTAACTTAAAAGGTGTCGATATGTTACAGTGTCTGCATGCCAAACTTTAAGAAAACCGGTTGATTAGCTAAGAAGATATAGGGAGAAGGAGCTCTTGCCGTATTTCACATCCTTAATAATAACAATTATAGGCTATAGTTCCTTCCAGATGTTACACTATTTGCTTGCTTAGTTTCAAGAAAATCGGTTCATTAGTTAAGAATTTAAAAAGAGGGTAGGTTTAACCCCTCTTGCCATATTTCATGCTCTATTCTATATTTTTAGATGTTACAGTGTCTGCGTGCTAAATTTAAAAAAAACCCGGTTGATTAGTTAATAATATATAAGGAGGGGGAGCTTTTACCCAACTTGTCCTATTTCACGCCATTTCAAATGTAACAGTGTCTGCATGCCAAATTTTTTTTGCCCTATTTTACGTCCTCTAGCGTTATAGAATATACTTTACTACCTATTCCCATACCTAACAAAAACACATATAAAATTTCATAAAAATCGGTCATGCCGTATTGGAGGAATTCAATCACAAACACCGCGACAGAAGAATTTTATATAAATAGATTATTAAAACATGGTAGCACAACGGGAACTAATTATTGGACCCACATGAGCCGTACTTTATTGCGGCTATCAGTGGAACCTAAACTAAACTAACCTAAAATAATTGTGTTATACAAGTCTTTTTAATTTAATTAAAGCTTTTGAAATGGTCCAATTTGAACAGCAAAAAATGTATTTGAGTAATTAAAGTATTCTTTAGAAATTTTATATAAGTTTTAAATCTCTGGTTCTATTTAAAACTAAAATAAGTATACATTTTAAATTAAAATTTTTTAAACTTTTAATATATTATATTATGTTTGTTTTTATCTTCTTTCTTATATCTATTTTCGCTTTCTTTTTTTTATAGATAAGTAATGTTCTGTTTGTATTGCTGCCGCCGGTATTAATGTATTTATTCAAAGAATATGGGCGCTTCGTAACCCAAGGCATTCATGTACTTTGGCTTTTACTTATTTTTGTTGGTCTTAGTTCAATGTATTTTCACGCTACTTTAAGTTTAATCGGTCAATTGTTGGATGAACTAGCCATATTATGGGTCTTTATGGCAGCATATTCGTTGTTTTGCCCTAAAAAATATTTTCCTAGATTTTGCAAAAACAGGTAAGTAAAAGTTTCATTATGGAAGTAAAGTACACTGTAAAACACAGAAAAAAAGCGATTCAGACAATGGAATCTGGAAGAGGAGACAAAAAAAATAAACGTATGTCTGCGTTTTGAAAGATCGAATCGAAATTTTATTTTGGGGGTTAAAGTTTCACCCTTTTGTCAGCATATCGGTGTCTTAAACGATGTGTACTTTACATCTTAAGTATAAGGTATGTTCAGCAACTTTGTAGAAAATGTTACGGCAAATATTTTTGTGTAACACATGAACCCTCTAAACTTCATAACTGTAATTTTTGGCTCCATTCTAACAAGTCGTAAAAAAGACCCCTACCAAGCGCGCCGGCGGGGACGAAATGTTCCTCAAAAATGTTGGCCATGAAATTTTACACATATCTCAAAACACACCAAAGCATTAAACTTAACACAAACAACTGAAAAAGAGCCAAACTCAAGGTTACCCTTGCACACATCTGTCTATTCAATAAATAAACTTTATTGTAATGTGAGAGATTTTGTAAACGGTAGTCTCTTTGAAATAAAATTAAAGGCCACAATATTTGACTTCCGTTTGAGTTTAAGTATTTGATGTGGTTTCTACAGACTGATCAGAAGGGCCGCCATAGGTTTCTAAAGAAAGGCACTTCGGGTGTTACAAATATTAAAAACGATTCAAAATTTTTAATTTAAGTCCGATTTTAAAAATGAAAAATTATCAGTAAAATGTACTGGTCGAATTTTACAAAAAGTAATGGAAATGCCTATTGTATCTATTATAGCATCGCAACTATCAGATTTGAAAAATTAAAATATGTGTTTTTTGACCTCTCTTGGTCTGGTATTTTGCAAATAAAGAAATCAAATTTGTCATAATTTTTTTTAAATATTTTTTGTGTGTTTGTAGCAAATCGGTAAATATTGTACGGAAAGAATGATGTAAAAACGCTTTTGCAATAAAATAGTTATTTAAAGTTAAAATTAGTTTTTTATTACAATTTTTTAGTTAAAAAGTATTTGCGCTCTTTTTTATTTATAAATAAATTGTTAATTATTTCCAATAAAAGTTCAAAAATTTCAATTAAAACGGGTTCAATGCGCTTCCGATATATAACATTAATTTTACAAATTTGCAATTTATGCCACATTTTCTCCAAATGCAAAGCTGGAATAAAAAATGTCTAGTCTAACTTGGAAGAAATGTAGAAAATCTTCCAATCTTTTTTTGCCGTGAACTCCATCTACATTTACTTAAAATATGCGACACACTAAAATTTTGCATATGGGCATTTCCAGCGAAATCCTACGTCACGCCTGCGCAGATTTTTGCTTATATCTTTAAATCCTTGGCGTCGATTACTTTTTACAAATTTGACGTCTTCATTTAATTTTTTTACATTTTGTGGTACAATCATCACGACACGTCAAAATGAAAATGCCCATATACAAAATAATTTACAGTTATAAAAATCAAAATTCGAAATAGCAAATGAAACCAAAAACAAAAAAGAAACGAAAATATTAAAAAAAGAAAATCTAAAAATTTGCTACAAAACTACACAAACTTCACTCGCATTGATATCGGGAAATTTCTGCATTTATTTGTAGCGTGCTTATACAGGGTCCGCCAAATAACTTTTTTTTTTTGAAATTGCTATAAAAAAAACTACTGAATATTTTCTCAAATTTCTTTTTTTATTTGAAAGTACAATCCTTCCGGTTAATAATGGAAAATAATTCATTCAAATTGCTGCCTCGGCTGGCCATGCAGTAGCCTACAAGATCGGTCCAATTTTTAAGCACATTATCGATTGTGTGCAGCTGTATTTCACCAATGGCTTCACGAATATTGTCCTTTAAAGCGTCAATTGTGTCTGGCTTGTCGGCGTAACACTTATATTTGACGGCAGCCCACAAATAATAGTCCAACGACATCCGCTCTGCGGCTGATAATGCGATCTTCAAAAACAGGGCGCAAAACATCGAGTGTAGCTTCGGCTGTGTGGCACGTAGCGCCGTCCTGTTGAAACCAAATGTTACCAATATCCTCCTCTTAAATTTTTGTAAACAAAAATTCGTTCAACATGGCCCGATAACGATCGCCATTGACTGTAAATGGCTCAATTATGCCTCTGGACCAAAATCCGCACCAAACAGTGACTGTGCCCCAAATGCGACAATTTTGCTTGTTAACATATCCGCCAAGATCGAAATGAGCTTCATCTGAAAAGATGATTTTTTTGGCAAAATCGGCATCTTCTGTAAGTCGATCGCAGGCCCACTTAGCGAAACGAAAACGCATATTTCCCAGCGTTGTTCAAGCGTATACACAACCATATTCGTTCAGCGGAAGGATACAACTAATTATCTGTCAAATCAGACATGAGCTAAGTGTTACCATTCACGAAATAACCACTAGTTGAAAAAAAAGTTGTTAAAAAGTTAACTATAAGTGCATTTTTTTTGTAGTCGAATACCAAATTGCTTGCAGGAAACTGTCTCATAATAACTATGTATTATAATATTAATTAGTTACTTATTAGAGAATGTAAATTTAACAGCCGTATTCATAAAAACTTATTTATGGCCCCTATTATGAGTTACATTCGTCAAACGATTTTCGCTGGCTATCGAACATCGACTATCGAATGTACATTATGTATTATGAGTTGACAGCACTGTCGAATATTTCGTTGTGCATCGAATTTTTCAACGAAAACAAATTTGCTTTCGACGGTGCAAATAAATGTAATAAACTTGTTGTAAATGTAACGTATACCAAATACCATATCGAGGCATAACCGCAAAAATAGCTCAAGCGACATCATTTTCAATGTTCGTTTTTTTTTAATAAATTAATTAGCTGGCGAAACTTGCATCATCCGTTACGATTTTATAGCAAAAACAATTTTAGCTCAGTCGCCATTTCTAGTATGTTTTTAATATGAAAAAAACCTTCTCCTGTAAAATTTTGTTTTTGTCGCTTAAGCTTTTTCTGCGGTTATGACTCGATATTGTTTATCAGTTTTGTTCATTTTATGCAAGTCTAACGACGTAAACAACAATTGGAAACGCTCATATTCCTTATGGAACAAAATACTTTTTTGACAAAATGATTTGCTGCAAAGTTCAGCATGTAAGCAAGTTGGATGAAACCCCACTGAAGCTAAATTATTTGAAAACAATTATAATTCCGCCGCGGTCACGTTTAACTTTAATTGTTTTTTTTAAATTTGTAAACAAAATTTTTTTAATTTTAAAAGTGACAGCTGATCGAAAATGTAATACTGTGAATAAACAAAATCACAATAGTAAATTTTTATCGAATGCGCGCCATAATACCAAAGGAAATTTCGTTTGATCAGCTAATACGACTGCTGTCAAAAATCGAATTTAGTTCATAATAGGCACCTAAGATTAAATAAACGTTTTTATGTAAAAATTGCTAAAGTTGTAGTCATAAACGAAAAATAGTCTATTAAACCTTTAATAAACCATTCATAAAGTAAGACAATTTATTGTTGGATTTGCCCTTCTTTAAACCAAAAATAAAATGACATTTTGGTAAGTGTTTGCTTTTTTTGATATTTTTTTCGTGAAATATGTTGAAAAATAATTTAAAAAAACGTTTATTTATTAATATGGACACGTTAAATACATTTTACTAATCTTAAACAACACTTGCTATTTTAGACAACCAATTGAAAGCAGTGATGCCAACTTTTTGAGAGCAAAAAGCACTTTAAAATTTAAAAAACCACTAAAAAAGCACTTAGCCATTTTTACAATTTAATTAAACACAAAACAAGTTGCATTCGGCCGAAATAAAAATAATATCATCTAAATCATGATGATCCATCAGCTATGTTTGAATTGGCCATAAAACCGTTTTAAAGTAATACAGTGTGAGCTCGATTTTTGTAACTCGAAAAATCTTGCATGTTGCAATTACCGAACATTTTCAATGACCGATCATTGTTTAAACTTAATGACAGCCTATATTTTACTAAAAAACTTTAAGGGTCCTCATGATGTCGCTTAAAATTGCCATTTGTGCAAATGCGCAAACTTACGAGTCTTGTTTCATGAAGCCCCTTATTTACTTTTGTGTAATTTTAAACAATTAATGTCAGTTTGTATGAAACGTCAATACAAAAATAAATTAAAAAATTAAAATTCAAAAATATAAAAATTTGTGTTTAAATTTGTGATTAATATGTATGTATAAGAAATTTGCTTTTCAAAATGCTCAAAGAAAGCCAAAAGACCAATTTACTGAAATTATTGCTAGAATTTATTGTTTGTGATTTATAGACACTTGGATTTTTCATTGAAAACGACGTTAAACGTTCTTTTGTAAGGTTTCCTACTGCATGTTTTTTTAACTTTTCTACATGACTCAAAATCGTTGTTGTCACAATTCCTAATATTTTCCAAGCCATTTTCTATTTTTGACACTGTGTCTACATCTTTAAAAGAATGTTTATTACGATTACTAAATATGTTGTCATCGGTAAAAAGTGAAACGTTTTGTAAAATTTCCAAATTGCTAGGAAGCCTAGTGCTCTAACCTCGTAAATAAAGTTTTTGGCAAAACGAATGCAACTTTCTTTTATCACTTTTTTATCATTTGAAATCTTAAAATCATTACAGGCTTTCTCAAAATTGTAATCCAAATAGCAAAGCTCATCTAAATCATCCTCTTTATAATCGAAGTTTTTAAAAATGGTAGAAAAAAATAAAAATTGTAAAAAGCGCTAAAGGCACTAACGAAAAATTGAAAAATCACCAAGTTAGTGCTTTTTCTAGGTTTGGCACTAAGGATACAATTTTGGCGTTTTAAGACACCACGTTTATGAATACAAATTTTTATAAGAGGTTTTTAAGACAAAATGCGTTTGATAGTTATTACATACCATAAGCTTAAAATAAGAACTTTTTATGAATATGGCTGTAAAAATTTAAGCGATGACATTTAGAGCTTAAATTGCGGCGAATTTAATTTGTACGGCATTGCCAAATCTAGCAATGCACGCGAAATCAAATTTTTATTTTTTTTAGCGATAAAAAATTAGCTTTAGCGAATTATAAAATACTACCACCGATTTTTAAACATGTAGAATTGTTGTTTGAAACGCAAAGTTTGTTGATAATTTTTGCTTTTTACGGAAGATTTAATTAATTTTTTGATAATTAATTTGTATAAAATAACTAAAAATTCATTTGTTTTTACGGAACATAGGATTAATTTTTTGACGGTAAAAAAAAAATTCGGTAAAAATAAATGAAAAATAAGTAGACTAATTACCAATTTTCAGGATTGATATTAAAACACATTTATTTTTAAAATAGTTTTAAATACAAAATTCTCTTCTTCACTAAAAACTTAAGTGAAACTTAAGTCACCGATGTGGTACACTTAATTTCAACTTAAGTTTCCATTGTAATATTTTAGCGAGGTGGCATCAATATCACAACATTACAACAACAACAGGCAAAGCATTAACAGTCAGCTGTTTTTTCAGACCACCTTGTAAATAATTACACTTTTTCATATATTTTTTTTTTGTATTTAGTAGTGCTACCATACTTTTATCTTAATTAAATAAGACTTTTCAAATAAAACTCAAAAAACCAATCTGTTTTAAATACGATTTAAGTTTGTTATGAAAGTTAACTTAATATAGATTTAAATACTATCCCGAAAATTGGGCATAAGGCCCATTTTCACAACTTACCGATACCTAAAAGTAGACTTTAAACGGCCTTATAAAAAGTGTTCCATTATCAAAAATGTACTTTAACCTAAAGTGAGCGATAAAGTGGAGTAAGCTTCATCCTAACTGGTAGGTTAAAGTTAAGTTGTAATAATGGATAACTCTTTATACGGTCGATAAAATCCTACCTTTAGCTAACGGTAAGTTGTGAAAACGGGCCTAAATAAGTAGATTTGTTTTATATTACAATTTCAGTTAATTTTACGTACAGAATATTGCGAGTGTATATATATCACACCATGGTGAAGGGTATATAAGAATTCAGCATAACCGATAATAACACTCTTACTTGTTTTTATGTTATTTACGGCCAATTTCATCAAGTTTAATTATAGTTAACTACCAGTCATAACTGGAAAAACATACTGTTAACTGGAAGTTAAAGTAAAAGTTAGTTTTAACTGAACTTGGTGAAATTGGCCGTTAATGTGTTAATTTTTTTTTAATTTTTTACAAATTACAGACACATACATACGTGATTTGCCTCTTAAATAGAGAAACAACGCTAAAATAGAGAAACAAAGAAGAACAACCGTTCTCAATATATCGCACCGGTTCCTCTAAAGGAAATTAACTCAAAATTTATAAATTTTCGGTCGGGGAAAACCCGTTTTTTTAATGTGTGTTTTTATATCAGAAAGAGAAATAAAATTGTTATTTTTTTGGCAAAAGAGTAGAGCAAGTTGTGTAAAATTTGTACAATCTCTATTTATGACCTCTGCATATCTGTAATTTCCTAACAAAATTCAAAAATTATTAAATTTAAGAGAAACCAGTGCAATATTTTAGTTTAATGCGTTTTTAGCAATAAGCGTTAGTGGCTGGGTGGTCTCAGATATTGGGTTCTAAGTTCAAATATATGTATATACATCGGGCATGTTCTGACAATCGCAAAACGCTTAACATATGACTTGAAATCGCGTAATAGGTGTTCTGTAAATTGCAATCGCAAGAAGTATGGCGATTTCAAATTGCAAAATTATAATATTTTTAAGAGACTATGGCCGGTCGCAAGCAAAACGCTCGAGTTTCAGGACATCATAAAATAGATCTGGCGTTTTGCAATTTCAAATCGTGTGATTGTCAGAACATGGTCGCATGTTCATATATTTATTGATATAACTTTATGTTCTTATTTCTCCATGGTGAAGGGTTTATAAGATTCGACGTAGCACTTTTACTTGGTCTTATTTTACATAAAAAATAAACATTTTACTGTGTTTCGCATATTTAACTACTATATTACTAAAATGACGTAGTTAATATAAGTTAAAAATAGCTTTTTCTCATACTTAATTTATTAAATAGTTTTCCAATATAACAATTCTAACAATTAAACTTTTCTCTGCATTATAGACGTCTTTTTAGTATACTAATGTTTGTGTTTGCACTAATCGCAACAGGACTTTCGATATGGAAGCCTATAGTAAATGCTTTTGTATTAATGGCAATGGGTGTACCCACTATGGTTATGCTATACAAGGAATTGAAAAGGTAAGTTTTATAAGCACACGTTTCATACCTCGTCATTTTTATATATTTTTGTTCTTAATTTTTATGTTAACAATAAATCTTCATTTAATATACGATCTTTCAAATATTACAATTGAATTTAATATATCAGCTTGCATATCGTCATCATTTTAATTTTTCCTATTAAGCGGCTACGACAACAAGAAAAACTGCAGGATCTGGGCTACGGAGAGCAGTTTATCAGCGACAATTTAAGTGTACTGTTTGGTGCAGTATATCGTCCGAAAGTTTAATTGGCCACATATGTTTTTTAAATTACATTGGTTTTTCGATCTCTGTCAGGGATGGTGCATATCGGATTATGTTGGTAAAATTTTGTTAGGCCAGTAGTCCGTCCGTTTCTGTATTTCTCGCATGAAACGAATGAATTGCAGCACACCACAGTGTAAAATGAAACAAAATACATGAAAAAAAGTTAAACACAATGTTTATGTGTCTTGTCAAAGCTTTGATATCGTGGCAAATAAGACTTTGAGTGTTTGTAATTCTCATTTGCTTTACAGATTTATTTATATAATATCTTAAGCTTTTTCAAAGTATTTGGAAAAAAGTTTCCTGATGATCTGGCCTAATCAACCAGTGAAATGCGCATAGGAACTAGCTTTTTTCCAAACAATAAATTTCAGTGTATAAATTAATTTTACGAATTTAGTCCCGAAGGACGAGAGAGAAAGTATTTATGTAATGTTCTTTTGCGAAAAGCTTCTCACAAGAACTGTCAAAATAAGTCTCAATTTAAATTGGTGCGAGAAAATCAAAATTTTAAAAAATATATGTACCAACTTAGCTCTTTTCGGGCTTGATTTAGCCCTTTTGAAAGTACTTGAAACGCGATAAAAAACATTTGATTCCTAACTAAAAAACGCGCATATTTTGCCCTTTTTCTGACTATTCAAGTTGTGAAAATTGTCTTAAATATAAAAAAACGTGCAAATAGAAAAACATCGTAAGAAACCATAAGCTTTATTTAAGCTTGCGGTCGGTAACAATAATTTTAATTAACTATTTTTTTGCTATATGTAAATATATAAATATATCCCTAATTAAATGCTTTTAGTGTCTTAAACGAGATAATCATTTTTCTCAAGCTACAAAGTACTTGCCGAGTTATGCTTGAAAATTAATTTTAGCGAAACATACAAAATTACAAAATATATAGACAGTGGTTTATATTATAAACTTTATAGAATGAAACGTATATGAAGGTGACCAAGAACTTTATTTAACAATGACCAATTTTTAAAGAATGTAAATGCTTCTTAAAGCTTCAGTGCTAGGTACTCTTCTCATTGATTGAATTGAATGTAAGTAAAATGATTTCATCCCTTTTTGCACAATATGAAGAAACGATATGGCGATTTACTCAACATTATTAGTCAACCCTACAACAACACTGCTTCTGTGGTCGGGTTGTCAAAAATATTGCTAGTAAAAAAAATAGGTTTGCTCAAGGCCCATTGAAAAGGTCTGCGCAAGAAGCCTGATGATCATTGTTTATGTTCTTTTTAGTTGTCAAAAGTTGGTTACATGTGTATGTATACGTTTATGGTATGCCACACATACATACACGTTTTTTCCTTTTGCTTTGTATATGAGGTAGTAAATTTTTGACAACTAAAAAGAATCGTTTTTTGTTTTTGTACAAGTAAGCAGACCTGATAGATGGGCCTTGGGTTTGCTTACATAAAAAACTAGTTTGTATACAAACTTTGAAAATTCAACCACCGAAAAAACACCATATGTTGACTTGACCCCACCTTCTATTCAATACGCCTTGAGTCCGAGTTTAGACGAGCGAACATTTGGAAGGAAAACATCTGGAATTCTCTTTTGTTTCTTCATTTGCGGTTACACAGCGAACATGTTGCCGGAAACATGCTGTTAATATTGTTGTGTTTTTCTTAAAAGGCATTGTAAATGTTAACAAAGAAAATAACAACAAAGCGTGTCGCCGAGGGTGGCATGAAATAACACCCTACGAAAAAAGTCCCCAAAACGGAAATGAAATAACTCCCCAAAAAAATATATGAGAGGTAACAACACCGATTTTTGGGGATTTATTTAATTTTTTTGGGGACTTATTTCATTTTTATATTGGGAAGTTATTTTATATGAAATAAGTCCCCAAAAATCTAAAATGAAATAAGTCCCTAAAAATATTTTGGGGACTTATTTCATTTTCAAATTTATTCCAAAATCGTCAAAAAATCTAAATTTTGAATTGATGGCGGTGCGCAAAATGACCCCAGGAAATATGGCCCCAAAAGGAAAGTGATAAACGGATCCAAAATTTTAAATGTGACACAACAACACGCAATTTTGGGGCAATTTTTTGTTTTTTATTTTTCATTTTTTCGTTAAGGTGTTTTTGCATTTTATGAAAAATGGACCCAAATAAAATTACAATTTTAACTTTTGGTCTATTTTTCACCCTAAACATTTTTACACAAATTATATTGAATTTTATGTAAAAGTTTCTAGGGATAGTATAAAAACCCGAATTCTCATACCAAAGTGGAGAAACTCCTTGTCGGTTATGAAGAGATGCTTTAGTTAGCGAAGCCGGCGTTTGTTATACCATAGAGAAAAAAATCTTGCGCATGGCCGAAAGCCCGCCCAACCATGCTATCAATCGTACGGCTGTTAAAACCAAAACTGTATAATTATTCGGATTTTGAAATCGTGATTCTAAATTTGGGATTTTTAGTTTCGGCCATATAAACTCCACCCAAAATTTTTAATATAACTTTCTTTGTGTTCTTTTTGGGGTTAAAATTCATTATAAATTTTGAGGTAATTTTTCATAATGAAGAATTTAGGGTCATAATTCATTTTATTTTTAGGGTTATTTTTAATTTGTTTGAGGTAATTTTTATTAAAAAATGGAGTCATATTGCATTATGAAAAATAGGCCCAAATTTGGGGCAAATTTTCATTTATTTTTTTGGGCCATATTTCGCAGCGCCTGAATTGATTGGATGTTCTGAATACTTTTTGGGGATTTATTTTATTTTGATTTAGGGAGTTATTTCATTTCGTTGGTGTTTCATTTCATTTAAAAATTGGGGGCTTATTTCATATGAATTATTTCATTATTTGGCGACTTATTTATTTTGTGGGGGGCTATTTCATGCCGCCGTCGCCGAGTACCGAACACAAAAAACCAATCTCTCTTCTCCACTCGTAATTTGCTATCATACAATATGTTACCATGTCTAAATGAGCACTTAGCTACTAGGCGGCTCTATGTTCCACTGGAATTTAAAGAATTAAATACATCAGGTCAAAAATTTGATTTTTTAATTTATGACTTTGACCATTATTACATTATGCAATTAACGCCCCAACTTTCGCATGCAACTTTTTGTTTGTTAGCAAGAGGTGTAGGGAAGAAAACGGGGTTAAAAAAGTTTTAAAAATTCTTGACAAAAATTTAAATGTAAATATGAAAAGAGTTTCGTTCGGCAGCCGTTAGCCAATTGTGGACCGATAAAGCTGAATTTCAATAGAAAACAATTCCGCACTATATGTGACATAAATGTATAATAACGTAGTCCTCATCATATCTGGGCTCTTCGGAAGCCTAATTTCAACGGACACATGGAAAGACGGACGGACAGATGGGCATCGTGATTTGAACTTCTCTTCTGATAAGAATCCAGAATATTTATTCTTTATTGGGTCTATTGTAGAAATTCCAAACGGAATGCCAATCTAATACCTATATACTCTTTTACCTTCGGTATAAACCTGCGCCATCCTGTACAAAGATTTTTATAATCCCTGGGTTTAAATATTGACATTTATTTTATTAATTAACGACCCCAATACTATTCAGTTATTATTAATTAAAAACTTTTATTATAAATTGACTACTAATAAGATAATTAAAAAAATGGAAATGCACTGTAATAATAATCTGGATTTAAATCGATTTTATTAATATTTTTATATTTCTTCTTATTATAACTCTAATCATGATTACTAACTATAAGTTGTTGACAAATTTATTGTAATGAACGCTGATATAAGTACACAACTCATATTTACATTACTTTTATAAAAAAAAAACAAGTTTTTGTATACTTTTGATACTTTTTTTCTTTAAAATTTTATCTATAATCTTTTTATTTATTCGTCCATATACATATATATTGCTTATTTGCTGCAACAACATCATAGGTCAAAACTCCCAAATTTTGACTTAATATTACAAATACATATGGGGATTCACAAGGTGTGCTATCAAGTCATATCGTCAAAATGTCCTAAATTATATTTAACAATTGTTTAAAAAAAAATATTGTTGTGTTTCAAACAAAATAAATACTTTTTTGTACTCATATTATTCTAAAATACAATTACAAATTGCATAGTTAATACTTTTGCAGTTTATTTTAGTTACAAATAAAGTAACCACTATCTATTTATGATTTATGACTTTTATCATTGATAGTTTGGATTCAGTTATATATTTTAACTTGGGCATTAAAAACAAATATAGATGTAACTAGATAACAAATAAATAAAATGATTGTAACTGTTGGTCTGACTTGGTTAGTCGTAAAGGGGCTAACACCAAATTCTTAAAAAATTAAGTTTTTTATGGAGATCAATAGAGTACACAAAACAACATAATATGCAGAAGAAAAAAAATACTATTTTATATGTTTCATTTGTTGTTTTGCAATAGAGCGTAAAAAAGATATCGTGTAAAAGTACATAGCTTAACGGACAATGTCGATGTTTTTGACGAATCTTTCGTTTTGTGGACGTACTGGCACTAGTTAATTGTTTACTGAACCTGTGAACCATAATTTATCAACCACACGGCCCAAACAGAAATCGAATTTAAAAAAATAATTTTTTCATTTGCACGTGTTTTCGAGCGCTTTACCCCTGAATGGTGATTTGCCCAAACATACTGCATAAATCACAGCCAATTTGAAATATGTAACTTTAACAATATGGTCGCTATAAACTGTTTAAGAAGTTCCTTTATGTCCCATTGTTTTGTTTATAATCACCTGTCTGTCTGTCTAACTGTGAAAAGCACGCACACATTCGAAAGACTCAACGAAATGTTATTTTGGTGTAAAATAGTTCTAAAACTTCAAAGGAGCTTGGGTCCAGCAAAATCATTTTAGTAGAAAAAAAGTAATCAACCAACGCACGAAAAATTATTGTATTTTTTTTTAACACATTTCGGCTATGTTTTAAAAAGTTTTATTACTATTGAATTATTATTATTATTATTTGTTGCTTTTACGCCAAATCGTGGGCGCATAATGCCAAACTTTATAAGGATCGGTCCAAAATTATTCATCTAGTTTCACCATGGAAGACCGAATTCAATCACTAGTCATTTAGTTTTTTGCCATTTATATTTTGAAAAATATTGTTTAAAATATTTAAATTTTTGAACTGTAAAAACGAAATTTTTGATAAAATAATAATATTGATGTTCACTATTTTTAAATATTCCTTTTTTTTTTGTTAAAAAATTAGAAAACAAAAACAACTGTTCTTGATATTTTAACTATAAACACTTGTTTAGCACATTTTTTATAGTTTTTTGTTCAATATTTAGCCCTTTTAGATCGTAAAAAAAATTGCAAAAATACAATTATTATTAAATTTTTTTAGTGATGGGTATCAAATATTCATTCAGCACAGAGAAATTACCTACTTGTTGAAAAATAAATTAAAGATTAAATTAAAAATTGATATTTTACAAAAAATTGTATTCATAAATTTCTTTCTTTACAGGGTGAAAGATCAACGTGTCTACCGTTTAGGTTTACGATCGACCGCAGTTTGGGTAATAGCTGTCATCTGTTGGATTAATGATCGGATGTTCTGTGATGTTTGGTCCTCAATAAGTTTTCCATACTTACATGGCTTCTGGCATGTTTTCATATTTATAGCAGCATATACAGTTCTTGTGGTATACGCATATTTTTATGTGGAAAATGAACTGCCTCAAAGACAACCGTTGCTTAAGTATTGGCCCGTTAATGACTTTGAATTGGGTATACCATTCATAAGTATACGAAATCCTGGTAAGGAATTTAGAAATAATATATAAAGCTCTATGAGTTTATTTTAAAGGTAAAAACAAATAAACAAGTGATACACACATTCAGGTATTCTAACGCTTCGACTTATAAGGAATGTAACGATCTAGTTGGTGTTATATATGAAACTTCTAAATAATTAGAAGTATGTTGATTATTTGTTAATGTTAAACAAAGTATTTGTCCAAAAAGTGATATAAAAATTTTGCACAATTGTTGTTTATTTTTACTTAATAAGAGTGAAGACGACTAAAAAATTTAATTATACTAGCAACAATTTAGAATTAAATAATTTAGAAAAATATACATTTAGCAAACATAACTGCTCTAGATTAATAGAATTTAGCCATATATTTTAAATAATATAAATTGGTATTTTTAATAGGCAATATGTTCGAAGAAAATCCATATTTCAAAGATCTGAACTAGTCTGAAAACACAGCTCTCTAAAAAAATATATTAATCAGATTTTAAAGACATACTTTGGATAATACAGCTAGATTTCAGTATTTTTGTTAGATATTTAGATTTAGAAATAAGTTTTAACAATTAGGAAAGTATTTTACAATATTGCAAAACATAAATGTTTACGATAATCACAAAATCTTATCTTTAATATTTGAAATCGTAAATAAACTTATCAATAAAAAAATGCACTTCAATAGATTTTAGTATTGTCTACAAAGTCCCCGCTAAATAGATTGACTTTTGGCAATTTCTTTTCTGAGGAATATGTTGCATATGGATTACATGTTCTACATTTTTGTGTTTGTTTGTACAAAAAATACAATTGGAGTAAAATTTTTAATTTATTTTGTGAATATATTGCATGAAAATAATGTAAACATGTTGCATATTTTACCCTGTCTTTTATTTAAGGTTTCACTCTGCCCTTTTTTACAATCCAAGTACTTACATACTACCGTATTTTGATTGGCTTATACATACCGCTCATAATTTTGAGAAAAGATTGCTTTAACACAAAATATAAAAATTATTACATATTAAAATGGAAGTACGAGTAAATATTGCCATATATCTTAAAGGTGTCAATGTTTGTTTCAAAACCATAATAGTGTGCAGAAACCGCTCAAATAGTTATACAAATCGCTAATGAAGTACATTAATAATAAAAGTGTTATGGACGTTTTCCTTTTAGGCAATTATCTTTTTTCCAAACGAAAAACTGCAGATTAAAAAGAAAAGTTTTCTTATCCTGGGTACAGACAGTGCAATATACATGCAATCCATTTCAATGCAACCTCAAAATATCAAAGCGTTTTGACTAGAATGAATGAAAATTAATTTGATTTGCTAGATTGCGTAAATGTATTGCATAGTGTGTACCCAGCATTACAGTCGTTTTTTTCTTAACCCACTTACAACTACATTTAGAGTTGACAAAAAATCAACCAATTGTAGTCGGGACTTTAAGAAAAGATAAACTTACTGTTTATTGTTGTTGATTTTGTTTAAGCTTTGATATTGTTACAAGTAAAACAGAGGTTTATAATTTTTATGTGGTTAACAGTTTTATTTGTATAATATCTTCAGCTTTTCTAAAATCTTTGGATGACGTTTCCTGGCGATCTGACCTAAGCAACCAGTGAAATGCGCATAGGATTAGGTTATCCCTTCAACAATAAATTTCAGTTTCTCAATAGTATGAAATGGGAATTTAGCACATTTGAAAGAAACCTTCTTAGTTAATTTTTGAATCCCAAGAAAAACTTTGAAAATGAATTTAATTTGCTAGATTGCGTAAATGCATTCCATAGTGTGTACCCAGCATTAGGTATAAACCCATCATGTTAGAGTTTTTCTGGTGTTTTTACACGGTTGTTAAAACATGTGTTCAACAACTCTTTAATAACATGAAATAATTCCACCTTTAACATATAAATAATTCAACATGCAGTCTTAATAGCAACTCATGTCTGTTGTTGACTCGGTTTAACCGACAGTTTATCATTCTAACCCCCAAATTCTCCAAGTTCAGTTATAATTTACTATCAGTTATAGCTGTCAAAACATGTTGTTAACTGGCAGTTAAAGTAATACAGTACCCGCTCGGAAATTCGAACCACTTTGGTTTAAGGGCGATTCGAATTTCCGAATTATTCGAATTTATAAACGGTTTTTTATACAAAAATTTAGGTAAATTTTACCATAAAGATATAAAAAACTATGCTTTTTTGTAATTTTAGTTTATTTAGCTTAAAAACTATAAAAATATTAACGAAATATAACAAAAAATAACAATTCAATTCATTTGACTTTAATATGTTTAATACAAACACCAAAAAAACTGACTTTTAAACTCTAACAACATCATCTGTAAATCATCTATTAAAATGGAATTCCCTTTTTTACTTTGTATTTGGTTAAACTAAATTGTCAAAATTTTAGTGTTTACAATAAAAAAGAAAACATCGCTCGGAAATTCGAATTTTGGATTCTAATTTTAGAGCGCCAAATGTAATGAAATTACTGATTCGAATTTTTGGAAATTTTAATTTCTAAGAGTTCGAATTTCTGAGCGTCTACTGTAGTTAATTTTAACTGAAATTGGGGGTAATAAATTTATGTCGAGATTAAAGGCTAGTTGACATGGTTATACATGTATTACGACATGTCAAAAAAATTTATAGAATGTAAAATCTTATCATATAAAAAAAATGTATTGAGTAGGAGAGAATGTTAATTTTCTAAACCATTTTAGAAACTTGTGTATTCTCATCTCACCAGAGGTGTGTCTTACAGTAAACATTTGCAGCTTTAATTGGATATATTGACCGTTTTTATACAATAATTACAAAAAGAATGAAAAACAACTCAGGAAATTTTGAATGCTTTTTTGTAAACATTGTAAAAGTATAACCATCAGCTTTGTTTGTTAGTAACTCAGCTGTTTTATACTTTGATTTTGCTTATACCATCCGTGTAATCATGAAAATTACTTACAACAGACTTTTTCTCTTTTCTTAAATATGTACGAAGAAAATTTCATAATATTTTGATTCTACAAGGTCTTACTACTTTGTATTACCATGTAAACTAGCTTTAAGTAACAGGCAGTTTGTCGATACATTAAGAAAATGGCCATAAGAGTTGTAATTAGAAAAAGCTTTTTTTTATTCGATTTAAGTTTTACAACATGTAACACTTCGAGTGATTATTAAAAAGTGTTACATGTATATAATGTAACATATTTTTCTCAGAAAAGAAGTAGTCATTAGGGAAAATTTTAATATAACATGTACCTCTAGTTCGCGTTTACAAAATCCAAATGGTTACAATAATTTTAAGAATTTTTTAATGAATCGGATTTGAGTTCAACAATTATTTAATGAAATATAAAATAGTGACCTAATAGATTATAAAACTAATACATACTTAAGCGTATTTATCCTCGCTTAAAAACATAAGTACTTTTAAGATCTTTAACAAACTTAAGCCAAAAGCTATTAACAACTTGATTATGACTAAAAAACTACAACCAAAGATTACTTTAACTGATCCTATACTCATTTTTAATTTAACTTGTTTTATTTAGCTTTGTTTTTATGATTAATTAATTAAATTATTTATAGCCATTACTTGGGTTTTTATATTTAAATAAAAAAATACTAATGTGTTTATTACACTTTTAAGAGTATTTGTCATTACCAGAGCTTGAATAATAATGTGCTGTTTTCACAACACAAGTGACTGAACGTGTAATATCCATATTAATATGGAAAACGCTCAAAAAACTGAGTGCTTTTCATATAAATTTTACTACACGTTCAGACACTTGTGTTGTGAAAACAGCACATAAGTTTTTGCGTACATATTTGAATCAATACACTGGCCATATTTTGTTGATCCAAGCTGTTTATTAGTTTTTCCATACAAAATGTTTTCCCATAACCGGACGCGGACACTAAATAAAATTTTTTTAAATTTTTTAAATTAAAATTTTTAGTAGTTTTTCTTTTTGAAACTCTGATTCATAGTTTTTTGTTAATGCCAATAAAATTGGTGATTCCCCTGTTAACACATACCCAGGGGGAAAATGAGGAATTGATTACACAAATATTTAAAAAAATGTTTACTGTATTTTCGAAAAAAAATGCATTCATTAAAATCGAGAAGGTGATTTTATCTGACACAATAATTATGCATTGATTTCCACGTACTTATATTTTTCTTTTACATATTTTCTTAACAAAAATTTTATTATTCTTTACTTTACCGTACTTATGTATGTATGTGCAAAGAAATTGCTGGTTATTTGGAGAAGTTGTTTGCTTAGCTCGTGCTGTCTAATTCAGAAACATAAAATGGCTTTCGGAAGGCTAGTTTCTCATTATTGGGTTGTAATCTTCCAGGTTTTCATTCCAAGGATGATATTCCACTTGCAACGTATGCAAATTAAAATGAACTGTCAATTAAATGTCTTTTACGAATTTTTTTAATGTAGATAAAAGCTTCTATGCTTAAGATTACTTTATTATTTCAATATTAAATTCAAGCGCAGTTGTGGAGATTGCATTTAGAAATATAAGATTCCCTAAATTCTTATGATAAAGCATTAAAACAAATTGTCAGCTTGAAGAATTTTTCCAGAGACGACTTTGTCGCATTTCTACACTTTAAAAAAATATTGAAAAACATTTTGAAACTCTACAGCCCAAATTGAACCGTTCTAAGTTAAAGTCTACTCTAAAAAAATTTTTTCAACCACAATAGACTGTCTTTCATTGCTTAAGTGAAATGTTTCATTAAAAAATTAAATATATCTTTGCAAATGCATCTGTTAAAAAAAAAAACAAACTTGTAATTTACAACACTGAATGTCACAACTGATTTTAGTATCTTTTTTTACTTTTAAATGAAATAATACACTTCATAGGAAGTTATTACGTTAGAAGATTGCATAATAGATGGCAATGGCTGAGCCATAGTTCTATGCTTGTTGAAGTACACTGCATATTCGATGAAAATAGTAGCGTTATGAAACCTTACTAGAAAAGTTCCATTAAGAGTGAGCTGTTTATTTTTAATCGTTATTCTTGAGTACTATTTTAAGACTGACTCTTTACTTTTCCAACTTCCATTTAATACCTAAAGTGACCAAAGACAATTTTGCTTAGCTTGCAAACAACACATCAGAACTTTTAGGCCATGCCAGATAAAGCCAATTCGCTTTGCGTGGCGTTTCTAACTTTGACTGAAATGCGTAACGAAAAAGGTGTATATCACAATAAACACTTTGGCAACACACACGAATTGTTTGTTAAAAGTAAATAAATAAAAAAAATTATACTAGCAGACTGTCAAAGCGCGCAAAAAGATGAGAGTTGCCTAACTTTTCGCTTCGCTCTGCGTTAAAAGTTGTTTATGTGACATGTTTCGTATAAGTATGAATATTTCATCTTGGATGTCAAAGCGAATCTCTAACGCAACGCGAAGCAAAAGTTTTATCTGACATTACCCTTATTACAACAACCAATCGCGTTGAATCCTACGATCAGATGATTTTCTTCCCACAAAAATTGCAAACGTTGTGTCTGGATTTTGACACGTTAAATTTGTGCAATATTTTAAATAAACAAAACTAATGGATTAAAAGCAGAACTGTAAAACAGTGCAATCAATTCAAGTGTACGGAATTTATTATGAAATGTTAGTGTGCTCAATGCACAACTTAAATATGTTAACTTACATTCGAAACTTTTCCTGATTCATATGATTTTTTATTTATTTTCTTTTCTTGTCTATTTGAGACTGCCTCTAAGGCTTGAATTTGTTGTTCCTAAAAGCTTAGAATATCCTTTAGATTTTGAATTTCTTTAGATTTCTTGACGGTTTGTTCGTAATATCGTTAACCGTCTTTATCTAATTTTCTAATCACAATACGAGCTTTAAATGGCTCAGCATCTTCTAATTTAAGATCCATACTTTTTAGGGCATAAATGCAAAAGTCAAACTTTCGGACAATTCACTGTTCGCCATTGATAGGTTAAGTAATATATCTACTTGATTTGTAAATAGCAGTCTACGATTCTCATATCTTCGTTTGAGAATCGCGCATGCTGCTTGATAATTGTTGTCAGTGATTTTTAAATGTTGCACCAATTTATTGGCTTCGTATTTTAGTGTTGTTAATAGTCTATACATCTATTCTATATTGGAAATATGTATATTATAATGCACCAGACTCTTAAACAAATCGTGGAATGATGTCCATTCATTTATATCGCCATTAAATTCTGGAATATAAATGCTCCCCAAATGTGCGGAGCTGTAATACTCTGAAATTTTTCTTTTATTTGTAGCTTTTTGTTGGGCATGTCGGCAACGTTAGTTGATAGTTCTTCATTTGTAACAGTGTTTTTCGTAATATGGCAAAATTTGTTTCGTAAATATTGCCCATTTTGGAAAATAGCAATAAACTTTTTTCAGAAAACAAGAGATCTAAATCAATTTTCACCTAAAACAAAATTTCCAAATAAAACTAGATCATATTATTTTATTTTATTTTTTGAATCAAACAAAATCAGTCGTCTTTGCGTAGGATAATATAAAATAAGATTGGAAAAACTGGAAGTTGTTCTACTCGTATATCTTGTCCCCGTATTTGAAATGTTTGTCGCCACTTAAAGCACACATCATTCCAATCTGCCTCGTCTCTATTTAAACTAGCTTTAAGCTCTGCAGCAATTGTTATGTGTATTTGAGTTTCCTCTGCCGTAGTTGGTTTTGAAAGTCCGTTTGACAGAATGACTCCCCGTATTAAAGCCGTTTGGCTTTATTATGCTTCAATTTGGAATACAGTTTTCCAGACGAATTTCCTTTATTACTTTTCGAAACATAATAAATGTTTTGAAATATAAACATATACAAAACGTTTAATGAAATCTATATACATATATAATGTATAAATAAATATATAATAAAATCTAAACTAAATTAGAGCTTTAATCACCGGAACTTCTTTTTCTAATCTAAATTCACAGGCAATTTATTTTAACAACGGCGGCAAATCTGTTATTCTAATATGAATATTTTTAGAGATATCTTCTTCAACTATTATTTGCAAAAGTATATTTCTTTGATTGGTAGTTCTTTCCACTAAGTGATTGCTTTAATATTGTAACCAAACTCTAATCAAAAGTAACTAAAATAGTATAGTTGTAAAAATAATTAGCGGAAAATAATTATAAACGTAGGTTTATGTTAGAAATGTTGCAAATTATAAATGTACCGACAATATCGAGAATTAATTTTAAGTCAGATACTGAAAGTTTAGCACAAAATTATAGGCATTTAATTTATAAAGGTAGGTAGGTAGGTAGAAAGGTTGGTGTGAAGTTTCCTTCACACCTTCACCCAGAGACCAATATGGTCCATTGCGACGCCTTAATTAGGATAGACAAGGTGAAAAAGAAAAGGTAGATGAAATAGAGAATGACAGCCCAAGAATCAGAAAATAGATAAAGAAATAAAGAAAAGACCAAACCAAAATTCACCCTACGCGCGGACAGCGCCCCGTCTCCTCTCGCGCAGCCAGGTCATCCCCATTACGAATCCTATAAGACCCTCGAGTCCACACCCGAGACGTCCCCTAACTCGCCCAGGAATCTACTGCCCAGCCACCTCAGTCTGCTGTTCTGGAGCCTGGGATAGTGGCACAGAATATGCTCAACCGTCTCCAGCTCCTCCGGGTCCTCACACAACCCGCACACATCCGATAAGTCGTAATTTATAAAATAGTAATTTATAAAAATATAAACGGAAGTTAATAATTTATTTATAATGTAATAGATTAGTTTTAAAATTGGAAAACCTTTTTTGTTTTTAATTGAAAATTGTTTTATGACTTTTTGTTAAATTTATTTAATTTGTTTAAAATTGTTATTTTTTGTCAAAAATTAAAGAAAAAACCCTGAAGAATGCACGCAACGGAGTGCCGAAATATTGGTTCAATAAATTTAATATTTTTTAAAAAAAGATTGAGGTCTCTTTTTTTAAAAAATATTAAAATAATAATAATAATAATAATAATAATAATAATAATAATGTAAAGGTCGAATAAAAGTCAATTTAAATAATTAGAAACTTTTTTTGTTAACCAGTTATCGACTTTTGATTGAACAGATATCGTCGCGCCATCTATTCCAATTTATATTTTTAAGACTACCTGTAGTTTTTTCCACTTGCAAAGCTTTTCTCTAAATTCCATACGAAGGTCAATTGGAGGTATTGCCTCCCTACTTCGATGGGTTGAATTTTTTGCTTTCAACTAAAGCCATCCCTCTAAAAGTTCAACTTCATCATTGATCTAAGTGAAACTATGTATGTCCTTAAGAAGCTAGAGCGCAAACATTTTTCTGAGACCAGTCTTACACCGAGTTCCGCAGTTGATTATGCTGAGTTGCAATATGATTTCGCAATAAGAAATCAATAATGAACTTAAATAAGGTGCTAGTAAGTGCGGGCCGTATTGCAAAAAGCGCATATATTGATAATGCAGAGTTGCAATATGATTAACGAACTTAATTCAGGGTGTTTACACCCCTCCTCTTAAAAATCAGCGTCCTTTTGATTAATTTGCAGCGTAGTTCGTGTTACTGGCATTGATATACCACCGAATATACGTTTGCTTGCAAGTTATTCTTAATATAATTACGATTAAAATTATGAAAAATAAGAATGTCACGTTGGACCAGAGACAGATTTATTAGACTCTGAACATCTTTTATATTTTCATCCTAGAATTCGTTTTTTTGTGTTTCCTCGTGAACACTTGTCAGTAATGGGGGAAGCGATTACAAGCTGTTCCATTAAGTATTCCACTATTTTATTATGTGGTCCTAGTTTGGTAGAATCCACAAATTTTCTTAATTCGAGTGAGCAGGATCGCCAAGTAGTGCACAACTGTGGTGTAAAAAGGATTGGCAGGATCGCCATGTGGTGTAAAAATGTTTCGTGGGTACTTATTGTTATTGTTAAAACAAGTGCATCAAGGCGGATTGAAAAGCCGTTGAGTCGAGAATACGAAGCTACATTACGCTTTGTTGAGTTTTGTTGTTATTATTAGCGATCCCATTGATGTTGACTGATGATGACTGTCTTGAGATGCGGAATCGTTGCATTAAACGTTCGGTAATTAAATTGACTTGAGATCCAGAATCAAGCAATTTCGGTTCCTTCAGTTTTAATCTTTACCATTGCTGTACTGAGTAGGACATATGAACTGCATAATTGGTTGTTTGCAGTTGCTAATGAAGCTGCTTCGGGTAACTGATTTGTGGCTGAGTCAACTTCAAGTGTTACTTTCGATGGTATTTTCGCCGATAATGATGTCATCTTAGAAGCGGCATTACTCGTTTTGATTTGTTGAGTATTCTGACATGAGTTCCCTGATTTCAAACAGTTCACACATAGCCTTTGGTTTTGAACGTAATTGAGGTGACTTTTTGAAGTTTTTGGCAGCGATAAGGTTGATGAAAGTTATTTTTATTCGTTTACCTTCAGCTTGTTTAGCTTAGGCCGCAGATGCGGATACTTTTTAAGTTTTCTCTTTGTAGCTCATTGTTTTCATATATTGAAAGCGATTTTCTATAAAGGCTAAGCAATGTTTTATCTGCTGTAGCTCCTTTGGATTCATAATTAACCTCTCATATAGAACGTGGGTGCCTCGATCCAGTTTTTTAATCAGTATGTGGATCAACATTGGGTCGCAAGAAGCCGTATCGTATCGATTCTGATATTGTTTATTGCATGTAAACATTCCTGTGTAGTGTCTTGTTAATACTTTATCGATGACGCTAAAGGTCCGGCATTGGGTTGATCCAGTAGTTGTCTCTCCACTTTACATAATCTGCACTGAATTTTGGGATTGTAAGCTTTGAATGCGAAAGGACAAGAATTAGTTGCTGGCCGCTTCTATAACCAAATGGTGAAAATCCTTCATTAAAATATCCACAGAGCAATCGTAATCGTGGCTTAAAACCTCTATTCTGAACACAAAATCTTTTATTGTTAATTATTTATTGGTATCATCATACTTTTATTGGCTTATAAACTTGATTTTGTGCTGAATTGGACGAACTTGTGGTTAAGGTCTATCTTTATTACCAAATGGTGTACAAAAAGCGAGAAAATTGTGGAGATTCAACAGTTGCACAACCATACTATCTTACCGACAAATCCTCCTCTTAACAACTAAGCCTGGGAAAGCTTCTTCAATAACCGGTGGAAAATCTATATCCTGTTGATCTGTATTGCGTCTCAGTCTCACTCGCTCATTTCCCTCGCTGCTAAAATAGTGTAAGTCGAGGTACGTATCGTAATATTGTTCTCCTAAGAAGAATGTGTTTCCGGCCCAACTCCCGGAGGAAATCTAATTGACATTATGGGATATTCATCTTGGTAATCAGCATCACATAAATTCGGATTGCAATTATTTAGATCCAATTCCTTAGTGTTAAAGTTTATTGATATTTGACGGGTGCGAATTTTACTGATGCAGCGGTCTTTTGCCAAAGAAATTATTCTGAGACGGTCGATTCATGTAATTAATGTTTTTGGTAGGAACGCTTTGATCGATGTCCATAGGCTCTGGCTTTGTTTGTGTTTCTGGTGGAAGGAGCCCTTGGAATGCTCTTAAATTATTTGGGCCTTGCGTCTGTTGTGCCTGAGAATGAAAATTTTGTGCATTCATATATGGGCCATTTGGTTTAATTTAAGAAGTACAATAGAGTTAAGGGTAAAAAGGAAGTCTGTGATTTTTTTCCATGAACAATTTAGCAAATTAATTAACAAATTTTTGGGTTTGACATTTTGCTTATATTAAACCAAGCCCATTCTAAAAAAAATTAGGCAAACTTCTTATTATAAAATTATTTTGCCACGAGAGATGAAAAATATTTGAAATTTTAATTAATCAAGCACAAAAAGTTTTTTCACTAAGTATTAGGCTAATCAACCACAAAATTTTTTTTTAATAAAGATAACAACATTAAATAGCAAACAAAAATATTCTAATTTAATCTTACATTAAATACAGCATTGTTGGAATGCAGTAAAGTTCGTTTTGCTTCTGCTATTACGTCGTTACTTCTTTTGTGATTAGTAATTGGATTTCTTACTGGACTTTCTTTGGATTTTCACACAATTTGTTAAACCACCTTTTACTTTATTTTATTTAGGGCGTGTTTTTTTCACTTGTAAAAGTAATATTTAACGATTCCCTTAAAAACACTTTTCTCTTAGTCTTATTTAGGCCGGGGTTTTTCACTTTAAGCGGTAACATTTAACGAGTCCCTTTAATTAAAGCACTTTGTGTGTCTATATAAGTTTCTGTTTTACACTAAATTTACAATTATTTTGTAGACTTAATTACAACTATTATTTTCTTCAAGTAAATTCCATAGTTTAACATTTGTGTTTTATTTATTTAGGTTAATGAACAGTGCTTTATGAGCGGAAAATAATTTCTTAATATCGAATTACAATTATTATTTTCTTAAAATATTTTGTAATCTTAATTATTTTTTATATTTTGGATTTTTGGGTCAACAAATATGTTTTAAAAGCGGAAGTTAGTTAAAATAAAAAATTGCTTCTGTTTTTTAAGCTATTACACCGTCCGACAAAAAAAGAAAAAAATTGTGAGACACGAACCGGATGATAAAATTGTGAAACTATACATTAAATGGAGAAAAACAACGTTTTCAGTTTTTCATTTCGTGATCCTGTGTCCTTTTTAAAGGACTTCAAACTTTCAAAGAAGAACACTTTTCAAAAAATATTTTAAAATACTTCCGCGGATCCAACAATGCCAAATTTGATGTCAAAAGAACAAGAAGAGCTGTAAAATATTTTGTATTATTTTTATTTTATCCTGTCAGGATCAAAAGTTGTCAAAAATGTCCTTTAAAAAATATTTATCCTTTAATATCCTTTAAGATTGCCAATAAATTCAATATTTGGTCCTTCAACGCACTATTTGTTTTAAAAAAAATTATTGGAAATCTAAAAGGACATTAAAGGATAAAAATTTGAAAGGACATTTTTGACATCTTCTAATCCTAAAAGAATAATAACAAAATAATGCGAAATATTTTACAACTCTTCTTGATCATTTGACAACAAATTTGGCATAGTAGGATGAGCAGAAGTATTTTAAAACATTTTTTTAAAAATGTAATCCTTTGAAATTTTGAAGACCTTTTAAAAGGAAACAGGATCAGAAAATAAAAAACTGTGAACGCAGTTTTGCTCCATTTAATCTCTAGTTTCAGACTTATGTCATCCGGTTCGTGTCTAATATTGAGTGTCGGACGGTGTTATTAAGTTGTACTAAATTAAGGTCAACATCATAATGCCATATCAACTAAAGTTGACTTTTATTACGAGGCATAAAGTAAGGCTTGATTCCCATTAATTAGTGCAGGTTCTAATCCCAATAAAAAAGTTGAGCTTCAAACGAATCAGGTTTCTAAGGGAGAAATGAAAGAGTTTCGCTTACCATCTCGCTTACGGAAGGCATAAATTTTATAAGTAAGTTCCCACTTTGAAGCAATACATTTTTGAGACAAAAAGCGCTTTATACAACGCATATAAAAACTGGTGAACGTAGCGTTCAGCTCTACACACTGAATGATTTTTCAACAGTTATTTTTTAGTATTTTGCCTTACAAACCTGCTTCGGAATGCCGTAAGTAGTATGTTTAAAGGATTTGAAAAGCAGCATTTTCATACTAAATTTGGCTCATGCATAGCTGGGAGTATGTATAGTATAGGTATTTAAAAAGAAACAACTATAGGGTTTGAAAAGCAGCATTTTCATAGAAAATTCGGCATGTTAAGTTTGTTGTATTGTATGACACATTTGTAAATTTAACAAATTTTGTATATGTTTGATCCGTCCGTCCGTGTAAATAAGTGAAATGATGGTCCGCCGGTAGATGTAAATGGCTGACAAGGTGGCTGGGGCTCTCATACATGTAAACGGGTGGCATCGTGGCTGGTCCGCCCGTAGGTGTAAATGAGTGACATGGTGGCTGGTTCGCCCTTCAAATCAATTAGAGTTCATAACTTTGCATAAGCAACTTGTAAAAGAGTTGCATTATAAATTGAAGCATATAAATTTTACCACACGTTCAGTCACTTGTGTTGTGAAAACAGCACGTTATTATGATTTTATACTATGTACAAATCGTGAGTGTATATTTTGGATGTATTGTAAACTAATGACTCAAATGAGATTTTTATTTACTACAGCTTTTTGTGTATTTTTTTTTATCCGCAGCGTAATAAAATGTAGGTAAATACCATTTTGTTGTTGCGGTTAAGCAAATATTAGTGCTTTAACTACAAGCGGTATTCACGCTTAGTGGTAAATTTATAACCCGTTTAGATATACTAGGATTTTAAACCAAAAACTGAGAGCGTTTTTCGTAGGTATTGTAAACAAATCGAAAAATCGAAGGTTTTTGTTTTTTTTTCTACTAATAACAGCAAAAAGATTTTTTTTTGTTTACTTGTATTGCATGAAATTAGCAGTTTTAATTTAAAATGATTAAAATAAATGTTTTTTTTTGTTTCAATTGTAGTTTACTACTAAGCGTGTATTCCGCTACAGTTTTATTTATTTATTTATTTATGTATGATATACTTTACAAATAAATTCATAAAATATATATAAAAAAGGCGCCGGTAACCAGACCATAAGCGCTCGTATTATCATTACAAATAGCGAAAAATACATACTATGTTACAAATATATACCTATGTACAGAAGTATGAAAGAAAAACAAAAAATTACATAACTAGTTTCATTATCCGTGAATTAAAAAATTAATTTTAAACAAAGAAAAGAAAGAATTTGTGAAAATAAAGTTTTTGATGATAAAACTAAACATCCTGGATATCGTGTTGCTTTAGACATCTTATTATCCTCTGTATGTTGTCAGATCTTGTACAGTCAATTATATCCTCCAGTGGGTCATCCATTTTTGAAACAGGGCATACAGTTAAAATATGTGTGGTAGTAAGCGTTTCATAACAATTGGAACATTTTGGCGGATCAGTTTTTTCAAAATAGTGTTTGGAGTTAAACAAGCATTTTCCCACTCTTAGGCGGGCCAGCATAATACACTGAGATCGTGTCAACTTTACATTATAATTTAATCTGCTGGTAACCGGATTTTGTTGTCTTCGAATTGTTTTAAATGGGTTGCTTATAGTCCTGGGGAAACATGGAACTTCCGTAACTTGATGTAGCGCCAAAGCTCTTTTAGCACCGCAGTCCGCACTTTCATTTCCCTGAATTCCAATATGGGAGGGAATCCATAGTATCAGAATTTTTTGTGTTTCATCTTGCAGCCGTAACATATCGTCATAGATGCCGTTTTGATTCTTAATTAACGCCCGAGTTGCACTCAGGCTATCAGTGCAAATTAAAGCCTTTGTACCCTGTTCGATGGCAAGATAAATTGCTGTCCTAATAGCAGCAAGTTCTGCCGTGAAAATGCCTGAGTGGTCGGGAAGTCTGGCTTCCCTTACAGTTAAAAAATGTGTACTCGAAATTTGTTTGGCTATAGAATAAGACGTCAACCCGTTTTGGTAAGATCCGTCTGTATAGAAAATTTCATCTGGAGAAAAATCTAAAGTTTTTTGGCAGAACATTCTCTTAAAACATGTGGGATCTGTGCTATTTTTGGCTAGGCAACTCAGGCCAACATCTACCTTTACAAACGTATTACCCCATTTAGGAGTAGGTTTTTGTGGTATTGAGATATTATATTTTTTCAGAATTGCAATTACATTGCTTGTAGCCGACGGCGGTTGAACAGTTGTAGAGGTCAGATGTTTCCACAGTGACTCGTGTAAACCATCGGACGAGATAGTAATGGATCTGGATGCCATATTAACGGCAGTCTTCTCAAATAAGTTTAGAAAATCCGAAAATTTGGACTCACTTCTCAAGCTGTCCAGCGGTGTTGTCCGGAGTAGACCAGAGGCGGTTCTAAAGCAGTTGTTTAAGGAGGTGTTGATTTTATTGATATTTTTCTTTGACGTCCAGCCGTATATAGTAATACCATGTAAGATTGTTCCCATTACTAGGGAGCGACAGATGTTTAATGCCGTTTCAATATGGGGTCCCTTGTTACGACAGCAAATTAGTTTTAGAATGTTGTTGATTTTACTTAATTTATGGGACAATTGTCTTACGTGGTAGTTCCATAGAAGATTTTTGGTAAAATATAAACCCAAAATTCTCATCTTATCGAGAAATTCAAGATCCACATTTTCTATGCGAACCATATGATCAACGCAAGTCCTCTTTCTGCACACGTGTAGAACTTCGGATTTATGAGCTGGTAAAACAGCACCTCTGCTTTCCGCCCATAACTGTATTTCGGTGGCCAAAACGTTTAAATTTATATTCACTGTTTCCTGATTTCCGGACGCAACAGCAAAAATATTGTCCGCATAAATACCAACAAAATCGATTCCGGGTAGGTTTTCGACAGCTTTCGCCAGAGAATTCGCATATACAGTATACAAAACCACAGAAAGTGGGGAACCTTGGGGAACTCCATTGTCCAAAGCGTACGTCGTAGAATAATAACCGTCAATTTTCACTGATATTCTACGGTTGTGAAGGAATGATTTTAAAATTTTTAAAATTTGACCTGGGATACCCCATTCATTTAATTCGATTAATATATACGTTGATATTACTCTGTCATAAGCCTTTTCTATATCCTTTGACAGTACTAGGCTGTGTTTGCCATTTTTAAGGTTTTGACGTAATGTTTCTTCGAGCTGGTGGCAAATTGTATGGACTCCACGTCTAGGCATAAAAGCATGTTGCAATTTTGACAAGTTATTTCTAGTATACTTCCAGAAACGTTTTGCCAAAATCTTTTCAAAGATTTTAGATAATACTGGCAGTAGTGAAATTGGTCTGTAGCCTTCCAAACTATTTGCGTTTTTCCCCGGCTTCGGTATCGGTGACAATATTGCGCCTTTCCAATCATGTGGGTAGATACCAACGGCTAAGATGTTGTTATAAAGTTCGCAGAGCCGGAATTTGAGATCATTTGATGCGTTTTTAACCATGTTGTATGTTATTTTGTCTCGTGCTGGAGTGGATCCTCTCAGAGATTTAATCGTTTCGTCCAGTTCTGAAACCAAAATTTTGTGTGTTACTACTGAAAAATTAACGTATGCCTGTTGTGTATTGTTGTGTTGTTCAATATTTAGCATATTTTTCTCGCTTATGATTTCGGAATCGAAAGCTTCATCAGAACTAAGGGATGACCAAAAAGAAGCAAAACTCTCCGCAATCTCAGAGGGATGTGTTATATTATTGTCATTTAAGTAAATGGTTGGAAAGTTCCTGATCCGATTTGCTCTTAAGTCATTAACCTTGCTCCAAAGCATACGAACATCCATGGATGGATTCAGGGTATTTAGAAAATTTTCCCATGTATTTCTTTTTGCTGTCCTGCATTCTTTTTTTATTTTCGCACAGATTTTTTTGTATTTGACCATATTTGTGATATTACGTGTTCTTTTAAACCACTTCCATGCCTCATGTTTTAGGCTAATTAATTTTGATATTTCAGAATTGAACCAAATTGGGCTATTCTTCACTCTGGGTTTACAGCTCATTTGAATTGATTCGTTTGCCGATTTTCTGAAGATGCGTTTTAATTGGGCTGCTTCTCTGTTAATATTTGAGGACTTTTCAAATTGAACGGACGCTAGATCTGCTTTCTTTTTAAAAAGAGACCAGTCAGCGCCTCTTTCTATAAAACGAGGGGAAATTTTCTTGTGATCACATCAACATCATTTGTAATTCTAATGGGAAAGTGATCAGCAACTTCCGGCGTAGGCAAACAGGTCCATTTTAGATGTGGAGCAAAGTTTGTGGAGGACATGGTGACATCAACAGCAGTTAATGTATTTCTGGTGTTGAGTAATGTAGGAGAACCATCGTTTAGAATAACAAGGTTGTTATCGTTTGCAAAGTCCTCAAATATTCTACCGTTTTGTGAGTTAGAGGAAGAACCCCATAAAATATTTTGCGAATTAAAATCTCCTAATAATAAGTGGTGTTCATTTACACCAATTGGTATTTCATTCACCATTAAATTGGTTAAATTTATGTGTCCCTCCTTGTATACATTTGTTATATAGAGATCTTCGTTTGCACTAATTACTATTGTTTGGAAAAGTAAGCTATTTGTGGATTTAATATGTTGTTTAACGTTTAAATTATTCTTGACTAGAAATGCTATGCCAGATTTTGCATAATCGTAGTCACTATTGTTATGGTGAAAAACTCGAAAGCCCGGAAGATGTAATAATTTTAAATTTTTTTTAACTATGTGTGTTTCTTGTAATGCAATGATATTTGGCTTATGCCTTGCCACTAGGAGTTCCAAAGCAAATTTATTGTTTATGAATCCTTGTAAGTTCCACTGAAGTATAGAAATGCTTAGGTTTATCATAATAAAGTTTATTTTCGTTTATTACCCCCTGGGGAGTATTTCATTGAATTTTTCAGGGTTTTAGGAGTGATAATAACGTTCAGCTGTGGAAAATTTTCGTACATCTGTGAGCATGGCGATTTATTATTTTCCTCAGTGTTGTTGCTTATATTCTCTGTTGGGGAGTTTAATCCTAAACCGTCATTTATTTCTTGTATAATCATTTCCTCAGTAATATCTTCATCGGTATCCGGTTTAGAATAATAATCACTTTTTTCTTCACTAAAAATCCAGTCATCCTCAAGAGAGTCGTTGTTCTCTGATTCGTGTGTTGTTATGTTAGATTTCCGTGTGTTTATGTTTTTGTTGAGAGAAATTAATTTAGAATATGACTCAGAAACTGTTGAGTGAATTATGTCTGTTATCGTTTCTGCACTTGTTGCTTTGTTGTTATTGGCTGTTTTTGAGTGAGCGCTGTTTGTTGGTTTCTCTATTATGTTTAATTTGTTTTTAATTTCTGCGTTGTTAACTGTTGATGTGGTTTGTATTTGTATTGGCTGTGTTGCTATGTTTGTTTTAATGTTTTTGGATTTGGAAATTACTGTATCATTCTCCATATTGTCTGTTGATAGTATTTGGTCTATTGGTTGTTTTTGGTTTTTCGCATGTTCTGTTTTGTTTTGCATGGTTATTTTCTGTGCGGAATTTTCTTTTAATGACGTGGGATTGGTGTTTAAAATTTGTGCGTAGGTGGGATTTTGTTTGCCATTTCTTGAAACTGGCTTTAGCGTATTAAGGGTGGGATTTTCATTGAAAAGCTTCCAAGCTTCTCGTGTCGTACATCTTTTGGAAATTCTTATATTATTGACGGATTTATGTTTCCAGAACGTAGGACATTCTGAATCATATGATGGATGACCTTCAGTTTGGCAGTTTACACAATATTTACTAGTACAAAGTTCATGTATTTCACTTTGACCACAATCACGGCATAGTTGAACATTTCTGCACCACTTTTTGGTGTGACCAAGTCTTTGGCAATTAATACATCTCATGGGGTTGGGAATGTATTCTTGAACTGGAACTCTTTCCCAGCCAAGTTTCAAAAAATCCGGACGATAAATAAGATCAAAGGTGATTATAGCTGCACCCGTTGCAACAATTTGATCATTTTCCTTCTTTGTAATTTTACGTACCTCAACCACTTTTTGATCTTGGAGCAATTGTTGTAGTTCTTCTTGAGGGATGTCTTTAATCTTTCGTGAAAAGATTCTGCCTTGTACAGTGTTCAGAGTTTTGTGCATAGAAATTTTGACAGCGATGCAATCGATAAAATTAGCTTTTAAAAATTTTTCAGCTATTTTATTATTTGGTACTTTAATAAGCAAATCGCCACTTCTCATTTCCTTAACTTCAAGTCGGTCTCGTGATATGTAATCCAGTCCTCGTTCCACTTGAAATACATTGTGCGATGCTAATGGAGCAGCCTCAACATTTGTTTGCAAAGACACTGTTGATGCAACCAAATAACGTGGTAGATTGTGTTGATTATCTGTTGTTTCTGGTAACGGTATAAAATCTTCAGCTCGAGGTCGTTTGTTCCTGATAATTTTACTTTTTCCGGGTGAGGAGGCAAGCTCCCGAAACCGGTTATAGTCCGGGGGATGAACCCCGTTCATATTGCTCACACTGTAAGTTTTACCAGGTAATTAAAATGCACTCTAGTAAAAAACAAAAGTTATCAGAATAAACGTAGCAGAACACAAAAACACAGTTCTCTAAACCTCTCTTTGCAGAGAAATACGCACTAAGTCTGCTATTGTACAACAACCGATAGTTAAATACACGACCTTACACGGCGGTTGCCCGACAAAGACTGTCCGCTACAGTTTTATTATCTAGTTTTAAATATATTTTACGACCATTTATTATTAACCCTTGAACACACGGGTATTGCTGTTTTCGGATAAAATTTTAATTTTTTTTAATGATAAATAAATGTTATTAAAGTTAAAATTGCACATAGTAGAAAAAACTGCCTTTTGAGAAACATTTTTTTTTTTTATTAAAGTTCAAAAGTGTTTTTTGTGTTCACTGAACAATGAGATTAGTTCTAAGATTCAATATCGTTTTAAATTATTCTTTCGAAAGCCAGAAAATCTTAACACAATTTTTTTAATAATTCCAAAGTAATGGCCGATTTCATTTATTTATTTAAATATAAATTCTGTGGCATTTTGACAAAACATCTTAATTCAAATTCAAAAAGTTAAAAAAAAACATTTTTCTGTACGTTTTTAAAATTTTGTATTATTTTTCTTTAATTTTGGTGTAAATTATTATTTGATAAAAATGATTTTTATAACAAGTTTTTGTCAAAATGTGTTTAAAACTTGTTTTTCATGTCAAATAAAAATAAAATTATATGAAAAACTTTTTTTAAATATGGCCTTAGTTTCACAAAATAAACTAATTATACTACTAGTCATTGCTAAAAGCTGTTTTTTGTAAGATGTGGTTAATAATTAAAATAAATATTGGAATTAAAGGAAATTATTAGTTAGTTCGTACGTTGGTCCCGTTTTTTTCATCAAATATTTGACAAGTGTGACTATAGCTTAACACAACTTTCCGTAATGTCTTAAATTTAGTAATACTTAATAAAGTACCAATTTATCAATAGCTTTAATAAAATTTTATTACATAGTATCAAGATATATATTTTAAAAAAAATCCCAAACTTCCTTTAACTTAAAAATGATTGTTAAAAATTTATAAAAAAAAGTATTTAGATAAAATAATGTGTAAAGTTTAATAATTTTATTCAAACGGTTGTAATTGGTTAATAGAAAAAAAATCAATTTAATTAGACTTGTAGAATCAAATTCAATAAGTCGCTTAAGCAAATTTAATATATACCAAAGAAATAGATTTAAAACATATAAATAATAACTTTAACACTTAATTCAATATTAAAGTATTATTTAAAAATATAAGTATATAAGTATAAGTATAATTAACGTTAACGTTAATATTCTATGCGAATGTTCACTTTCGAAATCGTTGAACAGGCAGTAATTTATTTTATTTTATAAAATTTAAATAAGCTTTTTTTAAGTACATATTTAAATTTTTATTGAATTTAAAATTTGAATTCATTTTTTCACAAAATGTAAACAAAGCTTGACATTCAGTATACACACAAAAAAATAAACAGATAGATGACTTGAAAATGTCACCTGTATGAATTCGCCTTGGGTCACCTGGTGTAAATTCGCCTTGACACATACTTAACATTTCATTTTAGGAAAAAATGGAATTATTTTTAATTTTATTTTTTATTAAAATATATGTAGAATATATTTATTTATTATGTAGAATATAAAAAAAAAATGTTTACAAACAATTTAGAAAAATTTAAGTATTTTGGTTTATTTTTAAAATTAGCTTTAAATTTCTTTTATAAAAGCCAATAAATATTTTGTACGTAAATTCAAATATATATGTATGTAATAGAAAAATTATTAAATGTTAAAAATTATAAAATTTTGTATACGAATTTTCAGATAAAATTATATAAAATTATTACTGATTTTTCATAATACATACATTAATTAATAAGTCACAATATAAAGTGATAGAAATAAAAAATAAAAATCTTATTCAAACATGTTAATCAAAATAAATTTCTTAAAATAGTACACAATATTTGACAAATTTAAAAAAATAAAATAGTTATCAAGGCGAATTCATGTAAACGGTGGTGTCGATACTACAACAAGTAACAACACCAAAAACACAACAATGTATTTTTTTGTTGCTTTCGTTGCCGATATGTCAAAAACACAAGTAACTTTTGACGTTCCTCTCTCTAATTAAGAAAAAAAGTAGCACAGCTGTGTTTTCAACGCCACCTGAAAGTCAATTCGCCTTGATAGTTATATAAAAAAAAATATTTATAAAGAAAAAAAAAAAATAAAAACTGATCAATAAAACGTGCATGTTTTAAAAATATTTGATAACAATTAATCACATGCTTTTGCTTTTCATTTAAAAGGTTTCTGTTGCATTGTAAGTATTTTGTATATATTATAATAAGAAGTCCTTGTTTATTATAATACCAACAAATTATTAAATTCGAGTATCAAGAGATTCTTATTTAATCAGAATCTGAAGAAATATTATTGCAACTAGTTTTGGGTGAACGTTTATTACTAAAATATTGTCCATTTTGTATATATGGTCCACGATAAGTAACTGAATTTTTATCAGTTTCATAAATCTTTACCTCAAACAATAACTCAGGACGTTTAAGAGCACATCGTATGTTGTCCCATATAAAAACAGTTAAGTTTTCAGTAGTGCTAGGCTGTAAAAGATTTTTTTTAATTTAACATTTCTATATAGCATACATAATTGTTAGCTTTTAACCTTACCACATTTTGAAAATATTCAACATCTTTGTCTAGGTTTTTATGATCCAATTGTTTGAATATCACACCATCCATAGCCAGCTTTAGATCGGTAATATTCATTATCATTCCAGTGCGTATGTTAATGGGACCACGTACTGTTACTTCAACTAAAAATAAAATTTAAGACGACATTTAAGAATTCAAACAAAATTAAAAATGTATACATATCGCACTTGATCAGCAAGAGGGTACATATTAACACAAAATTTTTAATTTTTTCACTTTTTGGAAAAAATCGACACGTAATATTCATATCTACCTGTTGTAAAATAATCGAGCTACTTTGTCTACTTTTTGGTAATGAAATGGGTTGGTTTTAAAATTATTTTTCATATGCTTTTAATATTAAATGAAAAATTGTTTTGCTTCTACGCAGAATAAACAAATAAAGTGAACTCACAAGAGCAGCTGTTTGCAGTGATTTTGTTTGGCGTCAATTTTTTTTTGTTTATTTACATTTTTTATAAAGGCATTTTGACATTTGCCGTCTCAATTCTAGCAACAAAATGTCTGTTGTTTTTTCTATTGTTTCATTATTGTAGTAGTATTGAGGTCACTTTGTTAATACATTTTGCTTCTACAGAAAATTTTTAAACTTCGAGTTAATACTCTCTTGTTGCTTAAGACATACATATGACATAATGTTAGGAATTAGGATTTTTATAGATTATTTCGTTGACTTTTATTGACCAAAGAAAGTTTTGATATGAGTCAATTATGAACTCATATATGTTGCTAAAAGTAGGAATAAAACCCTACATGTAGGTGTTTTTATCACTAAAATGTTACCGTAGAGAAAATCGGTCAGATATTTTTTTCGGTAAAATGTACATAGGTCCTTTTTTGAAAAAAAAAAAAAAAAAACTACAATATCTTTACAATATATAACTTATTACAATATCCTCCTTACAGGCATACCTTAACAAGAGCAGAAAGTATTTTATAGCTGTTAAAAATTCTTAAGCCCATACAATTTGTATCTAGAATACCGAAATAGCGTGGCGGCATCATTTTGCAATGGGAAAGTTGGTCACTATTGTAAATAAATAATAGAAATTTAGCTATTTTTAGGTAATTTTTTTATTTCTATTATGTGGGTTTTATTAATAAAGAAAGATAACACAAATGTTCGTGAAACAGCGTTGGCGCTTTTGTGAAGTTAAAGCATATAAGCGTAAAAGCTAAGCAGAAGAAAACGTTCCGCCAACGAGGTTTCTTTATCCATTCCCCAAGTACTGCCGGCTAGTGACTTGAGGACCTTGTTCCTACTCCGCAATTTATTGCATACTGCAGTGGTATGCGCAGAGGACGAGAAAAGGCTGTCAAATGTAACCCCTAGAATTCTAGGGAGGTTCAGTGTCGGAATTTTTACACTATTACATCCCATGTTATAAAACATTAAATTTTTCAGTTGTTTCATTTAAAAAAAATAACTTCAAAAGAACAAAATTGCAAAAACTCATAAAATTTTTCATAAATTTTCAAATTTTGTCCACTGTAACTCTGTCATTTCTTGACCAATGTTTACAAACGACCCATGGTTATTTTGAAATTTTATAACCTTTCACCAAAAAAAAAAAAGAAATACATAATTCGTTTGATATTTTTGAAGATATTTGCATTTCAGTCGCAGCATCTTTTTTAAAAACAAAAATAACGGTTATTTTGGAATATCTCAAAAACTGTTCTACTTTTGACTTCATATTCGGATTCAGCGGGATATTTTACATAAAGATTAGGTGTCAAATTAATTTGGTCAAAAAATTGTCACGTAGTGTAATTGTTCACTTTAAAGTTAAATAATTTATTTAAAAATCATTTATTTTTTTTGCGTTCATTCGCTAAATATTTATTTTACGCAGTGGAGACAGCTGATGAACGGCTGACGAGATGAGTTTACCTGTTTGAATTCGCCTTGGCACAAACCGAACTGAATGACAAGCTTATATATATATATATATATATATATATATATATATATATACACTTCCAATTGTTGTGAAGGGTTTAAAAATAATTTGTGGCACAATTGTGGCGAAGACAGGAAAAAAATTAAAATTTTTTTCAGAGTTATGCACGTGAGAAAAATTTAATGTTCTTCAAAAGCCAAAATAATAATGAGGCCATAAAATCTGAATGGCAGCCAAACTAGCAAAATCAAATATGAAAAATGAATCCGATTAGTACTTCGAGGAACTCCACAAGAGCGCGTTTGCACTCGAGGACTTCAAAAATTTGAGCTATGGGCCAAAAATGGTTAGAAACAGTGTTTAATAAATTCCGAAGTTTCGGCCAATTCACTTTAAAAAAAAACACCATTTATATTATTTATCATCAATAAATTGGAAAATATAACTCTGGGTCTCCACATAGCAATATTTATTGCGGCAAACGGCATATTTGATTGACCCATTAAATTGGCGACGTGTGGACCGCACATTGGCATGAGTGGCAATCCATTGCGCAATGATTGTTCTTCTTCAATCTGCTGTAAAATAAGTTTTCATTTATTTGGCGTTTCATTTCTCTGTACGTTTGTTTATGGCAAAGCTATTTCAAAGGTTTTCCAACAATATAATCAGCAATTATTGCGCCACTGTTCTGCCGACGATTTTTCCAGTGCTTAGCAAAAAAAAAAAAAAAATTGCTAAGTGGAGACCCAGCGTAACAGAAATTAATGAATTATTTAAGGAAACTCGGAGAGAATTTTTCGTTCTACTTACACATAAAATGCAAATTCTTTCTCGAGTAAAATTTCTCAAAGTACTTATCGAAACTAATTACGGTCATACTGTGCAATTGTGTCTCTATCGTTATTTATTAAGTTATGTTTAAGTTTTGCTTTAATTTATTTTAGATACATACTTTTCTTTTAGTTAATTGTAGAAAGTTTAAAAAAATTAAATTTCTATGTTTGAACCATAGCTTGGGAATAATGATTTGAAATCCTAATGATTACCAATTGGATTAGATTTTTTAATTGTGCTGAAAAATTGATTAGTAATGATTAGTTAGTCATTTTAGACGATTACTAATTGATTAGATTAGAAATAATCAGAAATCTAATCACAATTAGTGACGATTAGCATTTCTAATCAAATCTAATCAAAACTAATCCAAAAAATAATTGATTAGATTTCTTGATTATTTTTGATTAGATTTGATTAGATCAACTATTTTTAACTATTTTTGTGAAAAGAAAATATTTTTTTATCACATTTGTTGGTATATTTACATAATGTAACAGTTTTTGAATATTGCATAAAATTGCATACGGTGCACCCTGTTGTTGTGTTATTATTAATGTTAATTTTTTTATTCAAATTAAAGTGTTCAAAATTATTGGTAAGTAAAAATGCACGGATTTTTTTTCTTTTATTTATTGTTTTTTCGCCGTCGTGAAAATTTAAACAAAATGCAAACTTTATATGTAAAACAAAAATTTCCAATTTATTTTCGAAATGCCATAAGCAGTCAGTTTTACGCTTACTTAAATGACCCGGATCCCGGCCCTGAAATTTCGACCAAATATAATGTTTTGAAGGAAGCATTCCTATCGTGTAACACCCCACTGACATCGTCAGCACCCGTTGAACGGCTATTCTCATTTGCAGGCATCATCAATAGTCCAAGACAAAATTCATTGTCAGACTTTTCTTTTGAAAAGTTGGTATTAATGAAGTCTAATGTAAATTTTTTGTGAATTATAATACATATATGGGCATTTCTCCAGAAATGTCAACCACAGCCAAAAAATTCAAAGTCTATAAAAGTATGTTGTTTTAACATATTTTTAAAAATGTAAACAAATTATACATTAAATCACAACATACTTTGAAATATTCAAATGCAAAGTCGAACAAGTGCTAAAGTTCTGTTTTGAATATTTCTATTGACCGTGTTGTTTTGCTAAATGATCCTAATGGGAAACATTATGCATTGACAATTGCTTTTTAAATCTCGGTTTATATCCAAACAATATAAGAAAAATGCAAACGGAACGATGCGATAGCCAGTTACGGCAATTATTTTCTTTGCTTTGCCCTATATTTCGATGTAGCGTGCGACATTGAAAAAGAACATTTGTTATCAGTGCGTCGAGGGTATTTGTACAATGCTCATCAAATATTAGTAACAAACAGATATTTTAGTTGCAAATTTAATAAAAAAAATTTTGCTGAAAAATAATCAGTGCTTTTCTCTTGGTACTTATTTTAAATTTGTAGCGTGCGACATCGTAAGTGTAAAATGCATTAATTCAAAAAAAATTTTATTCTAAAATATCTTTATTTGCGATGGCCAATAACTACAAGCAGCAAGATAGCTTATTTCATTATAAAAAACTTTATTTGAGAATAGCAATACTATTTTCAGTTAAGTTTGTTTTTGTTCTATATTTGTATTTTTCTTTATTGACGATATTTTTTTTAAGTTTATAATTTTTGGTCGGAAAATAAATATATAAAATGTATTTAAAATAAAGTAGAATCATCTAACGGATGTCTTATTACATAAAAAGTAAAAACGTAAACATAAAATTAAGATGGAACAAAATGTCGCATGCAACATGTAGCGTGCGACGGTGATTAAAATTAAATTAAAAATATGCTACACAATATTTTTGAATCAAATAAAAAGCATTATTAAGATACATCAATGCATAATATTTTAAAATTAGTCGCATTAAAATATTTCATCAGGTTTCGCTGAAATCAGTGTTTGAACTGTTTGCCGTAAAAGCGACTTCTGTTTTTGTCGCATGCAAATGCCTTGGTTTTTTTTAATTTTCTTGAAAACGCACAATTGCTCAAAACCAACATTTAGCACAAATTATGGAGCTAATCAAGAGCTATAAGTTTCGCCTTTTGTCAAAATAAAATTAATGTTTTGGTATATGTTTTTTTTTCACTTTTAAGGCGTACGAATGTCGCATTCGACATTAGAGAAATGCCCATATATATAATGTAATGTATGTATGTTGCAATATATAATGCAATTTTATGCAATATTCAAAACTGTAACATTATGTAAATATAGCAACAAATGTGATAAAAAAATATTTTCTTTTCACAAAAATAGTTAAAAATCAAGAAATCTAATCAATTATTTTTTGGATTAGTTTTGATTAGAAATGCTAATCGTCACTAATTGTGATTATATTTTTGATTATTTCTAATCTAATCAATAAGTAATCTGAAATTTTTATAAAAATTAAATTCTAATGATTAGATTATTTTAATTCTCTAATCGTAATGATTTCTAATTGTAATCGAAATTCCCCAGCTATGGTTTCAACGCAATTAAATTATATAAAGAAAAATTAGGACAAATAAATAAAAAAAAAATAAGATATGTATGTACTATGCCTATTTCTTTATCTCTAGCGCCAATTTGACTATGTATTTAAGAATAAATTTATTTAATATAAAACAGATGTACTTTTTCCTTTTTGCTTGTTGATAATAAAGTTTCAGTTTTAAAATAATCTTTGCACCCAATTAAAAATCATTGAGATGGCTTTTTTATGTTTTTAATCTTTGCTAAATTAGTTGTCTGTGATGAACACTATGTCGGTACCAAGAGTTGCACGGTAAGTTATTCATATACTTTTAGTTCACTTACCCGTATAGTTATGACCATGACCATTTGGGTTATTGCACTTGCCGTAGATTTCAGCATTTTCCACATCACTTAAGTGTTTGCTTAAAAAAAAATTAAATAAAAATATTATTTAACAAAAAATGTAAATACACAAACAATAAAAGTGCAAGGAAGCTTTTTATATACATATATGTAAATGTTATTAACAAGAAAGTATAGACGGACGAGCTCGACTATATGGTACTCCATACAGTATTTAAAGACATTTATATGCTTGCCGAAACAAAATTAGTATGAGGTGAAGATATCTGTTATATGTGTTCATATACTTGCCAAAACAAAACTGCTATGAGGTTCAGATACATATAAAAGTTATTTGTGCTGAATACTAGGATCTAGATGCATAACTACATATCTGTGGCATTTTTACATAACATCTTAAGTCGAGATAAGATAGCAAAAAAGTTTTTAAAAAAAGCTTGGCGAAGCAATCATTTTTATTAAATAATAAAATAAGCCGAAATTAAAGAAAAATTCCGTTTATAATACAAAATTTTAACACGTTGTGTGCCAAGTGTACCGCCGGCTGTCACATGTATAACGGTACAAATAACACACATATACAAAAAAAAATTTTCACAAATTCATTTGTTATCACAAAAATATTAATTTACGCTTGTTTTCATATATTGGCACCTTAGTAATATATATTTTTTTTGTATGATGGCACTCGACGTGTTAAAAACGTTAACAAAAATTTATTTTGAATGAAAATTCGTACCTATGATTAACAGCATTTTTTTGTCAAAATGCTACAGATAGGTATATGAAAATTATATTTATTGTTACAGCTCAAACTTATAATACCCTCTCCCACCAAAGGTGTGTTTAAAGGTAAACAAAAAAATTTTTATTATAATAAAACGCAAATAAAAAGAAATAAAAAAGTTATTTTATGTAAAATTCAAAGCCTTAAGTTAAAAATTACCTGTGTAAACGATGACAAGCACTGAAAGTCTCTTTGCGGGTTAACAAAGCAACTGGTTGGTGAGCCATTTTAAAGTGGGAAATTTTTAGAAATTATTTAGTTACTTTGATAAAGCCACAGCACAAAATATTATTTTCAAAAGATTGTATTTTTGATGTTATTGAAGCTCTTAATTGAGGTAAGCCAACGGCTGCAATGATAATGGTTAAACACGCGGAAATGTTTTTTCTTCACCACGATTTTAAAGGTTGTTCTACAAACTAGTTTGCCAATTACAATGTATTTATTTTTATTACGTTAAATATTAATAAATAAATAGCACACAAAAAGAGCTAAGGTTTTATTTATTATATACTCAATGTAGTTTCAGTCGTAAAAAAATTTTCGTTCCAATCTTGTGTTTGTGTTCTCCGTTTGTTTTTTAATGTGTTGCTGCCTTGCTGCTACCGTTGTTTTTTAAAACGTAAACTTTTTATTCTTTGCACTATTATTTAATCATTTTGTTGACGTTTCATTTTCGTTTTTTCCGTGCTACCAGATGTTTATTAAATGTAAAGCATATTAAATAGGTCTCAAGGCGAATTCAAACAGGTAAACTCATCTCGTCAGCCGTTCATCAGTTGTTTCCACGGCGAATTAAAAAATATGGTCAAACGTCAAAATATGATTTTGTTTTGAGAAGAAGTTGAATGAAAAGTGTTAAAAATATTATTTTTATAATAAAAAAATTGCAAAACTGCGAATGATTGAAGCTGTTTGAATAAATATCGAAAAGTTTTTTCTCGACGCGAGAGTTTCTCCTATTTGGCAGAAGATATCTAGTCAATTCATTATTAGTTCGACCTACCGACCATTTAAAATAAATTGAGTTATAAATACATACATATGTACATATGCATGCATATACTATAGGGATGGGCAAATTGAAAAAGTATATCGATATATATCGTATCGATATTTTTTAAGAGTATAGATATATCGACCCCTTTGCGCGAAATTATCGTATGTTACAAAAACCAAATATTACAGGACAGCCATTTTTCTACTTTTCTCTGCGTTCGTTTGCATATCAAAATGAAAATATACATTCAATTTTTGGAGCAACGAAGTGGAATTTGCCTACAATATTTTGTCAGGTGACGTCTCTTTGAATGTAAAACAAGATTGCACCAAAAACTCAATTTCAAAAAAATTGGCATATACGATAATTTCGCGCAAAGGGGTCGATATATTATTTCAAAAATATCGATATATCGAACGTTTTTTCCTGAAACTATTACCAAATTAAAAAAATTTAACTTACCTATCTACATACATAATTATGAACAAACATATCAAGGCCCATTGAAAAGGTCTGCGCAAGAATCCTGATGATCATTGCTTATGTTCTTTTTAGTTGTCAAAAGTTGTTTACAATTTGCTCACATGTGCATGTATACGTTTGTTTACGTTTATGGTATGCCACACATACACGTTTTTTTCCTTTTGCTTTGTATATGTGGTAGTAAATGTTTGACAACTAAAAATAATCGTTTATTGTTTTTGTACAAGTAAGCAGACCTGATAGATGGGCCTTGAAACATATTATGTATATGTATTATTGTTACTTTTTATTGTTTCATTTTATTTCAAAAAATTAATAAAAACAAAAAATTCAATTATAACAAAAACAAAAGGGAAGAATACAAAAAATTAAAAAAAAAGTAAATTAGGAAAAATTTAAATGGAAGTAAATAAGTCACGGTAGTGCCAACTATCCTTAAAATTTGAATTGCACCCCAAAAGTACAAAATTTAACTAGAAATGAATTTGATTGTTTTAGTCAAACCAGTAATAAGTAGATATGGACATCAGGAGCACTCTGTTTTATGTGCTCTACTGCCAATCTGCATCTTGTATCCGGCACTGCTTCTTGTAAATGCCAATCATTTTAGCTTCATATTAGTTTAAAAAACATATCGAGCCCTAACCGCGAAAATAGTGTAAGCGTCAAAAATCAAATTTTACAGGAGAGTTTTTTTATTTTATTTCATATAAATTTTGTATGAAAATTGTCGCTTACACTATTTTCGCGGTTAGGGCTCGATATGATGCAGGCAATGATGCCAATTCTTAAAAAAAACATATTGACTGAAAAACGGCTAAAATTTTGAGTTTTTAATAAAAGAAGACTGACTTTAAAAAATATCGAATTCGATAGTCGTATTTCAATATCGATATATCGGTATTTGAAATATCGGCGATATATATCGATTATTTTTTTAAATATCGATATTTTTTGCCCATTCCTAATATACTATATATTTTTTTAATACCCCCTTTCTGAATCCAAGACATGTTTCACTAAATTTTTTATGGTTACTGAGACAGTAAGCATTAATTTTGCTCCATTTTAAATATTTAAAAGTTTAGTAAGTATTGTTTTGCTCTACATGCCACTGTTTGGCGAATGCAGAAAATTCCTCATCGAAAAACGTAAAAAATAACTTTCACGCTTGCTTTGCTTTATTGCCATAAGAAAAACAAGTAGTTACCTTTGATTTAAGTAATTTTAATTTTGGTTTTTTTCTTTTTTTATTCTGAATCGGGTAGCATATTTTTTTTTCGTACGCCCCGTAAAGTGCACTTTTGCCGAAAAAATATAGTAGGAGCAAAAAAATAGCAACAACTAAATACACAGCAGCACAAAAAGCTGCTATTAAGAAATTAATTAAGAAAAGAGGCGTGTGCGGCAAAAAACAATAATTTTCATTTTTAATAAAGTAATATGAACTTCGTTAATGACCGTTCAACAAAAATTTTTTTTTTTAAATTTGTTTTTTTTTAATTTAAAGATAAATTGATTTCCTATAAAAATCACTTACATTTTTGTGTGTTTGTTTAGTGTTTAGTTCGAAAAAACAATTTCAAATAATTTTTTTTTTAAATTGCAACATTTTACACCCTAAACTCGACAAATAAAAATAAAAAAAAAATATTTTGCACACTTATGCATATCTACTAGAAATATAGTTATGCCAAATATAAAGGAATTCCAACAACATTTTTTTGTTGGGTTGTCTGTTTACAAATAATGCCACATATGCCCGAAGCAGTGGGCTAAATACAAAAAAATGATATCGGGCATTTTTTCAGAAAACTTCATTTAAAACTATATTGTTGTTGTTCGCAACTATGAATTTTTGGCATATGCGCCAAGCCAATAATGAGCTGACGATCTATAGTTCTACACAGCCAAACAGCAATTTTAACTTGTTTATGACACAAGTGATATAAAATTCGAAAAGTCTTGATTTTTAAGATTTATTTTACATCAAACATGCACTGGTTAATAAATTAAACATTTCATTAATTAATTTAATTTTTTTGATCATTATAAAAAATGTTATAATTCTTTATATTACATATAACATTAAACTTAAATGTATGTATGTAATAAGTAAAAATTATTTGTATTAAAATATATGTAAACATACATATATATTTAACAAAGTATTTAATTATTTAAAAAAACTTGTTTTGCTATATATTTATATTTAATATTATAATTAAAAACAATGCGCAACTAAAATTAAGTTGTATGCATTATTTCTGTATAAAAACAACTAAGTTAAAAATAAACTAATTTTGAATAATTTTATTATAAACTTCCTTTTTCCATATACGATTATTTGAAAATTTGTTCCGCTTAAAATAAACCAGTTTCAGACTATGCGACACAACCCTGCAACAATGTTCGTATTTTCTTTTGGTGTCTCTTCGAAAACTAGTACAAGTTCAGATGTTAAGTTTTTTGTTGCAAGCCATAAATTATTTTTTTTAATATAAATTTTTAAAAATTTAAACAAACTAATTAAAGAGGAACATCAAATTGGTGTTACATTGTTTACCCCCCAAGCGTCCACATCCTTTTTCATAATCTTCTGCTTCATAAAATATTTCTGTGAGACATGTCGCATAGTGTCAAACAGGACTTATATGTATAACTTAAAGTTAAAACTAAAAACTACAAATATTTATTTTGTTTTTGTTTATTTTTTCAACCTTTTTGTTTCAATACTTTTATCTTTGGATAAAGGATCTGTGGATTTTCGCTTCATTGCAGTTTGGGTGGGAACTTTCGTAACTGTAGTACCGCCGCCGCTAAAAGGAAGAAGACACAATTAGTCAGTCATTGCTCAGAAAGTATTATTTGCAGACATTAAATTTTTTATAGATCATTTTTTAAGAGCTTTACTTTTTTAATAAAAAAAATTAATTGAGAAATTTCTGAGTTGTAAAAAATTTAATGAAAAATGTACTATTTTTACAGCAAAAATTATAATTATATTTTGTAGAAAAATTAAAAAAAGAAATATTTAAATATGTAGATCATATCTCACTTGATCACAAAGAGAGTAGAAGCTCAAATTTAAAAAGTTTTAGTAGAAAGAATTTTATTAATAATTTTAAAGGTGTTTGTAAATTGACGATTAATTGTTTACCACTTACCTTTTGGTTGGAGCTCCTATTGCTAACTTTTTGTCATTGATATTTGTTTCTATTATGTAGACACCACCTGTTCCAGTCGGATTTTGTTTAGTATCCACTGGTCTTATATTCACAGTGTTCCGTACAGCATTTGAAGAATTTGCCGAAGTTGACGCTGTTGGCGTAGTTGTAGGTAAACGTTTTTGCATTTGAGGTTTAATAGACGTTGAGGATTTAGACAACATCATAGAATTGTTTGAAGGTTGATTTATTGGGGAATTTATTTTAGTAATTGATGCTTTTGATATGGTAGCCATGGAGGAGTTATATTGAGAAATTGACTTAACACTGCTGATAATGGGTAATTTATTACTGCTGGTTACCGTTAAAGACGGAGATGGTGTTAGAGTGGGTGGTTTATTGGCGCTTACGTTGACAGTAGGTGAACTACGTTTAACAATTCTTTTGATAGCTGTGAGCGAGGGTAAATTTGTATTATTGGAAGTTCCATTTTTCGGTAATGCTGAATTGTCAGGGTTGTTATTCAAACGATTTATATTTGATTTGGCCACTGCCGCCGCCGCAGTTTGTTTGGCTAAAGTGGAGATTTGTTGACTTGTTGACCCAGGTTTTGTCATTAAATTTTGATTTTTTGTTGTATTCTTAACATTTGTTATAGTCAAACCAGTTGAAGTTTTAGCGGATGAATTTGGTGGGGGTATGTTAACCATGGTAGAGGCTCTGTGTAAAGGTGGTACTGAATTGTTATTATTGGAATTTGTTGCCTTTTTGTTATTGGCCAGTTTTATTCTAGCCAATAAATTGCTTTGATTCGTTGTATTAGAGCTCGATGATGATTTATTTGCAATCGTTGTTACGGCTGTACTATTAACAGGGCTTGTAGTTCTTCTGAGATTATTGTTTTGCATAATTTTATTTATTTGGGTATTTTGTGTGGTATTAAAGCTGTTATTGTTATTGCTATTGTTTGATTTAAAATTTTGATTTTGTTGTGTTTTATTTGGAGCATTACTTTTAAGAGCCGTCAACGAGATACTGGGGGACAATTCATTCAGTTGTTTCGATATGCTTATTGTACCCGGTGGTGAGGAGGTGGGTATAATTTGCATTTCAGAAGAAGACTTGGAAGATTTGGGATACACAATACCCATATTCAAAGGGGAGTTTGGTTGATTTGATGTTTTATCAGTAGACTTCGAGTTGGGATATAAAATTCCCATATTCAAAGCACGATTTGGGTCAGCCTGTGATGTGGTAGATAAAGACAATGATGCTGAAGCCGATGATACTGATGGTGATGATGCTGAAGTTGCTGAAGGTTTGCTAGAATTTGTTGAACTACTTAAATTAGAACTATTGCCATTATTACTTTGACTTGTAATGGATTTCTGGCTCGACTTAAGATTTGATGATAGTAAATGCGACCCACTTGTAGGTGCTTTCATACCTTTAGCATTAGGTGTAAGCATTGATTTTGTATTTGCATTGTTTAAATTATTGCCACCATCCACATCTGATTTCTTTTGCATTTGCGTTGGATTCGATTTGGTTTTATTTAAGTTATCGTTTGTTTGCTTAGTTGTGTTAGCAGCTGGTAGAGAGGAAGAATCCGATCTTCTATAGCTTAGTAAGCTACTTGCTCTTCCTGGAGAATTAGTATCCAAAGAAGTTAACTGATTACTACTGGAAGAAGGAGAAGACGATTTTGATGAAGATGTACTTGATTTAGCTTTATGTTGTTGTTGCTGCTGTTGTTGTGGCTGCTGTTGTTGGTGCTGTTCATAATTGGGAGTATTTCTTGAATTTGGCCTTTGTTGTTGAGAATGTGGTTGTTGTTGTTGTCCTTGTGGCTGGGATTGAGGTTGTGGCATGTACGGAGGAGGTCCTGAAAACAATCCCATAGCCGAACCACCTTTTGAGCCACCTGGTAAATTAATATTTTTATTGCTTGATCCGCTTTGTTTTGTATTTTTAGTCTTAGAACTATCAAGAATCGTTGAACCCGATGAAGATAAACCAAAATCTCCTGTATAATTGTACATGCTGTTGTAAGAACCTCTTAAGGACTGTTTATATTGCTCAAATGCCGATAGTACCGCCGCTGAATTACTAGCATTTGCTAAGCCACCCGCTGCCATATTACTGGCCGATGTTATTGGTAAATTTGTATTTAATGCTGATGGCGAAGTATACATTGAGGCAGATGTTGACATTTGTTGTAACGCTGTACTGCTGTTACCTAAACTGTTGGGTAAATTCATAGCGGCCGCATTTGCCCCCAAAGTTTGCAAACCGAACATACTTAAATCTCCTAATGCAGCTAATGGATTCGTAGCTACTGATGATGCTGTTGAAGTTGTTGGCATACGTCCGGGTCCACCACCGGTACTTAATCCCGGAAGCGAGGCATAGGGGCTCATATCCGCATATGTAGAACCTATATTTTTGTAATAATTATACAAGTCAATGTATTGCTGAGTGTTGTGAGCAGCATTGGTATTTTGACCCAATAATGATTGCAGAAAGTTTGGGTTAAACCCTCGATTATAATTGAAAAGATGTGACATCTGTTAAGAATGTTTGTTAAAAAATAGATTTAATTAAAAGTGGACTTGTTTTATTAAGTTTAAACAAAAAAAATATATAAAAAACTAAAAGAAAGATACTCAATTTGTAAATGAAAAAATATCTATATTTGTTTATAAACATACATACGTATCGCACTTGCTCAGCAATACTTTATTAACTCAAATTTTGAAAAATTTCATTAGAAGCAAAACAATTTCTAATTTTACAGTAAAGGCATATATGAAAGGGTATTTTTTAACCAACCGTTTCATTACCAAAAAGAAGACATAATAGCACGATGTCGATTTTTTCCAAAAATTTAAAAAGTAAAATTTTGAATTAATACACTATTGTTGAACAAGTGCGATATGTATATTAATTTATACTTGGGGGAAAAAAGCGATTTTGATGCAAAAGCAGTTTAAAAGCTCTAAGAACACAAACAAAATTAGAAGCGATACTGGACATAAGAACAAAACAAAAAAAATTAAGGACATAAGGACATAAGATATTTTAGTTGAAAATATAATTTGATCCCAGCAAAAAACTTTGGAAGTTGCTCAAGTAGAAGGGATATTTTCATGTCTTCTTAAGCACTTAACTACTTGAATGAATTTAAATTGCCTTCGAAAACTCGAATAAATTTAAAATAAGTGAAAAACTACATGCAATGCACCCATTCAACTCTTATTTAGGAATTACAATTTTCCACTATAATTTGGTATTATTTATAGATTGAAAGGGGACGAATATTATATACAATTGACTTTAATGATTGATTTAAATTTTTTTAATATATACATTTTATTTGCAAAATGCATGTACATAATTCTTGATGAAAGTAATGAAATTGTTATTAAAATGTTAATAATATAACAATGAAATCACATTAACTACTTTGTGAAAACTTATTTGCAATTCTACATATACATGTACATTGTTTACTTTGTATTCAAATCATTAAAGATTCATGCTTTTCATTCACAAGCATTTCAGTTAATATTTCGGATCAATGAAAACCCCGTTCTAATCACTGAACTTTCATTGGTTCTAAGCAATATTTTAAATGACGACCAGTTTACCCAAATGTGAACCCAGTGCATTATCCGCGGAACCCATGCATTTACTACTTCTTTTGTATGTCTTTTTTTGCTGGGATGGTGAAAGATATTAATATTTGAAAAAATCGTTTTCTCTCTAACAATACATTAGCATTTATAAAGATAAATTCAAGAATAACAAGTAAGAGTGGTATATTCGGTTATGCCGAATCTTATATATCCTTCACCATGCTGCGATAAAAACAGAGCTATATAAATACGGAATGCCAAACCTATATATACCCCTTTACCATCGGTGTAGGGTTTAATAATAAATTTCATCAAAGTAATTTTTGGGAATACACAATTTTCATTTTGTTTGTCGTGCTTAATTCCCAATTTTTATTCTTGATTAAAAAAACACTGAAATTTATTGCTGATGGCATAAGCTATTCCTTTACGCATTTCATTTTAATTAATGTTGGAAGAATTCCAATAAATTGTTGTGGGGAATGTAGGAAGAGATAAACTCACTGTTTATTGCTGATGTTTATGTTTAAACTTTGATATTGTTACAAGTAGAACTGTTGCTTAAAATTCTTATACGCTTAACAGTTTTATTTGGTTAAATAGCTTTAGTTTTTGTAAAATCTTTTTGGATGAAGTTTCCTGACGATCTGGCCTAAGAAACCAGTGAAATGCGCATAGGAATAGCTTATCCCATCAACTATAAATATCAGTGTTTTTATCAAGAATAAAAATTGGGAATTAAGCACGAATAACAAAACCATTTAAATGAAATTCTCAATTTTAATTGGAATTTCCTCAAACTCATCTGGAATTTTCTTATATTCATTGAAAAATTAGTGTAGTTCCATTGACCATACTTTTGCAATTTGAAGTCGCCAAACCTTTTGCGATTGCGAATTACAAAATTCCTATTATGCGATTTCAAGCCTGAATCGCAAATGTTAAGTGTTTTGCGATTGTCCGAACATGCCCGATAGAAAATAAAAAAGTTTTTTTTGGCTATAAAAAAAAATTAAATGTAAAAAAAGAGTAAAAACAAGTTACTTATTGGGAAAAAAATTCAAAATTTTAAAAAATGTTGGTGCAAAAAGATTTTTGGAGATAAAAAGATCAAAAAAATGAGATTGAAAAATATTAAAACAAAGAATGCTTTCTGCAAAAAAAGTGAAAACACACAACTTTTACCGAAAGATAAAAAATAAAAAACTTATTTACCAAATATGAAAAACTGGGAATTTAGCACGTCATACGGAAATCGTATTAATAATAAATTTTGTATTCCCGAAAATAACTTTGATAATATTTATGGGAGAACTTGGATTTTTAAAAGAAAAGTTTATATTGGTTTCTTGACATTTAAATTAAAAAAAACTGAGGTTTTGTTGGAACAAATTTAATTAAACGGCTCGTGAAAAAATTACATACTTAGAAAGAATAGTGGTTTTTAGTTTAATTTTTTTTAGCGTTTTTTTCTGTTAACTTAAATATATTGAAAAGAAAATAAACAGTATAACACGGTTACAACGAACTTTAAGGCTCATTATTTCGTTATATATGTATGTACGTAACAAAAAAATTCAAAAATTTTTAATTTTTCAAAAGACAGATAGATATATTTTATGAGAATTCCGGTTTAAAACTTAACTCTAATTCGGTTGAAAATATTCAGTTAGGTATTACAGTTTACAACCACGGTAAGGGTAACAAAAACATCAAACATTTGCAACTCATCACCAGTAGGTGTAAAATTAAGTTGTAAAGTTTCAACTCAACAAGTTGTAAACCGTTATAAAAGCCATGAATTTGACTTATACCTTTTGCAGACTATGCAACCTGTCCCTGCAAGAAGGTTCGTTGTTGTTGCAGCAGTATATATGTATGTACGTAACAAAGAAATTCAAAAAATTTTAATTTTTCAAAAGACAGATAAATATATTTTATGAGAATTCCGGTTTAAAACTTAACTCTAATTCGGTTGAAAATATGCAGTTAGGTATTACAGTTTACAACCACGGTAAGGGTAACAAAAACATCAAACATTTGCAACTCATCACCAGTAGGTGTAAAATTAAGTTGTAAAGTTTCAACTCAACAAGTTGTAAACCGTTATAAAAGCCATCAATTTGACTTATACCTTTTGCAGACTATGCAACCTGTCCCTGCAAGAAGGTTCGTTTAAAACACATAGTACTGAAGGCAGCCCTTGGCTGGGTTTTTGTTGCTCCGGGTCAATCTAGTACATAGAATAGGCTGCCGTGGGATTGACAATATTCGTATTTTCTTTTGGTTTTCCTTCTAACATTTCGTACATTATTGTTGTTTTCAATATAATTTCATTTGTTTTAATTTTAAAACTAAACTATAATTTAAGACTTTAATTAATGTTTAACTATTCAATTTTAAAAATTTTTACGAATCATCAAATTGTGGATTGATTTGACATTGTTCCTCTCACAAGCGTCTCTCATCCTTTGTCCAAAATCTTCTGTTTTATGAAATAATTCTGTGCAACATGTAACATAGTCTAAATCAGGCAATAAATCATAATTCAGAGCTACATATCGTCAAAATACATGCAAACGGACATAACACACTTTCTTATATTTTACAGGTGAATTAAAAGGTGACGGTACATAGAATTTTAATTGCCAAACAATAGTATATTCTAAAAACACGCGTGGTTAGGAGATTTCGGTATAAACGTTATTATTTGTATGAAATATTGTTTTTGGAGGCATGAAATACAAAGTTATGAAAAATCTCTCTAACCGTGCTAATTGTAAACATAGTTATTTCTATGAAATTATTTTGTATTCAGAGCCCGTTATAACCGTGTTTCACTGTTTAAACAAATATATATTTCACTTACACCGAAAATAATCCATGCAACTGGCTGAGTTCCAAAACATCATAATAAATTGCAGTCACAGTCATTTGAAAAATTCTACATGGTTGCATTTTATAATGCAAAAGTTTGGTATATGTGGTTGCTTTTCAACTGACGTTTTGGAACTCACCCAAACATTTTACAAAATAAATTTTCGTAACTACTTTTTTCATATTATGTTTGTACTTACAAAATTCTCGTATAATAGTAGGGTAGATTTTCGTATATTTTAAAAATATATTCGGAAATGTTCTAGAAATCGAAATGAAGTGGAATTGAAATAGAACGAAATTGTGATTTCAATTATTTACACAATGTCTGCAGTTTATCCTGTTTTTACGAGTTGAACTTGTTAAGATAATTGGTACTTAAAGTATGAAGTATACAAAAAGGAATATTTGTGTGGACTTTCTTTACAAGTTAGTTTTCAAAATTTGTTCGATTTTAAGACCACTTCATTTCGATTTATAGAACATGCACGATTATGTGTGGGTTTTTTCTGAACGTTTGTAAATTTTAAGTTTTGATTGTTTATAATATAGTGTACGATATGTATGCACCTTATTTGATTAATTGCGTTTCTTTAAATTTACTTTGTGTCTATTTTTGTTGGAAGTTCAAGGTTTGTTTGAATTTTTTTGATTAAAGTTTCTTTTGTTTAAAATTTCGCAAAATTATCTTAAAGATTTAAAAAATGGACTTTGAAGTGCGATTATCGATTGTAACAATCAAAATAGAAAAAGACAATCGAAAAATCTAAAATCGATTTTTTAACCTATTTAATATTTCCTATTTCGTCTATTGTATTTTTGCCAAAGTAAAATACAGAATTCTATTGGAAAAGAATTTAATGAGAGGACTGGACAAGCATATACATATTGTAATCCAATTTACAAATTATATTAAAACCTTTCAATAACTAAATTATTGTTTGAAATAGAGCTAAAAAGAGCAAAAAAAAATGTAAAGCCAAAAAATAAATCAAAGGGGGTAATTTTGTTGTTCACGTCACCTTGCGTTGAGAAAATTTTCATTTAAAATTTTTTAAATTTTCAAAAAATTTCCTCAACGCAAGGTGAAGTGAACAACAAAATTACCCTCTAAATTTTTTTATAGATTTTTAGTAGTAACTTTTAATTATTTCGATATTTTTTATAGTTCAAATAGTCTTTATGTAGGTATGTATCATAGCTGGGGAATTTCGATTACAATTAGAAATCATTACGATTAGAGAAATAAAATAATCTAATCATTAGAATTTAATTTTTATAAAAATTTCAGATTACTAATTGATTAGATTAGAAATAATCAAAAATATAATCACAATTAGTGATGATTAGCATTTCTAATCAAATCTAATCAAAACTAATCCAAAAAATAATTGATTAGATTTCTTGATTATTTTTGATTAGATCAACTATTTTTAACTATTTTTGTGAAAAGAAAATGTTTTTTTTATCACATTTGTTGCTATATTTACATAATGTAACAGTTTTGAATATTGCATTGTATATTGCAACATACATATATATTTACATACATTAAGATAAATAACGAATTTACAGAAAGTCAAACAAAAAAAAAAAAAAATTCATATTCAGTTATATAACATTAACATTAATAATAACACAACAACAGGGTGCACCGTATGCAATTTTATGCAATATTCAAAACCGTTACATTATGTAAAAATACCAACAAATGTGATAAAAAAAATATTTTCTTTTCACAAAAATAGTTAAAAATAGTTAATCTAATCAAATCTAATCAAGAAATCTAATCAATTATTTTTTGGATTAGTTTTGATTAGATTTGATTAGAAATGCTAATCGTCATTAATTGTGATTAGATTTCTGATTATTTCTAATCTAATCAATTAATAATCGTCTAAAATGACTAACTAATCATTACTAATCAATTTTTCAGCACAATTAAAATTTCTAATCCAATTGGTAATCATTAGGATTTCTAATCATTATTCCCAAGCAATGGTATGTATATACTTATGTATTATAAAAAAAGTATATATTTGGTAGCGGTGCAGCGAATATTGGTTTTGCGAATACGAGTACGAATGATCAAATACAATTTTGGCGAATGCGTACACTTACAATATGTTCAAAAGTCATATGCAAATAAATTTGTTATTTATGTTTATTTAAAATACAAATGCATCAGTACTGTATTTATGTATGTATGTATATACAAAATGATGCAAAATCGGCACAACTCAAAAATATACATCTCGAAATAAACGTCTTTCAAGTTTTTAATTTGCTGGCGCCACTTAGAAAAAATAAAGATGCTTTTCATACACAATATAAAGAAAACATGACAAAAATTTTGCATCCATAGCTCCAAAATTTAATTTTTTTTTAATTAATAACGATGTTGCAGCAAATGAGCGATATATGCATAAGTATGTTCCGTAAATACATTAAAATTTAAGTGATACAAGGCAAAATAATAAAAAAAATTGCATTTATAATAATTAAATTGAAAAAATTAGGTTCTACAAAAGTTGTTATAGAAGAAATTGCCATAGAAATTCTGTTCCATATTCAGTGCATAAGGCATCTAATACTTAAAGTTTAATTAATAAGCCAAGTTATATTTTATAAACACAAGTTTTGATGCTTTATCAATCTTAAAATAAAATGAGTTTAAATTAGCTTTTTGAAGTTTGGTTCCATGTATGTATTTGCATATTGTTTTGTTACAATTTATATTCCTAAAAAGTTTTGAGATTTTGTTATGCGCAGACATTCTATTATTTTTTTTTTATTTATTTAAAATATAAATAAATTACACAAAATTCAAATTGAAGAAAAAGCTAAATGCATTTTTGAAAAAAGCTGGAAAAAAGCTAAATTAAATATTTCAAGCTTAACGTGAAAAAATAAAGCAAAATTTAGCTCGAAAAAAGCGAATATGGTCACACTGCTTACTTACTCAAAAAATTTACAACGAGAGAGTAAAAAAGAGCGTAATAATTTAAGAGACAAAAAATGCTAGCAGACATTATAAATGTTTTAAAATGTTTTTTATAATTTTTAAGAAATTATAAGTTTCATGGAACCTAAATGTTTTTTATAATTTTTAAGAAGTTATAAGTTTCTAAATTATATATGAAAAAATTAATCTTTTAAGAAATATATATTTTTTTAATGTAGGACATCGTGCAAACATTTCAAAACAATTGAATTGAGGAAGACAAAATAACGTATCCTACTGCTGGATATGCCTAAAGCTAGAGTTTCACAATATGCTTTCAACGCTTTCTCGCATTATTCGCAGCTGTGAAAAAAGTATGCGTTGAATGCGGAAAATAGGGTTATTTTCTTCTTTTGTAGCAGTGCTCGAACAAATCAGCAGATTTTGACAAGGTATGAAAACATGCATACCTTGTGTGGGCCTTCGCTTAACTTGCTGGCTTCTGCTAGTAAAGTGTTCATTTGAGTAATTGGGAGACAATTTTTTATAAATTTTAGATTTTGTCTTAAGTAAAATGAATGAACCGTTTTTATATGTACATACATACATATATTTACCAAGATAAACCAAAACTTACTTAAACTAATGGTGAAATTATCAAAAAAAATTATTATGTATATTATAGCGCACATATGTATATGTACATACATATGTACATACCACAGACATATTTATGTACATATATGAATATATAATTATTTAAAATCCTTAATACTTTACTTCTCTTGTTATGTATGAATGATTAAGTTAAACAGAGTAATTACAGTTAAAAATACAAAAAGTAAAAATTAAAGAAACCAAAAAAAAGTACTTACATTTTTACTACTACTTGGATTTTGAATGTTACTCACATCTAAACCAGAAAATGGTGATAAATAATTTGATAAGTTCGAAACATTGAATTTGTTTTGAAAACTAAAAAAAGAAAAGAAAAAAAGGAATAAAACCTGAATTATATATCAAACTAAATTTAAAATTGCAAATATTTTCTTTATATGTATTTGTATACTTTCATTCATCCCTATCGTGAATCATTATAACCACACCACATTTATGCTGATGTGTGCAACACCTTAAAATATACCAATCGACTTAAAATAACATTCTGATAGCAGGAGATTCGCTTAGAGTGGAATAAAAATTTCATGGCAACAAAAATTTAACTTGGTATTCACGATAGGGGTGAATATTTAACATATATTTTCTAATCAAAGATTGTCTAAAGAAAAATATATCGTCGGCTTAATATGCAAACCTGCTAAATTCACTTTTTAAGTAAATTGAGATTTTTATGCCGTGTGGTAGAGAAAGATACGCCTCGTAGACCAGTCTCTCAAGCTGCACATATAAAATATATAAAGTGTTTTGTCTCTTCTGTAAAATTTACTGAAAAGGAGTTATCAGGTTTGCATATTAAGCCGACGATATGTTTAATGTTAAAGGAATACAACTATAAATAAAAAAAACTATAAAAAATCTTTTAAATTTGCTAATATTATATAACTCACTCTTCAATATTTGGCATCTCTTTTATCTCGGAATTCATTTGCAAATCTCTTTCGTAGGCAGTCCAAGCCTCATTCTTTTCTTGTTCACTTAATTCCTGCTCCACTTTATTTTCCAAAAGACTATCGTGTTCATGATATTTATAAACTAGTTCAGGATATGTACGCAATAGTCTGGCCAATATACTGTCTTGAGGTAAAATTGGTGTAGGACGATTGTTGTGGTCGGGTATAGTCAAACTGAAAAATTTCAAATAAATGTAATTTATATTGAAATTTTAGTAAAATTATTTATAATTACGTATATAATTCAGCTAATTCGGCCATATTGTAATGCCTATCAATTTGTTGCACATCAACGACTCTAAAACTCATTGCTTGTTTTGTAACCGAACGTGAGTAAACTTTTTCTTCCATTGTACCCTACATTTTTTTTATCGTATTTATAAAAAATTAAATTATTTGTATATAATTGTTAGCGGTTTTCACTCTTGGTAGAAAAGTACTCTTATGGACTTTGTTAAACTTATTTACGTAGTTAACGTACTATCATTTACAACACCGCAAGAACAAAATATAAAAAACTTTTATTTACTACGCTGTGGTTGAAAAATCTTACAAAAAGCTTTGTAAGCACGGGCCTTAAATCTACCAGAATAAAACAGTTAGCGGAACTCTATCTCTCTCTTTCTCTGTCAGCAGATTCATTCTTCATTTTTGTTTTTGTGACTTTTTAATCCGATATCAAACTCTGGGCGCCACTTATGGCATATCGAATCCTTTCACCTAATGTCCTATTTTTGGACGTGACAAAAATCCCTTCTAAAAATTTGAACGTCTAGCTTTTAGTATACTCACTTTCATGCCACGCCCTAAAAGTTAACCTCATTTCTCTTTCACAAACAAATTACATTTAATCAGGTCGAACTACACAAAAAACAAGGCAAACTGTATCAGTCACACTGTTATGTGTGTAGTCTCTAGAATACAGCCCTTTTTGTTTTTTTTTTATGTATACCGCCGTTTTAATTCCGTTTTGTATATCGTTGTTTATGGCAGGGTTTAAAAAACTGCAGTCGACTCCAAAACGAAAACTTGTGTACAACTTTTTGCTTTTTGAGTTGGTTGGACAGCGACTGTTTACATTTAATAAATTAGAAGTAAAATCAACAGTTTTTTTTTTTCCAATGACAGATGAAGAAGTGAAAGAAATTGCAGTTTTTCTTCTTTGAGTGCTGTTTTTTAAACGCTGGGTTATGAATTTAATGTTACTTAAATATTACAAAAAGGGCGTTATCCAGAGGCGTTGCAAAAAATTAAAAAAAAAATATTTCTGAATTGTTTCCACAAGTCTATAATCCTAGGGGTGACTGGCTCAACATTCTCTTCGAACCACCATTTTGTTCACTTAACACAAAAAATGAAAACCGCTATTGTTTTATTTAACTTACCATGGCTAATAAACGATAAATGTAACAACTACGTTTTTGACCCAAACGAAAAACTCGAAATATATTCTGTTGATCATTAGAGGGATTCCAAGATGTATCTAATATTATAACACGATTAGCACCTATTAAATTGATACCTTGGCCGCCAGCTTTGGCCGAGATTAAAAATACTTTTGCTGATTTATTATTCACGTTATTAAATTCATTTATCATGGCATGTCGTAAAGATTTCGGTGTTTTGCCATCTAAACGATAATAATCCTGGCCTAAAATCCATCTTGAGTTTTGATTGATTTCTTGAAAAATAATAAAATATGTATGTGCGAATGTATATAAAATTGTAGTTAAAAATATTAAATAAAAAAATGAAACTTATGAGAAAACCGCATTCCTCAAATAAATTTTTTAACATAAAAATATGTAAAAGCCGAAATAAATTTTTTGGAAGTATGCACTTAAAGCCAAATTTTTATTATTTTAATTCGGCTCAAGTTCATCAAATTTAATTTTCATTAAATTATTTTAATGAAGAAAGGAATTTTACAACATGAAAATTAATTAAAATTGTTATTGATAATCTTTCATTCTTGACCGTGGCCGGGGCTCGAACCCTGACCGGCAGGTTACCATGACATGTTTCGATCGCAAATACTCGATTTCCTCAGATGGACTTGCCGTCTTACACTCGCAGCCATCGACGACTGCTGACGTCAATAGTCAAACATCAATCCTTACACCAAATTGTATTTTAACCTTTGGTGGATCGAAATTTGCTTTTTTGAATGATTATCCATTTTTATTGATTTTACATGTTTTTCCTTACTTCTGTTTTTTCCCACAATACTAATTATGCACTTAAAGTTTTTAGTACTTACTTAACTCATTCAATGTTTCCGGATCATTATTTGTAATTTTTTTAAAGAAATGTTCGACTACGTTTAAGACCGCCACAAAGGCAGAAAATATCAAACTGAAATTTGAATAGAATATATAAAAATGTATATTATTTTTTACAGCAATAAAACCATATACCATTTTTCTCCTTTCTCTTCGCACATTTGTAAAATTTTAAACATTACACGTAATTTATTACTGGGCATAACAGATTCCAAGTCACTTTCTTTGACTAAATGACGCCACCAATCATTTGTTACTGACATCTGACCAGTCTGACTATCGTAAATATCATCTGGCTGGTCGTCCTCTGAATTGTGTCCCGCAAGTTTATTACGAATATCTTTCTTATTGCGTTGCTAGGGATGAAAAGTAAATTTTATTTAAAATCATATTTCGCGTATAAATTTACTTACACTTATGGCATTTTTCCAAGCATCTTCTAATACTTTTGGATGTGTCCAAATCTGTTGAAAATTAAAAAATTTTTATTTTTGTTTTTAAGTTTATAATAAATAATAAAATTTACAAACATACTTTACGCAAACATGTATAATCTGTTATAAGTCCTTTTCCACGATAATGTTCATCACGATTTTTAATAGCATTCAATATGTGTTGGTATAGATTATTCTGTACTTCAGTCATTGGAATAAATAAAACATACTCCAATTTCGTTGGCAAAAATGTTTTTAAAAGTTCAGCTTCTTTGCGCTAAAAGTATATGGATAAACAAATCTAATTGAATTTTCTAATATAAATAGCACATACACATTCAAATGAAGGTTAAAAATGTTTTTCTTATACAGAAATAACGTTGCTCTTGCTACGAGTATTTTTGATATACAAGTCTGTCAACAGAGATAGTGTCGGTAGAATTCTATTGAATCATTAAACTTTGTTTTGTTTAATATCAAATTAATAATTGTTCTTAATCAGTCTTCAATCTATTTGAACACCGGCTTGACAGCCATTACAATTGTATTTATTCATAAACAAAAACATTAAGTTAAGTTACTTTTTCAAAATCTAAATTCGAAAGGCTTATCTAATGACGTCATAAGCCACCCGAATCGAATCCGTCCTATTGCTTTGCTGCCGATAATCAATAAAATTTTTGAAAAAATTCTTTATAAACAGTTGTCGTTATATTTGAATAATAATAGTTTTTTATATAATTGCCAATACGGATTTAAGAAATGTTGTGGAACAGAAGAAGCTGTTGTAAATGTAGTCAACAGTATTTGTCAAGGTTTGGATAATGGGTTCAGTGGTGTGGCTAGAATTTTTTACGATTTTTCTAAGGCGTTTGATTTAGTAGACTATAAAATATTAATTGAAAAACTAAAGTATTACGGGGTTAATGAAAAAGCACTGGTTTTGTTGAAGAACTACTTAACAAATAGGAAACAATATGTAGATATTGAAGACTGTAAAAGTTTTACTGGTGTTGTAGAGTATGGGGTACCACAGGGGAGTGTGTTGGGCCCTCTGTTATTTAATGTATATCTAAACGATATACAAAATTTAGAATTGTTTGGAAAACTGTACATGTATGCTGATGATATATGTATGTTGTACCCATATAAGCACGAATTAGTTTTAAAGACGTATATGGAGTACGATGCTGCTATAATTACAGAGTATGTGAGGCTAAAATCCAGATAAAACCAAATTGTTAAGATTTCGGCCATATGTTACAGATAACCAAAATTTTAGTATATACATTTACTGGGAAGGAAGTTTTTGAGGTTTGCTCAACAAAATATCTTGGAATTTATCTACAAAACAATCTTACCTGGGATAAACACATTGAGACCTTGAAAACGAAGATTACATCGGTTATTGGTATGCTTTATAAATTTAGGAACAGGTTTAATGAAAAAACTAAGCTAATTATATACCAGTCATTAATTCACAGTCGTTTAAATTATTTGCCCATTATATATGCTTATAAAAAAAGCACTGAGTTAAAATCATTACAAAGAATTCAAAATAAATCACTGAAAATCGTTTTTAAAAGCCCTTAATATATTCCACAGTAACATTGTATAGGGATATATCGAAAACAATTCTGCCTATTTACGGATTGTATAAATTGCAGTTACTTTTGTATGTTTTCAAATCGATACATAATATTGGTCATCATACAATTTTTTTTGTTAGGAATCAAACCGTATTTAACACAAGAAATAACATGAATCTCCGAGTTGCAAAATGTCGTTTGGAAACCACGAAACAAAGAGTTGAACATATGGGTAGTTTTGAGTTCAATAATCTTCCGCAGAATTTGAAAAACATTGAAAGGGTTTCAATTTTTAAGAAAAGTTTAAAAGAGTTTCTTCTCCAAAATTTAGAAATGCTTCTAATGTAAAAGTTCTTGTGAAAATTTATTTGAAATGTAATAATATTTTTTCTTTTTTTTATTATTGCTATTATTATATAAAACTTATGTAATATTTTTTTGCCAACTCGCCTCAATAATGTCCAAGTGGCGCTGAGGCACTTTCTATCTTTTGTAAAATATTTCTTTTTTTTTGAAAATAAACTGAATAAAAAAAAAAAAAAAAAAAAAAAAAAAAAAAAAAACCTGGATTAATGTGTTTTTCCTATTGACTTTAACCCTCCTAACATTCCCTCAAAAGATTTTACATGTTTTCCAATTAGTTTCTGATTTAGCCTCACAATATTTTTGCAGCTAAGAACAAGATTTTGAAATTTGATAAAGTTATGTATGAAAGTCATGAATTTTTTAATCACGCATAAATGTGTGGATACCCAGGCAGAAATTACGACTCTTCAAAATATTTTGTACCGCCACAACCCTGTAAATACAAAATTGTGATTCTACCAATAATATGGTACCATCACAACACTGTAGATACAAACTTACAATCTTACAGCCGTATTCATAAAAATTTATTAATGGTTAATTAACCAAATATAAGGAAAAATTGCTAAAGTTGTATTCATAAACGAAAAATAGTCTATTTAACCTTTAATAAGCCATTCATAAAGTAAGAAAATTTATTTTTCGATTTACCCTTCTTTAAACCAAAAATAAAATGAAATTTTGATAAGTGTCTGCATTTTATGATATTATTTTTGTGAAATATGTTTAAAAATAATGAAAAAAAGGTTTTATTTATTAATATGTACATGTTAAATGCATGTAACTAAATTTTTTTTTCTTTTAGACAACCAATTTAAAGTTATATGGGTAATTATTTAAAACATTTTTATATGATTTAAAAGAATATGTTCAGGGGAAAATGCAGATATTATCTTGAATATCTTATTAAATTACTGAAACTAGTTGTTTTTTTGTTTAAACTAACGAATTATTGTTCAAAAATATTGAAAAATATAGAATAAACAAATCATAATAATAGTGATGTTAATAAAAAGTAAACAAACTTTTTATTCGAATACTTTCTTATCGTTTATTTAAAAAATGTTCAAAAAAAAGTGTTTATGATACCTTTCGACAAGATTTTGTTCAGAAACTAAAATAAAATGTAGTTTTATCTGATTAGTATAATTTTTAAGTTCTACCATTAAAAAAAAACTATAAAAAACAATTTAATATAGAATATCATGTGAACCGAATAGAAGTTTCATGCACCACTAGCAAAAAAATGGCAGCAAAATATAAAGAAAATTGCCATACTTAAACACAAAATCGCCACAAACTGTTAATAGTAATAAAACTGTTAATGTACGTTTATGAATACAAATTTATATAGGAGGTTTATTAGACAAAAAGCGTTTGATAGTTATTTCATGCTATAAGCTTAAAATAAGAACTTTTTATGAATATGGCTGTTAGTTTTTAAATACCGTTTTAAAAAAGATTCAACACCGGTACAACACCCTAAATGCAAATATACGACCTTAGTTTTTAATAGTCGTATTTACCAAAAAACTATACCGCTACAACACTGTATATACAAGAATTAAACATTTAATTCCTAATACCGTGTTAACAATAATTCTATACCGCTACAACGCTGTATATAGAAAATTTCAGTCTTAATTTAATACTGTCGTATTAAAATGAAAACACAAAAACTATTTTAGGTAAGAAAATATACAAATTTTTGCTTGTTTATTTAGCGAATTTATGTAGTTACATTATATTTAATTATTAATGTAAAATAGTAATAGCTATTATTTCATCATAAAATTTAGTAAGAATACATTTTTGTTCAACTGTATGTATGTATATTAAACTCGATAATATTTTTGTCAAGTTTTTTTGACGTTATGCAATCCAATTTCTTTTGATGAAAGCAGATATTCAAAAAATTCTTTGATTTCAAGAAAAATTGTACCTTTTAAAAAAATTTCATTAGGTTTGATTTGGGAAAATTGTTTACCCACAATTTCTGTGACTATTAGTATACATATGTCCAATTTGTAGTAAACATATATTATCAGGATGGGTTGTTGTAATTTTAAACCCACAAATATTTACAAAATAAAAACAAGCTCTTGATTCCGGAATTTTGGAAGAAAAAGTAGGAATTAGTTTGCTAAATATATATGTACATATTATATTAACCTGAATTCCATTTCCTTCTTTTGGCTTTCTTTTATAAATGCTTTTTTTAAGTAGAACAATGAATTTTTATAATAACATTTTCAATATATAAATCAAACTTAATTTTTAAAACCTTTTCTTATTTAAGAGGTATTGCATGGGTACAAAAATTGCAAATTTGCAACATTGTATGGGAACGTTATTTGCAGTTTATCAACATCAGTACACTGTTGTAAATTTAAATTAACGGCTTTATAACAATATTGAAAATAAGAATCGGAATACGGTTATGACTACGTTGTAAATTCGTGAATCCAACATTGCAAATTTAAATTTACAGTACTGTGACAACACTAAAAAGAAGAGTCGGAAGACGCACATTTGGCGTTATCATTTCAATATTGTGACAACATTGTAAATTTGGTAAACAGTACGTTGTATTGGTGTTGATAGTATCCCCTGCAACGTCGGCACAGCGTCGTGGTGATTGTCTTTTTCTGCCTGGGTATATATATATGGGCATTTCCAGCGAAAAGTCTACATTTTGTAACGTAACGCCAGAAGTATTTTAAATTGTTTCTCAAAAAATTTTATATGTATCAGGCCTGTTCTGAAAATCACATTTTTTGAAAGTGATTTAAAATCACAAGGAAGGTGTTCTGGGTATATTTTTTTGTGATTTCAAAACGTTCAGCTACGTAAACAACTTTTTGAAATCACTTTGTTATTTTTTCGACTATTGTAAGTTGACCGTTATAATAAATTTCTTAAATAAAATATTCCAGGTGTTGTTTATTAATTTTTTATGCAATAAGTTATTTTTGTTAGAAATAAAACACTTTCTCCTGATTTTCTAGTGGCAGTTAAGATTTATTTTAAAATTAATTAGCAAGAGCGAACTTGTTTCAACAAAGGTATATAAAGTAATAAGTAATAATGCAAAGTACAAAAGGCATCACAATAAGAAAAGTGTTGCCGAGTTACGTTAAATAATATGGGAATTCATTTGTAGCAAATAAGTTATACATTTCAATTAATACAAAATTTGTAGTGTTTTATAATTTGGAGATAGTAAATAATTTTCTTTAACAATTTTATTTACAAAAAATCATTTAAAATTAAGAAAATTCGATGATACTATAAAATGATATTTGCTTTTGTGACTTCTGTTGTGATTTCAGGTTTGTTTTTTGTTTGAAATTCTGTCAACCCAACATTTGTTTAAACAAGTTTTTCTTTGGAAATGTTAAAATGAAGAATAATTACACGGGTCTACAAATTTGGAAAAAATAATTGACTGCAGAAACGAAGCATGTGCAACATTTTAAGCTTATCAGAAAACCAATATTTATTATTTTTTTATTTTATTTAATTATTTTTTTTTTAAATTTAAAAACATTTTCATTTTTGATGAAGAAACCCAGCATTACGAGAACTATTGAATGAAATGTTTGCATTCCCGGAATTGGTTTGGCCGTTTCATATCGCAAATCCAAAGTTTCTTTTGGGTCAAAATAATGCTGTTCTGGAGGAAATTTTACTTCAATGTTTGGCAAATTACTCAGCTCAATTCGTCAATTTGTTTCTGTAGACTTACTGTTCTGGCAAATCTTTTCAATGTGCCTCCAATACCGTCACATGGTCCCTAACCATGTGCTTTTGCAAAATAATGCCATTCTGCAGCAATCTTAAAGTCTTCCTTGTGAAATTTTTAAATTGCTGCGGAGCGCCATCAGAAAAGTTAAATATTTTCGACGCATTTGATAATGATTTTTTCACAAAATTAGTAATAATACCTAGATATACGTATATAATAATTGCATCAAGACTATTGCCATCAGATTTTATGACCAGACTTCCAGTCCTAAAAGTGTTGCAAATGAAGAGCAAATTTCCTCATATTTTTCTTTCAAATGATTGCTTATTTACCGAATATTTATCTACTTAAGATATATTCAAAGCTTGGTGTCACCCAGATGATGATTATTTAGTTGTGCATTCAGTCACCAGTTGTAGAATTAAAAATATAACACGTTTGATATTTATTCTATATGTACAACACCGTTTATTTAATAATTAAAGTAATTAAAGTTCACAAAAATCTAGTGAGTATTCATTAGTGTGGCCGCATGTTATATGGGCAATTTTTTTTTCGTATTTTCACTTGGCAAGCCCCTTAGATTGATTCCAAATTATAAAGTATTATAAAGTATCACTATCCAGTGTGACACAAAGAATGCTGACGAAGGCCGTAGCGGGCCAGAAAATGCATTACATTCTGCTGGTGTCTAATAATTGTAAATTTTTCTGTACATACATACAATATACCTCATTGCTTTCCAACGGAAAGCTAAGGTAAAATGTAACATAGTGATAGTGTATAAAGTCATTTCTGAAAAATTGAAGGAATATGACTATTACAAAAAAGCTTTATAAAATACATAACTGAAATTTAGCTCATAGAATAAATTCGAAAAATAAAAATGTTCAATATAAAATAAATAATATATAAAAAATTTTAGATCGTTTGCATAGTTATTAGGCGTGCCTTGAGCCCACAAAGTTTGCTAAAAATGCTTTTTTTCTCACTATGTGTCGCTTTAATTGTTGATAACTTCAGTAATATTTATTTTAGAGAAAACCCTTTTTCACAAATATTCAAGGGCTTTATCTTATGAACAATGTTGCTCTGTATTAGTTTTCTTTAACATTAATATTTAATCCAGAAAAAGCAAAATTAAAAAATAACACCGAAATTTTCACATATTACAGTGATTACACTACGTGACAAATTTTCAACAAAGTCGTGACCAAAAAAATCTGACAGCTAATCCTTATGTAAAATTTTCCCCTGAATCAGAATTGTCAAAAGTAGAACAGTTTTTGAGATATTTCAAAATAACTGTTATTCCGTTTTTAAAAAAGATGATGTGACTAAAATGAAAATATATTTAAACATTTTAAACGGACTATGTATTTCTTTCTTTTTTTTTTGAGAGGTAATAAAATTACTAAAATTTTGTAACGTCACTAATTAAATTAAACACTTTGGGTTCTATTAGTGAGGTTATACGTTTTTGAACGAATTTGAATATTTGCCAGGAAACAGTTGTTGATGTTATACACTTTTTTTAAAAGTTCTTACGCAGTCCGAAAAACCCCTATTTTTCTCTCAAAAATCCCTACAACTTTCAAATGATAATATAGCAATACAAATAAATCCATTTGTATTAATGGATATACATTTTATTTAAAGTTGTTCCCAGAGAGCATTTTGATAATAAAAATCACCTGAATAAGTCTTCTCAGATAAGTTTTCTTGATTAAAAACTGATTTATCAGTTGAGCGATTGAAAAAGGATTCATATATAATTCATTGACGAAGAAATAAAAAGATTGGCGAAAATAGAAGCCCAAAAATTATTGTCAATTAATGCAAATAAATTAAATTACGAATGTTTTCTTCTTTTATTTCCAAGATCCCTATAACTTTTGTTGTTTTGTTCAAAATAAAATTTGTTCAAATAATCAAGAGCCACAATTGTGCTGCTTTTATCGGAGAACAAATTAAAAACATGACGATTAAAAATTTATTTAAAACATAATCAAATACTTTATAATTAACGATTGAAAAATTAGATTATAAATACTCACTAATAATTATCAAACTACCATTAAAGTGCTCAAAAAGAGTTCAGAAAATTGTATCACTAGTTATTCTTTGAGGTGATTCATCGCTAGGGTATTATTTTCTCACACTCACTTTACTATTTCGACTTTACTCCAAAACTTTTTGATTCCCATCTTTTACATATGTATTATATATTCTTGCTCCATAAAATAAGGTTCAACAGATTTCCATTCTTCTAAAAGAGCTTATCACAAAATTAGGTTAAAATCAAAGCTGAAATGACGGCAAGCAATGACTCAAAGAAATTTTGAACAAAATGGAAAAAACGGTTTGGGGGGGAGGTTTTTTATCCAAATTGATCTCAAAAAACTGTTTTCTTGATATATACATCAGTGGCCACCCCGTCGTGATAGGTATTTTTTTTGGTTATACCCCTACTGTCCACTTTGTAGAGCGCAAAGTGCAGGGTCTAATCACCGCATACGATATCTAGTAAAATCCATCGAAATCTTTTATTTTGGTATCATGACACTCGAAACGAATTAAGTATATCGTAATTTGATATGATAGCATTCAATATCGGGTAACCAAAGACATTACAACTGTCGAGTTTTCATTCGATACATCAGTGTCTATCGTATTCAGAAAAATACGATAGTTTACTCGATACGTTAGTTTACTCAATATCTAATGCGGTGATTAGACCCCAGGTCGCAATTATTTGACAAAATTCGGTACATTGGTTCTAATTATTTATTGTAATAATAATTTCTCACATATGTAAATATTCGGCGTAAAAAACTCTTATATGATTCATAACCTTATTTTGTTTTATCTATCATGGTTTGTATCAGTTTAGCCGTATTTAAGAGATATTTGGTATTTTTGGTCGGTTGAGTAATTTTTAGTATTAAAAACATAAATTACACCAAATTTCAATACAATTATGCACTTTTTTTAATTGTTTGTAAGCCCTGCTTTCTACAGGACATTTAGTGATTTGGATGCCGATAATTACAAAATTGCATCGTGTTATTTCTAGCCATTTAAAGCTAAATTGGACTATATTTTACCACAATATCGTTTTTTACTGTTTTAGGCGTATTTAATTGCATTAAATTAAGGACCCTTATGCCCAGTCGAAGACCGGCAATAAAGAAAAAAATTATTAAGCAAAGCTGGTGTTTGGCATAACATATACAGTCAAATCCCGATAGTTCGTAATAAACTGTCGGTCCCTTGAAAAAATCTCGTTAATTCGTAAAATTTCCATACATTTTGGTCCTCTCGCTAATTCTTAATTTTTTTTTTCAAATAAAATCTTGATTGCCTCTTATAAATCGTAATTGTTTGCTAACTTTCACTTATAATTCGTAATAAAAACAACAGAAACATGGAAAAGATGATATTTTGTTTACCGCTATTTTTTTTTTCGTGTGGGTTTTTTTTCCTTGTGTGTTTCTTTATTTTCTTAAGATCAGTTTTTTACATGAACAATTTTTATATCGACGGCTTATATTCAATACCCGCCATCCGCCAAAATACAATTTTTCAGGAGAGAGAAAAAACTGTTTCTTTCGAAAATTCTTAAGGTATGAATTAATCTTTCTTCTATAATATTTTTTAAATATGACTACTAAGTCACCCTTATAAAAAAAAGTAGAACTTTTAACTCTATTCGTAGCGATATGGTTGATGTCGGGTATTGCAACTGAAATCTTCAAATATTTTTATGGCGTATAGCGGGAATTGCACAGTAATAAAAATATGTTTTTTTTGCTCTAATATGTAATTTTATTAAATTAAGCATTTGTTTAACGTTTTTCTAACATAAAAGAATTCAATAAAAAAACAATAACAAAAAAATAAACATAATTAAAAAAGGTAATTCAAATTGGACATTGTCACATTGCTCCTTATTACTTTGACTCCATCTGAACTAAATTATCATAAAAGTAATGATATTCTAGTGGTATGTCCGGCTTCAAATCTTGAAGATGTTTCCATTTACTAGGCTGGATTGGCAACTGAGCAGTATGCAAAGGCTTTGGTTTGGTATATCCTGTGTAATTTTTAATTCTGTTGGGTAAGTTATTGTATTCTTTATTAAAGTTAACTTTAAATTGAACTTCTCCACTTGGCAAATACTTTAGTGATCTTAATTGAGAAACTGTTGGATCATTTTTGGTTCGACCAGGTCTAATGCTCGAAAAGCGAATAAGTTTGACATCATTGAAGTTTTTAAAAAACTGTAATTTAAATACATGGCATCAAATGGTTTAATAATTACTGTGCCATTAATTTTTACTGTTTTTCGTGATTCTTTGGTTATTCTGATATAGTCTATTGGCAGGTATATTGATTGATTTTTAAGTTTGGTTTCTATTTTAGCATGTGTGTGTGACCTTTCTCCAAGTACTTTTTTCGATCATACCATAACCATAATATGATTTCCTTGTTACGTGATATGATTCCATGTAACCATAATTTGTCGGCATCAAACGATTTTTTCTCTGCGTGTTTACATATATTACTTACCGAGAAGAAAATGTTATGGTAGATCAATAAATTACATTGATTTGATTAATAAACGATATTCACTAAAATAAATAATTCAATTCTTTCATTTTTACCTGCAAATGCATATAATTTAACTGTTAATTTAACTGTTCTGCAACCCGATAATGATGTTAAAAAATTATTAAAAGACTATGCTTGAATTACGTATTCATGTTTTTTCTATGGGAGGTGGGCGTGATCAGGTTTATATTTTCAGGAGCCCATTTTACAATTATAATATTTATTTTTTGTGAAAATTGAGTTGATGTATTAGAAATCAAGGCAGAAATCAAATTTCACACAATTGATTATGAGTGTTTAAAAATGCTATGTGTCAAAAAACAATGCCGTAGGTTAAAATTTAATATTCACTTTGTATGGGAGGTGGGCGATTCATTTTGATTTTTCCATTTTTTTCTTGATTCAAACAAATGCCTATGTGCCAAGTTTCATTATCCTTCAACAACTTCTTCTATTTTTTGCCGCTCGTTCTATGAACTTCAACCAATGTGTGGCGTATGGCGGGTATTGCATTAAAAAAAATCGTGCGGTTGATAGCGGTATCACAAATTTTAAAAAAAAAAGAACTTATATTAATTTTTTTTTCTGAAATTTTTGTCAAAGATAAAGCTGGCATCAGTGAACAATTTGCCATAAAAAAGTCATTTTCCAATGATTGGTGTATGGCGGGTATTGAATATAAGCTCTAGATATATTTTTTCTTTTTAACCATTTTTTATGTTTTTTTTTGTCGTTTTAGTAAATGAATTGAAAACCTTAACGAATATATTTTATTTTAACCCCGTTAATTGAAACCCCGCTAAATCGAAAACCCCTATAATTCGTAAGAAATGGCCGATCCCTCGCGATTACAAATTATCGGGATTAGTTAAATAAATGTAGTTAAATAATACCCATATTGAAGCATTTACATAATGTATATAAACTATTACCACATGTTAACTCAAACCTACATATTAAACAAAAACATTTATTAGAATATAAATAATTATCTTTAATAACTTTAGAATTTTATATGCTATCGTACCATGCATTCTATTAAATGAAAGCTTGAAGCGTTCTCTAGAAAATATTATTTGTAAAAATACCTTAATATCGACAAAATGTTGAGATTAAAACCATTTTAATAAAAAACATTAGCAAATAAAAATATTTTTTGAAATTGGTTATTAATGGGTATTTGGGAACTCTCTTCAGCGATATGGGTATATTGCCGAGACCAAATTTATACTTCAAGAGATATTGTTTGAGAATTTATCAACTTGTATGGTCTATAACTCTAAAACAAAGTTCATTGGCCAACATTTTTATTTTCAAAGCACTTCTAAATGCATTTTTTTGTTCCTTGTGTGCCGATGAGCTAGAAATCTTGATAAGTTCCGGGGTAATGTACAAAATTAAACATGTAATTGAATGAATATCAATTTTTGTATATTTTATATGCTACCAAATTTGCCGTATGCTGAAAAGCTTGTATACGACTTTTAACAAATAACATATTTGTCAACATACGTAGAAAATTTGTTGAAAACTAAAAAATATTGTGTCTAGACGATATGCTATAATTGTGAACAAACGTTTGCTGACTTCGTTAACAAATGCCTGTAATATGTTGGTAAGCATACGTTTGTTGAAAAAATTTGGTGTCTACACGATATGTTGGCGCTGAAAGCAAATTTTTCAACATAAATTTGCTGATTCAAAATATCGTGTAGACTTAGCTTAAGGGGTTTGCCAAGTGAAAATACGAAAAAAAATAATAACGGCAACCCTAGTATTCATTTATGTTCTTGTCAGGACGCTTGTAAAATTAAGTCTAACTAAAACGACGACAAAATATGTTAAAATATGAAAATGATGATGCAATCGCAATTGTCAAAATTAAACAGGGTCGCTCAATCATGGTTCGTCTAGATTACACTTGGCAGTTCGGTCAGGACGCTTGTAAAATAAAGTCTTACTAAAACGACTGCAAAATATGTTAAAATATGAAAATGATGGTACAATTGCAATTGTCAAAATTAAACAGGGTCGCTCAATCAGGGTTCGGCTATATTACACTTGACAGTTCGGCCAATCTTGAACAGTAGTCGTCCTCGGCTCTTCGTCATCTAGGATATTAAGTTCCGGGGAACTTTCGCTTCATCTTATCGGAACTGTAGACGGAACAAAATTTACTAGAAGTAATTTGCATTCCCGGGACGTCTTCCACAAGGTATCGATCGTTACCAAGTATCCGTGTGATGATGTACGGACCTCGATACTTAGGCTCCAGTTTTCGAGATTCTCCTATCGCTTGCGGTTCATATTCAAGTACTATTAGATCATTTTCCTGATATGCAGTTGGACTACCATGTCTCTTGTCAAATCGCTTTTTCTATTTACTCCTCTTACTTCGCACAAATAGACCCAAATGGTCGATGTGTATCTGGCGGAACGGGAGTGGCTCCAAATCACCATAATGTAGGACTCCCTCAGGCTTACCTCCCTTGGCCTTATTATAGCAGCACTCCGTACAAGCAGCGATATACTCCTTCACTTATTTACTCATGCGCTGAAACCAAAAGGTCTGTTTCAACCTCTCCAACGTTTTGTCGAGGCCATAGTGACCAACGTCATCATGACAAAGTTTGGCGATTCTCCATCGAATTTTTTTTGGAACTACGTACTTGAGTCCCTCAGCGCTTTTCTTATAGAGACGGTCGTTTTGTACACAAAAATCGGATTTTATTTGTTTAAATTGATAGAATTTTACAGTACCCTTTATGACACTAATAATATGGTTCAAATTTGTAATTTGTAGCTGCATAGTAAATAACCAATCATCGCTTGTCGTTTCAATGTTCACAACGAGACCAGTCGGTTCAGGTTCCGTTGCCAGAAAATCCGGCGATCTGCTCAGCACATCTGCGTGGGCCATTTGTGTTCCTTCACGGTGAACAAACTGACAATCGTATTCGAGAAGTTTCATTAGCCAACGTGCAATTTTAGGTAGTAACTCCTTTGTTGTCTTGGCTCCTGTTATGGCAGCGCAATCGGTAAAATCGCGAAAAGTTTCTCCCAGCAGGTATATACAGAAACGATCAAGTATCTCTACAACAGCTGACACCTCCAACTCGTAGCTGTTATACTTGCCGTCAGTTTCGGTGCAGTGACGGCTAAAATAAGACACGGGATGCTAATCACCATTACCAGTCGATTGAAGAAGTCCGTGTGAACCTCATGTTCTGCGCTGGGATCATATATCGTCAGTACGGGTTTGCTACAAAGTATTTCCACAGTTTATCGAACGATTCCTGTTGCGTTCTGTCCCATTAAAATTTTGGATCGTTGGTTTTGCGTAGTAGGGCGGTTAGGGGACGAGGTATTACAGAAAAATTCTCGACAAATTTTCTAAAAAAAAACCGGTAAGATCCAAGAAACGGCGAACCTCCGTCACGTTTGTCGTGTTTAATGTCGCTTACCTTACTGTCACCAGGCGAAATACCATCCTTACTAATCCTATGGCCAAGATAGGAAATTTCGTCAGTAAGAAAATTGCATTTATCCATACGGAGAGTGAGTCCACTTTTTTTCAAAATAGACAGGAAACATCTAGACGATCAACGCCCTCTTCAATGGTTTTGCTCGGAATAATTACGTCATTGAGATAAGTCAACATTTCGCCAGGAATCATCATCTTAGATAGCTGATTCATCATCGACTGGAAAACGGCAGGGGCGTTCCCTAGGCCAAATGGCATGCTGTTATACTCATAATGACCGTCAGTGGTAACAAAAGCGGTATACTTCTTCGAAGCTCAAGTGTTGTAAAATATCTATTTCCAGCGAGCTGTGCAAACTGTTCGTCCATTACAGGCATCGCATATGGGGTTTTCACGGTCATTATATTCAGTTGTCTATAGTCCACACATAGACGATGTTCCACTAACACTATTCCCGATGCATACGGTGAATTTGACTGTCGAATTATATAATTTTCAAACAACTCGCCTACAATTTTACTGACAATCGGACGTCTGGTGAAAGCAATACGATACGGACGGGAGCATACAGGTACGTCGGTGTTCAACTAGCTGACCCGGTCCGCGTTGCTGGCCCTAAGTAAACATTAGTGTTGTATTACCACACGATTTAAATTGAGCTTTTAACGAAATGTACGGCCTTTAAATAAAAATCCATGGAATACCTATCATGAAGTTTTTTTTTCGGGATAACTTACAAATGGTGTAGATATGGGCTCAATCAAAAAAGAAACGCATGTATTTAAGGCAAATTGGAAATAACATTTATTTATTACTTCATCTTAAGGCCAGCGGATAGTTAATGTTTTTTGTAGGGAGCAAGCCACATACAACTGGACGTGTGAAAAACATTAATTTTCCGAAATTAAGCCAGCAATAGTCAATGATTGGCCTTGTGCTTTGGTAATAGCAAAGGCAAGACGCAAAGGGAATTGAAGGGAATGGTAAATCGTTGGAAATCATCGGAATTCGTTTAATAAGTACGTCTTCACCTTTGAATCTGTCACCAAATAAAACGGGGAATCACCGAGTTATTGCTGGTGTGTACAATTCGGTCATATGCGTATGAAATTTGATATGCTTGTACAAATTTGGGCCAATTGATACCTGAAGGTCAAAGTGAAGTGTTCATACGTGTGAAAGATAAAAAAGCCAAACAAACGTAAAAAAATACCTTATTATTCCAGTAAACACATATCTAACCTTTTGGACGTCAGTAACGATATCGTTGTATCCAGTTTTAATAAATCAAAAAAACAAACAAGTATTACTGATTTTATGTGAAAGACCAATTAAGTTGCTAATAATTAAAAAACTTTTTAAAAGTTTTTCTATGAATTTAATATGTTCAGTTAATTAAATGTTATTAAATAAAAACTGTTTTGAGTTAAAATAAAGCTTACACAACTAGTTTCATTATAATTTTATCATTTCCTGTAACAAAAAAATGCCCAGAAATTCGAACTTTTCAGAAATTTGAAATGCCCGGTGCACAAAGTGGTTCTAATTTGTGAGATTCTATTGTACCTTTGTAAGGGAATGCTCTGTACAATCTTAAAATGCTTTAATGACTTTTGGATAAAGCTTAATTGGCAATAAGTTTTTTTCTATTGCGGAAAAGTTGAGAAAAAAATAAAAAAGCTAAAAATAACTGTTATGAAAAAAAGAAGAAAGAAAAGTTTATACCATAACTACTGAAATTTCTTCTGTAGTCACATTTACAATATTTTAAAACTATTCGTTTGCGTCTATTTTGTTGTAAATGAAAAAAATCACTTACCTGAACGAATTTTGACAGCTTTTTGTGTAAAACAAATGATCTTTGTTTCATAATTTTAATATCCGTTTTACCAGAGTCTTTATGTTGACCATTTTTAATAGGATTTGCATAAAGATTGGCGAATTCTTTTTCTGTACCCAAAAATAAGGGTTTAATAAAATTAACCATACTGTAATCTATAAACAAACAATAAGAAACAGTTTATGATATGTCATTCATAATGCAAATAATAATAAGCATAAAAGCTACTTACATTCTTTTAAATTGTTTTGTATTGGCGTGCCAGTTAATACAATACGACGGGGAGTTTCAATTTTAGCTACAGCCTTACTTATAGCAGAATTACTATTCTTAATAATATGACCTTCATCACAAATAACCAAATCAGCACCTAATTATTAAATGTTTTACCAAATATGTTGTTATTTAATATTATTTTAACTTTAGTACTAACCAGGAGATAAAAGGAATTTATTTATTAATAATCTTATTTCTTCTAATCGTTCTGGATTTACATTGCCACGATTTTTATAAGAATGATAAAATACCAATGTTCGAAATGCTTCATAACCAATCAGTAGACAGCCAGCACGTTGATGATTTGATAGGGACCATTCTTTAATAATACTTAACTTTTCATTGATATCCCTATAAAAATGAAAATTTAAAACAATGCTCTTAAATAAAAATTATGAAGAGATAAATAAAATACTTACGATGTATCACTAAAAGTGTAGACTTTTATATTTTTTTGCCTTAAAGGACCTAACCACGTTATAATTTCGTCGGCCCAATTCATTACCGTACTCTTGGGACATAAAACTAAAATTTTTGTAGTTTTTAGCTCCTTATAGGAGATCACAGTATGTAAAAGCGAAATTAATTGCAATGTTTTGCCAAGACCCATACAATGCGCCAAAATACAACCAGAACCAGGAATTTTCTTTAAAGCATCCACACCGCCATAACAGGAGTCGTACATAAATCGCACACCATCGAATTGATGGGGTTTTAAGTGTTTTACAATTCCCGGATGAACTTTAATAAATGTTTTTGTATCTTTTATGTAATCTAAAATTAATTCTTTATTTTTATCTACATCTGGATGATCTTTTAAAACCTTATCCAGCATTGTGTGTTTTTTTTCCAAACGTGATATACGTTCATTTTCCAGTTTTTGAGCTTTTATGGTTTCACCTGCCAATTGATCGGGTCGTAGCATAGGTTTAAGAGATCTCGGTTTTTGACTTGGTTCGACATCAACGGCTTCAACATCAGAGTTTGAACTATCTGAACTTAAGCTAATTAGCTCTGCATCAATTTTACTAATATTTTTACGCTTTTCAGCATCCGATAGCATTTTATCCAAATTTTGTGGTTTAGCAGATCGTTTGCGAAATAGAAAATTATCATTTAATAGTTCCATTTCATCATTAGTGGGCACTTCTCCATCAAAAAGAGCATCTTCGGATTTTTCTTCCTTGTCAATATCTGCATCAAGTTTTTCTTCCTCTTGTTTTTCCTTTTCATTGTACTTTTCTTTTTCATCTTTATCACTATCTAAATCAATTTCATCATCGTCATCATTGCCTTCGATATCGTTATCACTATCATCAACTACAAATGTTTTGAGGAACTTTTCCACTAAAGGCGACTTGGTACCGCCTTCATCATCTTCTTCAGATGATGCTTTTAAAATATTATCCTCTTCTTCCTCTAAGCATTCCGAATCAGTACTAGAGTCTTCCAACATTTCCCTTCTTATGTTATCATTGCAATTTCTTAAAAATTGTTGCTCCGTTATGATTTCTTCTTCGGCCTTTAAAATAAATATCATGATTTAGGTATTTTTAAGAAAATATTTAACGATTTGGTCGACAGTCATTTCACTCATTCAGTTACACTTATTGTTTTCTACATACTCACTTCACTTTTAACTTCATCTTCTGAACCGAATTCAACATCCATAAAATCAAAACGATCATTAAGAGTTTTAGCTGTCGCTGTTTTTGGTTTAGTCTTATCTGCAATCTTTGATGAACTTGTATTACAAACAGAACGTTTGGTTAAACCGCTAATATTGGTTAACCTACGAAATTACATATTTCGAAAACTTATTTATATGTATTAAAACAAATAAATGTTTTATATACTCACCGATCTATTTCTCTGTCGTTTTTCTCATCCTCATCCATAGATTCATTTAATTTTTTCTCTTTACGATCAGAAGTTAAATTTTCTTTATCGCTTTCATCATGTACCGACATATTATCATTTTGACTTTTACCAGTTTTCTGAACATCGGCAGTCGATGTTACTGAGGAAGAGTCATTTAACTTCTTACTTTTTTTTGAACGTATATTAAAAATTATTGTATCATCACTATCGCCGTTTTGATTATCATACTCTGGTGGAGATGTCTTACTAAGTATTCCTGTAGAATCATCATCTTCTTTCAAAGAATCATACTCAGAGTCCGATACCATTACGGATTGTGGTGATAGTGAATCCATAATGAATATTTCGGATTGCACATATTGCGAAAGGTTGATTCCATCATCATATTCCTGGCCTTTGTTATTATAATCAATAGTAGTCAGAGATTTCAATTCACTTGGTGGAGGAGAGTTCGCTTTGGAATGAAATGATTTTTCTTTACTACTATCTTCGTCTTCATCAGATGAGGAAGCTAAGGAAGATGACGATGATGCATTTCGAGACGATTGGTCGGAAGTGATTAGCAAATTCTTCTTGTCTGCATTTCTGACTTTTTGTTTACGTTTAGTTAATTTTTTTAATTTGGTTTGTGTCTCTATAGTTTGTTGGAATATGATGTGAGGTTTAAATAATTCCTTAAAACTGTAATATTGCGTTTTAATATAATCAAGTAATTTATCTTCTAAAGAAAATGTCGAAAAATCTTCACAGTCCTTTTGCATTTGCGAAACAAAATCTTTTAACTTTTTTAACAATTGTGAATATCCTTCACTTTTGGTGTTGTTTGATTTCAAGGGTAAATCTCCATTTTTGCACAACAATTCGAATTCTTCATCAAACATTTGGTGTTCTAAAACTTCCGAGCAATTATAGGGTAAAGTTTCTTTGTTTAATTTAATATCTGTAGATTCTGCTTCTTTTGTCAAAGTTTCATTATTTGAATCATTATCCGTTGTTTGCTTAGATTCAATGGGATCGTTTTCAACTAATAATGGTTCGTCTGTTTGCACATTTTCTTCTAATATTTCTTCATGTTGGCTAGGAGTTTCCTTTTTTCCCGAAACTGCTACTTGTTTTATATCAATATCAGTCTTTTCATGTAACGTATTTTCATTTACATCTTCAAAAGATCTCTGGTCTTCGTTTAACATTTCTTCATGAAGATTTTGAAAAGAATCTGTACCTTGCTGCATGTCTTCTGTTATGTCATTCAATGGTTCTTCGCTTACATCTTGTATGATTGCTGGATTTTCTTGACCACTGTGAGAATCTTCTTGTGATTTGTTAATACTTAAACTATTTAAGATAATATCCAATTTGTTATTATCCAAATTATTAAGTAGTTTTTCAACAAATGTTGAAATTTTTTGACTATTAATATTACTGTTAACTTGATTTTTAATATGATTAGTTAAATTTTGCTTTAAAACATCAAACTCTTCCAAATTAGTAGACACTTCCTGTGAATAGCAATGATCATTATTTATTGTTGATAAACGCTCTGCCTTCATTAAATTCTCTTCGGATGTTATCTTTTCATCAATGGGTTCTAAATACCCAATACTGACAGCTGAGACATTACTGAGGCTATCTTCCTCTTCATCACTATAATACTCGCTTTTAATATTTTCTTTGTCATGCTGATCGAGAGAATTACCGTCATTGGTAGCGTAAACCTCAACCTGACACAAGTCATCTTCAATATCAAGTTCATTGACGTCATACACACAAGTTGATAACATTTGTTCCTCTTCTGTAGATATATCCATAATAAACTTCTCATCTTTAACACTAACATCTTGCCTAGGCGCTGTTTCATATTTTGACTCGTTAAGGTTTCCTTCATCTGGTTCTCTTTTTTCTTCAAATGAATTTTGGTCTTGATCTTCCTCATAAGGTTTTATTGAATTATTTATTTCTGGTTTTTGCTCTAAAAGTATATTCAGTGATTCCGAAATTGCACTGGTTACAACCTGAGCATTTTCTTTATTTAAATCATCTTCCTCTTCAAATATTGTGGGTTCTGTCTGTACTGACTGCACAACAGCATCTTGGGTAGAATTGTCTTCTAAAAAACTTTGAATTAACTGCTCCCACATGTCATTACAATTTTGTGCCGGAGTTGTGTCCGTAGCACCAGGTGGACAATCTGTAGATAAATTGGCTTCCAACTCCTCTTGTGTAACACTATTTAATTCGTCATCCATTATGTTTGGTGGCCTATCAAATGGATTTAAACTTACGGTATTGGGTATATCCAATACCATATTAATAGTTTCTGGATCATTGTCCATAGTAGACTTGTTGTTTTAATGTTTTTTCGTGGTACATGCACAATTATATATTTTATTGCATTTTTTAATTATTTTACCAAAAAAGTTGTTTGTGTGAAATATTTAACGCACTATAGAAAAATTCAGTATCTCCTTCACCTTAAAAGCACGATAAAACTCATGAATTGCTTTTATAATACAATTTTCAATTTATTATTTCAGTATATACACAGTTTTAATGCACTTAGAAAAGTTTGTTTTTCAATGTTGGTAAATTTTTTCAAACATTTATTTGCTATGTTAATTTTTTTTAATCGTTTTTATTAATGAATTTTAGTAAATTCTTATTTTTTACTTGATTTTTTTAACAAGCAATGAAATTCACTTGAAAAAAGTATAAATTTGTTTTTTGTTTTCATTTTTTTCTTTTTTACACAAATATTAAGAACTTCTTTTGGAACAGGGTGGATTGGAACAACATATTTTTGTGTTAAATAGTTTTAAAATAATTGGTAACCATAAATTATTTTGTGGTTAGCTTTTGACTGACAAAATATTTGTTTGTCACTCAAGTTGGATAGGAACCCCCACAAGGTACCCCACTCTAGACAAGATAGTCAAATTTTACTGTGCGGAAATTGAAAGGCATACGAAGAAATTATTCAGTATAAAAAATAATAGATTTACATATGTATGCTCTTTCGATTGCCATTAGCTAGATATGCACACGCAAAACTGTTTCCACTATACATATATATCATGGTCCAATTAGTAGGTCTGCGCGAAACGCCTGCTGATTTGTGTAGAGTTCTGTTTTTAGATGCAATTGTTTTTCGAAAAATTTGTAATAGATATAGCATAAACCCAGAGTAAAATGTAGGGTACTTTTTATGACCTCTTGCTTTTCATGTGGACAGTTGAATATCGATTGCTCAAGAGTATCGACTTATAAAAATTCTGCAAATTAAAAAAAAAGTTTTTTCGAGTTTATTGATTCAATATTGAATGTGGAGAAAGTAATTCGTCTCTTACAACCAAAAGCGAAAAAAAGTAACCAAAATTATTTTGTATCAAAAGTGCTATTTTATTCGCACTTCAGTTTTAAAATTGTATGTCTAAGAGGATTTTTTTAAAGTTTTGACAGTAAATTCTTCGAAATTTATTAGCGGAAGTGTTATATATTATAATAAGTTAACACTTATTTTCGTAAATTTAAAAACACTGTTTGAGCTAGAGCTTTCAACCTTTTTTTATAAATAGCTTTTACAAGTAAAACTTTTAAAGTCTTGCTGTGCGTTATGATATCAATGTGCAAAATTGAGCTAAATTATTATAGCCGCAATGCTTAATGTATATACTGTTTTTAGCAGTACATGTACTGATATTTTGCAATTGTACAGCTTTATGCACAACTCCTAAAACAGTACCCAAATGTACTGTTTTTTACACTTTGGGTGTGTGTGAAACGGTAGCAAAGTTCTATGGTGAATTAAAATTGCCAAGAATTTCAAAATTTATACTAGCCCCCATGGCCAGTGAAATTTTATTCACCTCAACGGTGTCAAATTTTTACTTCCATGAGTGCTTTGCTACCGTTATACACACACCCTTTGTACAGTTTCTTGTAATGTTTTTTTATCCAGTCTACAAAAAATTAAGATATTAAGAAAACCCCCTGCTAAAGGCATATTTTTATAATTTCTTAATATTTAACAGTACATTACCTAAAAAAAAAATTTGTTGTTTTCCAACCAAAAAAGTTCTAAAATGAAAAGAGTTTTTACGCTGTGGTCATTGTTTTCTCATAAAAACACAGTGGACATCAAAATTATAATTGATGGCTCGCAGCAGTAGGATCGCGTGAAATTGAAAACGCACAAATTTGGCAAATTCTACATGTTTAAAATTTAAAAAATACCTAATACCTTTGAGGACCACTTTTCTTTACCAAAACTACTTTTGAAATAAGGAAAATAAATGTTAATTTTTACAAAAATTTTATTGAAAATATTCATCGTTTTGAATTGCACTTGATTGTTTTACAGACAGAAATTGTTTTTTAAATTTTATTGAAACTTGTTTTTTTTTCTTATTTTCAGATTTTAAAATAATGCATACAAATTATTTTTTAATTTTCAAGATTTTGTGGGTCGTGCTTATTTCCCAATTTTGATTTTTTTTAAATAAAAATAAACCAAACTGTGTTTTTTGGATTTTATAGATTAATGGCCAATTTCACCAAGTTCAGGTTTAATTAATCATTCTAAATGTCATAAAACCTATTGTTATAGTACTACCTTGTTATTTATAGCTGAACTTGTCAAATTGGCTGTAAATAATTTAAAAATTGTTTGAAATTGAAAAATTTATTTAGGATTTGTGCAACTATGTGTATGGAAAAATTGTCATAAAATGGAAATCTTTCCTTTGACGTTCCACAATTTAAGTGTATTTCTTTATATAATTGTTCTTGCATATTCAATTAAAAGTTTAAACTATTGGGGGTAAAATTATTAACCCCCAAATTCACCAAGTTCAGTTAAAACCAACAGCTATAACTGATAGTTAATTATAGCTGAACTTTTTGGGGGTTAATAATTTTAATAAATATATACATATATATTCTCTAAAAAAATTTACTGTTTTTTCTTGATTGTACTGTTTTTTTGTATTCATTGTACTGTTATCCGAATTTAAAATCTGGCTACCCTAAATGTATATAAAACTGGTCCTTATTTGACGTTAAACGCTTTTTTTTAAGTCTGAGTTTAGACCAACCCAGCAAATAAAATTGGACCACCTGACCCATTTTGATAAAATGGACTACTCCATGGACTGGTCCGATGTAATGCAAGCATGGACCATGTCATTGTTAAAAAGTGTTTGTAGTGAGACTACATGTCTTCGTTTTTTAACGACGTGCTTTCGTTTTTAAACGACTTCAAAACTAATCCTCTTGAGTATACCATGGAGTAGTTTTAAAACTACTCCTTAGTGGTCCAAAGGTGGGTTATATACCATGGAGTAGTTTTAAAACTACTCCTTAGTGGTCCAAAGGTGGGTTATATGATCCTCTCCTAGGACATCGTAATGTTAAATAGACCAGGTTTTTTCCATACGTTTGGGTTACTTTTGGACTAGTCCTGGTCCTTTGTGGACTACTCTTTACACGCGTGTTTGGACTGGTCCTATTATTTGCAGGGAAGGTATATTTATAGCAGGCAGTGATGCCAACTTAGTGCTTTTGGCACTATTTATGGTGCTTTTTGATGCCTCAAAACGCCAAAATTTTATCCATAGTGCCAAACTAAGAAAAAGCACTAACTTGGTGCTTTTTCAATTTTTCGTGAGTGCCTTTAGTGCTTTTTACAATTATTATTTTTTTCTACCATTTTTTAAAACTTTGATTGTATAGAGGATGATTTAGATGAGATTTGCTATTTTGGGTACAATGTTGAGAAGGCCTGTAGAGATTTTAAGATTTCAAATGATAAGAAAAGTGATCAAAGCTGCATTCGTTTCACCAAAAACTTTATTTACGAGGTTAGAGCTAGGCTTCCTAGTAATTTGGAAATTTTATAAAACGTTACACTTTTAAGCGTTGGCAACATATTTATTAATCGTACTAAAAACGATGTTTTGTTTTCAAAAAAAGAATGGCTTGAAAAAAAATTTGCAATTGTGAATGGAAAAATAAACAACGATTTTGAGTCATGTTAAAAAAACGTACTGAAAAGGTAAAAAAACATGCAGTCGGAAACCGTACAAAAGCCACGAAAATCGAGCTCGCACTGAATTACTTTAAAACTGTTTTATGGCCAATTCAAACTCAGCTGATGATGATCCAAATGATTTGGATGATATTATTTTTATTGAAGATAATAATATGGTGCATTTAAAAATGTTAACAAACAAATGTAAATACATATGTATGTATACTCATTATTAAATATCAAAGTATTGTTCTTGGGAATACAAAATTTTTAATTTACAAGGTTTTGTTTGTCGTGCTTAATTCGCAATTTTTATTTTAAAATTTATTGTTGAATTGCTTAGGCCAGATCGTCAGGAAACTTCATCCAAAGATTTTAGAAAAACCAAAGATATTTAACAAATCAAAGTTACTGTTAAATGAAAGTGGTCAACAATCGACGACGCCGCCTTTTTTAAATTTTGGAGGTATATAATATTCGGCACAGCCGAATGCAACTTGTTTTGTGTTTAATTAAATTGTAAAAATAGCTTTTACGCTTTTCTTTGTTCGAAATAGTGCTTTTTAGTGTTTTTTTTAAATTTTAAAGTGCTTTTTGCTCTCAAAAAGTTGGCATCACTGATAGCAGGTAGCCGCGAGATTACAACAATTGTACAATAAAACAAACAACAGGGCTTTTTATTGTTGTTATGCGATACAAACTGTCAAAAAGCAAAGGGGCTGATAAGAGACAAAAAAGACAAAAGATAAAGAGAAAAAACTTGTTTACTTGTTTGCTATACAACATTTGACAGTTCGTATCGCAAAACAAGCAAATAAAAAATAAACAGCTGGCTTTCCGAGACTACCTGCTATAAATATTACTTGTTTACTATACAACATTTGACAGTTCGTATCGCAAAACAAGCAAATAAAAAATAAACAGCTGGCTTTCCGAGACTACCTGCTATAAATATACCTTGGTTCATTCTTTACTGAAAAGATTCTTCCTTTTTCTTCTTTGAACAAGAATTGGCGTTCAAATTATTCATTTCATGTTTACGCCATGTTTTTTTATTTTGTATAGTCGTGCGTATGCATGTGTGCTTTTTTGATATTGAAAACAAAAACAAAATTAAACAACGAATGAAAAAGCAAAGCGTAAGGAAAGTACAGACATGTGTGTACTCGTTTCTTTTCCCCTCTCCCCTCTCGCCAATAAAGTAGCAATCTTTTCAGTAAAGAATGAACCGTATAAACACAGACTAATGAAGATGCATGGTGGAATAAGCAGGTGGCATCGTTATGGCAACAAATACAACATTACAACAAAAATGGAAATTATATCACCCAAGGCGAATTGAGTAGAAGGTGAGGTCAACTCTACAACAACACTGCTTCAGTGGTCGGGTTGTCAAAAATATTGCTAGTAAAAAAATAGGTTTGTTTACATAAAAAACTAGTTTGTATACAAATTTTGATAAGTCGACCACAGAAAAAAACACCATATGTTGACGTGTACCCACCTTCTAGCCAATTCGCCTTGATATCACCGTTTACGTCAAAAAATACTTTAAACAAAAATCAAAGCGTGCCGCTGAACGTGATGAAATAAATGAATTTTTATCCAATTTTTTTTTAATTATGGTCAATATCCTTTTTATTTTAATTTAAAATTATCAAAACCTTTATTAAAATACAATACAAAACGTGGACTTTTTGTAAACATCAACAAAGCTTTGACATAAAGCTAGACAAACAATGCAATAGCAAAAAAATCGTCATCTGGTGCAGTGCTGCCACCTGTTTATTTCACCATGGATATATGGGTATTTGAGATATTGGTGACATATATCGACTATATTTATAAATATCGATATTTTGATATATCGATACATATTGCCCATCCCTGCCGCCAAAAATTTTGTTTTGTTCACAAAGATCCAAAAATCAAAGAAAATTTGTTATTCAAAAACTATGGCCAATAACAATAATGAATTAACTGTACAACCGAAAAAACGAGGCAGGAAACCAAAAAGTTTGAGTAATTTAAAAAATTGCACAAGTGATCAAAATGGTATATTAAAATATTTTAATGAGAAAGGTAAACAACAAAATGAGGCTCAAGATTCAAGTGCGCCCAACGAAGGTGAAGAAACACAAAATGATAACTTACAAGATACTCAAGCAACTAAAAAATCTACCAGATTGTCGGAAAGAAGAAAATCAAATACTATTCAAACAATTGATTTGCCGGTAAAAGATAATCTAAATAAAATTCAATCTTCTGATAATGTGAAAAGAGGTAGACCAATATCTAGCAAACAACGTGTCATTAAAGTAAATTTAGCTAGAAATCTGTTTAAGAGAAAATATACATCATTTCGTAAATTAACAAAAGCAGAAATTAAAAATAGTAACACAAGAAAAATTCCCAAAGAACACCTAAATAATGTATTGGAAATAATTGACAATGAGGATCATCCCATTTGGGAGGAACATAATACATCATGCAATCAGTCTATACATCGATTTTGGGAATCACCTACACTGATAATATCAGACCAAAATATGAAGCTAAAATATGCTCGACAATTTCTTTTACGGAGAGACTGGAACAATTTGGCAAAAATTCTATGCTTATCCAGTTTAAATGCAAAAATGTATTATCCTTTATTGTCCAAGGTAATAATTAGCTTAAGTTAGTGCTCCTGAACGATTTTTTATAAATATGCAGTTGTTTTATTTCCCCCTAACGCCAAGTTATGGACTTTACAATTAAACCTATTAAGAGAAATTTTTTTTAATTGCCGTTGTCTACAATAGTGTAAATACCTATAACGGTTTTTATTCACATACATATAATATTTAGTTTGTAGCGTATAAAATACCAAAGTTGACAAGACACTTTTTCAAGTTATCTATATTGTTAGGATTCAATTTATTTTAAAAAAGAAGTTGGTAAAAAATTTTATGGTACATAACCCTCAAACTAGCTACATTGGTGGGTGGATATTTAAAGCACTTTTGGATACAATTCTTTTTCTATTATGATAATACATACCAAGGTATACACTTAGGTATTTTTATCTGGAATATATTCAAACTGGAAAAAAACTACAGAAAAAAATCAAAACAATTTTAATTTTCTATTAAAGGCATATGAAAAATAATTTTTAAACCAACCGTTTCATTTTAAAAAAGTTGACACAAAATAGCACGATATTTTAGATATAACGTGTCGATTTTTTCTAGAAAGCGAAAAAATATTGTTGTTCAAGTGCGATTTAAGAAGATATGGTATAAAATCAAATAAAAAATAAATGGTTTTAGGCCCATTTTCACAACTTTCCGATAGCTAAAGGTAGGATTTTGTCGGCCGTATAAAAAGTGTTCCATTATTACAACTTTACTTTTACCTACCAGGTAGGATGAACTTTAATTTACTTAATAGCTCACTTTAGGTTAAAGTAAAGTTTTAATAATGGAACATGTTTTATAAGGCAGGTTAAAGTCTACTTTTAGCTATCGGTAAGTTGTGAAAACGGGCCTTAGACTTTCTACTTTGCGTGATTGAAAAAATCATGCCGGAAATCATCTATAGCGTAATCGCCCATATGTGTTTTTTTGTGCTGTTAATGGTTAGATTTTTCGCTATAATGATTCTATTTCCTACTCAGGTCGGATTATACCTATATCTTTCAAAATTAATTTTCAATTAAAAAAAAATTACTTTTTTAACTCTTGTTATACATTGGAATTTATTGCTCTAAATTACTTTCAATAAATGTTTGAATTCAAAATATATTTAATTGCAAAAATTAAAAGGAATAAAAATTTGGTTCTTGAACTTTTTTTGCCTTTTTTGTTTTGGTTATGTTTTACAGCTGTTTGACAATTTACACAATTTGCACGAAGAAAAAAGTTTGGACTGTTTCGTGCAAGAAGAAGACGAATTTTCTTCCCTTTAACCCGCTCTAATTTACACAAACTTAAAGTACAAGAACGCTTTTTGTGCAAATTGTGATCCCTAGAAATCCCAAATTAGAGTAAAGAAACAGAGCAAGTATTGGCACCGTGTTGATGCATTGTGTACTTACGTTTTTATACACTTTGTATGTATGTATGTATATGTTTTACCTCTAAATTTTTTAACTGTTTTATTTGCTTTAGTCTGCGCAGTGACAACTTTAAAATTGCATTTAAGAACAAAACGAATTGTCAAAATTTTTATGGTTGCATATAAGAACATGGGGTATTACTATAATGCAATATGTGTTTAGAAAGACAGCCTTTATTCAAAAAAATTGTTTAATTTTTGCCTTTTTTACCATTTATCCCTTCTAATAATAAACAATCTTCGTGCCAAATTTCATCAAAATCTGTAAAGCGGTTTGGCCGTGATATTGAAAATATTACCCCATTTAAGCACAAAAAATTTTGTTTTCACTTAAATGCGTATAAGTCATAAAACAATACCTATAAAAAGACCGTATATGCATAAATACATAAATAACATTAGACGCATTTACGCTTTAACACAAAACCGGCTTACGAGTTGCGCAGAACATTAATTACTAGGGATGAGATTTTCATGCACTAAAAAATCAAAAATAGGCACATAAAATATGCACTAAAAACTCCAAAATATGCATTAAAATATGCACTAAAAACTATTGAAATAAAAAAAAATTTTAAATTTTTTTGTTGTTTTATTCATAGGTATCATATTTTTTAAAACTTAATTTAAATAACTACATAATTTTAATTTTTGATTTGCACAATCAAATAAATACTTTTTTATATCATCAAAAGTAAACCTTTGTCTGTTAAAAAGCTTTTGTACATGGAGGAAGGATGCCAATTCATTTGGAGAATTTCAATATTATAATTTTTTTTTTTGTTGTAAGTTTGTTTATTTACAAAATAATTCAAATAACAATTGTCCCGCGCCCATAGTTTTTTTGCAAAACGTTTTGATTTTTTTTAATTTGCGGGCTATTCTTACTTCCACATTGTTTCCCGTATGAAATCAATAAATATATATTATCGAATTGGCTTCTAATTTCCTCCGCAACTCGATGTAACCCATGTGCCTAACAAGTAGCATGTAACAGTTTTGGATAAATTATGTTAGGCCAATTGTCAGCCTTAACCATGTTAGGTACTGCATCGGTTAAAAATTTAAGGATTTTTTGTCGAAATATTGTATTTTAAAGGTGACGACATGTTTTTTACATCAGACTTGTCAACTTTTCAAGTCACATGTAATTGTGCATGTCTGCCAAAATTGCTGTTTTACATAGGGTCACAAACGTACATGTAATTTGCTTCTGACATTGTATATTTTTTTATCGCATAGTTATTGCAGAAACCAAAGTAGTTCTCGGTTTTAAAATAGCGTGCGGCCGCCATAAAAATTTTTGTTTGCTCCGAAAATAGTTCAGCCATCTAAACCTCTTTTTCTTTCTTTAAATTGGAAGATACCAATTTAGGATTTTATAATGAAACGTTTTTTCTTAATATATGTACATAATTTTATTTATTTATTTCATTCACAGTAATATATAAAAGCCTCCTAGTCTATTCAATGGTGAAATTAAATATATATTGGTATTGTAAAATATTAACTTCAGCCGGCTAATAATTCCATCAATTGTGGACGCCGTTGACGGTTTCTTCCCTTCGTAGATTTCTGATGTCAGGTGGTTTGTCAGAAGATAATAGAGCATGCTCTAATTGCAATTTTGTCAGATGACTTTGGGTTTGACTTTTACAGAAGCAAAGTTAAAAATGTAACAGACGACATGTATGTATCTTTCAGTGGGAAATTTGACAATTTTGAAATTTTTTGAAATTTTTTATAATAAACTTTAAAAAATGTGTCACTCAAAAATGTTAAAATATGCATTTAAAACCCAAATATGCATTTAAAACCAAAATATGCAATATCAAATCGATGGCATTTTAACGCAAATTTAATGATTCGGAAAGATAATTGGTCGACATCGATCTTAGACTATCAACAAAAAACATGCATTTGCATGGAAATAGGATCCCAAATTTGCAATTTTAGCCATTTCAACCGCTTCGCAAAAATAACAGTGATTTCAAAAAGTTGTTGACGTAGCTGAACGTTTTCAAATCACAAAATACAATGCCCAGAACACCTTTCTTGCGATTTCAAATCACTTTCATAAAATGTGATTTTCGAGAAAAAAAGTATAAAATAAGTATTTCAAATCATTTTAAATAAGGGTGCATACATAACCTATATTGAGTTTTTAAATTAGTTTGTTAATAATAAATGTATTTGAAAGTAATCGGTTATATTTTTTTTGCTTTAAGGGATTTCTGTAATGCCTTGTCCCTGCATTTTCGCAATGCCAAACTATCATATTTAGAATAGTACTGTCAAATTGCTAATTGCTTTTAAAGCTGAATTTTTTTTTGTTGTATTTTGAATTGTTTTTGGGTTTTGTTACACGAACAAGATTTGCGATTTGTATTTCATTGCTCATAATGTTTTTTGACTTTTGTTGCATTTTATTTCGACATTCTTTATAAAAAGTTTAAGTTTGTCCAATATTTAATTAGAAAAATACTTTTTTTTTTTTGTTCATTATTTATTTATTGAATCTTCATATATTAAATATGAACTAACAATAATTAATCAAATCATATCCTAATACATACATTATATACTATGTCCAGCAAGTGCCAGACAAAATTTCGTCAAACCGATATATGTTCACATATGTGGGTGTTTATCGCTCTTCTGATTCCGTGAGTGCTGCAGTGTCTCTTCTCCTTAAGCGAGTGTGGCCGCCATGATTTAATATATTCCGAGCTAGTGAATTTGGGTGTTGTTCAAGCCTTTTCACATATTTTACTTCATATTTAGTAATCATAGTTGTTACTAATGGCACATTAGGATCCTTATGAATGTTTGAGTTTTTAATATACCAGGTAGCGGCTGTGATTATTCGAAGAAGTTTATTTTGGCGCCTTTGAATTTTTTCGATATTAGAGGGCGAGGCAGTGCCCCATAGTTGAATACCGTAGCAACAGATGGGCTTTAAGATAGAGTTGTAAAGTAGAAGCTTGCAATCGAGACTAAAGACAGAGTTTCTTCCAAGAAGCCAATGAATTTGAATGGCTTTAAGTTTCATTTGAATTAATTTTGCCTCTATATGGCATTTCCACGTTAATTGCCGATCCAGATGTATACCGAGATATTTTACATGCGAATAATAATAAGGGGCAAGATTTCCGGCGCAAAGTGAATGTTATATGTACGCATTTTTGCTCATTGGCCATTATCCTCCATTGTCTTAACCATTTTTCTAGTTGAAATATATGATGCTGTAAGTAACGAGGTGCTTCATAACGGTTTTCGTGGACGCCTAGAAAAGCTGTATCGTCTGCAAATGTTGAAGTTTGGGTGTATTTGTTTGTTGGCATGTCCAAAGTATAAATTATGTATAATAGAGGCCCCAGGATGCTGCCTTTTGGGACTCCAGCGCCAATTGGCTGAGGTGAGCTTAAGAAGAACTTTCCTTCTTTTATAATAAATTGACGACCGACTAAGTAGCTTTCTAGCAACTTTTGTGTGTTTGCTGGTAAATTTTGCTTAAATTTATATAACAAGTCTTCATGCCAGACTTTATGAAAAGCTTGAGAAACATCGATGAAGAGAGCGGAACAATATTTTCTTTCTTCAAATGCTTTTCATATGGCTTATCTTATGTACTTAAATTACAAATATTTAAAACTTTTCCTATGTGTTCTTATATAATCCAAGAACTAGGAAAATTTCCGATATTGCGCCAAACAAAAAAATTGCAAAATTGTAAGGCGGTATTTACTGATTACTTTTCCGGTTAAAACAAAAAATCGAGTTACGTGGTTGCGGAAGAAACCCATCGATTTATAACAAGAGTCAGGAAAACGTATACATATTAATTACTAAAATAACCAGCTCATTTTACGAAAATAACCGGTTTATTCGATATTCAAAAAATGGACATTTTAAAATATTCGACTTGGGAAAAACTAAAATAATCGGTTAAAACCAGTTGAATCCTAACCGTTCGATCTTTCTAGTACTGACGTTAGGGCTAACCTTTAACTAGTTTTCTTCCTGCCTAACAGGGGCAGGCTTAACAGCTAGTATGTTTGTACATATTAAGTTAACTAGACAATAAACACCATCATCGTGGTTGGCGAACTTAAAATACGCCTGCGACTGTTTGATAATAGAATAAAGAAAACGTGAACTTATTTCCTTTAATCTATTACCAAACAGTCTCAGACGTATTTAAAATTCGCAAACAGTATTAAAAAACTAAGGTTGTTATTTTGTTCCTACATTGTTGTGATGGTACAATATTTTTTGAAGTCAAAATTTTGTTTTTACAAGGGTCGTGGCTGGATATAATCGGCCTTATTGTGGTTGTCGTATACGACTGTGTAATAGATTAAAGTAATACACAACACGTGTTCTTTAATTTACTACAAAAAAAGACACGTTTGTTTACGAAAACGATAACCACAATAAGGCTGAATATTTAGTAGAGTCGTAATGTCTTCATGGGAAAAACACGAAAATTTAAACTAATCTTGTTTTTGAGTGAATTGTGTCTATTAAAATCTTTTATATGTTTTTTAATCAAAGTACATACATATATGTTTATTACTTAAAAAAGTATTTTATTATATGCTTTTATCAATTACTTTAAATAATTTTGCTGTATTTTCTCTATTTCAGTATGCTACTGTATTATTGGCCCATACGGATAAGGATAAGTTCAATATATTTTTACAATTCTTAATTAATATGACTGACAGTGGAGCTGTTGTAAAAAAATGTACAAAATTTTCAACAGATAATTAGAAGTAACACTTTTTAAATTTAACAACTGTTGAATTTGTATTTAAATTGCATATTACAGAAGAATCGGAATAAAATAAACTAAAATGTCCCAAGGTTACATTTTACAATTAACTTTTCTAAGCTGTTTTATATTTAAAAAAATTACAATAATAAGCATATACATACATACATATATTTTGAAATTTATTTACTTAGTTTTCATCACCTCGTGTGAAGTTCTCAGTCTTCCATCGAGTGCTTCCTCAGGTGGCAAATAAAAGAAGATTAGTCAAACCTTGTGACCATCAAGCTTCCCTTAATGCCTAAGCTAAATATTTGGTTCGTTCTGCTACTGGTAAGCAACAGTAGCTTCAACGCACACGAGGTAAATAAGAGATTGTCTTGTCTTAGCTCTTCTGTGTCCGCGCATTTATGGGTCGATTAAGGATAGCAACACAACTGAAGTTGAGTTGCCAGCAGCGAAATTAGGAAACGCCGCTCATGTCAAAATATATAATTTTTATATTTTATCATGAGCAGCGTTGCCTGATTTTGCTCCAAAAAATATTCAAGAAACTTTAAAAAAATATTAATTTCAGTTAAATTTAAGAAATTTTGCGATTTTTGCTTTATTTAGGTAATGATATTAGTACGTAAAAACTGAGTCAAGTTAAATTAATTGAAATTAACTTATTACCAAAACTTTTACATTTAGGGGGATTTTTTCAAAATACGTTAAATTGGCGGGTTTTGAAATTTTTTTTTGGGAAGAAAAATTTACCTGGGAACACTGACTCGAAAACAGTTTGAACTTTTAACTCATGAAATTGAAAATAATAGTCAAACTGCCCGCAGTGTTCGGTCTTGTAAGGAAACAAATGCCAGCACTGAAGCTGCATGAAAGCGTATGGAAAAAAAATCAATTCAAAATTAAGGAAAAAATATCCCACATAAAAAAAATTATACTCTAGCGGCAGAGGGTAGTTAGTGGAAATAAGTTTTGCACCGAACCAACTGGCTGCCTTTGGAACAAACTTAGCAGAAGTTTTAGAACAAGAGACTGAGCTCCAAAATACTAACGTGCGGTAACAACAAACGGATATATTTCCTTAATAGCTTCTTATAAATGCAACGTTTACCGCCTCCTCTGCAAAAACATGTAGGTCCACAGAACTAATAAAATTCTTTAATTTTATTTTGTTTAACTTTTTATTCACTTTGAATCACATTTTTCAACGTGTTTTTCTATTCGTTGTATTTATTTTTAGTTAACAAACCGTCAAAAGAGGATTATCGATTACATCATGGCCACTTAACAATGTTGCAGTACCTAATTTTTAGTAAACAAACCGTCAAAAGAGGATTATCGATTACATCATGGCCACTTAACAATGTTGCAGTACCTAATAACAATTTTCATGTTAAGCCTATAGTACACCGAATGTAAAAAGCTACATGCGCATGTGGTTCTGACGTAATTTTGTTGTCATCGCACAACACGAACTTGCTATTGTGGCTTTGTAGTGTCGTCAAAATTACGTCAGAACCACATGCGCATGTGGCTTTTTACATTCCGTGTACTATAGGCTTTAGTTGCGTTGCTTTTGCAACTGAAGTTGTGTTGCCATCCGTAATTACGGATTATATCGATTATAATCGACCTAGAATTTGTGTGTTAGATTGAAGATTTTAATATAACCAAACCAAAGAAAAAATGTAAGAAAAGAAATAAAACTACAAATTTTAAAAGATTTAAATCTAATTCTATTTGATGCATAAATTTTCTTTAATATTTATTAGTAGTACATACATATTTTGTTGAATGTTGAATTTATAATTATGAATATATAATATAATTTAATTTAACACAAAATAATATTAAAGTGAAACTATTATTTATATTAGAAAAAGAGTAAAATTTCTATGAAATCTCTAGAACATTTAGTTGTAAAAATATGCAAATAACTCTTAATTTTAAGTTAAAAATTAAAAAAGAAAATTTGTAACTTATAGCAAACAATAAAAAAGTTTTGTGGTTAACGAGCTAATAACTTATACAGGGGTGTGCTGGAAATCGAAAACGTAAAACGCAAGAATTTGTTTTTAAAACACTTTTAATCTAATTTTTATAATTTTTGTAGTAAAATTCTGTTTAATAGAGAAATATTTGTCATAAAATTCTTTTAATACAGAAATCTTATTGAAAAACTACTTTTAAAATTCTTGAGTTTTACATTTCTATTTCCAGCACACCCCCTATAAACTCTACAAATTAAACTTGAAACGATTACGCAGTTCACAAAGTGTTCTTGTGTTATAGTAGTGTATAAAAAAATTTTATTTAAATATTTTTTTTAAATTTTAAATCATTAGTTTTATTTAATTAATCAGGGCTGTGCTGAAAAACAAAAACGCAAGAATTTGTAAGTCGTTTTTAATGCACTGTTAGTAAAGTATTTTTAAATTTTGCTATAAAATTCTGTTTAATAGAGAAATATTTGAATATTTGTCATACAATTCTTATATTACAGAAATCTTATTAAAAACAGACTTTTAAAATTCTATCGTTTTACGTTTCCGATTTTCAGCACACCCCTGTATTATTCATTCAAGCAATATACAACAATTTGGGATATTCACAAAACCCCTTGTATCAATTGTATGTTGTATAATACATAATTCAATAATTTATAATGCATTTTAATTAAACATGCAACAGATACAAGCGGTCTTGGGAATACCCCAATTATATTTTGATTTTTTATCATTTAATTTTGACGCATACACTAATTTATCATATTGCTTATTTGATGTACGTCTTCATGAAAATTACTTGACCATAACGCATGCAGAGCAACGGTATTAATTTGTTTACGTTCTTGTATGTGGTGAATACGTGTTGATGTTTTTTTGCGTTCTGATTGACCATAATTTGTGTTGTTGTGGCGTTTGGTTGTATACAGAAAATCATTGTATGGCCAACAGCATGGCGCACATGGATGCTAAGACTAATGTTTAGGCAACGATGGCAGCACATGGACGAAACATGAACAGTCAACACGAGTAGAATTCATGAGCGGCATGATGTTCTTACGAAGTTAATGAATAGTGGAGACGGGTATTAATGCTTAACTCTTGATAGAGAAGAATACAATTTTCTTTTTCCAATAAGTTTTTTGTAACCCTAATACCTTATAGTCGTTTTATGCACAACTAATATTTTTGAGTTATGACGATGTTAGAGCAAATGAGTGACAACTGGCTGTTCACAACAGTGCTATTTAGACTAAAAACTTACTTAAATACTTAGCACTTAGGAACACTTTATGAGTTGAATAATTGATCTTGAAAAAATTAAGATGAATAAAAGAATTATTTAAACTATTTGTTAGTGATTAATAATAAATTTGCATTAGTTTTTTTTAAGATTTAATTAATATTCTTGAATTCATTTCAATTTGTTACACAAATTTCATTACTTTTGAAAAATCTTAAGAGTAAATAAAATTGAGTTTATAATTATTTATATGATTGGAAAAAAATACTTAAAAAAAAATAAAATATTAATTATTATAATAATTAATAATTTAATTGGCATCGCGTGTACTTAGAGGCACGAATTCTCACACCGCAGCTCTCACCTGCCTTCGAGCCCATAAATACACCAACAAGTTTAAGATTTCAAACAAAGGATAATTTTTAGGGTAAAAAGTATTTCCATGTTGTAAATGGTTTACAATTTTTTTTTTTTTTGCTTTTTTTTAGCAAACGTATAAAAAACATTAGCGCATCGTGATGATACGATTATTTGTTAAACAAAAATAGTGGGTGACAGAAATAAGTATAGCTGACTTCTTGATTATTTTTTTATTTTGCTAACTTTAATAGCCTTCTTCTTCCATTGAGAAATCTGAAGTTTCTCCGGCATATAAAGAGCTAAAAACAAACAAACAAATTTGTAAGATTTCTGATTTTTTTTAATTTTAAGTTTACTTACTTTACAGCACGACAAGTAAAGAAAACAATTCGTTTCAATTTCTTGTTGTAAAAGAAATAATTGAATGACCATAAGCAGCCTGGTTCACCAAATGGATCCGAACTTAAGTCAGGATTATAACTATAGATGTCGCACTCCTGTAAGTTAATTTCATCATCAATGGCCGACCACAATGGTTGACGTAGTCCTTGATATTGATCACCAGCTATAGCAGATAAATTTGAATGAACCGAATTCATAACCCATTGTAGGGATGGTTCTTTGCTAAATTCATGACTCTGTAACAAAAAGGACATTAAATATAGAAAATTTATTTAAAGCTTGCAAAAAGAAATCCTTAAAGTAAAAATAAATTGGAAATACAAGTATGTCGTTATAATCCTGTAAATGTTTTGTAACAAGGCTGTTATAAATGTTCTATTTATTTTTGCATTAAATTAAAGTATCTATAGTTGTGTATTTTATCTTTGTTTAATTTTCAGTTTTTTATATATTCAAATTTTGTTAAAAAATATCATAAATGAAATATCAATTGTTTAAATTAACTATCATTTAACTCGCTACTTCCAACCAACCAACCAACCAGCATTTATCATCTTATAGGTTCTCATTTACTCAAGACCCTGCACATATAATTTTATATTTCAAAAGCTACGGTCACACTTATTAAATATTTGACCAAATAAGCGTAACCACTACTTTTACTAATAGTTAGAGAGATTTAACACACTGTTATATCACAAAATAAAGCTTATTATACTGCTAGACATAGCAAAAAAAATTGTTTTCTGTAAGATGTGGAATTATACTCAAAATAAATATTGGAAATAAAGGATATAATTATTTAGTTTGCTTGTTGGTTCCGTTTTGACCGTAGTTTATGTTAAATATTATAGAAAATTAAAAATGTAGCATTTCCCCCTTTATGATCTTTTTTCTCCCCTTTGATGTATCAAATATTTTAATGTTGTAGTGGCAGCCCATTAGTTAATACGTTTATATGAATTAATTGGGAACAAGGTTTTGTAACAAAAGTTTTTTTTTTAATTTCCTAAGCTAATCCCGGAAGCTCTATGTTTGTCTGCTGAAGAGAAACCAGAGTCTCTGGCGTGAATCGAAAAATCCCGGCGCTGATAGACTATCTCGCAACCAGCTAGCCTACCGGGGCACCAAAAATAGCCACGATTTTTACGCCTTAAATTTCGAAAAATTGCCATATTTATATGTATTTGTATTTTTTAATAAGCTTCGTATGTGATATAATTTTATTTTTTGGCCATGTTCTGGAAATCCAAATCACGTGGAATTGAAATCGAAGATTTTTAATTGAATTTTTGTAAAAAATTAACGTAGGAAGAGGAAAGTAGTCCTTAAAGTATATATATGTATGTATATGTTCCCGTCGATCCTATAAGGAGCATAGGGCCTCAGTCCTTAAAGTATGAGTTTTATAAAAGGAAATATTTTTACGAACTTAAAACACGGGAATGTTTTTAAAATTTGTTCGATTTCAATTGCAATAATATGCACTGCAAATTTACAAATTGCAAATTTTGTATTTCGCGTGTAATTGCAAGGTTTATATTGAAATAAATTTCATCGAAATTATAGATTTAGTGTGTTTTATTTATTTATTATGATAAATTTATTTATAAAAACCGAAAAATGGATAACCCGTCAGTTTGATTAAAAGGACCATAATCAATAAAAAAAAAACGATTTCGAATTTTTTGTAGTTACGTCTGTTTGCATTTAAGGTAACGATATATAGATTTACGGTAAAAACTAAAATTTATCTTCAAAGCGCAAAACCCTTTAGATCTTTAATTTGAAAATTTTATTAGTCTTTCAAGAAAATAGTTATTCTTAAAACACAAAAAAATGAAATCCCTTAACAAATGCCAGGGTGGATTAAAAAAAGACAGGTTTTTTGATAAAAATCATTTTACTATTCGACATAGTCTCCTCTCCTTTGAACTCTAAATACTATATTCAACGTGTATTTCACATGTTTGAATACACTACAAGGCAAGTATTAAAAACTTGCCAACAATTAAAGAAACTCTCAAGCGACTGGGCGATGCCTATCACAAGAAGTTCCATTAAATAGCCTTGAGGATACTGCTTCGCATCTCTTGTTATTGCAAGAGCAAGTAGCATTATCCGACCAAGTATTTTTTGTTGAAAATATTCCATCATCGAGTGACAATTTTACTGAATTAGTTGAACCAAAAATACAATCAGCAGATTTGCCAACAGCTACTCCAACCAGAAGAAAAACTCATCAGGCACAAGAAAGTTTTGTTACTTATTATAAGTTCATACTTGGCACTGGAAAGTTCAAGAGTATTGGAATCATCACGAATTTATCTTCTTATATTTCAGTTTGATATCGCAATATCTAAAATGAGTTTGGTTGTGCATAAGTTGGGTTTACTCTCACACGACCAACTGAGTTGAGTGGAGAACCGCAATAAGGGCATAAATTTGTCAGGTCATCAGAATTGTTTGCGAGATGATTTCATCTATCTGCCTAGCCATTTTTCAGGTTTGGAAATAAAATCGTAGCATTATTCTTGAATGGTTGCCATCGAATGCTTAATGATCCCATGAAATTCACTTTTTTCTATATTCCATTGCCAAACACTAACTTTATGACGTAGCTAATTCAAATTATGAACCAGTCCCTGGTTATTATGGATTTGAAAATGGTAACTGAATATGTTTTCAGTAAGCAGGTAAACTTTACATAACGCAGTACGTCCATGTATGGTTAATTCGTATATACATATAAAACGAAAATTTTAATTTTTTAATGCAAACTAATTTATACATACAGAAGCATATATAATTTATTTATAAACAAATTTTACAAAGTATTTTAGTATAATATATAAATCGTTCACTTGTTTTGGCATTTTAAATAGTAAAACATGAAAAATTTTTGGCATGCATAGAAGCAAAACAAGAAATACATACACATAAATATTTTTAGAAAACAAATTATCGTTACGCAAATTGTTTATACTATTCTACTATTTTGCAAAATTATGTTTTTGTTTTTTTTTAAATATTGCTTCTGTTATGTAAAATAAAAATGTTTATTTTTTTCATTGCAAAATTAGGTAGATAACGCTCATTTGCTGCAAGATTGTTATAACTCAAAAAATAATATTGTGTATAAAATTCATCGTTTTTTGTTTTTTATTTTTCCCGTTTGAAAAGATGTGTCGTTTTTTTCTAAGTTGTGCAAGCAAATCAAAAATTTTAAACACTTTTTCGAAATGTATTTTTTGAAATATGACGACGTTGCAGAAAATGAGTGGTATAAACCTATGCTTCTTTACTGTTGTCTACTATCAATAAATGCTATATAAATGAAAATGTTTGTTATTTTATTAGAAAACAATAGCAAAGACTAGTGTTACCACCAGCAAAATTCAAAATTACACTTGAGATGAAGAAAAATTACCCGATTTGAAAAAAGTACACCTGATTAATGCTAATTTAATTTTAAAATAAATCATCCATTTCCGCAACTTAAAAGCAACTTTTTTCAGCGCACATAATCGTCTCTCTGAATAGGTTTGTTAATGAACAAAACAAATGCAAGATCAATTTACAAGACTTCATTACAACTAGAAAAATTCACCAGTTAGGCAGTTTACACGCTGGGGGCATCATTAGAAAAATGCAGCATTATTTTTTCAAAAAAGGTTGATTTCGTCAACCTCCAAGGTTGTTCGTTTCGACACGTCTCGATTATTTCCTTTTATCCTACTGATAAACCGGCATCAATTGACGCCTTGGAGGCCAGCATTGTTTTTGTTATTCGTGACATACGGCTAAAGTTATGCCCGAAAACCAAATGTTAATGCCATGTATTGATTTTTAAATAAAATTAAATGTTTTGTATTTATTTTTACAATTTTAAGTTTGCTGGGATTTAAAAATATCCTTTATGGTTGCAGACAACTTAAATTAATTTTACAACTGTTAAAAACGTTAAATATTCTCACAACTAAAGCATTTGAAAGTGGCGAATTAAAATTAAATTTATTACTTTTTAAAATATTGGAAACTTATCTTTTGGTTTGAATACCTTTTTTCAATAAACTTCGGGTTTAAAAATCACTATGAAGCTCATATTTATTGAGATCTAAGAGTACATCTGGCGCTATTCATTGTTTAGCTTATGCAAATCTAAATTAAACAATGGAAAACTTTTCTGAATAAGAAACCTTGACTTTGGTTTAAAATACTTTGCATTATTTTGGATAAACAATGGTATATTTTTTTTCTGAAATCAAATCTTAACATTATTTATTTTAGAACGTTTTTTGTTTGCCCAAATGGCTTTGTATTGCAATATGGATTAATAAACAAATAAATAAATAAATTTCAAATTACACCTGATCTACGACAGTAAAAATTACACCCATTTCAGGTAATTACCCACAAAGTGGCAGCACTGGCAGAGACGCAAACAATGTATGTATTTATACTTATAAAGTAGTGCAAAATGTTGATAACATAAAGTTCAATTGCCTTTAAGTTTATTGAAGCAAAACAAAAACAAGAAAAACTTACCGCCTTAAAAAACTAATTTTTAATTAATAAAGCAGTGTATAATTAAATAGCTTTTAAAATATTTCTGGAAAATATTGAAGGAATAAGACTACTAAAGTAGGTATAAAAAATTAAAAATTGTAATTTGTCTTAGAAAACACATTCGAATAATATGAAAATTTATACAATAAATGTTACTCACCATGAGAAATAAATTTCCAGATTCTACTTCTTAAAATATTTATAAAATAATTTTTAAGGCTTACATATTTTATATTTAAAAACTTATTTTCCTGCTACCTATTGAATTCTTTTTTCCTTTATCTATTAACAAGTATTTCAAAAACATCTGTAATTATACTTTATGCTAGATAACAAAACGACTCATCGATCTAAATTCAAAAAAGGAAATAATAAAAAATTTTAAACATGTAGGTAGGTACATGTATTTAAAAATACGTGATATATTTTTTAATATTTACTTATACCGAAAAAAATACTGAGTGTTATTTATTTGACCTTCGATGAATACTGTTCAATAAAAAACTTTCCTAAAGGTACCTATAAATTTTTAACATTTAAAAACAAAATTCTATTTTATTAAGCAGATACATACCTATATACCTATGTATGTATTTTTTTGTATATAATTTTGGATTTTTTATACATACATATTTTTGTTTTGGTCCGACAATGAATATCAAATTGATAAATATCAGGAATTGTCGTAGGTATGCATTATTAAATATTTTAGAAGAGAAGCAAATCGGTATATAATGCTTTGCTAATAGAAAATACACAAATTTTCTTTATGTGATAATTTAAAATAAATAAATATTATTTTATAGATTTTCTACGGAAATTTTTATTTGAATTCTATGGCTTTGTACTTTATCCATATGTATGTATAAAATTGTAACGTTACTGACTGATTCATCATCGCACAGCCTAAACGCCTAAAGCTAAAAACTTGAAATTTGGACCAGAGATTGGTCACTCCCCAAATCGATCGGGATTTTTGGAAACTCGAATGTTTAGGGGGTAAAAAAGAGTAAAAACTGAAAATTCGGTAACCTTATAGGTATCTCCAAAACTAAAAGAGATACAAAAAAATTGTAATACCTTTCGTTGTTCTTTAGAAAAATTAGCGGACAGGTGTCTGGTACTTTTTTGAAATTCGGCCCTATTAGGAAGTAAAACCTGAATTTTGGTACTTTTTTGACACCCCATCTATCTTTTGAACCAATAAACAAACATAGAAACAAAGTTAATAACCACATTCGAAACTTATCAAACAAATACGAATTTGGTACTTTTTTGAAATTCGAACATTTAAGGGGTGAAAATCGAAAGTATTTTTGGTACTTTTTTTACGAAACATTTTTCTCCATTTAATGACATACATACATATAATCTGAAAAAAATAAATACCTATCTAAAATTCTTACCTTAGCTTCGGAAAAGTCATAATCGGGCTCAAAAGATGCATTTAAAGTTGCAATCAAATAAAATAAAGTCTTGCGTGATATAGTGTCACACAAAATGACACCCTCATCCCCCGACTGACTATTATTTCGATGAAAATTTGGTGACATATCAACCAATGTTTGAGGTGGCGAAAGAGCCTGTAAGTCATGAGGTCCATAACCATGAGTGTCAGCAGTAAAGCGCTTATACAAAGCTTTATCAGCGGCCACCATTTTGCATGAATATGATTCAATGCGCCCAAAAATGGTGCTACTGCCTGAGCCAATAGACAAGGCATTATTTATGGCTTCAAACCGAGAACTTTCCAAAAGTTTCATGTTGCTTTAGGTTGAGCCTTATAAAAATCAGGAAGTAAACAATCGTTTGTCTAGTGTCTAAGGTAGATTACGTTTCAGGTAAAATCCTTAATCAATTCAGTATGATTTGTTCAGTTAAAAAATTTTTTGACTGATATTTTTAAAGAAAATCAGATCAAAAAATGTCTTGTTCGCTTAATATTTTGCCTTATATAGTAACTAATTTAATATGTTTTTGTTGAAATCCTTGCTTTTAACGATGCATATAACTTAACAATATAAGTTAAGAGGACAGAACGACCTTAAACCTTGATTAAGGCAAATTTGTTGTTTTGATCAATTTAAAAATTAAAAGGTCGCTGTCACTACTTAAGCTTGAGCTCTTATAAACCACGGTTGCTGGCAAATAATACTAAGTGAAGCGCTTTGACTATTACAGTTGTTCATTGCCGCTATCGATGAGCAGGTCGTCAATTGGCAACAGAAGTTTCTGAACATGGTCGAGGGATGGACAAGAATTCTTTTCTTAACTGCTGCTCTTTTGTCGTTTATTCTGTAAATGTTGTTCGATTTTTGTTGTAGTTGTTGTTGCTTTTGGTGTTGCTTAGTAAACATTACACTAATAACGAAGTTCTAATTGGAAAATTTTTTTGTTGTATTAAAAAATATTTTATATGGACACAATTCCTGTTCTTGTGCTTGGTTTTTGCTTCTCAAAATGGCGTCTTTATAGTTTTTGTTTTCCGTTTTTTAACTTTTCTTGGTAATCGGTGCGTTTGCCCTTGACTTTAATTAGTACACACAATTGTTTATGAGTCTTATTTTATGTTGTTTTATTAATTAAAAAACGATTTCTTTGTTTTTAGTGTTTTCGTTATTAAATAATCGAAAACACTTCTTCCACTTTTTTTAAACACTTTGTGTTTTATAAATGTTCTACAAAATCCATATCATACATATTTGCAAACCGTAATAAAGACATTCTCGCAGATTTCACAAATACATCTATTATATAAAATATTTAATTTATAAAAACTTCAAACTGTATTTTTTTCTTCTCAACCACACTGGTAATTTTTACGGTTTAATTTATTTTTGCGTTATACCCCGTGTTATTTATAGATATATTTTTCTTGAACTTTGATATTTGTAACTTTTTAAGCAAAACGAAAAACTTGGTGTCGAAACTTATTGATTGAACAAAATTTCAGTTTAAATCGTTACATAAAACAAGTACTCATACCAAATGAGTCATTTAGTAACAAAGACTGAGTATTGCTTTTCTGAGTAACCAGCAGCGTTGTAAAATTAGTACTAAAGGAAAAGAGTTGTATTTTGCAAAGATACAAATTTCAGTTGAAATTTAAATATCAGCCCCCGCATATAAAAACTTTTATTAATTTTTTTATAAAATTTAAAATATTTTTCTGAATACGGCACTAAGTTAAGTATCAGACTGGACAATTTCGGGGACTTTAAACCATAGATAAAAAACTAGATATGCAACCAGGGTTACCGCTGGAAAGTGGAAAGAAATATTTTCTTTTTTTAACGATTTCGAATGAATTTGCAATTTTGCAATCGTTCGCGAATTTAAGCCCTGTTCGTGAATGAAGTGATTTTTTCCTGTAAGTTTTTTTATTCTTTAAAACTTTTAAGATTTTAAATAAATGTAAGACTTTGCTATCATACAGCTGTTACCAAATATTTGGGAATTTCAGCAATTTTTACTGAATTCCTGTTGGTTTTAGTGACTTGTTATGGCGCTATTTTTGAAAACTTTTTCGAGTTCTTAAATTTTTGCGAATCTTTGTTGGTCTTTGAGGAAATGGTCGCCGTTTTTAAAATAGCCCCATACATAAACCGAAATCATCAAGTTTCCAGGGCACTCTTAACATTGTCGATTTAAAAGCGGACGAAAATACCTTATGCCATTATTAAGGGGATTTTTTTTAGAATAATACATGCTACTCCTTGCTCTTAAAAAACATTAAAAAAAACGAACACTAAATTGCATTTGTTTAAATAAAATGTAACATGTTCGCACGAAAGCGTTTTTTCGTAACTCACAGCCTTATTATGATCCAAATTCCATAATTCGTCATACAAAATTTTGAGAGCGGATTATCGCATTTGTACGTAATAAAATTTGTATTACCTTGTGAATTACTTTAAAATCAATGTGATCTCAAATTTGTATCAGTTTTTTCTATCAAACAAACAAAGAAAATTAAACAAAAGTAAAGTAAGTAATTTTTTATTATTATAAAATTTAATGGAATCCAAAAAAGAAAATAAATATTTTATATGTATGTATTTCTTTGAAATATAATAATACTTCTTCTTTCCATTCTAAATACAAGTTACCGCAAACAAACAATTTAATTTAGCAATAAACAAAATTAATTTAAAAAAAAGAAGAAAAAGAACTGTCAAACCAGATTAGGAAAATGCCATGCGAACATGGTAATTTAAATAAGTAATAAAAACAGAGATCAAAGTAATCCAAAACGCCGTGAGAACATTGCATAAGCTATTCAATAAATAAAAGATAACAAATATGTACATATATGAGTAATGTTTGCTATTAGGGAAATTGTACTTTAATTTATACTTTACTATCGAAAATCGAATTTAGAAGTCGTAAAAATCATTTAACACAAACTTTTTACGAATACTACCTCCATCTCCGGTTATTTCGAAAACGTTTGTTTAGATCTAACGTTCAGCAGTGCTTATGCCGGTTCACACACGTCAAGTTTGTCTCGTCAAGTCTTGAGTTTTTAGGAGAGAGGGGAAAAGAAATGGCCTTCTCTTTTCCCTTCTCTCCTAAATGCTCAAGACTTGACGAGTCAAACTTGGCGTGTGTGATCCAGCACTTACATTCCCCACTACAATTGATTGGAATTCTTCCAACATTAATTGTAGTTGTAAGCAGGGCTGTGGAGTCGTCCGAAAAAAGTACTAACTCCGACTCCAAATGCTGAAATTTTTAAAGTGCGACTCCGACTCCTACTCCGACTCAAGGTATATTTACACAAGGTAGACTCATTTGGGAGTGTAGACATGCTGCTCTATAAAAATAACCGAGTGAAACCGAATTGTCAAAATTGTCTTCATATAAATTTAACGCACACATGTACAAATATTGGCTCATATACACGAAATTTGACATTGGTGTTCCAACTTAGGTTAACAGCTGACTGCTCCGACTCCTACTATAATCTTGATGCTAAATGTATATGAGACTCAGTGATGTTAACTTTTATTTTTTCATTACCGTACGGCCTTCTAAAAATTAGAGTTTTTGAGAAGCAATTACCGTACGCAAACATTAATGTGCTGTTTCCAAATGACTGGCGATTGATTATGTAGCAAAATTTATCAGGCGTGTACTGGAAATCGCAAACGCAAAACGCAAGAATTTGGAAGTTGTTTTTAATAAAATTTAAACCTAATTATTATAATTTTTGGTTTAAAATCCTGTTTAATAGGAAAATATTTGTTAAATATTTGTCATAAAATTCTTTAATTACAAAAATCTTATTTAAAAACGACTTTTAAAATTCTTGCGTTTTACGTTTGCGATTTCCAGCACACCCCTGTATATGAAAAGCACTCAGTCCATCGCCTGTCATTTGGAAACAGCACATAAGAGCAGTATTCATAAACCATTTATTTAAATTTTAAATGTGTTTAAAGAAAAAATTTTATTGGAAAATACATTTTTAACCAAAATTTTTGTATTTTTATGAATATGGCAGTAACATAATTTCCCTGTAGTAAATTAAATAGTCAGTTGCAGAAAACACTAACTATAAGTTAACTATTTTTCAAGTGACTACAAATTGGTTTAATTCACATGCAGATATCAACCAAACATATTGCATAGAGGCACACGTAAAACACAAATAAAAGCAAAATAAGTAATACAAGCATGCCATGAAGTCAAATGAAAAAAATATATACAAATTCATTAAAATAATTAAAAATTAAAACGATTCAAATCTGTTTATGTACTAGAAATTATGTAGCGTATTTATTTCAGCACTATTATACATTATCATTTAAAGCAATTTGATGCAAAATGTTCTTAAATATTAATTTCTATATAAAGATATGCATGTTCGTTCATAGGAACATATATTTTTTTGACAAAAATTATTTCAAATTAAAATAATTTGTTTATAAACCGACTATGCTATTAATTAACTACAAATAGGTTGAAAAATAAGTAGTTAGTAGTCAGTTTAAAAGTCATGCAAAGATGACCAATTGACTACTGCCTATGACATGCCTATGTTAAAATAATGAGTCGTCGACAAGGAAAGAAGTCACTTAATCAACTAGATGTGGTTATAAAAAAACCAGGGGCCTAATTCTGGCAGTCGTGATCGAGTACTTCCTCGATTCGAAAGCAATTTTATTTCAGTCGATACTTAACGAATCGAAATTATTTTTTCAGTATTGTGAAACTAAAATTAATGCTTTATAACACTGAAAAAATTATTCCGATTCGTTCAGTATTGACTGAAATAATTAAATAATAAATTGCTTTCGAATCGAGAAATTACTCGATCACGACTGCCAGAATTAGGCCCCAGTTTAAAGTTACTTAAAAATGTGTTTGACTTCCTATAAGAAGTATACAGGGTATACAGGGTTTGAATAAAATAGTACATACATACATACTTATTAGGGGTATAACTTATACCCATTTTTTCCAAAAATCAAAATGGCATAGTCGAATAGTCCATTGAAAACTATTAAAAAAAATGATATTAATTTTTCACGGTTTTCAAAAAAGGTCACCCAGAAAACGCGGTAAAGTTGGAAAATTATATTTTTTTATTTTTATTTGTACTTATACATTTAGCCAAAAACTTTAGCAAAAAAACACGCACATTAAATTTGAAATGCATGTCCTTTACTAATTAAGATACCTTTTGACTTTTTTTTTATTATTAAAATATTAAAAATTTTTTGATTAAATTATTTTCTTTAGGAATTTTAGAAAATCGCTTTTGTGGATGAGGTTTTTATTTAGATATTATCGAAACCAGAAGATTTGTTTGGTTTGGGAAATCTTATCGATTTGCTAATTTCACTTATCTCAGGGCAATCAGTAGAGATGACGGCATTTGGTGTATGTGAAGCACATCCGCAAATGGGTTGACATTAGGGATGCCAATTCCGAATACCGAAATCCCGGGATTATTCTAAAAATTTAAGTCTCGAATCCCGGGATTTTTTATGTAAAAATAAGTAAAAATAAAAATATGTAAAAATAAGAGACAACCGGATTTGAACTTCGCTTTTCATAAGCACCCAGAATATATATACTTTATAGGGCGTAGGATCAATGTTGTAGAAATTACAAACGGAATGACAAACTTATATATACCCTTTTACCTTTGGTGAAGGGTATAAAAAGAGTAATTTTGGGATTTCAGTATTTTGTATTCTCAGTATTCTCAACCGATATATATAACTGGTTTTATTTTAATCAAATTGTGTAATTTTCGTTTCAATATCGTTAATAGTTCCAATTTTATAACGATTTATCCCTCTCCTGTTAGCTCTTGAAAACTGCAGATAGGTTATTTCGTCTTTAAGGTGACGATATATTTGAGATACAATAAATTAATTATTGTCATATAGCATATATGCATGTAGCTATTTATTTACGATACCACCCAGAAGTGTTCAATGCGAGCATTGTTTTCGTTGGCAGCATATGATTGCAATAAAATAAAGTATCGATTATCAGACGCCATTTATTTGTTTTAGAAGCTTTTAAAAATATAAGTTTTAATACATAATTCTTCCATATTACTTTAAAAGAATACATTAAACTGTTTTATTTTGTAATGAGTTTAATATTCTTCATGAATTATATGTTTTAATACTTATACATAAACATTAAATTATAATTATGCATATGAATTTTAAAAATTGGCCTTTATATATGAAATCCCGAAAAATCCCGATCCATCCCGGGATCCCGTTTTTTTGAATAAAAAATCCCGAATCCCGGGTTTCAAAAAACCTGGTCCCATTTGGCATCCCTAGTTAACATTGAGCAGTAGATGTTGATAGCATGCCGGAGTAAAAGCTCTCCCATAGTGTAACCTGTTGGGTTTTCGAAGTTATAAGTTCTCTCACATCGTTTTTTAAAGGCTTTCCGGTCGATAATTTTCTATTTGTCAGCTTGTTAACAGACATATACATGCCCCTCACATGATGGGTTTCAGCCGCTGCTTGAAGTTCTTTCGTTATGTTGTTGATCCAAAGGCGTTTATCTCTCCGGGCACTGCGTTTTACCTCAGAATTAAGGTTGTTGTATAGTTGCTGTTGGCTGGCCTTACAGCGCTCTTTGCGATCCTCCTCTGCTGAATTAAGTCCCACGTAGCATCGCTTATCCATTCTTTCCTAGTAGTATTTTTAAACCCCAGATGTTTTTCCGCTGCCTTAGTCTAATATGTATACTAAAGATCCAAATTTTTTAAATTACCGTTTTTTAAATAAAATTATCTTGCTACCTTTTGCGGCCCAATATTACTCTTAAAGAAGGCAATTACCGTACGGTTAACATCACTGATGCAGTTTTTTAATAGATTTGGCGAAACAAATAACGCCAATTTTCCACTGAAATAGACGGCACAAGCGAAAGATTCGCTGGAAAGATAGTTGACTCTATGCTTGCTGTTTTCTGTTAGTCCATTGCAAACAAAAAAATGAAGCGAATATGATTTTCAACCGATTCCAACTTAAACTGAAAAAAGGACGGCTATCATGGTTAAGGCCCAAATACACTGATCAAAGTACTCATTAAGCATTGTGGTAGTGTTAGTGAAAATGTGTTTGCATGTGTGGCACCGACAACGCTTGATGAAAAGTCAAAAAATTAAGATATGACGGCGAATTTTACGTCCAGCACACGTACACGTCGAATTCGCCGGCTGGACAAGCATTTGACAAGTGTATTTAGCCCTTTAGAGTTAAGTATCGACAAATAAACCATAACTCTGTAATATTATTTGAGGCCTTAAACTCAAGAATTGCTGGACACCAAACTTGGGCAATAAATTAGTTAAGTCTGGAGCCACTTTTTTCTTGAGTTTATTCCCGAAACTTGGCGCTGTTGTCGTGATATTTAAATTTTTTTTAATTTATGGTGCGATTTGGCCGAAATTCACAAAATGTATTTATTTTACAAAAATAAGTTTCCTGATGAAATTAGAAGTTTCCTGATGAATTTAGATAGCGCTGTGGTCAAGTTATAAACAAAATTCTCTAATATTAAAGTGGTATGTATTTGGAAAATCCCGAGCAACGCCGGGATTAAACAGCTTGTATGGTATAAAAATAGCTGGCGAGACAATACAAAATTAAATATGGAATGTCTCTTGATCTTTTAAAACGAAGTATACCACTGTGTTTTACGGCCCAAAATGTCAGCTTTTTTCTGTGTCTTTTTGATCAGCCAAGAATTAAATTAGAAAAGGTATGAAATCGTTATTTGTGTTTATTTTAATATCACTGCAATAGATCATTCCTACTGCTTGAATTTTCGGTATTAGAACAATAACAAGTATGTATGTATATTGATTTTTAAATTTATCCCTTAAAAGTCCCTAAAAGGCTTGTAAATAGTTCACACATTAGAAGATTATTTCCGTTTACAAATAATATACATACACATACAAAAAAAGCGATTATAAAGACGTGAAGACGACGACGATATTCAAAAAATTTTACCTCGAGTTTTCCAATTACATACTTACAATTATAAACTTCCCCAATTGAATTGTGTATTTCAAGTAAATTAAATTTAATGGTCAACAAATACAAAATACTCACGCTTAATTATTTCCATACACTATTTTTTTAAATTAAGAATAATGAATTTTGTTTACGTTATTTGATTATTTTTTCTTTTGTTCTTCGCTCGAAAGACAAAAAGTCACCTTAAAATTCAAAAGGTTTAATGCTTAAATTATGTATCTACTTGTATACAAAACTTAAAGTAAAACAAATTGAAATTTGAATCCTATAAAAAATATACTCGTTCGTACACGTGTTCAAAAGGAAACACTTGAAATAAATATTTAAGAAAAATCAACAAAAAATAAAATTGAAACAAGTAAATAAAAAATATATTTTTTATTCGATCGTTACATATATGTATAGGAATTTAAATCAATGTTTTTTTTATTGGTACACCAAGTCTATAGATATTGACTACAAATATAAACAAAAGTAAAAAATAAAGTATTTTTAAACATTATGATACAATAGCTTTTCCCCCATTGTATTAATTGAGGAAAAGTTCAATTAAAAGTACTTGTTTGTCTAGAAAAATAAAAATGAAATAATAAACAAGCAAATGTTATACATATTAACAAATAACATTTTAAGACAATTTTCTTTTAAATCTTTATTTAAAAATATTGTGTAATTAAAAATAACTACATATGAACATATATGTACATATTTATGTGCTAGTAAACACATTTTTTTAATATATGTAATTGCAATTCGAATTACTAAAAGGTGGAAGTAAATTTAAAGGAAAATTATATCCGTCGTTTTTATATTATGGTTAAAATAATCAAATGTCAAACGTCTTCATGTTGGGATTGAAAAAGGATTATATATTCTTTTTCTAAACGAATAATCAGAATATTTAAGTTTATGCAAAATGAACTCTATACAAAAGACTACAATGAGGGGTACATCTGGTATATGTTAAATTCAGAACGATCCTATTTTAACTTTTGATTTACACAGAAAAAAATCAATGTAAAATCGTCGAAAACAAGGTTAATTTTACCGTTTTCCGTAGTGATTTTGCTTCATTGTTACTTTATGTTAATTTAACATGATTTTACAATAACTTGCGAACAACATTTTTTTTTCTTTTAAAATAACTATATTTCATGTTAATTTAACATTGCAGTAAAGTTAGAGCAAAATGTCATTTATATTGAAATAACAATCCGAATCACGTTAAATAAAAGTTATTTTAAGTTGAAACAACGTGAATTTCATGTGGAATTAAATTGGTTTGAGTGTGATATAACAGTGTGAAGATGCTTCAGAGACAACATATGCATTTATTTTTAGAATAATTAATTTAAAGAATACGTGAATTATCTTCTTTTTATAACATACAATTTTAAACATGAAAATAAAAAATTTACATACTTAACTTTTGATTTTAATATAAAACAGGTTTTTATGGATTCAATATGGAACAATGTTATTTTAACAGTGAATAGTATTAAATAAACGTAATTTAAGGTTATTTTAATATTTTTCATTTAAAATGAATATGAAATAATGGTAAATTTAAATAAAGGGCATACTTTTGCAGAAATTTACTGATTTTCAATCAGCATTTCGTCATTTTAATTTAACAATAGTATAAAGTTTTTTAAATTTGGTACAACTTGCTTGGATATTACAACACCTCCCATATAAAGTCAATATTATTTTCCGTATATCTTAATAACGGCAACAGCAAAAGTTATTAAGTTTTATACAAATAACTTGGTTATTAGGGGTTTCTTTTCCCTTTAAATTCTAATTTTAGCGTTTTGAAGAAGGAATTCCATTTTCCGTCTTTAATAACATAATTAATTAAGTTTTATTCCATGTTAAAATATTTTTTTTAGTTAATTTATGACCCCATGATGTACATACATATGTATGTACATATCGCACACTAATGCATAAATAGGCACAACTCAAAATTTATCAAAATCGTTTTGTTTTCATAAGCTAGTTCAAAAATCAAATCTATAGCGGCCACGTAAATTTTTTTTAACATCACCGTCTTTTTAACTTTTCTTCTTTACCATTTGTGGAACTCAAGTTGTTTAAAAAAATTGCAACCTTGTTTTTTAAGCCAGTTTAAGCTTATTTATGATTTAGTGTACGAACGGTTTGGAAAGGTTCAATATAGAGGAAGAAGAAAGAGAAAAGTGAAGAAGAAAGAAGTTCTCTTAAATAGAAGTCTATTAAATAGATACCACATAAAACAAAAAGCTCCCTTGATATGTATTTTCTGGCTCTTTTAGTAAGTAATTCGAATCGATTTAGCCATGCACATCTGTTAAGGGTACGCTAACTTCCGAACGAATTTGCAGAAAATCCAAATTTGGGTGCTAAATTGTTATTTGTTCTCCTGAGCAGTTTGGGATTTAAATCAAATTCGGTTCAGTAGGAAAAGAGTTATGCACCTAAATGTAAAAAACCTCCCTAAAAATTTACAAAAACTGACATAAATTGGTGGCGGATTGCATTCATTGCCATTAAATTTAACAGATTCGTTTTATAAGTCACTAAATTTCGTGAAGATCGGTCCTAAATTTACCTTAGGTCCTGTACAAAGACAACTCTCGGAAATCAGCTAAATAAGCCTTGAACCGTAACAAATATTTATATTGTGATGAATTTTTACTCAAACTCACTAAAATTTGGTTAGATCAAACAACTAAAGGCACTACTCTCCAATAGATTTACTAAAGTAAAAAAGCTTTTGTTCGAAATTGTTATAAAAGGTAGCATGGAACCGTCCAAGACGAATTGAAAAAGGTAAACTCAACTCGTCAGCCGTTCATCAGCTGTTTTCGCGGCAAAATAAAAAAATAAGGAAATGTCAAAATGTAATTTTGTTTTTGTTTTTCGCCAAAATAACCGAACAAATTTCTTAGAAAAACTGCGAATAATTAAAGTGAATATAATAATTTCTAACAAATAGAATCTGGGAATTTATTTCTCATGTTGAGCAACATTTATTATACAAACAAAATTCTGATAGTGCATACAAAATATTCCTGGAAAATATTGAAGGAATAAGACTATTAAAAAATATAAAAGCTTTTGAGGATTGTAATTTGACTTAGAATACACATTCGAATAATATGAATATTTGTTTTATAATTTCTTTTATAACCCAAGCAAAATTTTTATTTTGTTTTACAATCAATTTTTTTGTCTTATCAGCATTATTGACAGCCGCCTGTTTAATTGCAAAAAAATACATGGGGCTTTTTGTAGTTGTAGAGTTGCACTTACCTTTTTAAATTCGCCTTGGAACCGTCTATACAATGACAATATAAATGTATAAATATCTGAAGAAGGATTACAGCAGAAGTATCTTAATTTGGTCCAAACTGCTATACACGAGATCAGACTTAAAAAATTTACCAATTTTATTTCAATGGGGGTAGCAAAGCACACCGGCTTAAGCTAGTTAGTACAAAAAAAAAAAGAGAAATGTGTATCCGATTTTATATCTACCCAATTTATCGTTCTTACTGCAAATATTTTCATAGCGGAAATCGTCTTGCAATACGATTTACACTTCGTAATATTTTTCACTTAATTTTTTTTTAGTTCTGGGAACATTGTTAATGGCTTCAATTGTATAATTTTGTATATATTTAAAATTTCCCTGAAATATTGTGATTTGTTAGCTTGCTAAGAATGTTTACAGTAAAATATAAAAAAACTATAAAATGTTTATACTTACTAGTTACTGTGTAGTTGGGTTTTTATGGTTCAATTAACAAAGGATTTATAAATAAAAAAAAATTTAAATTGATAGATTTGTTTGTTTATTTTGGTATCGAAAAACTACAGTTTAGTTTTTAATAAAGGAATAATAATTTAAGGAATCCATAAGTTTTTTATTGCGTATTTTCTAAAAAAGGATATAAGCAAAAGTTCTACTCTTGCTCGGGAACTAATTCTGATGCCCAGACATCTTGGGGCCATCCAGTGCGACCTTTACTTTGACGATTGATTGACTGAAAAGAAAATTTATGTATGTATATATACATATATACATATGTATATGTTAATATTAAATTGAATCTTAACGTTTAAACAATAAAACTACACCATTTTTTGGTATATTTGTATACATGTATCAGTCAGTTTCAATAATGGTGTTTTAGAACTCTATTTATTTTGAAACTTTAAAAGTACTTTGAAATATACATATTAAGTAAGTTACTTTCTTAATATATGTGACCTTCTCCGAGAAAAGGGACCTATTGTGTCAAAAAACGGGTTTGGATTCTGGTACCTAAAAGGGTGTAGAATAAGATGAAATGCGTTTTTCTCGGGGAAGGTCACATATTCAGACATTTTTGTGTTTATAATTTTTTTTAATTTTGAAATCTATTTACAGAAAGTTTAGGTTATTATTCAGAGTGGTTTATGCAGTTATTTTTTCATATTATTTATTAAATCAGTGCAGGCTTGCCAGTTTAGCACTTTTAGTGCTAGATTTAGCACTAAGAATTTCAAAAAAAAAGTGCTAAGTGCTAGTTTAGCACATTTTTATAATTATTTAGCATTTTTAGAACTTATTTTTTTGATCCCAAAACTAAGTACTTAAGCACTCACATAATCAATTCAAGTAAATTATAAGTTCTCAAGTGTAACAAGAAAAATTCATACAGTTTTCTGCGTCTTTGTAGTGTACAAACATGAACGTAAACAACGAAAGAACGAATAGAGCAAGGCGGATTAACTAAAGGTGGTTTCGAAACGGCATCTGATTTGACAGTTCGAGCTTATTTGTTTTGATTTGTTAGTGTTTTGCTAAGAATGGTTGACATTTCGAGCTATAATCACTAACAATGCAATGCAAAAACCCCTATGTTGTTTCTGTAGTTGAATTCGCCTTGGAATAAAGTTACTTTTAATTTTAGGAAAAATTAAATTCAAATTGTTTATTGGGCTCAATAAACAGTAAACTGAGAACAAGAATGAAAATAGAACTGTTATGTTCAATTATACGCATAATAGTGGAGCTGTTAAAAAATGTTCAATCTATAAAAAAACGAGTTATTTGAACATTATAAGAATTTACTTATCAAATAAGTTTTTTTCCTCTAATTTGTAATGTTTTTTTTAAATTTCATTTGTTAAATGATTATGTTTGTGTATGGCAACGTCTACTTCACGCGGCTTAAAACAAAAGTTGAACAAATTCAACTTTGCCATTTTGGCATCTTTTCAAAGTACAAGTCTTATTTTTTGTGATTTTTTTTGTATGAACATTTTTGTAACCATTGCTTACATTTTCACAATGGCAACGCTATTGCGGCCCGCAGCCGCATGCCGCGTACATTGGCCTTCCACTATAAAGGCCTAAATACACTGATCAAAGTACTCATTAAGCATTGTGGTAGTATTAGTGAAAATGTGTTTGTATGTGTGATACCGACAACGCTAGATGAAAAATCAAAAAATTTAGATATGACGGACGGCGAATATTACGTCCAGCACACGTACACGTTGAATTCGCCGGCTGGACAAGCATTTGAAAAGTGTATTTGAACCCTCAACATTTTTTGCCACACTTTAAACTTATCGGATGATATTTTAAAAAAATCGGTTCATATGAAAAATTAGAATGAGTTGGTATATAAGAAACATGAAAATGACATGATTGAAATTTAAAATAGTTGTAACGACTTTATTTAAAATATCAAGGGTGTGCTGGAAATCGCAAACGCAAAACGGAAGAATTTGGAATTTGTTTTAAATAAACTTTAAACCTAATTCGTCTGTATAAAATTCTTTTATTACAGAAATCTTACTTTAAAACGACTTCTAAAATTCTTGCGTTTTACGTTTGCGATAAATAAGTGTTTATATTAAACAAAATTAATATGTAAAAATTTCAAAAGTAATTTTTTAATTATATTCAAAAAATCAATGTTTCAAAACTAGCACTTTTGTTTTCTGCTGTAGAACAATTTAGCACATTGTTTTTGTCGATTCAGCACTTTTAATTTTAATTCTTCTGGCAAGCCTGAATCTGTGTATTGTGCGCTTATATTCAAATAGTGCTGTGTGCAATTTTTGGAAAATGTGTTTTTTATAGAAACGAGTTTACTGGCCTCAAATTCAAAACTTAAAATCGACTCCAACTTTTTAATCGCTAAATGGCATTCCAATTAGACCAATCGTTTACAAAATATAGATTTATTTCCATTTTTCCCCCACACTCAGCAGCGATCATAAACTTGCCAACTGCCCAGTTTTCGCCGGGACATTCCAGTTTTAGGTTGGACTGTTCCGTCGATGCAGTGAAATTGACGCCATTTGTCCCTTTTTTTTTAATTGATTTTTTCGTTATCTGCACCAACAAATTAAAAAATCGAGAGCTTTAGCACTTACTTTAGTACTACAAATAAACAAATAAAAAAATATTTACCAGATAATCTTGATTCCATTGCAGATTACTTTTTTTATTTGTAGCTCAATACACAAGTAATGTTGTATATGTATAAGCAAGGCGAATATATGTAAGTACATGTAAAGCTTATTCGCCTTGTGTACATTAGTTTTAACATAATTCGGGTTAGCTCTTGTTTCCGAGATATATATAAAAAAACGGGGGTCTAATCACCGCATTCGATACTATCGTATCGAATAAACTATCGAATGTTTTTGCATACGATAGACACTCACGTATCGAATGAAAACTCGAGAAATGTAATTTCGAGTTACTCAATATCGAATGCTATTATTTCGAATTCAATAAATTTCATTCGATATCGAGAGTAATGATACCAAAATAAATAATTTCGATCAATTTTGCTCGATATCGTATGCGGTGATTAGACCCCGGTTTAGTTAATTGAAACTACTAAGAAATCGAAATTCCGCAATAAAATAACCTTTAATTAATTAAAACAAAAATTTTTTCTAATACGCGCAGTCGTTTTAAAAACAAAATAATTTTTTTAGCAACATTTCGAAATTTTTGTTTTTTGAAAATTCATAAAAAATTAGAAAATGCAGCGCTATGATACTAATTTTTTCCAGACATATAAAAAACAAACAAGTTATAAATGATTAAAATCTGCTAACAACATTTGGTTTTTTCACAAAAGACCAAAAATTTTTTTAAGAAAGTATTCTAATTCATTTTTATGTTTAATTTCTTTAGCCATTGACTTGGGGTTTTTTTGACTGAACCCTTCATATATATTCATAACTTCAACTTCATTTTGCCTTGCGAAAGCTTAGAAAAATATTACCGATATTCACGCTTTGTAGTAAACCTTAATTGTAGACGTGGCTGATCTTCTGATATCTTACATATACCACGGTTTGCAAGATCATAACAACAAAGTGCAACAAACTGTAATTTACAACATTGTTGATAAAGTACTAAACCAAAAACAGAGGTAAACTATATACCATTGGTCGTAGAAGAAGACTGTGTGTTTATCAAAATATAAAACCTTTATGTATTGTCCTTGTATTTTTGATACTATTGCATAACATTTTTGTAACGAGGTGTATTTTGTGAAATTTTTTGGTATTACTAGAAACCTTAATTTATAAAATATTCGAGTTAGGGCTTTTCTTCATGAGACCAACGATACATTTCACCAAAAAAAAAGGCGCTCACACTTACTTTGTGGCAAAAAGGGTTTTAATTGTACTACTTATTTCGCTATTCTTCATAAAACCAACTTTAAATTTGTTGTAAACATCGAAAATTGGGTTTGTTCCACTTTAATGTGATCTCTGCAAACATTTTTTTATTGAAAAAAATGTTAAAAAGGGGGTGTATTTTTAAAACACGATAAATTTTTAATTTTCTTATACTCAATTACTCATAGAAAAAAATAACAAAATATTCAATTGGCCATGTGGTTTACCGACAAAATGTACACCATGAGAATTTGTGTTTATAAAATTACTTTTATCAGTAAATGCTTTTTACTCTGAACAATAAATTAACTCAATTACAAGATGTATATTTTTTTGGTACAATTTTTATTGTTTTTTGAAACACTTGCTGAATTATTTAATGTAAATTATATGCACTTGATATTTGCCAACAACAAAATGAAAAGAAACAAGTAAAAGTTCTATAATCGGCAGTGCCGAATCTTTGATACCGTCCACCGAGAGTTCGAATATTTCATATATGAATTCTACTTTTGCTATATAAATTATAAAATTTAATATTTTTTGTTCAAGTTATAGGCATTAATGTGCCAGTTGAAATGTTTATTTATTTTTTTTTTTAACCACTGAATTTAATTTTTTTTGTTACCAACTGATAAATTTAAATATGTATATGTAAATAATAAAAAAAAAACATTTATTCAAAAATAATTATTTTTGAATTTTTTTTTCTGTTCTAGTTTAGGTCTAAGTTTTTTACTGAAAATTTATGCCATGCCGATTAATTACATACAGCACGAATTTTCGCTGTGGATTAGAAAGCAAACTATATAAATAATAACTTATAAACAATAAACAAAAGTGATTTTATTAGTTTTACAAAACGAAACTTGCAAAATAAAAGCCTCGGAAATGGTACCTGGCAGTCTACCAACTCATTAGAATTGTGAGAACTATATCACGTCAGTCGCAGAGGGTTAATAGACCATTCTTCAAGAAATTCTGCGGAGTTATTTCTAGACTTTTAAAACTATGACAGACCAAATTTGATTACAATAGCATTATTTGTTACGGTTAAGGCGTTCTAAATTGTTTTTTAGAGTGGGTTTTATAATGGTCTCTTGGTAAATTATGGACCGATCTTCAAGAAATTCGGCGGAGTAATTTTTAGTCCCATAAAACTGTCACATACCAAATTTTATTATAATAGCATTATTCGTTAAGGTTGAGGCGGAGTAATTTCTAGTCTTTAAAATTGTGACAGACTACATTTTATTACAAAAGCATTATTCGTAACGGTTTAAGATGTACTAATGTGTTTTCCGATAGTGGGCTTTATATGGGGCCCATGGTATATTACACAGTCCAACAAAATTTGGGTCATCACTGCCAGTCTCAACACTTGCAATGCGAAATGAAACTAGACTATTGGTAGAGCAAATCTGTTAAATGTTTTAATAAGTTAATACGGGTTTCCGAAATTTCGGATCCTAAAATTTTTGAATTGTTTGAAGAGGCGCTTTGTACAAGTCAAAAAAAAATAAACTAAATGTACTTCTAAGCTAGAAAGTTATTTGAGATGTCTTCAGTAGAATTGTATGACGATTCTTTTCTTAGAATATATTAACCCTCTAACTCCTATTTTAAGGATTCGTTCGTAAACTAAAACGGCACTTTAGAGGGTTAAAATTTTCTACAAATATTTTCTGCCTCAAACTTCACTGGGGGTCTTCTAAGACTAAAACATGATGCATAATAAAGGAAAATTGCAAAGTCGCATATATTTTTATTTTTTATTATAGTAGTGGTAATTAGGTCAAAACAGTGTTAAGTATTTCTGAGTTAAATGGTATATTAGGATTTACACAAAAAAAATCTAATTTGTCCTGTTTTAAAAATATATACTTAAAATTTTACAATTAATATGCATATACTAATATTTTGAAAAACAAGCTAAACGAATTTTATTTCTGCAAAAATTATTAAAAACTATGTGGTATGATTAATTTTCATATGAAACGTATTTGTACGAAATCTTTTGCAAACTGTGCAGTAATGTACGGATTTAAATCCATAGACTTAAATAAATAAATAAAAAAATAAAATTATCAATTTTTAGGGTGGTATACATATTTGAATTCATAACTCTTAACTAATTTTGCTAGATTTCAACCCCAAACGTCTCCGGATAACTAAAAGTTGTCAACAATCAATTTCTTTTCTTTTGAATCCTTTTAAGAATAGAAGGTCATGGCTAGGGATGCCAATCCCGAAATCCCGATCCCGAAAATCCCGGGATTTTCCGAATTTTGTCAATCCCGAAATTGTTAACTTAATTTTTTTGTTTTACCTTTTTTTATAAAAAGAAATTCAATATGACATTCCCCATGAGAGGATAGGGAACACAATATTGATCTTAAATATTTATTTGATTAATTTAATAAAATAGTTACACTTCGTTAATATTTTCAAGCATGTCCAATAATAAAAAAGAAATTTTAACGTGAGAAGTGCTAAAAATAATTAAACAAGAAAATTTATTAAAAAAAAATGTTTTTGAAATGCACAAAACAATTCACTGGTGCACCAAATGCAACATTTAAACTTTACTCTTTACAGGGTTAAGATAATTAAAGTGTTTTTCGAGAGTTGACATCGAACCTACGGTAATAAATGGAGCGATTTCACAATATAAAGTAATGTATTTTATACACTACATAATTCCTACCGCAAGTAGTGGTGGTTATAAAAATGCGTTTTTGTTAAAATAAGATTTTATTGGTTAATTAAAAAAAATTGATTTTTTTTTTTAGTTTTTTTTATCATATTTTTTATTAAATTAGTCATTAAATAAGAAAAGTCACAATTTAACATTTTTACAAATTTAAGTAAAATTTAACTTTAAAATAATAAATTAATTATAAAATCTTCGTTTGTAAACTTCTTTTAAAGTTGTTTTTTTAAATAAATATCTATAAAAAGCATTTATCTCTTAATTTTCAAAAATCCCGAATCCCGAAAAATCCCGATATCCCGTAAAATCCCGGTATCTCGAAAAATCCCGGGATCCCGGGATTTGATTTTTGTAATCCCGAATCCCGGGATTTGCGAATACCAGTCCCGATTGGCATCCCTAGTCATGGCTAAAACGACTTAGAAATATTAAAGGAGCCAGAATTTAAATATATATATGTATGTACATATATGTATATAAACTTTATAGAGTCTTAGATGAATATATAAAAAGTTTCACACGGAATGACAAACTAAGTATACCATCGTTTCCCACTAGTGGGAAAGTATTAAAAGTCAACCATCCACCCTCCCCATGTCATAACAATAATGCAATTGAGCTATTAAAACATTTTACACCAGTAACACTTAAGATACACTATTAGGAGTAATTCCACAATACTTTACAAAAACACTGTATTCTATTGTTTCTAACACCCTTAATACAATAATTGTTTTGAGGTTTAAACATACTTATCTACTTAATATACCACCAACATTAATTCGAATTAAGTGTTTGCGGTATTACTCATGCTGTAGATTTATTCGCCGATTCTTATGTTTATCTGGTCAAAGAAAACTTATACATACAAACATACATGAAAATATAATTTACTAAGTATCGTTTAATGAGGCATCTCACTCGTTTCTGGTTATGAATTTATGTCTGCTTTCTGTCAATATTTGGTTTTCTTTTCGCTGTTTTTAATGCATAATGCCATTTTCCACATTTATCCTTTGTTGGCATTTTTTTTTATAATAATATAGAAAGGCCAGAGCTAAATTTAGGTCTGCCAAGAATACGTTCAGTTCGGAATACGTAACAGAAAATAGTGATATCACTTGACAGATTAGAAAGAAAATTTAAGGTAAGGCGTAGGATTTAAGTACCTCTTGTTACTAAGTAGTATTTCTAGGACTTTTTGAATAAAAGTGTAATTTTATTTTAGTTATTTATTTGATTTGGTGAGAAACGAACCTTTAGGATTTTGAATTATACAGGGCTATCCAAACCGCCGGTTTCGGAAGGCTGTCAGTTGTGAAATATCTGTCATCAAAACTGACATTATTTATGCGCCCCATACACTTTTTAATTTGTTCAGTCTCCAAAGTCTAAATAAAACATTACATTTTCTGACAATTTCGTTTTTTAATCTTGGAATAATTATCAGTCGTACATTAACAAGAGCGGATGACGAAACGTTTTCTTTCGCTTATATTAAACGCTGATATGCCGTACCAAAGTAAGAGCGACAACGTTGTGTCACGAACAGTAGTGATAGCTTTTTTATTTAATAAAAGCCACAAATTATAAATAAAAATAGAGATAAAAACGCTAGATTGGCCAAAAAATAGATAAATTGTTATTATTAATTAATAATAGCGGAAAACTTCACTATTAAACGAGCTGTCAAAATCGGGTTTTCCAATTGGAAAGCGTTCAGGGCGCTCTATTCAAAAACTAGAAAACGCGAACCGCTTTTGTTTAGGTACGGCTGTAATATGCAAGTCTTAAGAAAATCTTTGATTATTTTCAGAATACAAAAACAACAATGTTACACTTTTTTATCTTTCGTCAAACCATCATCGACCTTTTACGACTCTCTTTATAAATCATATTTTCAACAATTATACGGCGAGCATTTCACGAGTTGTAAGATAATATTAACATGAGTCTCATACGATTCTTGACATGAAAGTCTCGTTAGATTATCTTTACCCACGTCTTAAACGATTCTCACAGCGATGGAAGAAGCGTCTTTCGCTGCGCTATGGAAGAATCTTACTCGTGTTACAGTTTTTCCCGTGTGAGGAATCTTCTACGATCAAAAATCCGGCCATCGACGATCAAAGACGCTCTTCATGAGATTCTCAGTAGCTCTTACATAATTCAATCAAAAATTGTTATCAAAAACTAAATTTTATTTTTTTTTGACGATTTTTCGAAACATTAAAAACGATTTTTTTATTTTTTCGCAGGAAACTAACGATTTTCTCACAAATTTATCTAGCAGCCCTGGGTGCCACAGACAAATATATTCAAGAAGATACAGCTACCCAGCGGAAAAACTCAGAAGACCTTTTTACTTCAAGCATTTTTAAAGGCCTGCTTAAAAATAATTTTGATTGAATTACTAACTGCTTAAGAATGCCTCATAGAAGGCCTCGGCTCTTAAGTATAAAAGATAAGGTGCACCTTCCACACTCGTTTCTATAAGAAGGGAGTAGAGATGGAGTGATATTTTTTGTATTGTTTTTTTTTTGCACAAGCAAAATATTTATTTTTTTTCGCAATGACAACGTGTGTAAAAAAAGGTGTGAGTATGGAATGGAGCGAGCAGGCGTTGTATATAGCCAAAAGAGGCCTTCCAGAAGGCATCCGTACTCCTTCTTTTTCCCGCTGGGAATAACCATTTCACTACCACCTTAATAATAAGAAACTCCTACATCGATGGAGTACATACATATGTAGGTTTTAATATTTCGGTGTTACAATCAATGTCCAATGGGATTGTTCGAAAGAAATCAGATGCCGGATTGAAATGTCAAGAGACGCGTTTTTTATGTATAAAAAAGTTACCGATAAGAGGTAAAATATACCTACATGTCATTGACTTTTTTTGTAGAATTCGTATAGTATATTTCACTGATAAATTTTTCAAACCGGGCTAAAATTAGGAATTCCTGATCGTTTTTGTTTTTGTATACCCGAGGTACCCCATTTCGGGAACCTATGGCGGCCCTCCTGATATGTCTATAGACGCCAAATCCATAACTTTTTATCGACCTGAAATTTAATTCCAATCGAACCAACCGTATACAAATTCCAGAACTATTTTCAAAATCTCCCACTGTGCGGTCAGTGGTAGGTAAACACATACAAACATTTTAATAACTAGAAATTTTTACTTACTTTTGTTTCATTTCTAATGTATGCTCTCTTTTCGTGTGAATTTTTACGATGCAACGGTTTTAGATCTGCTCTAAATCCATTTTTAGGGTCTTGGTCACCGTCCAACACTTCAACTAGATATTTAATATACAATATAGCCAGTTTAAGAGTTTTTATCTAAAAGAACAGGATTTTTTAATAATTTTACAAAAGTTCTTCTCTGTTTAATTAAAGATACATGTTAGCATAAATAAAAAGTCTTGAAACAATATAAGATATCTTAACTGCCTGTTTTTAAAAAATTAAAACAAGTGAATGAGTGAAAATTATATTAAAAACAAAGGCGAAGGCCTTCGCAGCCAGTCCTTTTCTCTTTTTACATTTTCTGCAAATTAAATTTGCATTAAATAAATATTAATAATAATAAATAATATATTAAAAACAAATTGTTAACAATAAAAAACGGAAATTTGTTTTTATTTTAATTATAATTTTTTCACTCACTCACTTTTTTAAGTTTTCTAAAAACAAGTAGTTATTAACAACTGCAACAGTTTCATTGGGACTCAACCTCAATGTGTTGTGGTTGAGAAATACGTGCTCATACAATTATTGATGTAAGAAGCACTCTTCAACAAAATTATTTCAATTAGAAAATCCTTTCAATAAATCAGTTAAATCTTTTTGATTGAAAGATTAGGCTTCGGTAGGATTTACTATTTTAATGATTTAAACTTCAATGTAAAATGACAGACAATTTTTTCTCAATATAAAATTCATCCGGAACTTGTTTTAAGTCCAAGTGTGACGTGAATTCGCCTCGTAAAAGCTAATTGAGTTTGAAAATTTAAACTGTTTTTAGAGACGGTCAGTTCTTATCATTATTAATGAATAAAGTACTTTTTAAAAATATTATTGTGTTCCGTGCTAAGACCAAAATTAATGAAAATTTCGCTAAATATAACAAAATCATTAATTTAACGTCGGGCCTCCAAAAGATACGACAAATGTAACATATTTAACCAAACGGCATCACTGGTTCTTATATCCATTATGTACTGTAAAATTAAAATTTTAACTTTTAGTACACCGTACGACATATTGAAGCTTTTTTGAATTTTCTGAAATAAAAATAGCTGATCCCTATAATTTTTATCTGCTGATAACGATGGCGTCATTAGTTTTTTTCCTATCAGCTCTAGGTGTATTGTTCGGTCAGTATTTTGCGAACGGTCCTCCTACACTTAAAACACTTTTAAGTTAAGTCCTTAAAACTTTTTAATGTAAATTTTCCGAAATCAAAATAACTGGTTCTTATGTATTTTTCTCCCCTGATTACCCATATAACATTTGTTTTTTTTTCTACTAACTCTTGTTTTAGAGATATTGCGCTTTAATAAAAAAAAATTCATTTAATTTTCTTTTTTTAACTCCATCAAAAATAATTTGGTTTTTATGTTTGTATATCAAATTTATCATTGTACAAATAATCCAGTTTTAGTTTATATCCATGCACAGTATCGTAAAACTCTAACTTGGTATGTTTAAAACATGTAGAAAATAAGATAAGATGTGACGTTGTTTTCTAAATATGTATTTCAGGGCCCTTTTAATGGATTTAAAATTCTTTACTTAAAATAGTTTATTGGAATGTTTAGTTTGTGTATACATGGAAAATTAGGTGGAAATGGAATTTTTAAAGATTTAGGGACTAGCTTAAACAATTTTGAATATCACTTTAATACAAGATAGATATCCTGATAAACTCACCTTCACTTAAATAAACGATATTTTTGTGTATGTTTATAATCTAGAAAATATTTTAAGGCTTGGAGGGTCGTTCGTATAATATTTAGCGAATTAGGTATACAAAAATTGTGTGGCTTATGCAAATAATAAATGTCATTGTATATTTCAAACTAGTGATGCTAGAAAAAAAAACTAATGCTGCCATCGTAATCAGTATGTACTTTAAATTTAACTAAAAACAATGGACAGAAGTCTGGAAATTTTTAATTTTTTGCCTGTGTTATTTTTTATTATACTCGGTTTCCACATCACAAGTGATTGAACGTGTAGTTAAATTTATATGAAAAGCACTCGGTTTTTTTTTATAAATTTTACTATACGTTCAATCACTTGTATTGTGGAAACCCCACATTTAACATTTTGTGGAATGTGCTTCTTTGAGTAAAATATAAACTTATTTATAAAGTTTTTTTACAATAGTCGTATTCGCTCAATATTTCAAATACTTTTTGCTTATGCCAGCCTTTGGTTAACATTGAAGTTCAAATATGTGCATATAGCTATACTTAAGGATAACTTTAAATAATTAAAATTTGACTCAAGGCAGAAGATTCGAAAAAAAAATGTTTAAATAATAATATTTTCAATATAAGTAAATATATAACTGTGAGGAAGACATCTTACCTTAGATAACTTAGTGTCCGATGGAACATTCGGAATTTTTTCCCGTAAACAAGAGAATGCATTATTTATACTCTGCGTTCGCCGTCGCTCCTTTTTATTTGCTGTGTTCCGTTTCTTTACCACCCGAACTGGAGCAACAGAAACTATTTTTGGTGAGCAGTTGCTTGAAAACAAACTATCATGAAAATGGCATTCCACATCTTAAAATATAAAAAAATGTCTCATAGTTTAAAAATATTAAAAACAAATAGGTACCTCATTTAAAATCATCTTTAAAGAATTATAACCAGAAAATGTTTGGCTCTTATTCCTAACTTCACTTTTTTTTATAAATTTTATCCCCAATTTTTATCTATGTAGGTACATACATATGTATATTAAAAACATCACTCATAAATTAAATACTACTAGCTTTTCATTATGTATAATATTGACATTTTGAGTAGAAAATAAATTTGAATGAAAGTGATTTAATTGTTTATCATGTTCGTTCTAAAACATCTTGTTTATTCAGAAAAAAATAAATACTTGGTGGCAAATAGGTATATTTTTTAAAAGGAATAAAATACCTATTTCGGTGAAAAATGAAAATTTCGCAATGGGACCTTCGACTACGAAGCAATAAAATAGATATTTATTTTTCATTGTTTAAAATATTATCTTAATTTTAAGGATTTTTATTTTTAAAATAAAATGGTATTCTCTAAAATAACTTTTTTGTTAAGAATTCAATTCGCAATAAACTTAATAACAAAAAACTTACGAAAACTAAAAACGATACCAAAGGTTTTGAAAAGAAAAAACGATGAAAAGCTCTAAGAAATAGAAAAAGGTTGCTTAAATTCGATATCTTGAAAAGTCGTGTTGAATTGTAAAAATAATGAGAAATAAAAAATACAGGGGTAATTCCATGTTAAATCGAAAAAATTGTAAAATCGCCAAATTTTGCAAAAAATCCTGACGCAAAAATAATTTCCCAAATAAATAATTAAATCTCTAAGTTGGAAATAAATCCTCTTAAAAGAGTTATGAGTAGGTAGGTTTTTTCCATTCTAACAAGAATTTCTCATTTCACTATTTTCTTTAAAAGCATGTTGGATTTACCTTCCAAATCTGAAGATGAAGCTGGACAATAACTGGGTGACCGATAGTAATTGTTTGTATTAATGTTGGCGGTTAAAGTGCAGGTTGTGGTATGTTGACAACAATCTTGTGCTTGTTGTTGTGAATGATGTTTTGTGTCTGCACAATAGCTGGGGGCGCTCCAAGAATCTGAATTTAAAAAATATAAAAGGTATTCACATGTTTTAAAGCCACAAATAAATACCTATGCAGGTAGGTATAATATTTTTACTTATGAAGCACATACGTTCTATGGTGTTAATTTCCATTAAACGATAGTTATTATTGTAATACATATCATTTTGATAAAACGGCGAGGTTTCCCGACATATTTGTTGTGTTTCGTATTTAGACATGATTTGTTTATTTATATGTAGGTATGATTTTTTTAATTCTTTAATTTTACCGTTTTCTTTTTTCTTGATTACTTTAGCTTTTGTTTATTTATTTAAATTGTGTTTATATCAATTTAGTTCGTCACTTTTTTCATAATCCGTTTAACGTGTGTATTTCATACTGTTCAAATAAAACTAAAGTTCACAGCTAAAGTTGAATATTGAAAATCATTCCGTTATAGGTAGGTGCTCGTGTTTTGTTTTGTATTAGAAAGCAAAAACAGCATCACACATTTCTTTGCTTACATTCACACACGCGTCTACACACCCCCATTTGGCAACCAATCAGATGTATCAACATGGCTGTCTTTATTTTGATTGGTTCAAATAAACTACATATCTTAATAGGTGCGTTTGTATACTTTTCCAGTAAAATCCAGTAGGTAAGTAAATTTTGTGCAATATGAAAATTTTACTCTCAAAACTGGCGCTTGCACAAAAAAATAAACGAACGGAAACATTGCAAAAACTTGCAGGTTTATTCAAACATATTATCACTAAAACGTATACCTAGTGTTATTTAGTCTGAATTTACACGTTTCATCTTTTGATGCTCAACTTCTTTTCAATTCCCTTTTAAAGATGCCAATATATTCACACGTAGCAATCGGTTTCAACTTTTTTCGGTTCAAAACAACAATAATTTTAATAATAGCGAAACAAAGAGAAAAAGAAAAGAAAACAATTACATGCAGTCATCGTTGTGCATATACCAACGAATAAAAACACAAAGCGTACTGACCGAGTACAGGCATCTCCGTACTAACCCCCTTTCTTCTTTCTTCTCTCACCTAAAAACATAAGAGTTGAGCATCAAAAGATGAAACGTGTAAAAGCAGACTTAGATTACCCAGTATAAATTGGGTTTGGTACTTGATGCATTGCATTTTAATAATTATAAATTCGTAGCAATTGTATTTATTAAATGAACTTTTGTGGAAGCTTTTATGCCCAATTTTCAGAATAGTATTTAAATCTATATTAAGTTAATTTTCATAACAAACTTAAATCGTATTTAAAACAGATTGGTTTTTTGAGTTTTATTTGAAAAGTCTTATTTAATTAAGATAAAAGAATGGTAGCACTACTAAATACAAAAAAAAAAATATAAGAAAGTGTAATTATTTACAAGGTGGTCTCAAAAAACAGCTGACTGTTAATGCTTTGCCTGTTGTTGTTGTATTGTTGTGATATTGAGGCCACCTTGCTAAAATATTACAATAGAAACTTAAGTTGAAATTAAGTGTACCACATCGGTGACTTAAGTTTCACTTAAGTTTTTAGTGATGAAGAGAATTTTGTATTTAAAACGATTTTAAAAATAAATGTGTTTTAATATCAGTCCTGAAAATTGGCCGTTAGACTCGTATGGTTTGTACATGACTTTTAATTTAAATAACATTCGAAAATACATATGTACCTACTTCATTTTTAGTATTAGGTACCCTGAATAATATGCGTTAAGAAGTAAATTATATTGGCAAATTATATTGGACTAACTGATCTTTTTTGATCAAATGGACTACTCCCTGGACTGGTCCAATGTAATGCAAGCATGGACCATGTCATTGTTAAAAAGAGTTTGTAGTGAAACGACATGTCTTTTTTTTAACGACATGTTTTCGTTTAAAACGATCTCAAAGCTAATCCTCTGGAGTATACCATGGAGTAATAATGTTAAATGGACCATGTTTTTTCCATAAGTTTGGGTTACTCTTGGACTAGTCCTTGTCCTTTGTGGGATACATTTTACACGCGTGTTTGAACTAGTCCTATATTTGCAGGGTATTTACAAATTGTAGACTTTTTATTTGCAAATTGTATGTTTTTTGCTTGTTTACTATATTGAATCATATGTTGTTGTTTTCTACTGGATTTTACAGGCAAATATTTGTTCAGTGAAAATCTGAAGGCTCTTTGCTGACAACTGTCACTACTCTCTCAGTAGGTATATACTTTTTTCTGCAAATTTATATGTACGCGAACGCATTTCAGTAAAATCCAAACAAATTTTGTGGTAAACTAACGAAGCTAATGTTGGACACTTAAAGAAATTGTAAAAACACAAAAGAAAAACTTTTTTGCAGAAAATTAACTGCACAAATTTTATAATAAATTGTTTGACCAAGTATGTAAAATATTCTAGATTTGGTGTCCATTGTATCTTACTTACTGATAGTAACCTAGCCTAACCCCCGTTTTCACATGCTATAACAAGTTTGAAAAACTCAATACACTCACTCGACATGTTCGGAAGTGTTTCGTTTGACAGACTGACGATGGGACGTTGTGTTTTTTTCCGGATTTTTTTTTAATACATGTGTACATAAATACATACGTTTTATTTAATTTCAAAAAATCAAAAAGATTGTTAAGCATTAAAATAAAAACATATGTATGTATTTATGTACACATTATTTAAAAAAAAAAATTCGGAAAAAAACACAACGTCCCATCTTCGGTAACTACGGGATTTTTTAAAAGTTCCAGTCTGTCAAACCAAACACTTTCGAACATGTCGACTGCCGATGTTCTTTGTTGTGTACAACTTTTCGTTTTTTTCTTTTGCCTTTACTGCGACTGTTTTCATTTAATGAATCAGAAGTAAAGGCAACAGTTTATTTTTGTCCAATGACAAATGATGATGTCGAAGTTGCAGCACAATCTTATGACTTTTACTATCTCAACTGCAGCTTTTTAAACGCTGGTAAATAGTGTCCGTGGACACTATGACGCTGGGCGTTATGACCTGCTACCAATTTGTATATGTATTTTCACAAAACTCGCGACAACTTTCGTAAGGAATATGGAAAGTTGTACTTAATTTCAAAAAGGTTCAAAAAGTGGCATAAATTTTGTTAAAATGAAACAAAGGGATAAATTAAAAAAAGGGTCACAAAAAGTGTCATTGGCATAAAAAAGGGTCAAAAGTGATACTTTAGTGTCACAACGGCAACGCTGCAGACAAGAACTGTCACTTTAGTGCCGGTTCACACAAGTCAAGTTTGACTCGTCAAGTCTTGAGTTTTTAGGAGAGAGGGGAAAAGAAATGGCCTTCTCTTTTCCCTTCTCTCCTAAATCCTCAAGAGAAGGCCATTTCTTTTCCCCTCTCTCCTAAAAACTCAAGACTTGACGAGTCAAACTTGACGTGTGTGAACCGGCACTTACTGTATTTTCTGTACATTTAGTTATATGCAGTAACGCTAGGTCTCCACGTAGCAATTTTTTTTGCTAAGCACAAGCAATTACGTCGGCAGAACCATGGCGCAATAATTGCTGACTATATTGCTGGAGAACACGTGAAATTGCTTTGCCATACAAAAACGTACAGAAAAATTAAATGTCAGATAAATAACAGCTGATTTTACAGCAGATTGCTAAGCAATAATTGCTCAAGCAATAAGAAGAGCAATCATTGCGCAATGGATTGCCACTCATGGCAATATGCGGTCTATACGTCGCAAATTTTATGGAGCAATCAAATTTGACGTTTGCCGCAATAAATATTGCTACCAGTGTTACCGTTCAAAATTTTCAAAAAGGGGCACAAAAAGGGGATTTTCAAAAAAAAAGTGTCACAAAAAGGGGAATTCTGAGAAAAAAAGGGGCAACTTTAAAAACAGGAAAATTTAAAAAAAACGTATATATTTATTTAATTATTTTCATCGAAAACTAAACATAACAAAAAATAAACTTCATATTTATAAAAAAATACATGATAGGTATATAATACAAATTGTTTGGGAAAAACACACATACATATATATATATATATATACATATATACATATATCGTGAAAATACATGTATTGTTTGCAAGTAAACGATAATGAACTGTTGCATAACGTTTTTATTTCAATTATTTATACAAAAACAGTTACTAATTACTTGTAAATAAAACGAGCTTAAAATAGTGTAATAACAATACTTACAAACACAAAAAAAAAGTTCATAATATGATTTGATACAAAAAAACTTTACATTTAAATAGATAGAGATAAGTATATGTACATAAATATTTGGCACTTGGATTATTTTACTTTTTTACCAAAAAAATTAAGTTACGAAAAAACCTTGAGGAAAAACCATATAAAAGTATTGATAGGAAGATAGTTCATATCAGGTACAGATCCATTTTTTTATAAATTGCAGTGTTATGTTGTTTTCAACTATTAAATATCTATTTTTTTGAAAACGTAAATCTATGTTTATTAATCAATTCATCACTTGGAATCCAATCTTCCAAGTCATTTTGATACAAATTTAAAGCGGATAACATAGACTGACAGGTATCTTCTTTCAGTCTATTTGTGACTTTATTTTTTAAATATGCTAACTTAGAAAAAATCTGCTCAGCGGATGCACTACTATGTGGTAAAGTAAAAACATACGAAGCAAATTTATACAAGTTTGGATATAAATTGTCACCCAAACAGTTTTTTAAATTGCCAATTTCGTACCAAATGTTTCAGGGTTAGATATTTTAAAAATTGCTTCATAGCTTTTATCGTTTGATCTGGTTTCTAAAAGTTTGAACTCTTTTACAAAATCATCTGGGTTAGTAATTATATCAATTAAAACGGTAACAATTTCAAAGTAATTTATGTCTTCAGCTGACTTAATAAATACTGGATCTAAAACCTTTAATGAACTCAGCCTCTTATCGCTAATCTTGATAAAAATTCTTTGCTCAGCTTTTGGTAAAAAAGTAAAATGTTGTTTTTAATTTCTACAATATCACTTCTTAAGATGTTGTTAGTACATATTTCTAGCTCGGCTTCGTTGCCGATATATATATTAAGAGTTTCTTTTATATGCAGAACATCAACAAAATCAATTTGTTCTATATTTGTTTGCATAACATACTCTTTTTTTAAAAAATGTTTAAAAATTTCTAATACAATATCTTTCGTGGATGAAAATAAATAATTTGTGATGATTCGTTTTGAAAATTAAGGTTTAATTTATTCATAATATTTAATACATATACTAGAAATTTGAGGTAAATTTTATTGTTAATAGATAGCCCTTCTTGAATTATTTTAATTTTTTCCAAATTAGATGCAATTTTCTCTTCAAATTGAGCTCGGATTCATTGATTGACAGTATAAAAAAATTTGGTATAAAAAGGGGCAAAAGGGGCACAAAAAACTACAAAATGATACAAAAGGGGATTTAAAACATAGGGGTCAAAAAAGTGGCACGGCAGTCAAAAAGGGGCAAAAATGCGACTTTAGTCGCATAACGGTAACACTGATTGCTACGTGGAGACCCGGGGTAAAGTTCAGTAACAAATAGTAAAAACTTGTGTGTTCTCGAACGCATTTATTATATACATACAACTTGAAATTTTTGGATTATTTAAAAAAAATTTGTTGTACATTAGAGCTGCAAAACTATCGATAGTTGGTCCAATCGATAGTATCGACAGTTAGCTTTAAAACTATCGATAGTATCGAAAAGTTTCTATGTGCCACTTCTGTGGACACGGTAGTCAATGAAGGTGGTAAAAAATGAAAAAGGTTTAAACAAAGACTATAGATTTATAAAGATGTTGCACTTAGTACATTTGAAATTTTAAAAAATGTTGTTCTTCTTATAGATGAGGGGGGGAAGTAACAAGAAAGCAAAAACTTCTTGCTCACATTCAGAGAACTAAAGAGAGCAAGAAACCACATGCATTAATACATACACATGTTTGCTGTTTTTGCCAGCCAAAGTGTGTGTGTGCTTTTTTTTGGTTGAAACCGGTTTTTGGAATTTTTTTTAATTGATTGCGTTTTATTTTCAAACAATTTATGCGCAAATAACCTGTTTTTGCCAGCCAAAGTGTGTGTGTGTGCTTTTTTTTTTTTGGTTGAAACCGGTTTTTGGTATTTTTTTTAATTGATTGCTTTTTATTTTCAAACAATTTATGTGCAAATAACCTACGTAAGAGCATATGCGACCGATTGTGTAATTGTAGGGCAACAGTATTTGTTTTATTTTTGTAAAACTTAAACTACATCGATTTGCACCGAATTAATATTCCATTTTTTAGATTATTTAATTATGCACTTACCATGTGTGTATTTATTTATATATCATTTATATATATATATTTTTCAGATTTAAAAACTTGAATCGTATACTTTTACGAGTATTACCAAAAAAAATTAATATGTGTTGCAAAATTATATCTGATAAATAGAGCGCATGTTTTGACAATCCGTGTACGAGGCTATGCCATCAATATACATACTTAATTATTTGTCTGAATTTGTTGAATATTATTTAAGTTGCTGTAAAATATAACACTTTTTAAATAAATAAAAATAAAATTATAATATGCGAACAATTTTAATAATATGGGTTTGATTTTATTGGATTTCATTCTATATATTGTATGTAGCGAAATCCACATATTTTTTGTCCTATCCCGCGAAGCTCTTCGCTTGTCTGCAGGAAAGAAACATTTCTAATTCTTATAATATTTGCTCATATAAGCTGGCTTATACAAGTTTAATGGTTACAATGTTTAGCTTTTTCAGTATGTTATCGATGATTTGTAGATATGTATGTTTTTTAATATTTCTTATTTGTAACTGCCCGTCTACAACTGACATGACTTGCAGTTATAACTTGAAGTTATAAAAGCGTTGTTAAAAAATTTGCATTAACAACCGTGTTATAACATGAGAAAACTTCTAACATGATGAGTCTATACTTAACACTAACATCATAGGTATTAGTGTTTAAGTTACATGGGGTCTTTGTCTGACAATTTTTTGTCATAATAAACGTCAAACTTCATATAAAAAAAACGCTGACAAAAATTTTAAAATTTTTTTTATATATGTACATAGACTTTGACGTTTGGTAAGACAAAAAATTGTCAGGTGAAGATCCCATGTTAAGCATTTTATGTCAGTTGTAGACTGAATGTAATGCTTCCGAAATAATATAAGGACTAGTAAATTTAACATCTCCATATTGTGTTTAGGACATATGTAGATTAAAGACCTGCACGAGTGTATCAGTAAGTATTGTTGAAACAGATACACCAGATATTTATCTGTTACTACTGATATAAATGAGAGAATGAGTGTAACTGATATTGTATGGTTTTGCTTTTGCCCACTCACCATATCTTAAAAACCAAAACAGTTGCTTATGGTTTTGGATTGAGTATGACATAACATTTTTTTTTACTTAAAAATATCTGTTGTCACCATAAGTATTTCTACAATATCTGTGGTTATCTGTTGTATTTTAAAATATTGTTGGCGAGTTGATGAAAATAAAAAAGTTTATAAAAACTTGTATACGATCGCAACCAGGGGTGCCAGATGGTTTTGGTAAGAAATCGGCATATTTTCAAAAACAAATCAGAAATTAAATTAAATAAAAAAATCGGCAAATTACTATTACGATTTTAAACACAATAAAACATTGACAAAAATAAAAAAGCAAAACAATTAACCATTACCTAATGCTTTAAAAAATTAATAAAATTAAACTTTTTAGAAATAAATTTTAGTTAATTAAAAAATCGCAAGGACCGTTAATAAGAGTTATCTATAAAATTTTAGCTTCAAAACGGAGTCAACCAATAGGTTTGTTCTAAAGTTCTCTTTAAGAACCTATGGTGATCTAGAAAAAAAAATCTCAACTCCACAGTTAAAAATCATTTTTCAACGAAAAAATAAAAGTTTGGATGAACTCTTAAAAAGAGAGTTTTATTTCGCAATCATAAAATATTCGCCCTAAAATAGAAATCACACCATCAACAAATACAACTCTTTTAAGGATTTTAATTTTTACGTCTAAAATACTCATTATGTTTTTCTTCTTTTTTTTTTTATTTTTACGTTGAAATTGTAGTGATCTGACCAGCGCTTTGGTTGTTAATGTACAAAAAATTAGTTTAATAAAATGCTGGTTAAAATCAAACTCCTGAAATGAGTTTTATTTTTTGACGGCTGAATAAAATTCTCGTTTTAACAGTTTTATTCGATGTTTTTTTCCTCAACTGAGTTTTAATTTATGACGGCTTAATAAAACTCTCTTTTTAAGAGTTAAATTTTACCTTTTATTTTTACGTTGAAAAATGACTGTTTTATATGGACTTGTTTGTTTTTAAATCAAAAAATAACTTAGGGACTGAAAATAATTACTGCATATTATTATTTTTTGTAAAGGTAACGAGAAATATTCCTTTATTTTCAATTGGGAATATTTAACCATTATCGTTATATACATATATTTAATTTTGTTTGTGGTAACCAATGAAAGTAAAATTTTTTTTTTTTGGTTAATGATAACCAAATTGGTTACAAATATCTATTGGAAAAAATATATATTTTTCTGGTTATATTTTTTTATTTTTTGGATACAAATATCCAACCTCCTCCATTTTCGAAATAACGGTATATCTCTAAAACCAGAGCCAATCTAAAAAAACGGCGAGTACCACTGGATTCAGTGTAGCCGAATTATTATTTTAAAACGCCATGTGCCCGGCTTGTCTGTTTTTCCAACTAGCGTAGTGTAATTTATATAAAACAAACCAAAAATTACCGTGTTGTAAGTATTTCTCAAAAAATATGCACTTTGATAATTTAGAGGAAAATATCGCCAAAATGCCTTAAAATCGTGAAATATGGCCTGATAACAACGATTCTCGCTTGTGTTGCTGTTGTTGCTCGGCAATTTGTTCTGCCACAGCACAACACACAGTGCGTGTGTGTGCGACATGTCTGGTTTTTTGTTGGCTTTTTGTTAAGTATACCCTCCGCCACAACTAGCTGGGTATACTTAGTTTGTCATTCCGTGTGAAACATTTTTATTATTCGAGCCTTAACCGCGAAAATAACGTAAGCACCAAAATCAATTTTATAGGTGAGAGTTTTTTTTATTCTAATTCATATAAATTTTGTATTAAATTTGTCGCTCACGATAAAATCAGGGACCAAACATAATGGTTATTGTATTTAATTTAAGTTTACTGGAAAATTCCTTTTATTTTCATTTGGTTATTTTTAACCATTATCGTTACATATATTTTATATTGGTTATCGTAACCAATAACAGTAAAAAATATTGTTTTTTTGTTATACATAAATAACCATTAGTTCAACCACAAATTTTTTTTGGTTACAAACAACTATTAAACCAAATAATTAATTTTTAAAAGATTTTGTTATTCGTGCTTAATTCCCAGTTTTTATTATTGATAAAAACACTTAAAATTTATTGTTGATGGGATAAGCTATTCCTTTGCGCATTTCACTGGTTGCTTAGGCCAGATCATCAGGAAACTTCATCCATAAAGATTTTAGAAAAACTAAAGATATTAAACCAAATAAAACTGTTAAACGTATAAGAATTATAGCAACAGTTCTACTTGTAATAATATCAAAGCTTTAACAAAACAACATCAACTATAAACAGTGGCTTCATCCAGCGTTACCGTTGGTGCCACTAAAGTAGCAATTTTCCACTTTTTCGGCTGCTTGGATACTATTTGGCCACTTTTACAAAATGCACCCAAATGTGAAACTTTTTGTAATTCTTGCCACTTTTTTGATACTTTTTACGTTAGGAAAATATACTTTTTTCATTCTGTTTTGTTATAACTCCCATACTAGCCTTGAAAATTGGGTTCCAAGTGAAGACATTCTACGAAAGTATAGAAGTCGTTTTAAGAACAACTAATTGTAAAAAAATATATATGTAACTGACCAATTGAAAAAGTTTGTTTAACCATTCTAACTGATTCTTATATTTTTTGGAATGCTTAAGACAAAATGAGCACAGTTTTCTCCCATCACGTCACATTTATCAGATACACCAATTATTGTAATTTCGGAAGATGTTTTGTACCACAATTAATAACAAAATCGAGTGGTATAGTTTTGTTCTATTTGTAAAGCTGATTGCAATAATTTGAAGCAATAATAGACGAATTTGGATAAAAACTAAATATCCTATACTAAAGAAATTTAAACACTTGCACTTAAATTTTGTATTGAAGTGCGAAACTGATTAAATATAACGAATTTTAAAAAGTGATATTTTCGTTTTTTTGTTTAGGATTTCTGATATTTGGCCATAGCATTCTAAAAAACATAAGAATCTGGTGGAATAGGCAAATAAACTTCTAAAAAAAATTTTAAAACCTGTGCAATACAATGTCTTAAATAAATCAAAGAAAATTTATTCAAAAAGAAAAGTACAAGAAATATATTACTTAATGTATATATAAAACAAATTACATAAATATCTTCTAATTGCTGCAACAATGTCAGAATTCAAAAAACATGTTTGGCAGAAAACGAGTTTAACGTTTTTGAATTACCAAAACATTAAAGAAAATATTCAATATTTTTTATTTTTCGAATTTATTCTATGAGTTAAATTTCAGTTATGTATTTTTATAAAGCTTTTTTGTAATAGTCATATTCCTTCAATTTTTCAGAAATGACTTTATACACTACCAGACTATTATATTGTATTTTCTTGTTACATTTTACCTTAGCTTTTCTTTGGAAAGCAATGAGGTATATTGTATGTAAAGAAAAATTTACAATTATTAGACACCAGCAGAATGTAATGCATTTTTTGGCCCGCTACGGCCTTCGTCAGCATTCTTTGTGTCACACTGGATAGTGATACTTTATAAATTGAATGTATTTAACTCAATAATTTTAACAAATAGAAACTGGGAATTATTTCCTTCCGAAGGTTACTTTATATTATATTCACAAAGAATGCTGACGAAGGCCGTAGCGGGCCAGAAAATGCATTACATTCTGCTGGTGTCTAATAATTCGAAAAATAAAAAATATTGAATATAATATAAAGTAACCTTCGGAAGGAAATAATTCCTAGTTTCTATTTATTAAAGAAAATATTTTATAAAAATAACTTCTCGAGAGAAATATTTAATTTAATTTTTGCAACAAATGAGCCATAAGTATACATACATGTATGTCTATTGTAATACGATCAATTGTTTTTTAGTGCATATTATTACTACATATATGTTTTTTTTATTAGGTTTTTATACCATTTATGAAATGTTATTTAAAATTATAATAAATAGAAAAAAAAACGTAAAAAATACATAATGTGGTGTACTTATTTTAATTTGAAAAGTTGTGCCACTTTTTTTATAAAAATCCCCTTTTCGGTGCCACTTTTTTTTTAGATATCCCCTTTTTTTGGTACTTATTGAAAATATCCGACGGTAACACTGGCTTCATCTCATCTTACTTTACCCACGACAATTAGATGAAATTCTCTCAACATTAATTGTAGTTGTAAGTAGGTTAAGAAAAACAACAACAACTTACAAAAGATGTTGTCAATTAAGTGTTTTTAGTTTGTAACCAAAAAAAATTTTTAGGTGAATTAATGGTTATTTATGAAGGTATAACCAAAAAAAATATATTTTTCTTTAATTGGTTACGATAACCAGAATAAAATATATATATTAAATGATAATTGTAATTTTTAACCTTTACCTATAATTAATCAATATTAATGGTTATATTTATATGATTTTTTGTCGTTTCCTTTAAAGGGTCCCTGGATAAAATTGTTTTTGCTATAAAATCGTTAATTCATTTATTTAGAAAAAAACAAAAATCTAAAATGATGCCGCTTACGTTATTTTCGCGGTTAGGGCTCAAATTCAACTGTTAGTCAAACAATTCTTTTCAAAATAAAAATATTTCAAAACGTTAATATGAATTTTCTATTTTTTTCTACATAATACGGTTATATTAAATAAAAAACCTAAAGTATAACTTATTAAATTTTCGAGTTTAAGGGTTGTTTTTGATATAAAATTTATTTAAATCAATATTTCAGCACTGCTTTGAGTGTCTTCTTCAGGGTTTTTTTCTTGATTCTTTGCTATTTTTTTTAAATTTCGGTGCGTTTTTTAATTGTTCTAACCCAACAATTATACTTACTGTAACATTTGCATTTATGTATGTAGGTTATTTCCACATAAAATGTAGTGTACTTCTTTTTTAATGTTTTCAAATGTTTAAATATTTAAGAAAATGCTTTAAACGAAAAAAATAGTTTTGGTTGGTAAAAACCCAAGTTTTTTTTACAAAAACAAATTACATGTGTTCAGTTCTTTCAGTAATTTTCTTTTACAATAATTTTTGTCTACATGTCTTTTTAACAAAATAACCATACCCTGCAAATAATAGGACCAGTCCAAACACGCGAGTAAAGAGTAGCCCACAAGGGACTAGGACTAGTCCAAAAGTAACCCAAACGTATGGAAAAAACATGGTCTATTTAACATTACGATGTCCTAGGGCAGGACCATATAACCCATCTTTGGACTACAAAGGAGTAGTTTTAAAACTACTCCATCGTGTACACAAGAGGATTAGTTTTGACTTCGTTTAAAAACGAAAACATGTCGTTAAAAAACGAAGACATGTCGTCTCACTACAAACACTCTTTAACAATGGCATGGTCCATTCTTGCATTACATCGGTCCAGTCCATGGAGTAGTCCATTTCATGAAATTGGATCAGGTGGTCCAATAATATTTGCAGGGTAGGCATCAAAGAATTTAAGAAAAAAAATATTACCGCTACTAAAATCTTCAAAAATGTTTGCTTTAAAAAAAAAGCAGCATACACATTTTTACAAGAACAAATCATGTACGCAGCAGACACAAAGGCTAATCGTGCTGCTCATCAAGAAAGATTGCAAGCGCTTCCACTTGTATTTTCGTCGTAGGTATAATACGTAAGTTGTAGTGTTGTTGTTGCTTGGCAATTTGTACGACCATAGTACAAGCAGCCTGTGGATTTTGTTTTTGTAAAATTTTTTGTTTTACTTTTTTTTCGCTCGTAATACATTCACGCTCTTTTTCGTTGAAAAATAATTGAAAATAACGGCATCGTACAATAAGTAACTTATTGTATTCCATCAGTATCCACTAGTATCTGCTTTTTCGAAACAGATATTAACAGATATGATACTCTCTTTCGCTTTTGTATCAACTTACATCCACTCTTTTACAAATCATATCAATATCAACTCATATCAGAAACACAAGAGCACTCATCCATACGCATCCACTTTAGAAAAAACACAGAAACAGATATAAACAGATACATCTGTGCAGGTCTACATTGTAGATACGTACGCAAACCAAAAAGAATAAATTAAAATTTTGATACAATTTACGCATTGCTCAACAATAAATTTTTTATTTTCATTTCTTTATCTTGTACAAAAAAATTTTTGCAGACCTTTAAAAGAATTTTACAAACTTCAAAAAGTAAGACGGAAGGAGCACACAAACTTCCAAAGCCTGAATCTGTTGCATAATTTGTGATAATAATTTGTTGTAATAATAAATAAAATTGGATTTTTCGGCGGAAACGATTCAATAATAATAATAAAAATAATACAATTTTAATAAAAAAATTTTTAAACAAAAATAAATAAAATTGAAAGAAATTACGTTCATACACATTAAACTGGTGGCATATTTTTATAAAAATTAAAAGTATTTTGATTATCATCAAATTCACATTGAACCATGAGTTTTTTATTACTTACACAATTACAAAATTGTGAGTTTGATGAGGCATGTTAATGTGTGGCCTTGTCGCTTTAGAAAACATAAAATATCTTTTATGAACAAAGCAGTTTATTCTTTCAGAAAAATTATTTTGTATATGCCTACAATTGTTTAAATTTAGACAATAACAGCATTTGAACTTCGGTGCGAATCGATATAATTTCATCTATACAACAATAAAACACATATTATTGCCCTACAATTAAAATCTGTCACATTTGGTTTAACGTACCTATGTTATTTGCACATAAATGGGATGCAAACAAAACATGTTTTATTATTTAAATGTGTTTTCAATGAGAAAACGAGATTTCTTTTAGTTTGTTTGTATTTTTTTAAATGCAATGTACCCAGCAAATAAAATTGGACCACCTGACCCATTTTGATAAAATGGACTACTCCATGGACTGGTCCGATGTAATGCAAGCATGGACCATGTCATTGTTAAAAAGTGTTTGTAGTGAGACGACATGTCTTCGTTTTTTAACGACGTGCTTTCGTTTTTAAACGACTTCAAAACTAATCCTCTTGAGTATACCATGGAGTAGTTTTAAAACTACTCCTTAGTGGTCCAAAGGTGGGTTATATACCATGGAGTAGTTTTAAAACTACTCCTTAGTGGTCCAAAGGTGGGTTATATGATCCTCTCCTAGGACATCGTAATGTTAAATAGACCAGGTTTTTTCCATACGTTTGGGTTACTTTTGGACTAGTCCTGGTCCTTTGTCCCTGCAAATAATAGGACCAGTCCAAACACGCGTGTAAAGAGTAGTCCACAAAGGACCAGGACTAGTCCAAGAGTAACCCAAACGTATGGAAAAAACCTGGTCTATTTAACATTACGATGTCCTAGGAGAGGATCATATAACCCACCTTTGGACCACTAAGGAGTAGTTTTAAAACTACTCCATGGTATATAACCCACCTTTGGACCACTAAGGAGTAGTTTTAAAACTACTCCATGGTATACTCAAGAGGATTAGTTTTGAAGTCGTTTAAAAACGAAAGCACGTCGTTAAAAAACGAAGACATGTCGTCTCACTACCCTGCAAATAATAGGACCAGTCCAAACACGCGTGTAAAGAGTAGTCCACAAAGGACCAGGACTAGTCCATAAGTAACCCAAACGTATGGAAAAAACCTGGTCTATTTAACATTACGATGTCCTAGGAGAGGATCATATAACCCACCTTTGGACCAGTAAGGAGTAGTTTTAAAACTACTCCATGGTATATAACCCACCTTTGGACCACTAAGGAGTAGTTTTAAAACTACTCCATGGTATACTCAAGAGGATTAGTTTTGAAGTCGTTTAAACACGAAAGCACGTCGTTAAAAAACGAAGACATGTCGTCTCACTACAAACACTTTTTAACAATGACATGGTCCATGCTTGCATTACATCGGACCAGTCCATGGAGTAGTCCATTTTATGAAAATGGGTCAGGTGGTCCAATTTTATTTGCTGGGTACAAACACTTTTTAACAATGACATGGTCCATGCTTGCATTACATCGGACCAGTCCATGGAGTAGTCCATTTTATCAAAATGGGTCAGGTGGTCCAATTTTATTTGCTGGGGTGGACTACTCTTTACACGCGTGTTTGGACTGGTCCTATTATTTGCAGGGTATACACATACATACACACACACGCGTGTGCACATACATATACACTGATAAGTGAGAAAAGCTCTCTGAGAGTAATAATAAATACTGTAATTTACTCTCATAAGTGGATTTAGCGGCTAAATCCACCAGAAAAATTAATATAGACAGAAAAATGTATGAACTTTGTATGGTCGTGCAATATCTTTATAAATCTATAGTCTTTGCTCGTACACAAAAAAAAGCTTTAACACATATTCATTACGGTAAAAAGTCTCCAGTTAGAGAACTTTCAATACGACTCTTGTCTTCTCTTTAATACTTCTGAAAATGCTCTCATTTTTCTTGGTTTATTTAAATTTACATGTGTTACAAATAGCTGAATATTTACGGTAGTTTATTTGAAATGGAAACTCGTAATAGCTGCTAAAAGAGAAATTAGTTTTAAGCCTTAAGTAAATATTATTTTGTAGTACATTTTAATATCTAGATGGCTAAAAGTACTATTATTTTCTTGTTATGGGATTGCATTAATTAATTCATGCGTAATTGTCAATACGGCAATTTTTCTTATTGACGTGCCCAATTAACCAGAAATGAGCTTCATCACTAAACACAATTTAAAAATGTTCATGTCTATCAGAGCCGGGGCTGCGGGTTCGATTCCCGCCAGAGACTCTGGTTTCTCTCCTGCAGACAAGCGAAGAGCTTCGTGGGATTAACTTAGGAAATTATAACGTAGTCGAAGGTCAAAGGCCAACAAGTAGAGAACACCAAGAATTGACATTTCGGCATCTGCTTTAATACTTTGCGCTATAGCAGCAGTTCTTTTTCTTGTTGCTGCTCTTAAATCGGAAAGAGTAAAATTAGTCTCTGAACATTGCGGACAGATTTTCACAATTTTGAAGCGTTGTTCTAGCGTGTTAATCTAGCAATGCATATACGTCGCTCGCTACTACGTTCTTGCTGTGCAATTGTGTTCCCACAGCAGAAGGTTAACATATAAATAAAATTAAAAGCACCAAAACATGGGGTTGTACGTATTTTGTTATATTTTTTTTTTTTGTAATTCCGTTTAGTTTAAATCGCTCCTTTATTGCAACAACGCCATATCTCAAAAAAATCACACTTGGCAAAATGCGATTAAAGCTGTCGGTTCAGTTTGTGATATAATACTGATTTGTTTACGTACAGAGAAGGTATGAAGGAACACTTTTGCTTAAGTAACAGCAATCCCCTTACAATCCCTTTCTTGAATAACAGCCATACCTTAACAAGAGCGGAAAGCGTTTTCTAGCTGTCAAAAATTCTCATGCCCATACAATTTGTAAGAAGCATCCCAAAATAGCGCGGCGTCAACGCTTTACAATTGGAAAATCCGATTTGGACAGCGCGTTTATTAGTGAAGTTGGCCGCTGTTAATAATAAATAATGACAATTAAGCTATTTTTTGTCAATCTAGCGGGTTTATCTCTTATTTTTATTTTTATTATATGGGTTTTTTTTAACAAGAAAGTTAACACTACTGTTTGTGGCACAACATTGACGCTCTTGTTTAGGTTTGGCATATCAGCGTAAAATCTTAGCGGAAGAAAACGTTCCGCCTTCCGCTCTTGTTTAGGTAAGGGTTTTTTATTAATTGAGGCCTCACGAAACATTCCGGGGAAAACATACAGGGTGGCGCAGAATGAGCTATATGGTTTGAATTCTTTATAAATTTGTTCATCAATGTTCCTTCTTTGTTTTTTTCAGCATTTTGTGAAGAAGGCTTGGGGAATTATTAATTAATAACTATACAGTCGAACAAAAATAATGACCGGCAAAATTTTGCGAAAAGTTGTGGGAAAAGCACGCATGTGCGAAGCAGAAAATGTACATCACTTATAGGATATCATTTTTAAAGCTTATTGCTAAAAATTTCCCAATAATATACTGTATTTTTAATAAAAAATATTATAATAATCGTAAAAATAAAAAGTTATAAACCATTTTAACCCTGTATTTGTACAATTCATGATAAACGGCTCCATTTGCTGTGCTTGTTTCAAGTGCTTTGGGAAAAGGTTGGGATTTATTAAGATGCGCAGAGAAATAAAAAAATGATATTTTGTTGTCGTTACAAATATACAGAATATTAAATTGAAGACAGAAAGCATTCAGATAAGAGATACACACTTACAAAACAATTTATATCGAAAAATTATCTAAATAGGTTCGCCATTAGGCAAAAACTATCGCTTCTGCTATTCCATTATTATTGAATTAGTAACATCGTTCGGGAAGAAGTGTCCTACTATGGTAATATTTATATTGGGAATCTACTGAGTGTCTATATTTTATGGCGAATTTGAGCGCTTTGGTAGTTGAATATCAATTGACTTTAGTAATATCGCTTCAGGCTCTAAAGAGTAGGTGGTCTTTTGAAGATAATTTTTTTCTAATTGTTCTTTATAATAAAAAGTGGGCCATTTTACTGTTTATATTCCTTGGTTTATGTTAGGCGAGTCTGAGTGAAATAAAAGTTAACTAAGCTGAAAGTTTTTCAAATAATGAAAAACAGTACATTTAGTCAGTAGAATTGTTGTGGCCAATTTCACAAGTTCTTTATAATTATATTTAAATATACATAGTTTTTCACATAATTTTGTTTAATTTGACAGGAAAACCAAATTTTTAAAGTTGAAAACAAAATGTGGACAAATTTTTTAAAGAAATTTACGGAAAGTCGCAAATGCGTTCTAACACTAACCTGATTGAAATTGCATCCTACAATAACTAGCATATATTTTTATTGATTTGCAAAACTTATTTTATAAATTTTTTTCACTGATAATATTGATGTTCACTAGGAAAATAAAAACACTTAATTTCAACAAAAATTATTAAATTCATTGAATAGACAAACAGTTCAAAAAATCACTAATATCCTTTAGAAAATACAATTATCATTTTTTAATTCACTTTTATTGGCTAAAAAAATAAATGTATGAGAAATTTTTAAAAATGTTCCCAATCTACCCGAAGAATGAGTTTGTCTACTAGAACGCTCGGTAACTTTTGGATCCAGCAGGGTCCTTACTTTGAGTACAATAAACCTATTTAATTTTTAAATAAAACAAGCTTGAGTACTATATTCGGCTATGCCGAATCTTTGATACCCTCCACCAAGAAACAAAGTAGTTTTATTTTATTTTTAATTATCAATCACGCAGGGCACATACATACACACACACGCGTGTGCACATACATATACACTGATAAGTGAGAAAAGCTCTCTGAGAGTAATAATAAATACTGTAATTTACCAGTGTGGCCATATCCAAAAATATTTTACAGCTAAAACGGCTTAAAAATAATGCTAAAAATGCTAACAAAAATCCTAAACTGCCAAAAAATAATGCTAAAGTTTAAATTGTTTTATTTTTTTGTTATTTTAGTTAAACCTACAAAAAAAGTTTTTAAACATAAGGTTCCATACCATAACAAAAAATCAAAGGAACTTGACCCATAAATGGGAATTATTTAGTATTTTAATAAAGTTTATATAACATGTTTAATAAAATATTTCATTTTATAAATTAAATACGTCATCAAATGAATATTCTTCTTCAGCTTCTGAAGAATCGATTAAGATATCATTATAATATATTAACGTCATTCTGTTTCGAATTTTCGTTTTTTAGATATTTATACCACTAAAACCCAATTTTAACTTCCGCGTTGCTAACTGGCAAAACCAAGAACTGCATAGCTATAGAAGCTAATTCACTGAATGGATTTTCATGTAATGAATTTGTATATCCATATACATTTATCCAGAAATCAACTGTCATATGAATTTGGTTTCAGCCACTGATGTTCCAAAGTTGTAATTTCTTCTACAGTGAAATCAATAATTTCTTCTATCGTTCGCTTAATTTGCATTTATTAGTTTTTTAACGGTTTTCTAAGATGACATGTAAGTTGAGCTATACAATCTCGGCAAGTAATTCATATTTGTTTTTTTCTATTTCAAAATGTATGCTATCTCCAAGTCGAATTTATTATGGGTGGTCTTAAAAGCCCTGATGTAAAAATTTTTTTTGATATGAGAGGTCCTTTAAAAGATTGTACAGTTTCTATAGCAAAAAGTAGGGGTTTGTATTTGCATTCAACAAAAGTGTGTGGTAGTTTTTCAAAAAAAGATTACTTTAATATTCTTAAATTAAATAATGCTTAAAAATGCTAAATATGTAGTTGAAAAATGCTAAACAAAATGCTAACTGCTAAATGAAAAATTTGAAGCTAAATCAGACAAAAAAATGCTAAATCTAGCTGCAAAAATGCCAAAATGGCCACGCTGTAATTTACTCTCACAAGTGGATTTAGCGGCTAAATCCACCAGAAAAATTAATATAGACAGAAAAATGTATGAACTTTGTATGGTCGTGCAATATCTTTATAAATCTAGTCTTTGGTTTAAAACTTTTAAAATTTTCCGATAGTATCGATAGTGATAAAAACTATCGATAGTCCGCCAAAAAGAAAACTATCGATACTATCAATTGTTTTGCAGCTCTATTGTACATACATATTAATATTTGTGTAAAAAATATATCGTTACCAAAAACGCCCTAGCATTTTGAAAATTTTACAGAAGCAAAAACTATTAAAACTGGCAATTGATAAATTTCCTACAAGTTGTTTCGATATATCTATCACATATTAGAATGAAAGTCGATTCGATTCGTTTTGCTCTCACCAACCCCTTACTACTCTAATTGAAAACGAATAAAAACATGTGGATGTGAAATGCAGAACACCAAAAATAATGAAGTAATCTACTTCCGAGTGAATTTGGATTCTAGGTAATACCGGAAGGTTTTACTTGTTTTAAAATGATGGGAAAATAATAATAAGCACGTTATTTTAAATCGGCGGCCACTTGGCTGACCGATTTAAAATTACAATTATGAAAAAAGTTTTTGTTTAGAACTCATTTCTTCTAATTTCATATCACTTTCACAAAAAGTGGTTTTCAGAACATGCCTGAATGATTCAAACCTGAAAATAAAACGCATGTAAACGAGTTTGTTTAAAGAAACTCATTTTCTGCAAATTTTTGTAGGAAAATGAGATTCATAAACATTTTTTGATATATTCTTTAAGAAAAAAATACACAATTTTATCACCCGTGCATCATTGTTATAAATATATTTATTTATTTAGTTAATTTTTTTGTAAATTTTTTTTTGACAAAAATAATATGAAGTTCATAAAAATACATAATTTTTCATTTATCTTTGCAAATACATATCTATTTAATTTTAATTAAATCAATTAAACGATTATTTATAAAAGCAAAACTGCAAATAAATACACAAAAAATAAATAAAAATACACCAAGATCAACAACAAGACTTTGTATTATTGAAAATATATGTAAAATATTTTTCGTCTGTGATGGCAATCGTATGTTTAGCATAGTTATAACTAAATTTATAATCGGATTTAAAGGTTGCTGCTCCCTAAAAAGCAACAAATCAATTATAACACATAAGCCGGCGGGTATAAAAATGCTGAAACTGGATGTAATAGTTGTTGATTCACCGAAAGCGAGAGTTAAAATGCAAGCGATAAGTGCCGAAATTACAAGATGTAAACGAGCTCTGAGAAAAATATGACGTTTTTGTTGTGGTGATGTTGTTTCTGCTGTTAAAGAGCTAAATAGATTGCCAATATCTATTGGCGGTTCATTTTGTAGTACTTGTTGTGGAATAATATCTGGCTCTACTTCTGGGTCCGAAAATTCAGCAGAATTTAAATGAATTGGTCCTAAAAATATAAGTTAAATGCAAGAGTTTATTTAAATTTCAAGGAAGTAAATAAAACTTTAATACAAATTTTCATTATTTTCAAAAAACAGCAATTTTAGTTTTCCATACGAAACAATTTAGAAAGTATAGTCGGGTACGCCCAACCATATTATGCTCTGCATTACTAACGGGTACCTTTTATGCATCTGCTAGTACAAAATGGTTAGATATGGAGCTATAAGTTATTACGGTTCCAATAAAATAAATGATATAAATATGAATAAAATATTTGATAATAATAACTCAGGAACTGATTCTTAGTCAATAACTACTTTGGGCTAGAGAAAAAAAAGGAATTTTGTTTTGTCAATATCGAATGAATATTTCATTTACTTAACTCGCATTCCATTAAAAACAAATTTTTAAATGTTGTACTAGCATTTAAACAACACAATTTAAGTTCACGTTAATTCAAGAAAAAATGTATCAAAGGTATGTAGGCATATTGTTTGGGATATAAAAGTAATCAGAGCTGCAGTTGTTGTAGAAGGGACGCCTCAGGTGTTGCCGAGTTAACAATCCTTGGACAGTCCGAGTCTTTCTGCAATCTCGATTACATGCATATGTTGGTAAATTTATTTTAAGGAAACTTGCAAAAAAATTTATAAAATTGGATAGGCATCAATTTTTTGGGCTTATTTTAAAATACATTTACATTTCTTCAATGTGATGGAAATAACAAGAAAAATGTCTTCTTAATTCTCTCACAAGTCTACTACTTTACTTATCCAAGAAATTGTTGTTAGATCACATGTGATATCATGTACCGCAACTTACCATTAATGTGTTGATACCTGTGATTTTCACTATGTGAGTCAGTAGTAGTTGTGGTAACAGTTGACGTGTTAATGTTGGTGGTAGTAGCAGCAGTGCGTCCATTTAACCTTTCTAGACGATTTTTAGCATTTTCCAAAATTTTCTTTTTACGTGCTTCACGTTTTAAATTAAGTTTTTCTTTGGCTTTTAATTCGTCAATACAATCAAGTTCTTCGTTATTTACAGTCTGCAGGCTTTCCATTTATTATTAGTTTTATATTTTTAAGATAAGAAAAGTTTTATTCGTGTTTTTACTAACGTAATATTTAGAAGACGTATAAAAATGTAAAACTAGGATAAAAAAATTAAGTTGCATTTTTATTCCGAAATTTAGTTTAAAACACAGGGTGACATTTATGTTTTGGTAGTGAGTTTTAAGAGTACAGTGGCTTTAAAATAATTCGATACGCCAAAAACCGAATATCACAAATTATGGTTGCAAAAATTAATTTTTTTATACCCTCCAACACTAGTTGTGAAGAGCGTTTACTTAGTCCGTGTGAAACTTTGGAACAAATCTAGTTTACCAACGCAACTCCAAATGAAAACATTATTCGTATTTTGCCAAATTTTCACAACTTTTAATACATGGCACAGAGCGGAGTAATATTTTTATAAAAGAACTCGATTCATAAATTAACCATTGTTCAAAAATTAAATAAAAGCAATATCGTAAGCGCCAATAAATTATTTTTCTGAAAACAAGAAAACTTAATAACTTTTTAAATATGGGTTTTAAAACAATATTATTTAAACAATACTTGACTCTGCGATTCTCTGGAGGGTGTTGAAATTTAAATTTAACTAAATTTTCAATTTGTTTTAAGAAAGAAACGCTTAATTTTTAAATTTACGTTTTTATGCATACGTTTTTCTATTTTTATTCTGAGTTATGCTTTTGTTCAATAAATGAATTTGTTGGCTTGTTCTTATCACTGAATCCAACTGAAAATTCTAGCTAAACAATTTTACTTATTGTACATTTATATAATGTGTATGCGATATTTGAAAGTGGCACTATATATTGGTAAGAATCAAAGTCCTTTTAATTTTTATTGCACAACGAAAAGAAGTGCAGTATATTGTGAAATGTGTTGACATTGCAAAATATGGGAAAGTACCCGACATGCAGTATTCTTCCAATATAATGAAACATATGTTAGCACTTTTAATTAAGAATGTATTCCTTATCAGTAGCGAAGTTGGTTTTAGGATGTCCGCGTGTATGTCCCTTGTTGTTGTTGTTGTGGTTATATTTCTTTTTTTTGCTGTAGATCTGGAGAACGTCAAGAGCCAAAGCTTCCAAATTAGGTACAAGCATCTTGTTTATCATTACATAACCTCTCTAAAAAATGTGCCGGACGTAAAAGTTGGTATAGCACCTCCCGTACAAAGACTTTAAAGATTTCTGTACATCTCGAGAACGGAAAGAGCCAAAATTTCCAAATTAGGTACAAGCATCGTGGTTATTAAAACACAACATCAGAAAATATGTAAGGGCGGGATTGGTGAGGTACACGTCGATATATTTATCTTTTGAAACGGTTAAAAAATAGCCGAGCTATGACCAAAATATTTAATTTTAGGGCTCTAGTATGACCTATGGACACTTTTTATACATCAGAACATATTCCAAAAACGGCGGAAATTTTTTCCAGAAAAAGTGTTGTATACAGGATTTTTGTCAACACAAAAATATAACTTTAGAAAACTAAGGTCAAAATTTTGTGTCTAGAAAATTGTAGATGTGCACGAATACTTTTAATGTGGAATACAGTAAAGTGATGACACAACATTTGAAAAAATTCTTATGTGGAACAGTGCATTTTATTAATTTTACTACACGTTCAATCACTTGAATTGTGTAAACTGCACATTAATATTGTTCTTATAAAGTAACTGTAGAACATAATTCATTTTTGGTAATAGTCACAATTTCTCCCTATGTATTTTTCTGTTAATTTATTACTCCGAATAATTTGAATACACTCTGTGTATAATGTTTCATTCCATTTTGTACCAAACACAAACATCATCTCCGGTACTAAAGAGCATTACTCGACAACTTTTAAACAGAAGAAAATTCTGCAAATTTTTGCCAAACAAACGCCGAAATTAAATATTTTTATTAATAAAAAATAAGAACTACAAAAATAATGACGGTTACCGAAAGCAATGTTAAAGATACAGAAATGGAAGTAGATCCTTCCGATGAAAGCTCAAATGCTGATGGAAAAAAAGACCAAGATGTTGTGCATATTTTAGAAATCCGAGAACACATTAGGAAAATAGATAAAGCTGTTATTAGCAATGAATATCGGTAAATATCAAACTAACACCGCAAGTAATATAAAAATGTATTTTCAAATATTTCACTTGTAGTTTTATTGCTCGTGTTTTGAGAACTTTGCCAAGTACTAGGCGTAAACTCAATGGTATCGTGTTGCGTTACTTGGCTACACTTGTTTATCCAGCCGGGGCTGAACGTGACGCTGCTTTAGCATTTGCTCCAGCAATTCCCGTAGGTTCACTAGAGCCAAAGGTACAAAAAGTACGTCCTGCTACTACAGCCCCCATTATTGAGATTGACGCTTATTTCCACCTATTGCTTTTGGTGAAATCAATCGATGATAATGACCTTACAAAGGCTTCGTCTTGTTCGGATGCCTTGCTAGCTAAAGTTCAGGGACAAAATCGTCGCAGCTTGGATTTGATTTTGGCGAAATTTTATTTTTATCACTCCAGAGTTGCTGAACTTACTAAAAATCTTGAAGGCATACGTCCCTTCCTTCATGCCCGTCTACGTACGGCCACACTACGTAACGATTTCGAGGGTCAAGCCGTTTTGTTGAATTGTCTCTTGCGCAATTATTTACATTATTCACTGTACGATCAAGCTGATAAATTGGTTAAGAAATCTGTATTTCCTGAATCAGCCAGCAACAACGAATGGGCACGTTTCCTGTATTATTTAGGTCGCATTAAGGCTGCCAAATTGGAATACAGTGATGCTCACAAGCATTTGGTGCAAGCTCTACGTAAAGCTCCACAAAATGCAGCTGTTGGTTTCCGCCAAACCGTGCAAAAACTTATTATTGTTGTCGAGCTTCTTTTAGGTAATATTCCCGAAAGGCAGGTTTTCCGTCAATCTGCTTTAAGAAAATCTCTTGCTCCCTATTTTCAATTAACTCAGGCCGTTCGCTTGGGTAATTTGAAGAGGTTCGGTGAGGTAGTTGAGAATTTTGGTCCTAAATTTCAACAAGATCATACTTACACTCTTATAATACGTCTGCGTCACAATGTCATCAAAACCGCAATTCGATCGATTGGTCTTTCCTATTCCCGTATTTCACCTTTCGACATTGCCAAGCGCCTAATGTTGGACTCTCCTGAAGATGCGGAGTTTATTGTAGCTAAAGCCATACGTGATGGCGTCATTGAGGCCACTTTAGATCCTGCCAACAATTATATGCGCAGCAAAGAAAGCACTGATGTTTATAGTACACGCGAACCTCAATTGGCTTTCCATGAACGTATTTCATTCTGTCTTAATTTACACAACCAAAGTGTTAAAGCTATGCGTTATCCACCAAAATCATATGGTAAAGATCTGGAAAGTGCCGAAGAACGTAGAGAACGTGAACAACAAGATTTGGAATTGGCAAAGGAAATGGCCGAAGATGAAGATGATGGTTTCTAAGCTAACTTTATTTATATATTGCACACTTTTTTGCTTGACGCTGCGCTATAAATCTACAACTTCTTGCATAAAACAATATAAAACATTTAAGAAATAAATGAAGTTGATTTTTTTTTTAATAAGTTCAATTCTTTTTTTTAAGCCAAGGAAATAATCAAAATTTCTAGAGTTTACTTAAAAAAATTTAAATAATTGCAAAATAATAGTAAATGACATTGATTGAAGCGTTTTATTTAATTGCGCATATTAACCCAAACCAAATGGTAGTTGTATATATCTGCCCACCAAACATGAAAGTTTAATATCAAATTTGGAATGATTTAATAATCATTTGAAAATAATTGCATTCTCAACAGGGAAACTTTTCAATCACTCAATAATATCAAAGGGCAAAAATTATTTTTTTTTCAAACGTGAAATTTGTGCATAATCTAATCTAGATAAAAATACAAAACTTGTATTTAAAATAAACAATTATTTTTAATACCATTCTGATTTTTTATAATTTTAATACTTTTCGGTAATGGTTCACTTTTGATCAATTTCAATTGTTTTAATGCGCTTAGTTTTTTCTATTCGGTTTATATATATGTATATATATATTTTTGACTTTCAGTTAAAATTGGTGCAACTTTTTTACACTACTTGAAAATTTTGGAGCCAATTCTGTGACTAATTTATGCTTTCAAATTTAAAATGGTTTTCCGACGAACTTTTTAATGGGTGTTGTGGTTTGTTTGACAAATTTTTATCTAGTTTGATTTTCCGGCATTCAATCTTGAAATCAATAATAATTTTAAAATAAATAATCGGGCATGTTCTGTAAATCGAAATGAAGTGGATTAAAAATCTCACGAATTTTGAAAAGGACCGTGTAAAGAAGGTCCATGAAAATATTCCGTTTTATATACTTAATACTTTGAGTGTTAATTATCTTTACAAGAAGCACTGTTGAACTACAGTAATTTTGTAAACAATTGAGATTGAAATCTCGTTCGATTCCAATTCCACTTCATTTCGATTTGTAGAACATGCCCGAATAAGTTTGGATTTTTTTTTGTTATTATTTAAATAAAGTTTTTAAAATGCAATTACATAATCATTAATGATGTTCTTATGTAGCCGTTTTAATGAATTATTGGGTTTTTATTTTTATTAATTGCTTTTTTTAGCTTCAATAGTTTTGGGCAATAGTTTAGGCCCGTACAACAGGACATACGCGCAATGCCAATCGCCACCACCCGAAAGACGTAAAATTTCATCACTTGTTACCGATGTTACGACATCATCATCAAATTTAAACCAAATATCTTCAGTTTGTTTCACCCATGCAACATAATGACCAGAGGTGCTTGAACGTCCTTTGTGTGTTAGAACAGCTTGGAGTGTATAGTAACCAGAATTATTACTTCCTAAATCATCCTCAAAATAAAAAGATTCATATTCCACTTTTGTTTTTGTATCACCACTTTCTTTTGCTTTAGCCTCTTCAAGTGGAGCCTTAATTTGGCTATCTAACTTTTTATCTTCCAATTCTTTGAATTTTGCACGCATGGGACATAGTTTATTTTGCAATTCCTTTGAACACAAATCGAAAGCATCAAAATCGATTGGAAATTTAATATCTTTTAAGACCTTAGCATTGATACCTTCTTTACCCTTGTATTGAAAACGCACAAATTGTATGGTTAAATAGGCAGGCAAGCGATTAATTAAATACTGTGGAAAAGTTAAAGGAAAATGAATATTTTTATAGTTGGTTAAATTACATAAAATTTAAAAATCCTACCGATCTGGTATAGTTGGCATCTCTTCCTAGACTTTCGGATCGTTTAACTAATGTTTCATTTAATTTCGACTTTAAGCCACTATGCATATATTTAACTTCAGGCGATATAAAACAACTTAATTGTAAAAAGTTTTCTTTGCTAACAGTAGTATCCTCATCAGGAGTTTCATTGCAACTCATTTTCACCTCAAAAGTACCACCAAAAAATTGTTCAATTAGTGAACTTTAAAATTAAACAGAAAAATGAATTATCATTACAAAATTTTAGGTTTATTATATATTTTGAAAATGTACCTGTATTTTTTAACCTGTTGTCCTACCTCTGCTTCACCTATACTTGTTGCCGGCAATTTTTGCTGCAACATTTTTAATAATTCAGACCAGCATTCATTGGCATCCTGTTGCCGGTATGTTCCATTTTCACCTGTTTGAGAGAATTGCGGAAAGGCACGATGTAACGTTCCCAATAAAACGAATGGTGTTACTGTTGAGCCAGTTTTCTCCATTTGCTTAAATAAAAGTTTCATAGCTGAAGTTATAGCCAAGGGCATAGATTCAGCATCAGCACTTCCAACACGGAAATTTTCCAAAGCATCACGTAACTCGGGAACAGCACGTAAACATTGTAATGTGGCATTCATATAACAAGTATTACCTAAATTAGTAAGTCCAGCAGGAACTTCCATCTAAAAAGGAAAAACAATTTAATTGAAAATTTTTTTAATTAAATGATAAAGCCTTTAGATGCTTATAAATTCGACAAATACAACAAAATAAGAAACCACTCCTGGTTTTAACTATAGTGAAGCATACTATGTGTACGAATTGTCATAATGATAATAGGTACATCATTTTAATTATGTAAAGTAATATTTCAAATATAACGAAAACTTTGAATTTTTTTTTTTGGAATCTTATGAACTAAAAATACGCTTTAAATTACATAAAAAATTAGATAAAGAACTAAATAAAAAAAAACCTTTTTAAAAATTAAACTTAACATGCTTAAACAATTGCAAAATGAATCACAATTCTGCTCGTGTTTTTAATGTTAGTTTAATTTTGATGATATGAAAACGTATTTTCTAATATACCTACAATTTATAGCAATTATATATAGCTATGTATATATGTATATATAATTGTTAGTTCCTAACAGGTTTACATTATTTTAAGGGAATCCTTGTTCCCTTTCCTATACGTAATATAATTTCACTATATAAAGTTACTTACAGCTGATGCCATTTCCACATCGTTCATATCTTCAATAAACTTAACAGGTTCTGCCGGTTTCTCTGGTACCTGCTCTTTTGTTCCCAGTAACAAAATTGTAGCTCCCTTTATAAATAAAAAAATAAATTTCATTTTAGGAATTCTTTCTTACATTTCTTCAGAAATTCCTTACTTCTTTCAATTGCAAATTCCACTCATCATCTTTTAATATGCCACCTTTACACATAACCTTTTGCCTTTCGGGTTGTACACCTGTAAGTGCAAATAGCTGAGCCTTAAATAATATCGGTTCTTCATCAGTATTCACTTCAATATCAGGAAACATTTCGCGTCCCCACTTTACTTTCACTATTAAATAAATTTAATATTATATTCGTAAACATTTTGCTTAAAAATTTTCATTAATCTCAATTTTTACCTTTATATTGTGGCATTATTATATTTTATTAATTATGATTTATAAATATATAAAAACAACTGTAATCTAGTCTTTTGTTGTTGAGAAAAATTATTTTATCTTGTCAATCGGCAAAATTGAAATTTTTAAAAGTCATTTAATTTTGGCATTTGCCATAATAAAAGTATGCGTAAATTATTCCGAAAATAGAAACGTGTGAAATACGAAATTTTCACAGAGTGTATCAAATTAAATAACTGTTAAATAAGATCCCACAAAGTATTAAGGTGGTTATCCATGCCAAGGTATATTTAAACAAGGTAAGCTCGTTGGCCCATATGGTTGTCATGTTTACCTAAGTTGGAACCCAAACGTCAAATTTCGTGTATATGAGTCAAAATTTGTACATGTGTGCGTTAAATTTATACAAAAACAATTTTGACAACTCGGTTATTTTTATAGAGCAGAGTCTACCTTGTGTTAATGTACCTTGATCCATGTGTTCCGAACAATATTTTTTTACATTACCCTACCATGACGAGTTAATTTTTCAGGTGGCGTTAAAAGCACAGCTGTGGTACTTTTTTCTAAATTAGAGAGAGGAATGTCAAAAATTACTTATGTTTTTGATATATCGACCAACGAAAGCAACAATTAAAATACAGTTATGTTTTTGCACTTGTTCATTTGACGATTGCATATGCCACATTCCAAATTTAGTATCAGTGGCAGCATATACGCGTGCATTTTCTGATGATATTGAAAATATTTTTAAAGATATAGGAAACCACTTCTGCAAAAGTTCTAGTAAAAGAGACGACTTCCAGAATTTAGGAAAAGTGGGAGCCCACTCCATTATTATTTTACTCCGAATGATTTTGAAGGAGATTTTACAAGCGCTAAATTAAGTTTTATTACATCCGGACTTTCTTTTCCAGCTTATAAAATGTGTTTCCCCTTTCTGCAGTACACTAGAGATGTGTTTTTAGTCACCAAATTTTATTGACAAATTATATTTTTACAAGCCCCTATTTTAATTGATTTATATAAAAACTATAACCAAAAAATTACTTTTTTAAAATTTGTATGCATTTTCTTAAGAACAATAACTGTTTTTTAAAAGCTTAATAAGCTTTTAAATTAACTACATTATTTATCGTTCAAAATATTATCGACATTTTGTTTTCACTACCTGCCAATATGCATGGTTGCATTTCTCCAATCAGCTGAAAGCTGTTGCCAAGCAAGTTATGAATTATGAATAAGAAATATAACTATCTATTAACTATTTTTTAGTTTCTGTTTTGTTAGTTGCGACTTTAGCTATGATTTCTGAAGATGCGCCATATTGTTTAAAAAAACGGATAACATTTTGAGTTTTTAATGAAGACTTTTAAAAATATCGAACTCGATAGTCGTATTTCTTTATCGATATATCGGTATTTTAAATATCGGCGATATATATCGATTATTTTTTTTAATATCGATATTTTGATATATCGATATTTTTTGCCCATTCCTATGTATATTAGAATAAAAATTAATTCTTCACAGTTTTATAGGAATAGATATCACCTTGTAAAATTTCATGAAGATCGGTCCATAATATACCCTAGGCCCCATATAAAACCCACTCTGGTAAATTAAACATGTAAAGGTGTTGAAGTTGAAGGTGCAATCTGGAAGACCAATTTTCAAAATTTTTCGTAATTATTCGCCAATGACTCCGCCAGCCACTAAAGTGCACCAAACAGTAATTTTCTGTGGATGTAATGGTGTATCGATAAAAGCTCACCCCAAATGCGACAATTCTGTTTATTTACGTACCTATTCAACCAGAAATGGGCTTAATCGGAAAATAAAATTTTGCATGTAAATTCAAAATTCATAACAATTTGTGCTTCAGCCCATTCGCCAAATTATTTTGATTAAAAATTTCAACTATTTGCACGCGTTGCTCTGGTGTAAGTCGATTAAAAATAAAATTTCAAAACAAAAAGCAACTATCAGCTGTTAAATGGGTGATCAAATAAAGTAGTGATGCCAAATCAAAGTTGTGACACTCTTAAAAAACACCCTTTACAAATATACATATGTATTTTTAGATGTATAAAATAAACAAATGCATAGGTATACCAAGGGTGACCAAGGTGAATTGACTAGTCAATTAGCGTCGCCGTTATTTTTGTTATATATTATTTATGTAAAAAAATTTCATAGTTTATTTGTAAGGAGAGATAAACTCACTGTTTATTGGTGATGATTTTGTGTAAACTTTGTTATTGTTACAAGTAGAACTGTTGCTATAATTATTATACGCTTAACAGTTTTATTTGGCTTAATATCTATAGTTTTTCTAAAATCTTTATGGATGAAGTTTCCTGATGATCTGACCTAAGCATCCAGTGAAATGCGCATAGGAATAGCTTATCCCATCAACAATAAATTTCAGTGTTTTTATCAAATAATTAAAATTGGGAATTAAGCACGAATAACAAAATCATTTAAATTAAAATTTGTATTCCCACGAAAATTATTTTGATAAAAAATTTCATAGCGATAAGTTATGTTTTAGGGGTTACGTCCACCCTTCAAAGTTGGCCTTGAAGCCCATTTAACTAACTAACTTTATAAAAAAACATTTTACAAGGATAACTTAGCATCAAAGAAAGTTTTTTGCTAAAATTAAAATTTTAGGAAATAACAAACAAAATTCCAAATATTATATACATATGTATGTATACCAAAATTATATTTATATAGAAATTGTTTGTTCTAAAAATGTACGGTAAGAGCTTATGCCTGTTATATTATTTCATACGTATACCTACTACGTATACTTTAGAAAAATTAAAAATAAGAAAAACAAATTAATTTTGTTTTAAAAATCTTGACTAGTAAAATGCTAAAATCTCTGGAAAATGTTTCCTGATGAGCTGGCCTAAGCAACCAGTGAAATGCGCATAGAAACTAGCTTTCCCTCAACAATAAATTTCAGTGTATTTATCAAATATGGAAAACTGGGAATTTAGCACGTAATACAGAAATCGTATTAATAATAAAATGCAGTAAAGTTCCGCATAAAATAGTAAAAACTTTTGGGTTATCGGTCGCATCTAAAAATTATTATCCCATAAACTAAAACAATTTTAGGTGACTTTAATATTGCTAATACATACATACATATATGTAACATTTATAATGCGTAATAACAATTTTTAAATTAATGCATTGTAAAGCAATAAAAAATTTAAGCTAACAATACTCTTTTATTAATTAATGAACAATTTTGGCTCACTCGTACAATTAAATACAACACTGTCAATTATATGATAAAAGAGGTTATAATTTCGCAACAACACTGGCTCTTATCAATAAAACTCATAATAACAACGATTGCAGCAGATTTTCCTTCAGCACAAAATTGCTTTATCGTAATATGTAGTTATAGAACCGATAAGAAAACAACAAGTTAGCAAACACTACTTGAAGAATAATTTATTTGCAAAAACGCCATTTATTTGGAAACTAGTGTTAAAATATTGAAAATTGTAGGAGAAAATGTTAAGACTACAACAAATAACACGGTCATTATCGAAACAAAAAAAGGGTTATGCGGCTTTGTCATCTACACGTTTCTTTTCTTCTGGCAATAATAATGACCAAAATCTAGATGAGAATCATCCTGTTAAGAGATCTTTGAATGTTTTAAAAAATGACGTCAAAAAAGTAAAAAATTTCTTTAAAACAAATCCAACTAGCAAAGTCGTAGAAGCCACTGAAGTAGAAAATGATAGTTTAAGTGAAAAACTCAAACGTTTTCAAGGAATTAAGAATGATGGTGCATCAGATGATAACTTTCAAACACATTGTGATGTAGTGGTTATTGGAGGCGGTGGTGTTGGCTCTTCGGTAGCCTATTGGCTTAAAAAAAAAGCTAGAGAAGGCTTAAATGTTGTTGTATTGGAACGTGATCCCACGGTACGGTTATATTATAACATTTTTGTTTTGTTTATCTATTGAATTACTTTGAAGGGTTTAATTGTTTTGTTAATATTTTATACAATTTAAGTATGAACGTGCATCTACCGTGTTATCTGTCGGTGGTTTACGTCAACAATTCTCATTGCCAGAAAACATTCAAATGTCATTATATGGTGCTGATTTTATAAGGGAATCTAAAGAACATTTGGGCGATTGTGAGTTAAATTTTACACCCCATGGTAAGTACTTGGTTCTACAGATAAGTTTAAGTACTTTTATTCATTTCATACTGTTATATTAATGAACAACTTATTTGTTTTTGTGTTATTTACCCATAGGTTATCTGGTATTAGCATCAGAGGAAGGGGCTGAAACGTTAATGAGAAATTCAAAACTACAAAATGAATTGGGCGCTCGTAATGAATTGTTAAATGCTAATCAGCTTAAAAGTAAATTTCCATGGATGAACACAGATGGTGTAGTTTTGGGTAAGTAAAGGTTAACGGCCTTATGCAAAAAAATAATTTAAACATGCAGCGTTCGGTAAACCCGGGTTTAAATACAAATTTTTTGTTTAGCGAACACTTTAAGCTTAAATTAATTTGTTTGTATAAGACCGTTAATATTTTTTCTTATTAAGAACTTAAATTTGCTGTTAGGAAATTTTACACAAACGTTTCGGAAAAAATAATTAAACTCAGGGACTAATCCTGGCAGTCATGATCGAATACTTTTCGGTTCTAAAGCAATTTTATTTCTCATTCTTTCAGTCGATACTGAACGAATCGAAATTATTTTTTCAGTGCTGTAAAGCATAAATATAACTTTTCACAACACGGAAAAAACCATTTTGATTTTTTCAGTTTGACTGAAATGTAGTAAACGGCCTGAGAATTAAGAGAAACGGGGCATGTTAAAATTTAATTTTTTTAAATTTTATTTAATATTTAAGCCACCTAATGATTTAAAAAGCTGAAAATTACCTAGAAAATAATCGTAATAATGAATCATAGCCTGAGGTAGCTGAATCTAAGAAAAGGGTAAAGGGGTGCGGTTAAATTGTGTTATTTCACGTTTCAGTTCACTTTGAAGCGTCCTAAAGACCAATGAGTCTAAGAATTGCCAAGCATATGGTACTGACGTTGGGGCTAACCTCAAAGTAGTTAGAATTAATTTTTTGGACTATGGGCGGGGAATTAAGAGGATATAGGGGAGTGGCAAAATTTTGTGGTTTTTTACATAAATTTATAAGAACCTTTCTGCCAAAAATATTTTCTTCCTACCTGGCAGGACAGGCTTAACAGCTAGTTAGAAATAAAAATGAGATAAAGTATCCGATCACGACTGCCAAAAATAGCCCTTGGTAACATTTAATAGTGTTGGGTAAGTGGTAGTGGTAATTAGTGTTACCAAAAAATTACGCTTTTCTGAACCACTCCTATCCAAGCCTAATAGAACCCTGGCTGCTCTTGGGTCCACTTCGGGCCATAATGTCCTAGACAGCCTGCAATCCGTACCATCCCTCCAGGACCGGGAAACGGTATCGTGGAATCTTTACCGAATCCCCTCATAATAGTGACATAAGGGGGGTTTTTCCCTGTCCCTTACCTCTAAGTCAACTTCATTACCATCCACATTGCAGTGTCCGGGTACCCAGTACAGACTTACTGTGAATACCTCCCATGAGTCCCCTCAGAGCATTCCACCGTGCGACCAGGCACGATGGCACCTGTCAAAGCTTTGAGCGCAGCTTGACTATCGACGTAAATTGGCACCACATAACCCCTAAGATTTTACCCAGTATCACCTCCAGTGCCCTAGAGCGCTAGGATCTTAGCCTGAAAGACACTGCTCATATCCAGGAATCTGAATGACCTTTTCACGTCAGTGTCAGCAATATATAGACCGGTACCAGCGCCAGTGTCCATCTTGGATCCTTTAAAAATTGACTAAGAAGCTGCCGTTACTGACTGTATTATTGTTTCCAAAAATAAATCAGCTAAGCATCAACGACATTTTGTTGCAGCAAGACGGCGCAACTTGCCATACAACGCCCTTAACAATCGATTTATTGCAAAATCAATTTGGTGACTTTATTTCCCCCTCGTTCGTACGATTTAACGACTCTGAGTTACTTTTTGTGGGGCTATGTTAAGTTATTGGCTTATGCCGACAAACAAGCAACTTTTGAAGCAATGGAAGCCAATATAAGCCCCCATTGACGCTTTACGGCCAGATTTATTTGAAAAAGTAGTCAAAAATTGAACTGCTGATCAAATGAACCATGAAATTCGTAGCCGCAATGGACATATGCCAGAAATCTTATTTAAAAAATAAATGCCATGAAATTATCTACCAGATTATAATTAAAAAAAATTAATTCCAACTATATTTTTGTCTGCATTATCATTTTAAATTCTCATGTAGCTAAATAAAAATAACTTTAATTATTAATTTAAATTTCTTAATTCACAATCTTTTTTTTTTTTTTTTTGTTGCGATTTTTCCCCTTCTAATATTATTTTAGGCTGCCATGGTTTAGAACGTGAAGGATGGTTTGATCCCTGGGCTCTTTTGATGGGCTTTAAGAAACGTGCTCAGGAATTTGGTGCCCATTTTGTTAAAAGTGAAGTTGTGGGATTTGAATTTCAACAACAAACTGATGTTTTTATTCGTGGAGACAACACTGGAGATTATGAAGCTTTAGACAAAGTGGTTGTAAAAATGCCAAATGGTGAAAAAAGAACTATTAAATTTGCCGTTTGCGTATTAGCGGCTGGTGCATATTCAGGAGAAATAGCCCGTTTGGCACGCGTTGGTACAGGTCGAGGAATGTTAAGTGTTCCATTGCCCGTAGAGCCCAGAAAGCGATTTGTTTATGTGATAAATTCCCAAGGAAGAAATTGCCCTGGCTTGGCTACACCCCTAACTGTTGACCCAGATGGTACCTACTTCAGACGTGATGGTTTGGGTGGTAATTATTTGTGCGGTCGTAGTCCTACTTTAGAACAAGAGCCCTCGGTGGATAATTTGGATGTAGATCATGCATTTTTTGAAAATGAAATTTGGCCTACTTTAGCTAATCGTTGCAAGGCCTTCGAATCGGCCAAAGTGGTGAATAGTTGGGCTGGTTACTATGAATATAATGTATTTGATGAAAATGGTATTATTGGAACTCATCCTTACTATAACAATCTCTTGATTGCCACTGGTTTTAGTGGTCATGGCATACAGCAAACTCCTGCCGTTGGTAGAGCTATTTCGGAATTGATCATTGATGGTAAATTCTGTACCATAGATTTGTCTCGGTTGGGATTTGATCGTATAATTGTAGATCGCCCAATGTTCGAATCAAATATTGTTTAGCATACACTTTTAAATGTGCAAATAAAGTTTGTAAGCTACTTATAGTTAGATTTAAATATTTAAGATTAAAAAAAAAATTTAATGCATTTTGTAAATAAACATTTAAATTTTACTCAACATTTTTTATTATTCGAATTTATTCTATGAGCTAAATTTCAGTTATGTATTTTATAAAGCTTTTTTGTAATAGTCCTTTTCCTTCAATTTTTCAGAATCGACTTTATACACTACCAGACTATTATATTGTATTTTCTTGTTACATTTTACCTTAGGTTTCCTTTGGAAACCAATGAGGTATATTGTATGTACAGAAAAATTTACAATTATTAGACACCAGCAGAATGTAATGCATTTTCTGGCCCGCTACAGCCTTCGTCAGCATTCTTTGTGTCACACTGGATAGTGATACTTTATAAATTGAATGTATTTAACTCAACTATTTTAACAAATAGAAACTGGGAATTATTTCCTTCCGAAGGTTACTTTATATTATATTCAACATTTTTTATTATTCGAATTTATTCTATGAGCTAAATTTCAGTTATGTATTTTATAAAGCTTTTTTGTAATAGTCCTTTTCCTTCAATTTTTCAGAATCGACTTTATACACTACCAGACTATTATATTGTATTTTCTTGTTACATTTTACCTTAGGTTTCCTTTGGAAACCAATGAGGTATATTGTATGTACAGAAAAATTTACAATTATTAGACACCAGCAGAATGCTGTAGCGGGCCAGAAAATGCATTACATTCTGCTGGTGTCTAATAATTGTAAATTTTTCTGTACATACAATATACCTCATTGGTTTCCAAAGGAAACCTAAGGTAAAATGTAACAAGAAAATACAATATAATAGTCTGGTAGTGTATAAAGTCGATTCTGAAAAATTGAAGGAAAAGGACTATTACAAAAAAGCTTTATAAAATACATAACTGAAATTTAGCTCATAGAATAAATTCGAATAATAAAAAATGTTGAATATAATATAAAGTAACCTTCGGAAGGAAATAATTCCCAGTTTCCATTTAAATTTTATTTAAAATTAAATTTGCAAAACATTTCAACTATTTAAATTGTCCAGGTGGACCAAATAAACCACCACCTTGTTTACTGGCTGCACGGGATGGTGCAAAACCCAACATTTTTTGTATATTCTGTCTTATAGACATGGTGCATAAAATATACAAAAAAATAAAAGAGCAATCGGTAAAATCATCACCCGACAAGTTGCGATGACTTAGACCTTGAATCCAGGAGATGGGTGTAAACGGTAGTTGAGCAACAACTCGACCATCAAAACTAAAATAAGAAAGAAATTAGAAAATATTTAATGAAGAGAACCTATCATGTATAAACATGAATATGTATAACTTACATACTATTAAACATGCTCAATAGGGCGGTAAAAGCAAATCCTGTGGCAAACATTGATTTCATTTTAACTAGAGACAAATCTCTGTTATTGTTTTTTAATTTTTCTTCATCTCGTTCAATTTTTTTTTTTTGTGATTTGTCCAAAGACTCGCCATGTATTTCTTTTCTGCGTTCCACTGAAAAAAATAAAGTCATATAAAATGATTTAATTAGTTTACAATTTGTATTCAAATGATTAATTAATCTTATCTTTTAGACATTTTCAAGAATGTTTATCTTCACATATCTGCTTTTTAATAAACTTTTTTTATAGCCAATGTTAATAACAGGTGCGTTCGAGAACCCAACATTTTTTACTATTTTTTTTTATTAACTTTACTATATTTGTATACTTGTCATAAAATTCATTTGATACAGAAATCTTATTAAAAAAACTACTTCTGAAATTCTTGCGTTTACGTTTTTGATTTCCAGCACACCCCTGTAAATATTAATTAACTAGCTGTTGAGCCTGTCCCTGCCAGGCATGAAGAAAAACTACTTTAAGGTTAGCATCAACGTCAGTAAAATTATCTTGGCAATTCTTAGCTTCATTGGTCTTTAGGGGGCTTCAAAAATTAGCTTATAAGGCCCCTATTACGGTTTACAACTCAACTCAGTGGAGTTGTAATTAAGACAACTGGTTGAGAACAGTTGTAAATTTTATTATGTTTTTGTTCACCGAAATATAGCAAAGTTGTAAACCATTATACAAAAATTAAGCCAGATTGGCAGATTACTTGATTTATTACTATTAATACAATTATTATTTCCTTATTTTTTGATTTTAAATTAAGCAAAATTTGATTCAGGTCATTTAGTATGCAATTGAAAAAAGAAAATTAACTTTCAAATTCATTTATTATTAATTTTCTATATTTTCAGGAGATTTCTACGTATTTATACATGTTGTTGAAATCAGAGCCATTTAAAATATTTAGTACTTCAGTTATTCCAAGTTGAGTTTTTCTAAAGTATATTGGACAAACGCCTAAAAAGTGGTAAGTATTTTCTGCTATCTCTAAGTAGCATAATGCGCATGTCGAAATTGAGTTGTTACGAAACGATCTGGCATTTAAATCGAGCATTTCTCCTCTCACTTTTATAATTAAGCTAGTAATACGGGACGAATAATTACTAGCAAGAAGTGGTGTAACACTATAATTAAGTTGGGAATAAAGATCGTGGTGTAGTGAGGTTGTTGGTTTGAGTACATTATTTTCACCTTCCTTAGGTTCCTTAGCAAAGAGGTTGGTTGGTTTCTTTGATTGTTAACGAAGCTTTAAGCTTTATCCACAATCACGGTTACATTTTCACTTGGTGTTCATAATAGCGATTAAGCTTTGTTCACAATCAGATATACAATTTCGTTTTTTCTTCTATCTTTTTTCTTCCCAAAGTATTTCATATATTTTCCCTTCATTTTCAGAACAAAAATGTAACTAAAATTTGTTTAAAAATGTAACTAAAGTTTAGTCAACTAGAAGTTCAGCAATATTTTGTATGAAATTGTTTCTGACGTTTAAAATAATTTTATTTAGTTTTTAATGAAAATTTTAATTTAATGTTGAAAAAAATAATAATAATATATGCATAATATTGTCGTGGGTAAAATTTGCAAACGGTTTCTCAATGCAAAATGTGTGTGGTAGCGAAAAAAATTGTTGCTCTATTATGAACACCAAGTGAAAATGTAACTGTGATTGTGAACGAAGCTTTAGTTTTAGAAAAAAGTTAAAAATACGATTAGTACCTGTAACTTAAGATTTGAAATCAGCGACCTAAAATTCGCAATAAACTTTTAATCAACACAAAAAAAGTTAAATTTTGTTCCCTTGTGTAATCCATTTTAAGTTTGCAGTTCTAGTGATTTTTTTCCATTTTTTAAAAAAATTTTGTTGGTCCAGAAATTAAAAAATTTTTGAAAAAAATATTTTATGTTCAACAATACTGTATTAACTCAAAATTTAAAAATTTTAAGAAGAAGTAAAACAATTTTTAATTTTGCAATAAAGGCATATGAAAAATAATTTTTAAACTAACAGTTCCATTGCCAAAAAGTAGGCAAAATAGCACAATATTTTTACAGCGTGCAGCCTACATTACATCTTTCAATTTTTGTGGATTAAAAAACTTGAAAGCAAGACTTGATCGTGTAGGAGTAGGTAGGACTAACAATTACCCACTCCGCTTTTCTGGACATACATAATTGTGTTTTTTATTAATTATTAACATTTACGCTATTTTTCATTTACTGTATACGATTTTTATGTAACCGATTATCAGCTAAGCCATATAAGCCCCTATCTGGGACAGTGATGTTATACATAGGGTATCATTAAAATGAAGGGACTTTTTCAGAGTTGTGGGTACAATTTTTTGAGCGCGTAGTGAAAAATATGAATTTTTTCGGGCTGCGTAGGGACTTTCCAGAAAAATGATAACATTTCTGATCTGGGGTATTTTTTTTTTACTCCTATCGAGGCAATATGAAACCGGATAATGTACATAGATTTATAGTCTGTTAATTCTTTAAAAGTTTGAAAGCGCACACATACAGTTTTGAAAATAGAGGAAAAGAAGTGTCAGCTTTGTTTGAAAGTTGCCAATTTCACAAAAAACTTCGAAAAATTATAAGGCCTATTGTACTTTTTAGACCAGAGGTTAAAAGCTTGTCGCGAGATTTAAGTACATATGTATGTACATACTTGCATTTACTTAGTTTGAACATTTTAATATGTAGTTAAAATACAGTTATTAATTTACTTATTTTTCTTCACTAGTAAATCTCGCGACAAGCTTTTATATCATATAAAATGACGTTATAAGTTGATAGTAAAAGTTTTAAAGCAAAATATTATTTGTTTTCTTTTGAGCGCATTCAAATAAAAGCTTGTTTTTAAAAGGGGTTTTTACTTTTAATTTATTTTTACATTTTAGCGCATTTAAATACAAGCCCCTTTTTAAAAAGAATTTTTATCTTTAAATTTTTTAAAACTCACAATTTATATTGTATCTAGAGTGACGTCACTTTATTTTTCGAGTTATTCTTAGCAAGCTGATACGCATATTGTAAAAGTGCATTAAAAATTACTAGTCTGCCTTCTTGTTTGTGCCGCCATATTGAATTTAGAGTGACCACTATATTTATCGAGAAATTCTTAGCAAGCCCTTTCATTTAATACCCATTTTGTAGAAGTGCATTAAAAATAACTAGTCCGCCATATTGGATTTAGAGTGCCCACTTTATTTTTTGAATTGTTCTAAGCAAGCCCTTTCATTTGATACCCATATTGTAGAAGTGTATTAAAAATAACAAGTCCGCCATGTTGGATTTAGAGTGACCATTTTATTTTTCGAGTTATTCTTAGCAAGCCTTTTCATTTGGTACCCACATTGTAGAGTGACCACTTTATTTTTCGATTTATTCTCAGCAAGCCCTTCCATTTGGAGGCCGCGATTATAGGTCAAAGATAATGGCAAAAAAATGGCGGTTCGAACGTGGAAAAAAAAGAAGTAGTTTTTGTGGCCATGTATAAAAAGGCGTAGTTCAGAGAAACCTGGCACAATTTTTTAGTCAAACTACTTTCAGAATTTTATGTAACAATGTAACATTAAAATGTCTTTGGTTTGATTTCAAAATTTTCCTTATTTTTTTTTAAGCCAAAATCTTGTTCGATACGTGACATTTCGAACGTGAAATTTTTCCATAATAATTTAACTGAAAAATGATTAAAACAAAATAAAAATTTACCGTTAATCGAAAATAACATATTACTCTTCCAACTCTTCCTTAGATTACAGACCATGTAAGATGATTTTTTGGAATAATTGTTATCATATATCACCTCTCTTAAAGAAGATAATATTAAAGAAAACATACAATAACACATTCTCACAAATAAGAAATTACGTTTGTGCAACTTTGCAGTCTGCTTGTTCGTCTAAGTGAACGAATTTATGGGGAAATTAATAAAATGAGTAAAATCTAAATATTTCTCTATAACAAAGTCAAAAACGAATATGCTTTTATTAACTTTTAAATTTCCGGTCACGGTGGACCTTAAGAAAGAAATGCCCATATTTTATTTAGAGTAACCAATTTATTTTTCGAGATATTCTTATCAAGCCCTTTCATTTGATACCCATATTGTAGAAGTGCATTAAAAATAACTAGTCAGCCACGTTGTGCGTGGCCGCCATATTAGATTTAGAATGACGTCACACAGTTTCGTGTTATGACGTTATTACATTTAGGGCCATTGTTACAACTTGCCAATAGTTAAAAATCGGATTTTATCGGACCGATAAATAGTGATAGTGCACTGCTGATTTAAATCAATGTTTAGTGCACTGCCCCCAACTATGATAGCAATATATGAATAAAACGCACGATCACAATAATAAAAGTTTTTGTTTTAGGTTATTTTAAAATGTCAAACTGCAACAGCAGCAAATCGACATCGTCAACTTCATCTTCGAGTTTATCCCGATCATCCTCTTTTTCGGAAGACTGTGACGACACCATGGATGATGTAACATACTGCTCAAAGTCCACTGAAAAAGGGGGGAAAAGAGCAAAACAGCCAGAAAAATGGAAGAGAAACATCATTTAAAAGAAAAGAAATAGTGGAATGGAGTATGAATCACATACGCTGATGAAAAAGTTAAGCCTGCAAGACAAATGAAAACTACATGTGCTGGGACGTGTAAGCTCGAATGTTACAAAAATTTTAGTGATGACGAACGAAAACATTTCTTTAACTTTTACTGGGCCCTTGGTGACATAGAAAAGCAAAAACAATATATCGACAAATGTATGCAAAAAATTGAGCTCAGATACCGGTACATGCGCATTGGGGGAACCAGAGGGCCTCGCCAATATAATAATAAGTTTTTTTTTTTTTGAAACAAGGTGATGAGGTTGTGCGCGTTTGCAAACTGTTTTTTAAAACACCCTGGATATCACCGATCGTTCTATTTGAACCGTATTGGATAAGCTTTTAAATAGCGAATTTGAGTTTTGTGCCGTTTGATACTCTTGCTACCAATCTGAATAAGGTACATCACGTTACCAAGACGTTTTAAAATAGTACCACGAATCCATTTATCTCCCCTTCCAAAATTTTTACATAAAACGTTATTATTAACATTATAGTGTTTCTAATTTGCAAACGAATTTGAATCATTATTTACAGGATTAACAGTAGGATTTAATAATTACAGTAAAGTTCAAGGTTGGCGTCCATGAACTATTTCAACAGGAGATCTACCATCCTTATTTGGTGTTGACCTGTATGTGGTGAGGTATGCTAATAGTGAAGTTTTCAAATCCTCGCCGGCAGATATCTGTTTTTTAATACAGCTTTTAAACGAACGAACAAAACTTTCAGCTTGTCCATTAGATGCAGGATGAAACGGTGCTGTTGTTAAATGCTGAATTCCATTTTCCTTGCAAAATTGCTGAAACTCCTTTGAAGTGAACTGAGTTCCGTTGTCCGTTATTATTGTTTCTGGCAAACCTTCAATAGAAAATATACTTTGTAATGATTCGATCGTAGATGTTGATGTGGCATTTTTAATCTTTGAAACATACGGCAATTGAGAATATGAATCGACAACTATTAACCACATAAACCCTTTAAAAGGACCAGCATAATCCAAATGAATACGCTGCCAAGGAGTTGTAGATTCTGGTCAAGATGAAAATTGTTTCGGTGGAACTGAACTGCACACATTTCAGGCACGGCATGTAGAAACCAAATTACCTATATCCTCATCAATAGTTGGCCACCAACAATAACGTCTGCTTATTTGTTTCATTCGAACAATTCCCCAATGACCTTGATGTATGAGTTGAAGAACTTTAACTTGTAGTTGCTTTGGAACAACAATACGACAATAATCAGTCTGCATAATCAAAACACCCTTACATTGAGTTGTATTTAAACGATGACGAAAATATGGAATTAAATCCTTGTCAGCTATCTTTTCAGGCCAACCGTTCATAACATAAAAATAAACTTTACGTAAGATGTCGTCTTTCATAGAGAGTTCAGCAACTTGCTTTGAATCTATTGGAAAATTTCCAAGTTTTTATCCATATGAATATGTTTTATCAAAATCCAAATCTTCATTGTGAGGAAGCCTTGATAAAGCATCCGCATTTCCATGATGCTTAGTATTCTTTGGAGTCTGTGTGCTGTCGTACTATTAATTCCTTTTGTTGGATTAAATATTAAAACGACAGGCTTATATCAGTTATTAAGACAAACTTACGACCATACAAATAATCATGAAATTTTTTAACACCAAAATTAATTGGTAATGTCTCCTTTTCGATTTGACTATAATTCTTTTGGTGATGTGATAAAGTATTTGAGGCATCTTTAATTCCTGAAACGCTAGCTCATGTTCTTTTCCCCAAAAGATAATTTGATTTTCTTACGCAGCACAGAGGGGTGAACAGTAGCAAAAACGAGGATTAATTCAAAAATAAAGTTAGTTGTTCGTGGAAGTTTTTTTACCATATAAAAGTAGATTAAATTCAACACGAATGACTGTAAAAATTATGGATCTATGTTGTTTACTTTTTTTTGTTATACGCTGCCAAAGTTGAATAATAGTTTATAATTTGGAAATATTTGCTACAAAAGTTAAAATCAAGATATGTATTTTAATTGCGATTTGAGAGAATTGTTTCTGAGAAAACACAATTTTTTTTAATGGATCCATGAACTTCAGGTATTTAACTAATTTACTAATAAATTTTTGTAAAGAAAAATATTGGGGAAGTATTCTTAAATTTTTTTTTAAATTGATTAAAAAAATGTGTTTTTTTTTAAGGAAATAGGAAAGAAAATAAGGCACGAGCTCTATGTGTACATTTGTCCTTCAAGTTGTGCTGAAAAAGGTCAACAAGAAAAAGAAAGACAAAATGAAAAAACAAAAAAATGTACTTTGGACTTCAAGAAGAATTCTTGACATAAGTACGGAAAAACAGAAGTTAGGAAAAAACATGTAAAATCAATTTAAATGGATAATCATTCAAAAAAGCAAATTTCGATCTACCAAAGGTTAAAATACAATTTGGTTTAAGGATTGATGTTTGACTATTGACGTCAGCAGTCGTCGATGGCTGCGAGTGTAAGACGGCAAATCCATCTGAGGAGATCGAGTGGTTGCGATCGAAACATGTCATGGTAACCAGCCGCCTGGGTTCGAATCTCAGGTCAGTCAAGAATGAATGATTATCAATAACAATTTTAAATAATTTTCATGTTGTAAAATTCCTTCCTTCATAAAAAATAATTTAATGAAAATTAAATTTGATGAACTTAAGCCTGATTAAAATATTAAAAATTTGGATTAAAGGAAATGTTGATTTTCAAAATGTTTGTGGGAATACTTGGGCAAAACTTTTTATATATTCTTAAAATATGGTATTTCAACTTACATAGTCTAAAAAAATCTTGACCGTTTTCTCCCCATTAGAAAATATTTGAGATTTTGTGAAACACATTCACTTGTTTTTTCTGTTTTGTTTTGTTTAAATGATTACACTACGTCACAAAATTTCAACAAAGTCGTGACCAAATAAATCTGACAGCTATTCTTTATGTGAAATGTTCCCCTGAATCCGAATATGAAGAATTGTCAAAAGTAGTAGTTTTTTAGATATTCCAAAATAACTGTTATTTGAGCTTTTAAAAAAGAAGATGTGACTGAAAGGCAAATATCTTCAAAAACGGGTTATGTATTTCTTTCTTTTAAGTGAAAGGTTATAAAATTTCTAAAATAACTATTGATTTCTAGTGAAGATTGGTCAAGAAATGACAGAGTTACAGGGGACAAAAGTTCAAGCTTCATTGAAAATTTTATGATTTTGTTAAATTTTGCTCTTTTCAAATTATTTTTTAAACCAATGATTTAAAAAAGTAAAGTTAGTAAATAATGATAAAAAAAACAACATAATTTAAATTTACTACAAACATATTCTGCTAAATATTTCCGATTTTGCTGATGATAACATGAAGATTATGATTTTCATGAAGGTGAAGATAATTATGAAGATGATTTTTAATTCCATATTTTAGCAAAAAATGTGCCTTGTTTCAAAAAAATTATATTGATTTGTTTTAGGTTTTTAGTTTATTTAATAAAACAAAATTAAAATTTCACTAAAATTTTACAACGAAAGTTTTATTTTATTAATCAATATACACAGAATCCAAAAAAAAGTTGTTGCCATAATTTACAGGCTTCCCTGAATTAATCCTCGTTTTGCATATGTTTCACTCCACTGTGCGCAGTAGGTTAAATGGCCCACATACTGTTGAATAACTCTTAATAAAAGAACAATAGTTCTTTTTTCCCAAAAATTATTGTAATTCTGTAATATTCTTGGGCCGGGGAAGATTCTTAATAGCCCCTCCGTTCCTGTCTCTGAAGGATAAATACCAGCACTACTTATAATGTGACCCAAGTATTCAACCTTTTGTTGCAAAAATTAGCATTTCGAATAATTACAACGAAAACCACTATCACCTAATATCTTAAACAATAAACGCAGATTATGCAGGTGTTCTTCTTCAGTTTTGCCAGTGCAAATAATGTCATCTAAGTAATCGACACAGCCGGGAATACCACTGATTGTTTGCTTAATCAGGCGCTGAAAAATTGCTGGTGCGCTGGCTACACCAAATGGCAATCTTTCATATTGGAAAAGACCCAATGGAGTATTGACTACTAAAAGTTGTTTCGAATCCTCGTCCATTTCTATTTGCAGATACGCATCTGATTAATCTATTTTCGAAATTAATTGACCCTTTTTAAATTTATGAAATAAATCACGAATTCGTGGGATTGGATATTGTGCTATATCCATTTGAGGATTAATAGTTACTTTAAAGTCTGCGCACACCTTAATTTTATGATTGTGTTTGGGTACAATCACTAGCGGTGATGCCCATTGGCTATATTTCACAGGTTTCCATGTACCTAATTCGGTTAAGCGTTCGGCCTCCTTTCATCGTGAAGAGCATATGGTATGGGTATAGGCTCAAAAAATTTTGGCCTAGCATCAGGTTTCTTGTAAATATGAGCTTTCATTGTGGTATACAACCCCAACTCCTTTGAAAATAGATCTTTAAATTCCTCATGTAATGATTTTAAAACAAGATTATCTTCTACTTCTACAATTTAAACCGAAAATATTAGCACATTCATGAGAATTTGCAACGATAAGATCTAATCGCTTGCTTTCATTTTGTATATCAACATTAACTTCAACAGAACCCAAAACAGGGATCTGTGCATTACCGTAACCGAAAAGTTTGACAGACGTAGGCTTTAAAACGGGCCTTTTTAAACCCTTATAACTTCCAAGCCCAATAACGGAACGCATAGCTCCCGTATCAAATTGAAATTTCATATCCTGCTTATTTATTTAACCATTAAAAATCATTTTATTACCAGATCTTGAAATAACATTGTCAGTGGCATCACACGACAATATTTCATTATTCTCCCCAACTGAGTTGGTAGGTAGGTTGAAAGGCTGGTGTGAAGTCTCCTTCACACCCTCACCCAGAGACCAGTATGGTCCATTGTGACGCCTTAATTAGAAAAAGATATGTAAAGAAGGAAAATAGGTGAAATAAACAGCGAAAGCACAAGTCAGAAAAGAAAGATGGATAGAAAAGGATGTTTCGGACCAGACCCGAAAGAAATCCTGACCAACCAAATTCGACCTACGTGTGGCCAGCACCCAGCCTCCTCTCGCGCAGCCAGGCCATCCCCATTACGAATCCTATCAGATTCTCAAGTCCACAACCCGAGACATCACCTAATTCGTTCAGGAATCTACTGCCCAGCCACCTCAGCCTGCTGCCCTGCAACCTGGGACAGTGGCACAGAAAGTGCTCAACTGTCTCTAACTCCTCAGGGTCCTCACACAACCTGCACATATCCGATAATTCGGATCCCATCCTCACCGCCATCCTACCTATCATACAGTGGCCCGTGATCATTCCTATCATGGTCCTCACGCAGACCCTACTCATGCCCAGCAGCAACCTCGAATCGGACTTGCTAAGCACCGGCCACAGCGTCCGTGATACCCGGCAGTCCGTCCGGTTCCCCCAGGCCCGATTGGTCGCGCCCAGAATCCACTCCCTGATCCTTCCAAAATAGAAGCCTATTGGAGGTCTAACCGCCTCCATACAGTTAGGGTCCTCCATCTCTGAGCCCTGTCTTGCTAACTCGTCAGCAACTTCATTGCCACCTATGTCGCAGTGACCCGGCACCCAGCAAAACCTTAGCGTATACTCCCCTAAGACTTCTTCCAAAGCCCTCCTACAATCATCAACTAGCTTTGAGTTCACATAACAGCCCCTTACGGCCATAAGAGCCGCCTGGCTGTTCACATATATAGTGACCTCAGAGCCCCTATCAATGTTGTCCCTCATAAGTTCCACGGCCCTCAATACCCCCAGAACCTCCGCCTGAAAGACACTACAGTCGTCAGGAAGCCTATATGACCTTCTGATGTCCAGATCCTCAATGTAGACTCCCGCACCCGTGCCCCTCATCTTCGAGCCATCAGTTAAAATAGCAAATCCACTAAATAATCTGCTCCTACCTGACCAGCTCTCCCTAGAAGGCACTATAACCTCCGGCGACCGCCCAAAGTCCACCCTGGTGCCCACATAATCAGTGGAGCCGGGTAGTCCCAGGCAATAGCCACAATCCTCAATCACACTCAGGATCCGTGAGTGACCCTGCGTGACATTCCCTATCAATCCTAACTCCCTCAGTCTAAGAATGCTCCTGGCCGCCATTCTCATCACATACTGCTCAATAGGCAGAAGATGTAGAATGACGTCCAGGGCAGCCTGAGGAGTACTTCTAATGGCACCTGTCATGCCAATTGAAGCGCACCTCTGAGCCTTAGAAAGAAGGTTCCTACGACTAGCAAATCCCAATGACTCCCACCAAACACAGCATCCATACGTAAGAATGGGTCTAACCACCGAAGTGTACAGCCATCCCACTACTGACGGCCGGAGTCCCCAGCTCCTACCTATCGATGATCTGCAAGCATAGTAGGCATTGAGACCCCTCTTAAGTCTCTCCTGAGTATTTCTTCCCCATGACAGCTTGCTGTCCAGAAATACCCCCAGACCCCAACTGAGTTAATTTTATTAAAATTAGATTTTGTTTTACATACCGGAGCAATGTGTATGTAGTTTATTAAAACACAAAACCCAGAATAATCAGAAAATTATATATAAAATAAAAAAACTCATAATAGAAAGAATATTTGATTTAAAAAAAAAATTGTAAACGACAAGTGGATACACTTAGAGAAACACATCAATATCGATAGTACTATCGATATTTTCCCAGCACTACTTGATACACTTAAATAATGTATAATTTACTTAGATTGATTATGTTTTTAAGTAGTTTTGGGATCTAAAAAAAGTGCTAAAAATGCTAAATAATTATAAAAATGTGCTAAACTAGCACTTTTTTCGAAATTCTTAGTGCTAAATCAGAAAAATATGTACATATGGGCATTTCCAGCGAAAAGTCTACTTTTTGTCACGTAACGCCAGAAGTATTTTAAATTGTTTCTCAAAAAATTGTATATGTATCGTTTACTTTTTTATATTTTTGTGTAAAGCGCAACAAGCTCTACATTAAGTAACAATAGGGATAACGATTGAACAACATGGTCCGAAAATACACCTTATTTGCAATCTGGCGTTACATAAAAAAAGAAGACTTTTAGCTGAAAATTCCCATATTTACCTTAAAACGAGCAAAGATTTTTAAATTTGATAGCTTGAAAAATAAATCTATATAAGTTCTAAGTTTACTAAAAAAGGTTTTGTGCAAAACTTCTTGCTCAATTCGCAGTATTTTTCAGTTTTGTAATGCAATCAAAACCCACTTCCGTTTTTTTAACGTCACGCTAGGGCAGATTTTTGCTTATATCTTCAAATCCTTAGCGTCGATTACTGTAATTTTTTTTCTGAATGTAGAGCTACTTCATTACTTTGTATATATAAAAACCCTTTTTACAAATTTGACTTCGTCATTTAATTTTTTTACATTTTGTGCTACAAATATCACGACACGTCAAAATGGAAATGCCCATATATGCTAAATCTAGCACTAAAAGTGCTAAGCTGACAAGCCTGAATAAATGTTTGTAGCTTTGAGAACAGTTCTCCACATCAGGGCTGTCAGATTTTTTTAAGCCAAACATCAATTTTGTTCAGTTTTTGTAAAATTTTTTTTAAATTAAACTTTGCTTGGTAGTAAAAATACTTAAGTATGGTGGCAACATTTTGTTACTTTTAAGTTTTTATAGTAGCAACAATTTTTTGATATTTTTTTTTAAAAAAATTTGATATTTTTAAAGTTTTTAAAACATTTATATTTCTTATTTCTAAAAAGGGGTTGTTTTGAATTTTTTAAGTTTCAATGATGGTTTCTAACTTATTATTAGTGAATTCATTTAGGTGGTGTTTATATTCAAAAATAGCATTTTAACGAGTTCATTAATTAAATTGTGTATCTTTCAAATAATTTAAGAGTTCTTATTTATGCGCTGTAATTTCAATTCTAACGTTTCATGTAAAAATACTGACTTTTATACTACACAAAGTGAGTGTAGTGTCGGCCATGTTTTGGGCTGTAGTGTCTGTCACAATGTATTTTACTATAACTATTTTTTTTATAACTTACCGCTTTTATTTCAGCATTTTATAATTGTTTGATTCTTGAACTTTCGATAAAAACACAAATTAAAGTTATTACGAAAGTGCAGAGGAAGATTATTGAAGTTTAAAAACACTCTCGAAAACGACTTCCTTTTGCATGTACACAGAAAAAATTATTTTTCGAATTCAAACAAAAAATTTGTAGTATCAAAACATTTTTTGTCTGAAATCGGTCCTACAAACAAATTCGCATATTCAAACAATTTATTTGCATTTTGTTTACTAAAAAAAAACACTGATTTTTTCAAACAAATAATTTACAGAATCAAACAAAAAGTTTACTGAAATTCATATAAATTTCAAACAAATAATTTTGCTGAATCAAACAAAAATTTTTTGCACAAGCAATGACGCGCTCCCAAGCTATCACTGATGGAGAAGATGAAGGCAGAAGCAGAGCGGCGGCTGGCTTTGAGACACATATTTTGTTGGAATTATTTTTGAACGAAGTCTTGTTTATACACACAATGTTTTTCTTCATCACTCACTGCTGCTGTATCCTTTCCTCGGCTAAAGAAGAAGACATGTAACAAACAACGGCAGCAGACCGACTCGATATGTTTTTCGTCATCATTTTATTTTTGTATTTGATGTATTTAAGTAAACAGTTTTCAAAAATTGAATACGGGATTTTGTTTTTCATTCTTTTTTTCCAACTTTGAAACCAACCAAAAATTTATTTTTTTTTTTTTTATAATTTTGTTGTTGTTTCTGTTGTTTAAAAAAGAATGAAACCTTTTTTTTACCTGCTATTTTTTTGTTTCTTTACTAATAACCTCGTCGCGCTATTTTATCATCTTTCTTCTTGTTGTACTTTTTTAAAGTGTCCAAAAATAAACTGTATGTGTTTTGTGTTGTTGTTCTTATATATCACACAAAGAAGTGTTGCTTACGGTCAAATAAAAACTGCAAAAAACGACAACATTAAAGAGCGTTAAATATTTCATACAAAATTATGAAAAATTGAAACCAATAGCGCGTATATTATATTATTGAAAAGTTGTCAACATTTTTGTTGGTTAAATAAAAATCAAACAAAAATATTAATTGAATCAGTAAAAAAATTTGTAGAAATTAAAAAAAATTTCAAACAATCGTTTGTTTGAAAATAATTCGGCAATAATTTTTTCTGTGTAGTGTCAGTCACGTTTACATTTAATAAATAAATGATATTTCAAAATACCGTTGGTTGCCATTTTTTCTCTATCGGATAATTGTTGAAACTGCTACAGAGCCATGTTTAAATTGAAATTAAAAAAATATTACTAATCGTAATATAAGACAAAACAAAACGCAAGTTGTGTCAAATGTAGAGTTAGTCACATATGGAATTGCCCATAAAATTACAGTCGAAAATCGCCAAAAACTGAGAAAAGAAAACAAAAAAGTCACCGAAAGTAAATTTTGTTTAGTTTCTGTTATTTTTTTTTAAATAACATAAAATTGAGATCATATATTCATTTAAAAAACTAAAATTAAGTACACGAATCTATAAGATCGTACACTTCAGCCTCATTGATTACATTACTGGTGTCAGAACCTGCATACATGCTATTAGAATTAAATAGTGACGGGCCTTGAGTGACTGAATATAAAATTCATTCAAAATGATAACATAAAAAAATTATGTGAAAAAAAGTTGCCAGATTTTTTTTAAATTAGTAATGATAACAAAATATGACGCACTGTTAAAAAAAATCACTGAAATAATATAAATGGTAAAAATAGCCAAGTAAATCGCTAATTATATCAAAAATCGCCAGTCGCCAAATGGAAAATCTCACCGCCAAACACGTGTCAATATCGTCACGTTTGGCGAGAAGTCGCCATATAAATTTGTGAGGAAATCGTCAGATTGCTGAGAAAAAAAAATCCTTTGATTGCACTTGTGGGATTTTAAATATGACGTCATCATCATCATCTTCAATTAGGTACGTCCTCAACATCCGAATAAGCTTCTAACATGGCAATTATCTGATCATATTTAATTTTTCCATTGTCTATGAAAATCCGCAGAGAAAATGTTATGATTTCTAAATAAAAACACTACTTTGTAGTGTTTACTAATAATAAAATAAACAACCTCTTAAGGTTAATGTCGATTATATTCGACAACGGAAATATGTCCACATAAGAACAACACAATTTATTTTTGCAATATTTTTTCAAGTAAACACTTAATTATTTACGTCTGTATCAATACTAACAATTTTTTTTAATATCGCCTGACCACCGAAATTATAATTTTTTGCTTCCTAAATAGGTAGATATGTATAACCCTTTTACAAATTTACTGACTAGTGCACGACAATGCGCTCAATAATAAGAAAAGAAAGTCAATGCCTACTTTAATAACAATTTAAAATATCAAAAGTGTCTCTCTCTCTCAGATAAAACAAAAAAAAATTTAATTAACTGTACATTTTTATACATTAAGGCTCGTTTTCACAACTTACCGATAGCTAAAGGAAGGATTCTATCGGCCGTATAAAAAGTGTTCCATTGTTACAACTTTACTTTAACCTACCAGGTAGGATGAGCCTTAATCTACTTTATCGCTCACTTTAGGTTAAAGTAAAGTTTTAATAATAAAACGCTTTTTATAGTGCCGGGTAAAGTCTACTTTTGGCTTCCGGTAAGTTGTGAAAATGGTCCTAAAAGAAAGTAGAAACAGAGTACAATTAAATGTCGAATATATTTGGCAAAAACACTGAAAGGGTTAATTACTTCAATGAGGTAGTTAAGCGCATTCTTTCAAATGCTTTCCCCTCATAATTACCCAAAAATATTGGCATTTTTAGCGAGGTAATTATCCGTGGAATACTGATTAATTTTTTTCAAAAAATGATAAAATAAAAATTTGAGTTAATGCACAAGTGCGATATGTAATAAATGATGTATTCAAATTTGTTGTACATTGTATTAACGTTTTTTAAATTCATTTTTTAAAGAAACAATATACATACATACATAATTTTTTATATAGTAAACAAAACTCCAAAATTAAATAATTATGTACTTAATTAAAATAAAAACTAAACACACTGGATATACATATGTATGTATAATGTATTCCGCAGTTCTTCAAAACAAAACTTTACCAACAAAATGCACATTTCATAAACTTAACCACATAAAAACAGTTTCGCTTTTGTTTAGTATTAACATGCAAAATACTAACCACATTCCTGATCATACAACCCTCCATTAACATTTTTTTTAGCTTGATTCCCTTCTAACAAATATAAACGCATTTCACAGTGACCTAGTCCAATTGAGAGAAAACCAAACCAGGTTCAACATTAAAAACATAATGCCTTAAAAACACATGCAGGCATTTGCTGTGGCAAAAATCCAAGTACATGCCAAAAAATTTAGACAAAGCGATAAATATGGAAAGAAAATGGTTAATATTGCCACAAATAATGAAAATTATGAAATAAATACATACATACATACATATGTATGTAAATATGTAAAAAGGAAATAAGGCATGCATGTATATAATGACTTAAAAATAACCTACAACATACAAATGTCATGGTCAAAACCGAAAAAGAACAGGGTTATTAATAACTGACAATTAACTTTGAAACAAATACAAAAATGCAATTAAATATCATTATACATACTTAATAGCAAAAGTATATTTCATTTTTAAAATTAGGTTTTTCTTAATTCTTACATAAGCAATGAAAGTACATAGTTTACAAATTGTATGTTTGGAAACAAAGAATATAGTTTTTTATTGTATTTTAAAAATCAAGTAGGGTGTTGTAGGTAGTAATAGTTAAAACCCTTTTCTAGAATATCCTTTAAACCGCCGTTGTTAATAATACATAATGTGGTTGTCAGGGCAACCAAAATATATAATGAGTAAGTACAAAATAACAAACTACTTGTATTAGTAATTCAAGAAAGTCAATAGAAAAGTTTTGTCGCATTAGGAAACTATAATGAATTTTCTAAAGACTATTTCATTGAATTAAGTCCAAGGATAAAGTACAGCCAAGAAAAGTACAAAAGCGAAAGTTTTAAAGCAAATACTTTATTTTTCAATTAGCACTCAAAGTTTGCTAGATATTGGAGTAACTTTGTGGACATTGCACATCATTTAAAGTTTTTTTAATAAACAAAAAAAAAAATAAAATGTTTCCTCAATCAGAATTGGATAATTATAAATTACAAGTGGAGCTATTACAAGAAAAATTACAAAGGAGGTTAGTTAAAACATAAAATATGATACAATTAATAATAAGATTTCAATATTCTTAATATAGTGAAATATCTCGCCAACAATTGGAACATAAATTAGATAAAATATTGCAAAAGCGCGATGAACAGTAAGTATTTTCCCTCATATTAAATAGGCATATATACAGAAATCGTTAATATAAATATGTAGTATGTAGAAATATCCATAGCATTGCCACTTCGTTTTTACAGACTTCAAACATTTTTGGAATAAAACGAATTTTTTTATTGAATTTTCAGTTTATTTATGTCATAATTTGATCGTTTAAAAATACATATTTTGTCTTACCTTGGCGAAAAAGCTACATTAGTAAGCTTTTTAAAAATATGTGTATGAAATATATTAAGAAATGGAAGAGTTTTGCTAGTTTTGTGATGAATCCTTATGAAAAACTGCATTAGTATACAGTATGGCCTTGATTATCCGTAGTTAGATTAACGGGCAACAGCAATTATTCGAGAAATTAAACAATTTTTTTGAATCGATTTAAATTTTTTGCAACGACAATAAAAGCGTTATAAAAAACAGGGTTGTGGACAAAATATTAAAAAAAATTAGCGCCTCTGTATATGTGCGAAAAGTGCAAAACTGAGCATAGAATGATGATTTTTTATTGTTTCTTTTCTCTTATTCCAACGTTTTTATTTTATACTTTTTGTTAACCATTTTTTAAGAACTTAGCAATGAATAAATGTGAAAAGCTTTGTTTAATTCTGTTGCTTATTTTTATTTTTGAAGGGACTTTTCTAATATACTTCCATACATGTGCTCACTTTTTCTCGCGAGTGTAACTTTTTGTTTTGTGTAAAAAAAATAAAAAAGTAAACAACAACACGGGATTGTATGATAAGTTAAGCATATATATAGTACACGAAATGTAAAAAGCCACATGCGCATGTGGTTCTGACATAATTTTGACGACACTACAAAGCCACAACTGTAAAATTTGTTAATTCAAATCTTTACCCTTCTTGTCTTATTTAGTAAGCTTTTATCAAACTTCAAGCTTAAAAAGCAAGATAATATGGTGTTTGTACCTAAATGATATACTGGTATACATTACGATGTAAATGACAATGCATCTGGCAAGTGTTATAGTATTGTCAAAACGGAGTCGTTTCGACTCTAATTGACTGTTTACACGAAGTAAACTACCACGATAACCAACAAGCCCTAAATGTTTGTCGCCACTATATATGGGCATTTCCATTTTGACGTGTCGTGATATTTCTACCACAAAATGAAGAAGTCAAATTTGTAAAAAGGGGTTTTATATATGCAAAGTAATAAGGTAGCACTATATTCAAAAAAAATATCAGCAATCGACTGCGAATTGAGAAAGACGTTTTGTATAAAACCTTTTTTAGTAAGTTTTGGACTTATATAGATTTATTTTTCAAGCATTCAAATTCAAAAATCCTTGCTCATTTAAAGGTACATATGGACATTTTTAGCGAAAAGTCTACTTTTTTGAATGTAACGGCAGAATGCAAATAAGGTTGTATTTTAGGACCATGACGTTAAACCGTTATCCCTTTTGTTACTTAATATAGAGCTAGTTGCGCTTTACACTAAAATATAAAAAAGTAAACTATACAAATAACATTTTTTACAACAATTTAAATTACTTCTGGCGTTACGTTACAAAAAGTAGACTTTTCGCTGGAACTGCCCATATGCATAATTCAATTAGAAAACTATCTTTAGGTTTTGGTCTATGCTACACGTATTATATCTTGACTCTAATTATATACATATATTAATGCCACTTTAATATTACAGTGTTATTTTTATGTGAAAATTAATAAGAAATATTTTTCAGCGATAAAACAGTACGATCAAAGGCTAGACAAAAATATCAACAATTTTTGGAAGAACAACAGCGTAGAAATGAACGTAATAACCAATTAGTCCAGATGTTGGAGCGTATTGAACAGCAGACAGAAGCAATGAATGCCAGAAGCGAGAGACTTAAAATGATGAAGGTGAGATAATAAAGATTTTAGAATGAAATTAACTTTTACTTAAATAATTATTTTAAAATTAACAAAAGCTACAATATGAAATGTACTTTGCTAAACTGGTGCATTCACAAACAAGGAGGTGTTTACAAAGTTCTGTACATCCAGTCACACAAATGATGGCCACACCTTCTGCACAATCCGTCGGACAATTAATCAACGATCAAATGCATCAACCTGTTATGGAGGGATACAAATATGTTACTAATATGGAAACAACAACACCATTAATGACAAATCCATATGAAATGTATGCTTCAACGCCTTATAGTGAAAAAGAGTCCTTAATGAGACCACAAACAGAAAATACGCGATTTTGTAGCACAGAAATCCCAACATTGACAAACCTTGTTAGAACAGAAGGAAACAGTTGTATGGATTTTAAAAATATAGACATGACACCTTCAACGGAGAAACAACAACCACCTTATCAATATCAGACTAAATATCAACCCTTCAGTAATAATAATAATGTAAACATTCCAAACAACAGCAATTACTATAAACAAGAAATTCCAATAAATAGTACTTCTGGCTCGCTAGTTAATGATAACATGTCTCTTCCTACTGCAACTAATTTGTTGCCAAATGATAAACAGCTTGCAGAGTTTAAAGGGACTTCCAATTTATCTCCAACAACATCATCTACATTTGAAGAAATAACAAATGTTAATCCGATGTTACAGGATAGGCATAAGCCACAAGAATTTCCAAATACTTCGGTTAACAATGCAAAATCATATAACTTTACAATTAATAATAATACTCTAACTAAAAATGAACATTTTCAGGCTCCAGAAAAACAAGCTAAACATGTTAGCGAAAACCCTTTAAAATCTTCTAATCAATTTGATAATAATTCAATAAGAACTCCACAAATTTCAAAACAAAACAGTAATTCAATAAGACAAAAAGAAACTGAAAGTCATATTGTTAATCAATTAGTAAATAAAAATATAATTCACAATGTAACAATGCCAAAATTATTTGAAAAACCTTTAACTTCTTTAAAAATAGAACCAATGAAATCTTTAATAGAAATACCCACAAATTCGTTAAACAATGCGAATTATGTTAATACTCAACCTAAGCCTAATGAACAGATAACTATTGCGACTGAATCGTTGAAAAATAATACTGAACCAAATTCTTCCACAACTCCCGTGTCAATAGAAAATATTGAAAATGCAATCTATGGTGAATTATTATCGCCATTAGAAAACCAAGAGATACAAAAACCAGAAAATACAAATGTTGTACCAATGCTTTTGGAAAATCTGGTTACTCAACCGGAATTTATTAAATCTGATGATAGCCTTCATGAAGAAGAATTAAATAAACAGGATAGTGCTCCAGATACAAACACAATAAATGATATTTCAGCTACAAATAACGATATTAAACAAAATCATGATATTCCAAATTATGAACAAACTTTAGCCTACGATGATTACAATAACGCACAACAACCTGATCAGTCAGCCACTACTGTTGCTGATTTTAACAACTATGAAAGTGTGGACAATATAGCTACAGATGAGAGTCAGCAGCAGCAATATGACTACAGCAATTATGATCCTACACAGTACTCATATCCTGGTTATATATATGACGAAACAACTGGTGAATATAAACCTGATCCGAATGCACCAGCCGATCAATATGCTACAGATCAACAATATACTGCAGAGGGGTATGATCAACAATATCAGCAACAAGATTATGATTACAATCAAACTTATGCACAAGATCCAACAACTTCCTCCATATCTGCAGAAAACACAACGTACAACAATTACAATACAACTCACCAAGAGATTACGACAAATATTACACCAACTGATACAAATTTAGAACAGAAACCAGTTGTAACCGAGCCAGAACCTGAAGCCAATCCATTTGATTTAACACCGGAAGAAGCTTCTCTGCCATCTTCTAAAGTTACAAAACCAACATCAATTTTATCCACAGCTGACAAAAATGATGCCCAAAAGAAAAAGAAACGTGTTAATTTTGTTGATAGTAGCGAAACAGATGAAAGTGCTGCAACCGATAAAGGAGCTGCATCTGCTGTAAAGCCCACTGCAGAAAATATAGCTGGTTCTGGTGAAAGCGATTTTGATTTTTCATCAAGTACAGAGGGCGAAGCTAAAGCCACTTAACGAAATGAGATTTTAATTATGATTTTCATTATAAATATTTAACTTATTCATTTTAAACAAAAAAATGTACATGGAACGAAAGCCTATTCGGCCTTTTATGGTAATTAAAAGCTACTAATTATATATTATACCTCAGTTATTAATAAAAAATATTATTTCTTAAAAAGCCATTTTTGGTCCAGCCTGCCAAAAAAATAGCTTTTTTGCAACCTAGAAGAAATTTTAAAATAAGCTTAGCGAATATAAGGCAGAATCTAATCCAAATGCTAAATGAATGTTGCAAAAATCGGAAGTAAAAAGTTAAAATTAGACTTAATTGACAGTGCTAAGGACAAAACTCCGTAAGTTACGCGCAATTTCTGGTTAATTATTCAATACTCCTGCAACACTCTGTATATTTCTTGGCATTTGAATTTTAAAAAATTGTTTTAATCGAATTTCTCAGAATTTTTTAACTTAGCGGTATCCAAAGAATCTTTAGTTCGAGAAGCTTATTTTTGATATTAAGGCCCGTTTTCACAACTTACCGATAGCTAAAATTAGACTTTAACCGGCCTTATAAAAAGTGTTCCATTATTTAAACTTTACTTTAAACTAAAGTGAGCGATAAAGTAGATTAAGGTTCATCCTACCTGGTAGCTTTAAGTAAAGTGGTATAAATGGAACAATTTTTATACGGCCGATAAAATCCTACCTTTAGCTAACGGTAATTTGTGAAAACGGGCGTAAGTAAATTTTTATTTTTTCCATTTTTATTGTAATAAACTACACAAGTATTTACCTAGTACACTTCCGTAACATTTTGATGTAAAATTTTTTAAAAACTATAATGGAAGTTAATGAGTTAAAAATTTCGGCTGAAGTGCAGTTTACGGGGCGTAGGAAAAAAATAAAAAAATATGCCAACCGATTCAGAATTAAAAAAAAGCAAAATTAAAACTTAAGGGGGCTGAGACCCATGGGGCCCCCTGGAACCAAAAAACTGCCCGCCCACTTAGTGATATGTGTAGGTACTAGTGTTGGGATACTATCGATAGTTCAGATTTCACTATCGATACTAACGATATTACTATCGACTAAATGTTTGTACTTGAGAAGAACAACTTTAACTAATATTTTATCAGGCTACAGCTCATTGTTTTTAAATAAGAATTATGTATGTACGCAAATTATTTTAGATGAAAGTTTTTGAAAAATTGCGCTTTTGCAAATTTAGATAATTTCTTAATTTCTATAATTTCTTTTGACAACGGCCTCTAATTAAAAGTATAAAGAAGCACAGCTGAGCTATCGATACCACCTGCTATTTTTTTTTGTATACATTACATCTAGGGAATGGTAAAACGATTTCGATTCCAATTTTTTATCACAAAATCGATTTTTTGCAATCGAATTTACGTATGCGAGTTTATACTGAAATCGATTATCATGGTTTTAAAATCGATTTTTTTTATATTTATCAAAATTTTGGCCATTTTTTAATTTTAATTATAATTAAATCGATAAATTATGGGCATGCACAATAAAACTTGAGATTGGTTTTGTGCGTACTTACGTGTATAGATGGTATGTTTATGCAGTTTTCTAAGTTTAAAGTTGTAGTTTTACATATTTACCAATTGGTACCCTTGTTATACTTTCAACTTTAATACAGGGATTCTTGTTCGTTAGAAATTAAAGTCATCAATTGACAGTGAACAAAACAGTACCGAAACAAACACTGAAAGTCAGCTTTGTGAAAAGCAACATATTACAGAAAACAGACCAGTGTGTGAGCGATATTTAAATCTAGTTATAAACAGAGTGAAAAACAAAAAGTATGTTATTTATCCTAACAAATACGAAATTACAAGGAAATAACTTTGCATCTTTCTGACATCAATGTCATGCAAACGGTTGTTTTCTAAATCTAACTTAAATGGAACTTAGCAAAGAAAAAATCGATACCGATCAGGAACTATTGCCATAATCCTTTGAAAAACTCTCCATAAATTCAGGCTTGTCACAGAAATCAATTCCGATTAAAAGTGACTTCGTTTTATTTATTTATTTCGTAATATAAGCCACTGAGGCCAAATATATATTACACAGCACGTAGTACCTACATAAGTATTACATCAGAGAACTATATGTATGTATAAAAAATAAGCATATGCATATATATAAAGTCACATTATACTATTAAAAAAATCTAATAACAAACAATCTCAATTCATTCGCTCCCCAGAGCATACAAAAATCACAAGGACATATATTTATATTGATTAATAAGAATAAAGAGTTAAATTGGGTCCAAGTAGGGAAGTGCGTATATGCTAAATTTTCAAGCAATACGTAATAATAACTACTAATTTGCATCCGAAAAATGCGTCATTAGTTTCAATCTGAAAGCGTTATTAGAGTGCGTGAAGGTACGTAATTCTAATGGTAAGTGGTTCCAATGATAAATAACTCTGACAAGGAAAGATCTAGCAAATGCTGATCTAACAATTCTAGGAACGATACCAAATCACTTTCGATTGTAATTGATTTATGTGACAAGTCTGGTGACTACACAAGAACACAATTTTAATGTGAAATGTACATACATATCGCACTTGATCCTCTAAAGCAGTCCCAAAATTTACACATTTTTACTTTTTGCAGGAAAATTATAAACAGTAGTCATACATATTTACCCACTAAAAAATCTTAGTTCAATTTCTCTAGTAGTTCTGCCAAAAAATGCTGTGATTGATATAAGGAATAAGTTTGCAAATTAATCTTAAACGATTTTGAAATCGATTTTGAGGTTCGATTAGTCGATTTCAAAAACCGAAATAAAAAAGTCGATCGATTTCACTTTATATTGTCAATATTCTATCACCCTAGGTATTTTTTTATTATTTGGAGCAGCGTCGGCAAACAAGATGCGTCCTAAAGATTTTTTATGATAACCGATTTAGGTTAAGTGCATAGAGGTATAACACTTGTTTTTATGTACTTACATTTTTTACTTTGCTTTTCCACTTCACCTTTTAGTTTTTGATATTTTTCTGTACGATATACCAAAAGCCATGTCAGACCTAGAATTTAGACAAGAATAAAACTCCAACTATAATTATCTTAAATTAATCAAAACAATTACCTTCTCCCAAAAAAGCAGTGCAAATTGATATAAACACAATTAAAATAGTATCACTCCACATAGCTAACAATTAAAATTCTTAAAAATTCACTTTGACCACGTCCAACGTCAGAAAAAAATTTCAAGTACATATCAGGGATGGCATTGAGAATTTTAAAATTGTAGCAACAATTTTTAGAAGTGTACTTCCAAGGCGAATTTAAACAGGTAAACTCATCTCGTCAGCCGTTCATCAGCTGTTTCCACGGCGAATTAAAAAAAATGGTGAAACGTCAAAATATGATTTTGTTTTGAGAAAAAGTTGATTGAAAAGTGCTAAAAATATTATTTGCATAATAAAAAAATTTCAAAACAGCGAATGATTGAAGTGAATTTAATAATTTCTTTTATAAAAAAGTGATAATTTTAATTTGCAATAAAAAAATTTTGACAACTAACCATTAAAGCTGTGTTCACATTATGTGCATTTGTCATGTGGATTGTCACTTTTTCACATGTTAAATATGTACATATCGTCTGAACCCCTTCAAACACTATCATGTGTTATTTCTCTGTGTACAGTACACATGACAATTTTGATTTAGAACGTGTCCTATTTTCAAGTGACAAAGCATCTGACATCAGCTGTTTTTTATTAACAAAATTGTTTGTGGCGGCAAAAATTAATTGAAATTGTAATACATATATATTAAAATAGTAAATAAATAATAAAACAGATAAAAAATACACTAATTAATTATTTAAAATGTTTTTTTTTATTTTTGATAGGTTATGTCAAATGTAAGTAACATACCATTATGTGAACATGTAAATTACAAAACTTATGTAAAACTCAAATTTTGACACACACATGAAAACACATGTGGGTAGAAAAGTGACATTCCATATGACAAATACACATAATGTGAACATAGCTTAAATTGCAAAAACAAAATACATGGGGCTTTTTGTAGTTGTAGAGTTGCACTTACCTGCTATGAATTCGCCTTGTGTACTTCTTTGAAGTTAATTGTACAAAAAGATTTCTTATGGCCAATTTTCAGGATTTATATTAAAACACATTTATTTTTAAAATCGTTTTAAATACAAAATTCTCTTCTTCACTAAAAACTTAAGTGAAACTTAAGTCACCGATGTGGTACACTTAATTTCAACTTAAGTTTCTATTGTAATATTTTAGCAAGGTGGCCTCAATATCACAACAATACAACAACAACAGGCAAAGCATTAACAGTCAGCTGTTTTTTCAGACAACCTTGTAAATAATTACACTTTTTTATATTTTTTTTTGTATTTAGTAGTGCTACCATACTTTTATCTTAATTAAATAAGACTTTTTAAATAAAACTCAAAAAACCAATCTGTTTTAAATGCGATTTAAGTTTGTTATGAAAATTAACTTAATATAGATTTAAATACTATCCTGAAAATTGGGCATTAGTTTAAATTACAGAATACTGTGGTCAAGGAGAATTCAAACAGGTCAACTCATCTCATCAGCCGTTCATCAGCTGTCTCCACGGCGAATTAAAAAAATTGATAAACGTCAAAATATAATTTTGTTTTGAGAAGAAGTTGATTGAAAATTGCTAAAAATATTATTTTTTTAATAAAAAAAATTTCAAAACTGCGAATGATTAAAGTGAATTTAATAATTTCTTTTATAAAAAAGTGATAATTTGAATTGGGCAATAAAAAAATTTTGACAGCTATCAATTAAATTGCAAAAACAAAATACATGGGGCTTTTTGTAGTTGTAGAGTTGCACTTACCCAAGGCGAATTCATAACAGGTAAGTGCATCTCTACAACTACAAAAAGCCCTATGTATTTTGTTTTTACAATTTTATGGTTAGTTTTCAAAATTTTTTTATTGCAAATTAAAATTATCACTTTTTATAAAAGATATTATTAAATTCACTTCAATCATTCGCAGTTTTGAAATTTTTTTAACAAAAAAAATAATATTTTTAACACTTTTCAATCAACTTCTTCTCAAAACAAAATCATATTTTGACGTTTCACCTTTTTTTTTAATTCGCCGTGGAAACAGCTGATGAACTGCTGACGAGATGAGTTTACCTGTTTGAATTCGCCTTGCACTTACCTCCCTACAAGAAGACTACCGGTCATTTTACTAGTTATATGACCGGTAGTGTTGACCAATATAGTGTTATAGAAATAGTAATTTTTTTAGTTTTGGTTATGCATTTCTTGTAGGGCTGTTATGAATTCGCCTTGTGCACAGACCTTCTGTAGCCAGGGTTGTTTAATGTGACGATTTTCGTAAAGTTTACGTTTTTTTTTGTATTTTGTTTCTTCATGTTTATGTTAGAAAAAGTTTATTAAATAAACACCGGGCAGATAGCTTGTACGAATAGGATTAGTCTAAAACTATGTGGATTAAACATAATTGTATTATGTTCATTTAATATATTTTTCAAAAACTTATAAATTGTTCTTGCTTGTAATTCAAAGTTAATTTTTAATTATTTTATTTGAATAAAAACTGTTAAATGCTATTTTGTAAAAAAAAAAACACTTTATTTTTAAAGAATAAATTATATTACCTCTGAACTGTACAGGGGCCCATACACTTGCCATATTATTGTATATGATATTTGCCATATTATTTCCATTTTGTCATATATTATGCAATAAGTCGCACAATGGCTGCGTTCGTAAATGCATCACTGCGCTGCATCAGAAAAGCAAACTTTTTTTAAAGCCGATAAAAAAATAATTATAATTTTTTTTATTGTGTGACTATTATTTTTGTGGAGTATTTCCCAATTTTTTGGTCCACATTTACTTCACTGATAAATATATAACCATTTGAAATCACTGATGCAGCGCAGTGATGCATTTACGAACGCACCCAATGGTTTCAATTTAAATATTGCTCAACTTTCATTCAATAAAACGGTGAACATAAAATATAGGAATAACATAAACAGCATTGCACAATGTTGCCAACACATTTCACTTTTTTTTCGTTGTGCAATAAAAATCAAATGTCTTTTGATTGTTGAGCCATCTTAGAATATCACATACACATTGGCGATATAATTGTACAATACGTAAAATTGAACCATTTTATTGCAAGTGTATGAGCCGCTTAACATTTAAATATTTGACGATTTTGTAAAATGTTCGTGACGATTTTGACGAATTTTGTTAAAACTTTTGACGATTTTTAAAGAAAAGAACATCACAACCCTGCCTGTACTAAGAAAAACACAGAGTTGTATTACAGCAAACTACATTGTTTGCTAGAAAAAATTTTTTCGGTTATAATAAATAATAAAACTGTCAAAAACATTTAAAAAAACATGATTTTTATTTTTTGTTTCTCATTTTTTGCCTTTTATACACATAGTTTTATCTTTTTAGGGAGATTAATTTTTAATAAATTTTGAAAATTTTTTATTTTTATTAAAAATAAAAAAATATAACGTGAATATTTCAACATTCAAAAACTCTACATTGGCATACTATTCTTATCAAATAAACTTTATATTTATAATTTTTCTTGTAATTTTTTTTCTTGATTTGTGTGGTTGTTTGGATTTAAAATTTTGTTTCTTTTTGTTTTTGTTTAATGAAAATTTGATTATGAAAAATCTTTATCATAATGTTCATCATCATTATCATCGGTATCATCTAGATAATATGGTGACGATTGGTACTGCTGTCAGTCAGAATCATTTATAGTTTTTTTCCGTTTCTTAGCTTGTGAGATTTTCTTTTGGGACCAATCCTCCTAAAAAATAAACAAATATTTAAAAAAAAGTTTATCAAATTTATTTGAAAACAATAAAATCTTAATTAATTGGTTTTATATGTATATTTTAAAATACGTATATTCAAGTATTAAATCGGTTTATAAATGTAAATAATACTAGATGTTAATTAAGTAGAAATCTTACATGGAATATACACATACATTCATTTTGTTTTGTAATTACATTTTATAATTAACACATAAATTATAACTTAAAGTTGTTTGCTTAATTTTTATGAAATTTACCAATAATTATTGTTTTTATTTTTTTCACTTTTCTATTTATTCATTTTTCTTTTTTTCGATTTTCTCACCTCACTTGAATCCTCATCTGATGAGAATATTGTTTTAACTGGATCTGAATTTTTCTTACTATTAGAATTTGAATTACTTGAATCTTTTTTCGATGTCGGTTGTTTACGTCCTCTTCCACTGCCGCCACGACGACCAACGGCCGTCGTTTCATCTTCCGCCGCCAAAGCAAATAAATCACTATATTGTTTCTGTAAAAATAATAATAAACAATAGCATTCTACAAGACTTTAAAACCAGGAATTAGCTCAAATTACCTTTGTGCTTTCATTACTGTGTGTATATGCGGTCTGTAGTGCTCTCTGCATAGTGTCATGTACATATAAACCAGTGCCAGTTCCATGACGACAACTTCTTCTATAATGCTCTAAATGACTTAAAACCTGAAAATATTAATATTTGTCAATAATTTCGTAAAATTATTTTAAGTATAATTTTGTATAAGATTTTATCTTATTTAGTAAAATAAAAAAGGTTAAAAAGCTTCGGAAGATAAATAATAAAATCCAGCCAACTTTGAGATTTTATTGTCACCCATTCTACGTGAGATTAAGTTTTCCCAAATCTCTGTTTTTAAAGCAAAGCTTTTATCTTATTTGGTACTTTAGAACACTATTGATTCCGTATTGTAAAAGTTTTTCATAAGAGAATCCGAAAACCGGCTGAATTCTTTGGTAGCAGGTTTAAGTCAAAAAAGTAATAGCCCACTCTCCGTAAAATTTTAAACAAATTCAATAAATTTTCATTTAGCTGATCGCTGCCTTCCACGTTTTTTAGATAACGGCCCTGTCGTTTTCTTTCACTACTTAAATATTTTTAGATTTAAATATTTAAATCAGAATATTTTTATTGCCTTTGGCCATGGAGAATATTTAAACGTAATAGAAAGCATTTGGCCGGTGTTTTCTTAATTAATAAATGAAACTATACATTTAATACATTTTACCTGATCTGCAGATGGTGAACTATTCATAGCGGAACTTCCCTTAGGCGGCCTTTTTCTTTTATTTGGTGATGAACTTGGATATTTAGATGTTAACAATGACGCAATGATTTCTGATAATTTCTCTTCGCTTCGTTGACACCAAAACCTAAAATGTTTAAAAATAAAAATGTTTAAAAAATTTTAATACATTTTTAAATTTATTTTCTTCTACCTTAAAGCAGATGTAACAAAAGGATCGCCTCTTGATTTCGTTTCTCTACTCAATAGCAAACGTATTAGTTCATTAGTGGGTTCCTCATTTTTCAATAAAAGTAATAAGTAGCCCAGTGCCTCGGGATGATTTGCAGACTCTAGTTCTGGAAGAATGTCCTAAATGAAAATGTACACAAATATTAGCTAAATAAAATTTTGTTTATATTTTTTAACTCACTTGGAGACATTTTAAAGGCACATCATGTGCCTGTACCAATTGCCATAGACATAATTGTTCAAATGTTTCATAAACTAAGCTATCACGTATACATTCAATAAGACCATCTTGTTTGAACAAAGTCAACTTCCCTTGGGCGACGTAATACATCAGATCACGCACATTTTTTGCATCAATGCACCTCAGTGTTATGCGCAACAAATCACTATTATTGATTGCTGTCGATTTAAATTCCCGGTAAATATCGGGTAAAAGCCATAAATATATGGCAGTGTTTTCTTTTTCCAATAGATCTAAGTCACGCGTCAGACAATCGTCGATTTTATCATCGGTTGCGTCACATATAAGACGATAGATGTTGGTTTTAAATTGGGCCGACTGTTGGGCATTTTTGCGTGTCTGCAGTTTAACATAAACTTTCATAAAGTACAATAACAGGTAACCTGTTTCAGGAATACGTTTGCATATTTCGGTGAGTAGGGATTGAAATGGTTTCTTACTTTTGTCTTCATTCTCGTAGAGAAATCGAAAAAGACCAAAAATTGGGTAACTTATACTTTTCGCCAGATTTTTTTCGTCAGTTTTACTTTCGGGAAAGATGTTGTGCAGTGGCAAAGTTTCGCGTAATATTAAATGCGTATTCGAGATCACATACTGAAGTTGTGCATCATCTAAAGCAGAAGCGGGTAATGAGCGAAAGTCTTCAAGAAACGCCTCCCAGGTAAATGAGTTACGCTTTGTAATGAATGTTTCGAAAGTATCGCTTATTGAGGCGGGTAGTTCAACTTTTTCTGGTGTTGTTTTTTGTAATTTAAGCAATTCCTTTAGAGGAACATCATCGTCATCGTCCGTATTCTCTTCCTTTTTGTTATCCTTACTTACGTCTTCTTCGTCTTCACTAAAGGCAGCTTCGGTTTCCATATCATTAATTTCGGGAGGTATAATAGACAGCTTATTATCTTCTTCAACCAAACTGATACCACCTCCACCGCCGCCACCTCCTCCACCAATCCCACCGCTATCAACGATACTGCCACTGTGTTCCAGTAAATCTGCCGTTGTTGTATTATGAGGTTGATAATGATTTTGCATGTGCTGCAGTTCGTGCTGTTGTGTCTGTTGCGTATTCGGGGGTCCACAGGTAAACATTATAGCTCCTTGGTGCATTGTACGTTGATCAGCTTCTTTTTTAAAAATCGGCGCTTGTATAACCGACGAAGCTGGATACATTGGTGATCCCACATTACCGCTGGGCGCTATTGGCGAAACAAACTCTCGGAAATTTTCACGAATCAACAACCGTAGTTCTCGATCTAACTTCGGCGACTCAAACAGGGGTTGTAGATTTGGAATGACCTTAGAAAATAAATCATGTTATATATTATAAACAGAAAAATACGTTTAAAAAAAAATTTTAACTTACTTGTTTCTCTAAGATCTTGTTTAGTGAATTGTACACCCCCATGCGTATTTTATCCTCATGTTTTAAACAAAAATTTTTCATTATGCGACACAAAAAGTCCAATAATGTACTGCTAACACTGGGATGATTACGTATCGAATGATACATCACCAATATACCAGGCTCGATATTCATTATATTATCTTTAATAGGATCAAAGAATAACCAATCGTAAAATAACGATAATTTGGCGTTAGCAGATGCTATTGTATTTGTACATGACGATATCAGCCAACCGATAATAGCCCATCTTGGTATAATGTCCGAACACAACATATCATTTGTTGGATGTATGACATTAATTATGAAACGTATTAAATCCGAACGCAAAGAGTGTGATTCGGGTGTTGCGAAATATTTATCCTGAAACCAATCTTGATAACGTTTTTGATTGCCAAATTTTACCGACGATGCTAGAAAATGAAGTTTACGTTCAACTTCTGGCGTTAGACGACATTGTAGGAAACGTCGACTAGTTCGTATTTGTAAAAGGTGCCAAATGCCATTGAATGTAGGATGAAGACTTTTGGGGTTATTTAAAATATCGCGCCATAATTGTTCGAATTCTGGTATGCGAGCGACATTTTGAAGCAAACTATATGGAGGAAAAAAATGTTATTGGTTTTTTTTGCGAAAATCTAGTTTTTTGTTAAAAAAACAACGTTTTTTTTTAATTTATTATTAAAAACGGAATTATTTTATGTTTTTTTTAGGAAACATTGTTTTAGTGAAACGATTTATAGTAAAAAAAACAACTCATCTATGTAATATATATATAAAAATAAGTTATCCTATGTTCGTGATTTTACAACACGAGAACAACTCAAACGAGTACATGGGTTGGAAAGTTCTACTTTCACGGTTGGTTTATAAAAAAAAAACTCCCGATAGGTAGCACTGTTGTCGTTATATTTAAATGTGTTTATTGATGGTAGATAGCGCTGGGATCAAGTTATTTACAAAATTCTCCAGTATTTAATTTTTTTATTTTTATGTATTTAGAAAATCCCGAGCAACGCCGGGACTAACAGCTAGTTTTTTATTAATTATATTATTAAAAAAGCATTACAAATAAAAGCAATGCATAAATTTCGGAACCATTGTGCAGTGAATACAATTACCATGCTATAATGAACTCAAAGCATTATCTACAGAAAAGTTATGAAGTTTATAAAGCTATTCCATTTAGTGTTGCTTGCAATACTGCGTTTATGAAGTCAGCCATACAATCAAAGATGTTTTCAATTAAATTTTTGTTAAAGGTCCGTAGTTTTTCACGATTTTAAAAGCAGTTCTGCTAAAGATAAGTATGAAGAATATAAAAAGAAGTTTTTTTCATTTAAAAATTTGTTCGGTTTTAATTTTACTCGAATTCAATGTTCAGAAAATGTCTAATAGTTGTGTTGAAAAAGAAAAATATAATAACAAACAAGTTAGAGTGCTATATTCGGCTGAATCTTTGATACCCACCACCGACAGTTCGAATATTTCAGGAGTGGGCTCTATATGATATATACATATATATTATTAATTAAGCTGTATAAAAGCAGACATCAGCATTAAAATTGGTTGCGGTTTAGACCTATATTAAATTATTGACCGACAATCAGAAAGGTTTATGCTTTTCTTTTTAGAAATTTTAAATAGCTTGAATAAAATATAATGATCTGTTTCCGAGAGTATGATTTATATGGGGTTTATTGTAAATTATGGACCGATCTTCACGAAATTTGACAGTGTGACTTCTGATATCATTCCGTATATTATTTCACCATTTATGTTAGTTTATTTTAACAATATTATCAAATTTTTAGGGCGATGGATCAACATTTTGATGCATATCTCTTATCCTACTGAACCGATTTGGCTGGATTTCTATCCGAAACTGTTTAGGATAACTAAAAGCAATTTGACACAAACTTTAATCTTTTCTTTTGAGAGTGTGCGTGTTTTCAACAGACGGACAGAGGGTAAGACAGACTGACATGGCTAAATTGACTTAGAATTGCTCAATGAGCCAGAATATATCGCTCCTTTATTGCAACATAGTCATATGTAAAAAACTCAAAAATTTTAGGCTACTTAAGCAAAAGTGTTCCTTCATAGTTTATTTATCGGATAAGTTCTATAAATCGAAATGAAGTGGATTTAAAACCGAACAAATTTTGAAAACGAGCCTTTAAAGAAAGTTCATAAAAATATTCATTTTTATTAATTTCATACTTTGAGTAGGTATCAATTATATTTACAAGAACAGCTCTTAAAAACAGGAAAAACTACAGTAATTTTGTCAATAATTAAATTAAAAATCTTTTTTGATTTTCATTCCACTTCCTTTCGATTTGAAGAACATGCCCGTTTATGTAAAAAAATAATAATTATGTATATCTGAAACTGAACCGAAGTTATAGCAGAACATAATTTATGAAATCTGTATACAAGGGTACATTTTGAAAACTTTAATCGCATTTTGCCAAGTTTGATTTTTTTTTTTTGAGATAGGTATGACTATGTTGATATAAGGAAGCGATATATACTTTATGGGGTCTTAAATATACATATAATAAAAAAGTTTCACACGGAATGACAAATACATTTACCACTGTTGGTGGTGGAGGATATAAAAAGTTTTTTTTTATATTGAAATGAAATTTTTAGAAAATAAAACATTGAAAAATGTTTATTTTCGCAAAAAAATCGTAAAAATTCGTTTTTGAAAAAAACATTTTAAAAAATTTTTTATGAAGCACTTTTTAAAGAGTAAAAAGGTATTTTAGCTTTAAACGTTTTTGAAATATAAGACAAATATTCGGTGAATTTAAAGAAAGAATAATGAAGTTATAGAAAAAACTACTATTATAGCAAAAAAGGAATACTGATTAAAAAAAAACATATTTTAAAATCATTTTTAACGTGTTTCCTTTAAAAGCGTATTGCTGTGTAATACGTTTTTGGCCCAAATGGCTTTGTATTACAATATGGATTAATAAATATGTAAATAAATAATTTATTTTTCTTTAAAATAGATATTGGCATTATATGCATGCAAGCAGTTGATAATGTGGCACTTAAGGGATAACCCTTTTAGACTGGAATGTCAATAAAATTATGTTTAGCACGTTAAGGTTGCTCCTAAAATATTGCGTAAACCCATTAGCGCCTAATTAAAGATTGTTAGCATTTTCGAAAAATATTCCAGTTTTTTCAATTTTTATTTATGTAATTATTTGTGTATGTTCCTAAATGGTATCATTGGGCGCTAATGAGTTAAATGAAATAAAATGTACTCACCGTACAAAATCTCGCCCCAAAGGTATTATATCTAAAAAACGATCACGTATCAATGATAAGACAAATTTAACTTCTTTATGCCTCAATGCCGTCAGTGCTGGACTAGCATGATCCTCGATTAGACGTACATAACTATACACTACCGTCTGTATGAGAAATGATTGCGATTCCAGCCATGGTCGATATTCTATGAATATATCCAAAAGGCTTTCAACTAAAAAAAGGTTTCTAGGTGAAACATCACCACCACCAGCCTGACGCAAGCAGTTCCATATAATGTTTTCAACATTGAGAACTTGATGTTTTACCAACTCTCGTAATAGCCAAATAAGTTGACGTCTGGCCACGTCAGTGAGTTTATTATACTTTTCAGCCACTAACATGGTTAAATTAGTGACAACCATATTCATACCATCACGGGCAACCAAGGTAAGATCACGGTAACTTTTTGGTGCCATATTTGGATCGGATAGCATGATGTAAAGAAAACCTATGGATATTTCTTCATGTTGTTTTTCTTTACAAACAAGCTGGGACAGTTTATCGTGCATATCCTTGTCATTGAGGCCATTGATCTGCTGTTGCAAACTAATTAAAGCTCGCTCAAAACGCTTAAACAAGTAATAATAAAAATAATTAAAATACAAATGTTTTATGTTGATTTTGTAAAGGAAACAATCCTACCTCTTCCAAATCATCTTTAACATCAACGGCAGTGCTTAGAAATAATTTCGAAATATATTGAATTTTTTGTGTAGATTCCATTTGTTGTTGCTGTATTTAACAACGGTTCTACGTCCCGAAAAAGTCCTACAATTTGATGTATACAATGTGTCCAAAAACAATTGAGAATCTTCTGCTGGTTGCCAGTAGTGCTACAAGAACACTACAATCATACACACACTTGCTCGTTCGCTTACACGCACACACAGTTAAATGAATTTGTTAAGTGTGCAATGTTTACATTCACCTTTTCTTAACTACTTAATTTTTTTACGTATACTGTTAACTTTGCCAATATTTAAGCATGTTTCTAGAGTTAATAAAATATTAAATAATATGTGTATTTGTTGTAGTGGCTCCCTTAAATTATGTGAAATTTTTTGTGAAAATTGGAGTAAAAAAAAACTCAAGACTTAAAAGAATTCACTTCGTTGTGCTGCTTCTTTTTCAGCAACAAATGAGCAACTGCGGTGAATTGATAAACTTATTAAAACGTTGCCGTATGTTATTGACATTTAGCCTCATTTTAAATCTTCTCTAACAGGGCTTCCAATTTTTACAGGCAACATTTGAATACCAAAGAAAAACTAGTAAAATTCTTTTTTTTTTCTTTAATAAAAATTTTTTCTAGAATTTACAGTTTTTTGTCGTTTTCCCGATTTTAGCAATTGTTTTAAACTTTTTCTTAAAATATCTGTATCTGTTAATATTTTTTATGTAAACTTTTTCTTCACCAGACAATTTTTTGGCATAAACAACGTCAAACTTCATATAAAAAAAATTTTGACAAAAATTTTAGAGTTTTTTATATATATTGACGTTTGGTATAAAAAATTGCATTATCTTTCTTTTAAACGTTTAATTGTGCTAAGTTTTGGCTATTGTAATTTTTTTATTGTGCTTCTTTTACATATTTTCCATTTTCAATTTTTTTGAAATTAAGTAATTTTTATTTTTTTTTTAATTAAATTTAAATTTAAACCGGGGACTTAAAATAATTATTCATTTTTCAGAAATAAATGTTACAGGAAAATTCCATTTATTTGTATTAAGGAATTTTTAACTATTATCAGTACATACAGCCATGTTCTGGAAGTCGAAATCATGTAAAATTAAAATCGAGTATGTTTTGAAAATTATACTATGTTAAATTTTTTTTTAAAATATTTACTTTTATAACATGGGCTTGTTTCACTAACTGCCTGTTTTTATAAAATGAAGTGAGAAATTGTATTAAAAACAAAAACAAATTGTTTGATATTTTGCTTGTAGAGAGCAGTTGTTGAGTGCGGTGCTTTTGCAACTCTCGGATAAAGATATATGAAGCAAGAAATCGGAAAATGACAACAATTGCAAATTATAAGAATTGGAAAACAATTATAATTGAATATAAAAATTTTCGGAACAAATCTCGTTTACCGACGCAGCTCCAAATATAATAAAAAGTACGTAGAGTGATAGAAAATGGAAAAATAAGAAGAATTTTTGAGTTATGGACCTCTAAAGTTTTCATATACATATGCGATTTTCCACTAAATTTCTGTACGTATATGGCCAATATGGGTATTATATTAAAGCTCTTGAATAAATCTTTCTGATTATAAAAAGTTCATATCAAAATGTTTAACTCCCATTACAGTTTTTACAAAATTATAAAAATAATTTTTTTTACAAAATGTTACATCAAAATATTATGGATGTGCACTAGATTAATACTTGTGTGGGTTATTCCAGTAAAAATGTAGAAAAAAATTTATTAAATAACAAACACCAGCTTCGCTAACTAAAGCTTCTCTGGATAGGCAAGGATTTTCTCCTCTGTGGCATAACAAACAACGGCTTTGCGAACTAAAAGTTTTCTCCATAGTAATTATTATGCTTTCTAAAAACTCTTGTATTTTCGAAAAATTCATAACCGCTTCTTAATGGGTTAAGCATTTTTAAATAAATTTTGTATTTTCAGAAAGATCTATTCAAGAGATACATATATACGTTCAGAAATGTAGTGGTAAATAGCAAAATTATATGAATTATATGGCGTTTGCGCCACTTTTTTAACTTTATATTTTTTTCTTATTTTTCAAATTTATATCATCCTAGGTACTTTTTTTTATTTGAAGCTGTGTCGGTAAACTAGATTTAAGCAAAGTTTTCTAAATCCTATAATATCACATACAATATGATAGGTATAAAACAAAATAAATATTATTTTTTTTGTGTAGTTTTTAAAATGACACGCAATACAGATGTTGCGTTTTTTGTGTCATCGTCTGTGGTAAAAACTGAAACATAAATAGTAACACATGTTTCGACAAATGTTGCCTGGTCTGTGGACACCTTTGTCCCCTTTTACAATGTGTATGACAGAAGGCAGACAGATGAATTTGTTGGTAAGGGGCGACGCTGTATGTGACACACTTACTTTTTTCCTCACTCGCCAACAAACTTTGTCTGTCTGCCTTCTGTCTGCTACATTGTAAAAGGGTACTTTATAATATCGAATTCTTTGACAATTCCGTACAATACGGCAACAACACATTGGTTTATTATTTAGCAATATCTTAACGATACGGCAACAACACATCGGTTTATTTTATTATTTAGCAACCAGTGAAGCATTTTCTGTGTTTTAGTAAATAATTTTTTTAAAATACATAACGTCATTATAAATCAAATATTTTAAAATGCCTTACGCTAATCAGCCATCTGTTGCTATCACTGAACTAACCGATGATAATGTAAAATTTGTATTAGAAGATACTGAACTTAGCGTGGCCAATAGTTTACGGCGTGTTTTTATTGCTGAGACACCAACTTTGGCTATAGATTGGGTACAGTTAGAAGCAAATTCAACTGTATTGTCCGACGAATTTTTAGCGCATCGTATTGGTTTAATACCATTGATATCGGATGAAGTTGTGGAACGTTTGCAGTATACTAGAGATTGTATTTGTTTAGATTTCTGTCCCGAATGCAGTGTAGAGTTTACGTTAGATGTTAAATGCACGGAAGAATCGACCAGACATGTTACGACCGCTGATTTAAAATCAAGCAATGCAAAAGTTTTACCAGTTACCTCAAGGCATCAGAATGATGAAGATAATGAGTATGGCGAAAGTACGGATGAAATTTTAATTATTAAATTACGTAAAGGACAGGAACTAAAATTGCGCGCTTATGCGAAAAAAGGTTTTGGTAAGGAACACGCAAAGTGGAACCCTACAGCTGGTGTATGTTTCGAATATGACCCCGATAACTCTATGAGACATACTTTGTATCCAAAACCCGATGAATGGCCTAAGAGTGAGCATACCGAATTAGATGATGACCAATATGAAGCTCCCTACAAATGGGACGCCAAACCTAACAAATTTTTCTTTAATGTTGAATCTGCCGGTGCCCTTAAGCCTGAAAATATTGTTATCATGGGAGTACAAGTTTTAAAAAATAAATTGTCAAATTTACAGACGCAACTCAGTCATGAGAATCAAAATGATGCTTTAGCTGTTTAAGAAGAATTTTATTATTATATATATTTTGAAATGGGTAATTTTTCATAATAAATGCAAAGCCTAATCTTTAAACAAATTTTGTATATCGATGCCACCTATTTTTGTGCCTGTCTTTTCATTTTTGTAATCAGGATTTTTACTTTGTTTAGATGAGGCTTCTTTAGCTTCGGTGAAAGCTTCAGTTAGTGATAGCCTAGAGTCTTCTGGTACATCGGCACTTTCTTGTACTACTTCTTGGCTTTCAGCTTTAATTTGTTGCCTTTGTTGTTGCAACAATTCCATGGAAGTTTCAAAAATCTTTTCTTCATGCAAAGCACCTTGCTGTTTTAGACCTTGATAAATTTTAATGAATTGTTGCGCTTGTGTTTCACGTTTCTTATCTAACAAACTTATCATCTCTTGATGCTTTACAGATTTGTAAAATTTCCTAAAAGCAATTCAACGTTAATATTATCTTAATTTTGAAACGAACTTGTTAAATAAACTTACGCTCTGGCTACATCTTCATTATAAAATATATTTCTAATAGGTATATTTGTTGGAGCAGGTCTATCAAATCGTGGCTCTACTCTAGGTGGAAATACTTCATATATATCATACCAGATAGGTTTATCCTCCGGTTTCATAGCACCCGAACGCAGCAGACCGGTTACTCTATTGAAAAATTATTTTTCTTATTATTCAGATAGTTTTTTTTTTAAAAATAATGGTTCTTACCTGTTAAAAATAGTTCCTATTTTTTCCAATCTACTCTGAGCCATGATTTTTTATACAAATTTTATTTAAAGGCTTTTAAAATTATAACAGGTTACGAAATATGAAATTTCCCTAATTTTTTTGTTTTACCAAAGAAGTCAGTGATGAGCAAGATGAGTGTTTATATTAACAGCTGTTTAAAAATGATATCGATCAGGGCAAAATGTATTAACAAAGTGACCTCAGTACTACACAATGAAACAATAGAAAAACAACAGGCATTTTGTTGCTAGAATTAAGACGGCAAATGTCAAAAAGCCTTTATAAAAAATGTAAATAAGCAAAAAAAAAAAATAACGCCAAACGTCACACACGAAGAAAATCACTGCAAACAACTGCGCTTGTGAGGTCACTTTATTAGTACATTCTGGATCAGGGTTGTGAGATTTTTTTGAGCTCCATCGCCAAGGAGAATTTAAAAAGGTAAGTGCAACTCTACAACTACAAAAAGCCCCATGTATATTTTTTGCAATTTAATATGCGTCTGTCAAAAATGCTGGCAAGGCAAAATTGGATGTAAAACAAAATTAGAAATTTGTTTGGGTTATAAAAGAAATGATTAAATTCACTATAATTGTTCGCAGTTTTTCTAAGAAATTGTTTCGGTTATCTTAGCGCAAAACCAAGGCGAATTCACAACAGGTAAGTGCAACTCTACAACTACAAAAAGCCCCATGTATTTTGTTTTTGCAATTTAAGGTTAGCTGTCAAAATTTTTTTATTACAAATTAAAATTATCACTTTTTTATATAAGAAATTATTAAATTCACTTCAATCATTCGCAGTTTTGAAATTTTTTTAATAAAAAAATAATATTTTTAGCACTTTTCAATCAACTTCTTTTCAAAACAAAAACATATTTTGACGTTGCACCATTTTTTTTAATTCGCCGTGGAAACAGCTGATGAACGGCTGACGAGATGAGCTTACCTGTTTGAATTCGCCTTTCTCAAAACAAAAACAAAATTATATTTTGACGTTTCCCTATTTTTTTTTAATTCGCCGTGGATACAGCTGATGAATGGCTGACGAGTTGAGTTTACCTTTTTAAATTCACCTTGTCCATCGCCAAATTGGATGTCAGAAATCGCCAAACGTCAATTTTGTTGTTTTCGAAACTTTTTTTTTAAATTAAATTTTGCATACAAAAAAAGCTAGTATAATATTTCAGTCAAAAAACATTTACATGTTAAACAAAATTTACGCTACGTCTATAACTGACATGTTAAAACGTTGTTAAAACATTTGCATTAAAAGCCCTAGCAGGACAGTGACCCCCCAATAGAACCCTTGTGCTCCCGCGTCCAATCTGGGCCATATTGCCCGAGGCACCCTGCAATCCGATCTGTTTCTCCAGGATCGGTTAACGTCATCAAGGATTTTTTCCCGTATCACCCCATAATATTAGCATAGAGGGCTTTACCCCCTGTCCCTCAACACCAAGTCCACCTCATTCCCATCAACCATGCAGTGTCCAGGTACCCAACACAGCTTTACATTGATGGCCTCCATGAGATCCCTAAGAGCATTTCTACACCGAGCTACTAAGCGCCGCCTGACTATCGACGTAAATTGTCACCACAGATCCACCCACGATTCGATCCAGTATCACTTCCGTCGCCCTCCAGATCGCTAGGATCTCAGCCTGGAAGACACTGCACTCATTGGGGAGTCCGAATGACCTTTTCACTTCGGTGTCCGCGATATATACACCGGCACCAGTGCCGGTTTCCATCTTGAATCCCTTCGTAAATACTGCCCACCCCTCAAACAGTCCATTGGATCTACGGCAAATTTCCATATCCGAGAACTCCACTGGTGGTGTTACACCAGAGTCCAGGGTCATAGTTCTATGATCCGAAATTTATTTATTTATTATTTTATTTATTAATATCAATACAAAGAAAGCCTCCAAGGCCAATTATTCCCTCGAGAATAATAACCTGATCAAGCAGACCCACCACGTACAAAATTCTCGTGTGATCATCACGCCTAGGACTAACTAAGGATGACTCGTAAAGTCTAAGTTGGTACCTAGTATTTGACGTCCTATACGTAATTACTAGTTTTATTAAAAAATTATTTTAGTATTGGGCAAAATCTTTCATTTATGTGAATCTTTCATTCTGCTTCAGAAAGGTTAAGTGAATTAATTCTTTCTTTTCTTTCACCTTTCTGAATTGCACACAGCTTTCAGAATGAAGTGTCTATCTCTTTTTCGGAAAGTTTAAAATTATGTAATATAACTAAATATTTAGATTTAGTATGTTAATGTATGTAAAAATTCAGATTGGTTTTTAAAAATACCATTCGTCAAAAATGGTAATTAACTTGCCGAGTTTGAAAGGGGTCTAAGCAAAAAAATCTCGTTTCGAAAAATCTTCAAATATATCAAACAACTTAAAATTTATTTTTTTTAACAATATTTGTTCGATTGTTATAAAAAAAAAACATTAAGTCAGTGTTGCCTGACTTAAAAGAGTAAGTGCTAAATCGCAAAAAAAAAGTTCTAGATTTATATAAAAACATTTTTTTATTTAAATAATTATATTAAATTTTAGGAGAGAAGGGAAAAGAGAGTTTCTTTCTCTTTCCCTCTCCTAAAAACTCATGGCTTTACGACTCAAACTTGACATGTGTGAACCATCACTTAAAGCTCATGACTTGACTAGTCAAACTTGACGTGTGTGAACCGGCACTAATTTCGGAACAAAAAATCGTCAAATCTGGCAGCTCTCTGGTGCCCATTTACAAGATCCGATTTTTGTCGTTGCAAATATTGTCGTTTCTTCGCTGAAGAATATTAAAAAAATTACAATGTTTATCTGTATTTAAACATTAAATTGAAAATGTTAACATGCTGTTTAAATTGTTTAAATAAAAAAATGTTTTTATATAAATCTAGAACTTTTTTTTGCGATTTAGCACTTACTCTTTTAAGTCAGGCAACACTGACAGAGAAATAAACAAAAGCACGTTCAAGGTACATATATTTATAAATATACCTTGGGCACGTTGTTGGTTCTTTTTTTGGAATTGTTTTCAAATTTATAATGGGAGCTTTGGCTGAAGTAAACTTTTTAATATATGTTAATAAGAACTTAAATTTATACTTACTTGATACCACAGGTTGCTGGTGATGAAAACAACGGTGAGGGTTCCCGTACATTTGTCTTTTTGGACGAAGGCCACACACTAGGAAATGCTTTAAAAACAATAATTAGCCGTAATCCTGATGTGGATTTTTGCGGCTACACCATTCCACATCCTACAGAGAATAAACTGCACTTTCGTATACAATCTAGTCAAGGAAGAGCAATTGATATTTTAAAACGCGGCCTGGAGGATTTAGAGCAAATCTGTGATCACACTATCGAGACTTTTGAAAGTGAAGTTAAATTGTTTACTGAGAAAAATAAAGTGCATGCTACATAAACAAAAATAAATGCTTTTAACTCCATACGTATGTATGTATATAGTACTTGATAAATAATTTTTTATTGAAACTAGAAAGTTTTTCACACAGCATTACGGGATTTTTTCGGATCATAATTGGGTTTACGTAGATGATGATAATTTGGTAAAACTTTGCGCAAGAAATCGATTTGTAAAGTTTGAGACTTGAACAAAAACAATAAAATTATTACAACGCTCTAATAAAATTGAAATAATAAAAACTCACAGTATGTTTGTCTATTGCTTCCCTCTGCATGCAATCTCTTCCATATATAACGGCATTTTCAGGCAATTGCTGTTTGCATTGCAAGCGAACTCCGGCACCAACAATACAACCACTACTAACGCTTACATCGGGGCCCACATAACATTTACATTCAAATACATTTTTATCACCAATACGATTAGCCTCCACGGTACAACCCACTTCAAATACATTATTTGATCCAATAGTTAAAGGGCCAGCAGCTACACCACTTGCAGCGGCAACTTTTCCACTTTCAGACAAACGATATACTATGGTTGCGTATTCCTCAACTATACAATTTTCCCCTAGAACTATGGGTCCGGCTTCTGCTATTATACTGGCACTGGGATGTATGACACATCCAGCTGATAAGGTAATGTCACCACGTAATGAACTGTCTTCGCAAACAATCGACTTGGTCATAATTTTCACATCGTTTCTGAAAATATAAAATATTTGTATAATGTTTTTTTTTTAATTGTAAAAAAAAGCATTTACTCGCTGTCTACAGAAGGCATTTTCCAATTTATTTGGATTTTTTGATGAAGTACAATTTTATTTTTGTTTTACTTAAAAATGGTAAAGCTATCGATAACTTTACAGGTGTTGTAAAATTGTTTTTATAGCTACGATAGAGCTGCCAGTTTTCTTTTATAATAACCAGGGTTTAAGAAACTGCAGTCGGTTTTTGAGTTTATTTGGCACCGACTGTTTATATTTAATGAATCGGAAGTAAAATCAACAGGGGTTTCTGCCAATGACAAAATAAGAAGTGGAAGAAATGGCAGTTTTTCTACATTGACTGCATATTTTTTTAACGCTGATAATAACATTGAATTATATTCTACACCATGTCAGAATTAAATAAATCTAGAAGGGAAAATAATGAACGAATACAAAAACAAAATACATATATATGTACATATTTTGCAATCGTGAGCAAATAACCTTAAATTTGAGTACCTAAACAAACCAATAAGTGGGCGGGCTAGTTTTTTCCCCCTTTAAAGGCTGAACTTGCACTTTACGGGGCGTACGAAAAAACCATAATTAAAATTTAAGGGGGCTGAGATCCGTGGGGACTTTAATTAACCTAGAGAGGAAAATAATATGCGAATACAAAAACAAAATACATATTTGCAATCGTGAGCAAATTACCTTTAATTTGAGTACCCACACATTCCACTAAGTGGGGGGGCAGTTTTTTGGATCCAGGGGCGCCACGGGCCTCAGCCCCCTTAAATTTTAATTTTGGTTTTTTTTGTTTTTAATTTCAGAGGGGGTTCAAATTTTTTTCTTATTTTTTTTTCGTACGCCCCGTAAACTGCACTTTAGCCCCTTTACATTTTGGTTTTTAAATTCTGAATCGGGTGGCATTTTATTTTCGTGTGCCTGCATTTCTGCCAATTTAATTGCTACATATTTCAATTTCACAAAATGTTAAAAAATAATGATTCACATGGTATCAAAGACTTTACTAGAATTTGAAATTTGCCCTAATAGGCCAGAAATATTAAACTTTTTTTTAATTCTAGTTTTACCCAAGTTAATATAAAAACCAATTTATAATCAGGGGTGTGCTGGAAATCGCAAACGCAAAACGCAAGAATTTGGAAGTTGTTTTTAATAAACTTTAAACCTAATTCTTATAATTTTTGGTTTAAAATCCTGTTTAATAGGAAAATATTTGTTAAATATTTGTCATAAAATTCTTTTATTTCAAAAATCTTATTTAAAAACGACTTTTAAAATTCTTGCGTTTTACGTTTTCGATTTCCAGCACACCCCTGAATATCTAACTAGTTATTTTTAAACTTTTCTCTAAGAAATATATAGTATTGTTGCTTATTATATTTGTTTATTTATGCTGAGCCTCCACGTAGCAATTTTTTTGCTAAGCACAAGCAAGAACGTTGGCAGAACAATTGCTTAGTCTGCTTTCACACGTTTCATCTTTTGATGCTCAACTCTTATGTTTTTAGGTCGAAAGATGAAAGGGGGTTAGTACGGAGATGCCTGTACTCGGTCAGTACGCTTTATGTTTTTATTCGTTGGTATATGCACAACGATGGCTGCATGTAATTTTTTTCTTTTCTTTTTCTCTTTGATTAGCTGTTAATAAAATTGTTGGTGTTTTGAACCGAAAAAAGTTGAAACCGATTGCTGCGTGTGATTATATTGGCATCTTTAAAAGGGAATTGAAAAGAAGTTGAGCATCAAAAGATGAAACGTGTAAATTTAGACTTATATTGTGTTGCTGGAGATACTTATAAAAATTTAAACAACATGGCCTTTAAAATTCACTTTCCAGTGAGTGTTTCAATTTACGTCCAAGAAAACAGCTGATTTCAATGCAAAAGCAAATTTTTCGTTTTTCATTATAAATTGTTTTCTTATGACTTCTTGACAGGAAATTGCTCAAAATTTGCGTGCAGCCCAAGTCACAGCTTTCAATTTTTGGAAATTTTGACAGACAGTATATGTAAAAGACTATCAAGAAAAACTTGAGCGTGTAACTGCAATGTTAAACAATTCGCAAAGATTTATTTCGAAGCTTGGCAACCATGAAATTCTGTTTTAGTTTGCAATTCTTTTTATTGTGTCAGAAGTGGAAGCCGCGTACAAAAAGAAAATAATTAAATTCGCAAAATAAAAAATAAAAACTATAACAACGAACGCAAAATAAAAGTTAACAAAAAACAGTTTATAAAAATTGGTGCAGAAAAATGTATAAAAAAACAATAACGTGTATAAAATAGAATTTGCGATATAAAACAAGTTTGTTATAAAGTGTAAAAAAAGATAGAGCGAAAAAAACATATTGCCTAACAAAAACAAATACTTTGTTAAAAAAGCGTGAGCATTTGGTAAAAGAAGCGCTAACGTCACTGCAAAGGGCGCTTGCAGTTTTATTTTACAGCATGTTCCTATATTGACTATTTAAACTATAAAATTTTTAATTAATTAAAAGGTAAGTGTTCTACATACATACATAGTAAAACATCATTTATTACATTTAATTTGATAAATAAAATTGAGACGAAATTTATAAAAAAGCAAACAATTGCACTAGATGTGTACATAGGTAGTACTATCGAATATCGATAGGTTTGTATCAATATCGATACTATTGAAAATTTTAAAAGAATACAAATAAAAAAGGGTAGATGGATGTAGTTGTGGGTCTCAGACGAACAGTTTTTTAAGCAGTACATGTACAAGGCGAATCCAACTACAGGTTTCAAAACGCCATCCGATTTCGACAGTTGGAGCCTATTTGTTTTGATTTGTTAGTGTTTTGCTAAAGGCCATTTTACACGGTAATACAATGTATTGCGATTTTGTAGAATCAAAATAATATGAAATTCTCTCCGTGTTTAAAAGAAAATAAAAAAAAAGTCTTGGGCTTAAGTACAGTTTACCGACGCAGCTCCAAATAAAAAAAAAAGTACATAGGGTGATAGAAAATTGAAAAATAAGAAGAAAAAATAAAATGGCAAAATTCTCGGAAACGCATAGTTTCCGAGTTATGGACCTCGGAAGTTTTCATATGAATTTGCGATTTCCCATTACATTTCTGAACATATATGGTCAATATTGGTATCATTTGAAAGCTTTTGAATAGATCTTTCTGGATATAAACATTTTATTTAAAAATTCTTAATCCATTAAGGAGCGGCGATGAATTTACGAAAAAACAAAATTTTTTAGTAAGCATAAAAACCAATATATGTATTTATGTTTTAAATTTGTTTTTTAATTCACTATGCAGAAAAGCATTAGTAAGCGAAGCCGGTGTTTGTTATACCATAGAGGAGAAAATCTGTTCATCCGGCCGAAGGCCGGCTATGCGAAGAAGCTTTATTTAGCGAAGCCGGTGTTTGTTATACCATAGAGGAGAAAATCCTTGCGCCCGGCCGAAGGCCGGCTATGTGGAGAAGCTTTATTTAGCGAAGCCGGTGTTTATTATACCATAGAGGAGAAAATCCTTGCGCCCGGCCGAAGGCCGGCTATGTGGAGAAGCTTTATTTAGCGAAGCTGGGATTTTTTTGATAAAATTTTTATTACCTAGTGCACCTCCGTAACATTTTGATATAAAATTTTGTAAAAACTGTATTAGGAGCTAAAGAGTTAAAAAGTTTTAAAAAAATTTTGCATATCCAGAAAGATATGTTCAAAAGCTTTCAAATGATACCAATATTGGCCATATACGTATAGAAATGTAATGGGAAATCGCAAATTCATATGAAAACTTCCGAGGTCCATAACTCGGAAACTATGCGTTTCCGAGAATTTTGCCATTTTATTTTTTCTTCTTATTTTTCAATTTTCTATCACCCTATGTACTTTTTTTTTTATTTGGAGCTGCGTCGGTAAACTGGACTTGTTCCAAGTCTTGTAAGTATATTTCATGTTTACACGGATGGTACACAGGAGCATATAGACGACATGTTTTTTACATCTGACTTGTCAACTTTGCATGTCACATGTAATTTTGACCCACAAAATTGCTGTTTTACATAAGGTTTATAATATTCGGTCACAAACGTACATGTAATTTGCTTCTGACATTTTGGGAGTTTACACGGTGTCTTTCCAGACATGTCTGTTTTTGACATTCTCTTTTGAACATGCTACCAACAACATCTTGTCCAAGGTATATTTATAGCAGGTAGTCTCGGAAAGCCAGCTGTTTATTTTTTATTTGCTTGTTTTGCGATACGAACTGTCAAATGTTGTATAGCAAACAAGTAAACAAGTTTTTTGTCTTTATCTTTTGTCTTTTTTGTCTCTTATCAGCCCCTTTGCTTTTTGACAGTTTGTATCGCATAACAACAATAAAAAGCCCTGTTGTTTGTTTTATTGTACAATTGTTGTAATCTCGCGGCTACCTGCTATAAATATACCTTGATCTTGTCCAAGGCGAATTCAAACAGGTAAACTCATCTCGTCAGCCGTTCATCAGCTGTTTCCACGGCGAATTAAAAACTATGGTCAAACGTCAAAATATGATTTTGTTTTGAGAAGAAGTTGAATGAAAAGTGTTAAAAATATTATAATAAAAAAATTTCAAAACTGCGAATGATTGAAGTGAATTTATTAATTTCTTTTATAAAAAAGTGATAATTTTAATTTGCAATAAAAAAATTTTGACAACCAACCAGAAAATTGTATAAACAAAATACATGGGGCTTTTTGTAGTTGTAGAGATGAGTTTACCTGTTTGAATTCGCCTTGATCTTGTCTTTTCACGATGTCTTTCCAAACATGTCTGTTTTCATGTATAATAGTCTATTACATGTATACATACAAACCCCTCTTTCTTCTCTACACCAATGGCCTACAAACAAAACAAACATGTTTGTTAGACATGTATGGAAAGACACCGTGTAAACTTCCTCATTGTTTTTGTTTTTTTTCGCATAGTTATTGCAGAAACCAAAGTAGTTCTCGGTTTCAAAATAGCGTGCAGTCGCCACAAAAATTTTTATTTGCCATCTTAAAATTTTTTTTCTTTAAATTCGAAGATGCCAATTTTGAATATACAGCCATGTCACAGAGTACAATTTTGTTCGGAAACGGAATTAATTCCGAAATTTGGTGCTTCAGAAAATTAAGAAAACATTCTTCGGAATGAAACCATTTTTGTTTTCATGAACGAAATGGGAGTTTCTGTATCTGAAAGGCCAAAAAACTAACAACCTACACTTTCTTTCAATAAACAAATATGTTTTCTTCTATTCTGAACGGAATTGGTTTATCTCGATAATACAAGAATTCCCAATATTAATATTTTTTATATGCACAAAATTTTAGGAAATCCCAGCAAGATTTTTTTAATGAATCTAACGAAATTTTCAATAAGTATCCAAATCTTTATTCTAATAGCTATTTATTAGATATTTCCAATGAACTTATTATTCTACATTCAATCCCAGCAAGTGCCATCTACATATATCCAAAGAATAAACGTTTGACTTGAAAATGAGTGCGGTTGAATTATTAATAAGCCTTAGTATGTGCAATATTTATGTATATACATATGTGTTATATGAATCAAAATTCTATTCGATAATTTTTGACGAAAACACAGATTTCCTTATCTTAAAGATATTTCAACATACAACAAAAAGTTGTTTGGAAAGCATTTATTGGCTTTGTTGTAAACGCATTTGAAGAGGCTTCAAAGAATATTGATACTGAAGTTGATGTGTCAATTGATGCGATGGCACTATCATCAATAGTTCTAAAAGCTTTGACAAATTTTAGTCTTGACCTAAAAAATTGTGTAGGAAATGGAACAGATGGGTGTGCTCCGATGTCAGCAGAAATTGGAGCTGTTATAAAATTCTGGCCAAATGCAAAACCAACGCCTTGCAACAAAGTGCCATACAATAAGTTGTATCATTTGTTGTACATCATATAGTAGAAGCTTTGGAAAAAATATCTGAGTGTAAAGGTAGAGATACTTCATCAAAAGCATTATATTAAGGAACTCGCTTAGTACTTCTGAACAGGGTTGCCAATTTAGCGCCTTTGGCGCTATATTAAGCGCTTTTTAACTGTCGAAAAGGCGCATATTTTTCCCTTAGCGCTTTTTTTTAAAAGGGCGCTAAATAAGCGCTTTTATAGATACCCAACATTTTTGTACTTTTATTTGAATACATTAAAATCAAGACACATTAATCCAAAATTTGTTTCCGTTTTTTAAATACTTTGAAATGCATTCTATTGCACGGAAAGATGTATATTTTCTAAAAAAAATTGATTTCTTTTCTTAAAGCAAGAAAATCCAAAAAAATATTTCCTGATTTTAACTTATTTTGTTTGAAACTTTCTTAAATAAAAAATATTTTCTCATGATCAAAAAATTCATGTTTTTGGTAGGTATGTATATGTATGATCAAAAATTTCTTATAACAAGAATACAAAAGTAGCTTATTTTTATTAAAAACTTGGCTTGATTTAATTAATTTTTATTTGGAAAGACATGTTAGGCAAATCTATCAAAAGTTTCTTATTTTTATATCATGATAGATTTAAGTAACTAAAGAATAAAAATAAATTTTTGTTTAGCTGCAGCTAAGTAAATTTTATGTAAATTTTATTTTATACTTTTTTCTTAAACCAAGCCACACATATGTTTACAGTAAGAAAGGTTTGGCTTTGGCGAGAATAGTGCAACATTTTCTTGGTTTAAGACATATTTTCTGGTGATTTAGTAAACAATTCTTTCCGTGTATATTTGAAATTATATCACTTTACTTTTCCTGAAATATCAGTAAAGCCTTTCTAAAACTTTTAATGTTTTATTGGCAAAAGACAAAAAAAGTCAGTGTAGAGAGAGAACTTGATTATGTGATTTTAATTGACTTTAGCATGTTGAATACAAATAGTTTATTCAATCACGTCTAGTTAACATCTTCATGATTTCATGTCTTATTTTATTCATAATATACCTGGATTTCTGATAAATGATAAAAATGTGTAAATACTAATTTGCATGAAAAAATCGTCGCCACTTATTAAGAAATAATTTTAAAAATAATCATTTGTAAAAGATCAAAAACGCACAAATAGTTCTCAAATTATGATAAAATGTATGTACCATAACTGCCTTATTTCGGTCGAAAATAAGTCTAGTTCATAAAAAAACTAGACATGATAGAAAAAACTGAAAACGGATTTATATTTAGCGCTGTAAAATCTTTGTATTTCATATATTTTTTATTTAAAACGATCTCTTATTGACGACCAGTGTAATTAATAAAATATGGTTCTTAAACATTTCATTAAGTATTTTATTTAGCGCTTTAGAAATTGTTCACAACCCTGCTTCTGAATTCATTTACGGAATAAACATATTAAGTGTGATACTTATTGTATCACAGCTGTTTAGTATCATTTTACTAAAGCACGATATAGATCTTCAAAAAGGATCAAGCCTTATCAAAACTTAAATCATGTGCCTTGAAGAGAAAAGAAATAAATCCAAAGAACTATTTAAAGCGATTTTTGAAAAAGTTAAAGTCATCTGCGTTCAAATCGAGGTTCCAATCACATTCAAAATGTTGAAGATTACTACCGAGTTGTAGGTTACATTCCTCTTATTGAATTTATTTAAGAAGGTCTCAAAACACGTTTCCCAATAGATATCCTAAATGTATTGAACATACCTAAACTTCTACCTCAAAGTGTAATCAAGTCAAATACAGATACATACAAAACTTTTAAAATCACAACTAGCTGATGAGCTGATTATGTGAAGTTGTTTTTAATACACTTTTAATCTAATTTTTGTTATAAAATTCTGTTTAATAAAGAAATATTTTTATAATATTTGTCATAAAATTTTTTTATCAGGGAAATCTTATTAAAAAACGACGTTTAAGATTCTTGCATTTTGCGTCTTCGATTTCTAGAACACCCCTGATAATCTCCTGTTATCACATACAACAGTTCTATAAATGAAAAACACTCTTTCAACATCGCATGATGTAACTGGAGCATATTTGAACACTAAAAGTTCAGATGGAGAAAGGTTGTCAATAAATTCATCCGTCTAACTTTCATTAAAACAAAATTGTGGGAAAATCGATTAAAACACTGTCAATTAAGCCAAAGCTTTCATTCATAGAAATCCCTTTCGTTTGCAAATTCAATAGGCTTGAGCAGATGCATTGAAACTACTTTTTACGTCCGATTTTTGCATTATTCAGTTAGCATTTCTAATAGATTCTGCCTCATATTCGGCAACCTGGAGCAAAAATTGCTTTTTAAAAAAATAATTGAAGAAATGGCAAAAATGGCATATGCCCTACTCGTCAGCAATGCTACGAGAGAGAGGTCATTTCCTACCCGTCGTCTAATAAAAACAATGACAGAAGAAATACTGTACTATCTAAATTTGCCTCACAAGGAAATCATAAATTGCTTATTTAAAAAAATTTATTTATATTGAACTGATCTTATATTTCATTTAACCTTATTGTTTAGTTTTTTTAATATAATATATATACATATTGATTTTAATAAACTTTTAAAAACGAATTTTTTACTTTTTTGTTTAAAAAAAAATTACCCCCTCTAAGACTCAAGCTGCATTCGCGCCTGATGGTTTACAACTTTGCTATATTGCGGTGTACAAAAACATAACAAAAATTACAACTGATCACAACCAGTTGAGTTGTAAACCGTTATAGGTCCTAAAATACAACCATATTTGCATTCTGGCGTTACATTAAAAAAAGTAGACTTTTCGCTCAAAATGTGCCTTTAAATGAGCAAAGATTTTTAAATTTGATAGCTTGAAAAATAAATCTATACAAGTCCAAAACTTACTAAAAAAGGTTTTATACAAAACGTCTTTCTCAATTCGCAGTCTTATTCAGTTTTGTAATGCATGTCAAAATCCACTTCTGTTTTTTTAACGTCACGCAAATCCTTAGCATCAATTGTTGTATTTTTTTTCTGAATATAGTGCTACTTCATTACGTTGCATTTGGGTAATTCCATGCCAAATCGACCAAGAGCGGGACCCGACCCCTTTCGATTTTAATGAAATTTTTGCGAAGGTTTATTTTATCTTATAAGGAACGTATAAGAACGAAACAAATAACACATTTTTTTTTTCAAAAGTTATGCCATATTCAAAATGTCATAATTTTGCTGAATTAGCCGAATGTGTTGAGCTTATTTCTTCAATATCTCGAAAACTAATTTACATACGAAGATGACTTTTATCAGAATTAAAGAGAATACTTGGGGCTACAAACAATATACATATTGAAGAATTTTTTTTTTTAATGTGTATGAGACACATACAATGTGTGTATTAAACTTAGTTGTCTTTTATAGAAAAATTAAGCTCATATTTTTTATTTCCCCAAAAAATCCTTATTTTTTTTTGGTATCCCAAATGCAAACCCCCAATAAAAATTTCCGTCGCTTTTAGCACAAGAAACCACCTAATTTGGGGTCAAAACCCCTAAACTGGCAGCCCTGGTTCGACACAAGCTCAATGCCCCGTTCAGCCAAGAATACAAATTTTAATTCATTGCATGTTGTGAAATTCCTTTTTTTTTTTTTTATTAAAAATAAATTAATGATAATTATGTATATATTTAAAATATTTAGCTGCCCCCATATTCATAAAAAATATTTAGCTGTAAAATTATATAGATTTTTTAATTTGAAGTACAATTTTTAGCCAGGTTATTTGAACGATTGCGGGGCAATGATAACAAGGATTTTTTTTAGCCTGGTTTAAGTTCTAGAACGCGAAAGTATCAAGGGCAAAATATAACGTTAACTTTACAGTTAATTGAGCTTTGTTTGCTCTCTTTTCAATAATAATTTGTTTATTAATACATATCGCTCCTCAAAAAATCAAAAATTTCAATCAAAAGTGTTCCTTCATGCAGTAAAAACTTAAAAATATGCCCTGAAAATTGCTAAAAATATGCACCAAAAAATTAAAAAATTGCTCATTTGAAAACAAAATATTCAACAATTCAATAACAGTTGCATTTAATAAAAACAATTTTAAAATTATAATCGGTGAAGCCATAGTAATTACAGACGAATTTTCGAAATTTTACCCTATTTGGCAACGATGGGCAGTCATCGGTGAACAAAAACAAAGTACTAATGTTAAAATTCACACACGAGTTATTTGTGATGAATATTATCTAGTTATTAACATCCATATGAGATTTTTTGTTTTTAAAAAGGATTTTAGGGAAGGTCGCTAAATTGCTTAATAATGTGAACGTTTAAAAGGAAGTTAAAGCTATTTATAGATGGAAGCTTTGGGCAAATGTAAACTAATTCGAAAATAATTTATTTTGCAGTAAAATATTTTTGGGGCGAATTTAATCTAATTAACATAATTAGATGGTTTACGAATTTTAAAAGAAATTTAGATGGGGAATATTTAAAATTATAGACCGATTCTCACCACAAACAGTAAAATATGCAAAAATATGCACTAACATATCGATGACAAAATTCATAAAAAGCTCTAAAACGGATAAATAGAATGGTTCTGGACGCACAAGGAAACATATGCAATTGCATATTTATGGTTTCCCTGCTTATTACTAAAGTTATCTTGTATAGGTATACAGCATTATGCATGATGTGTTCGTCCCCTTCTCTGGTTTAATGTATTATTGTACTTTTTTTATTAGCTATAAGTCATAATAGTGGATCTCAGTTAAATATTATTTAATTTTTTTAAAGCTCCCTCCCCATTTATTTGGAGTGCAAGTACAAGTATTTCATAATGTTTATTTATATTTATTTTATATACTCGTATATCTTACTTGCCAAGTCACACAGTCAGTCAAGCAGCCAGCTGCATTTTGTTCCAGCATTTCACATTATTTTCGTTTACTGCATCTGCATTAAAGAAAAAAAAACTATTAAAATAATTGTATGTCTGTGTCAGCGTTGGAGAAGTTGAAATATTAAAATTTTTTAATATTAAATTTCTATTAACCCTGGAAGGTTAATCTTCTTCATTTTATTACGTTAAGGCTACTCTTCGTCGAATCGACGAAATTTAAAAAAAATAAATTATAGCGGAACGATTTTTAAAGTAAAAATAAAAAAAAAAATCTGTTTTAGTTAAGCGTTTTATTAAAAAATAAAATACAAAAAATTAAAATTCTTTTTCTCTCTAAAATTCGATATGATACTCTTTTTTTGTTTTTCAAATTTATTTACTTTTTAAAACAACAAAAACTAAAAAGGTAAAAAAGAAATTACTTTATTTTTACTCAGCCTTTAAAAATAACACTAGCCAACAAGTTTTTGGACTGAAGCAACCAAATGTCTTTCCTAGGGTAATTTGGTGGGCTGAATTCGAATTTAATTGGTTTTTCTCTATCACGACGTCAGGATTCCAAGATACAACCAAAAAAAAATTTTTATTTAAAAACCAATGAATTTTTAAAAGTGAATGGCGTTATTTGAACGTCGTCTCTATTTTGTTGTTTCGGCTTCACGTATAAGAGTCCAGCAATAGTCTCCCAGCATGCTTCTGAGTCAAAATCCTTGATAAATTCTTTCAATTTTCACTAAATCTTGGTAAGCACGCTCTCCTTGTTCGCGCTCACTGCACCTGGTTTTTTTTGGAATAAAATCTTAATGCGAATAAAGAATATGAAAAACATTGTCGGTGTCTACGGTTTGTCCAAGTTTCTAACCGCAAAATCAAAATAATGTAAATATGCATATTTTAATGATTCCGATATTGCGTATCCTTTTTTACCAACCAAATATTTACCTCACACTGACATGCTTAAACCCTACACTGATAGATAATGCGTCATAACGCTGATGTATTTTGACATCAGTACTATCTTCGTTTTTGATCCCATGACACTTTTTATCATTGTTATGTCAACCTTAACATCACTTAGCCAAAGTGTCCTCAGGGTCAAAATGAAATTATGTCATCAATGGGATGACACATCGGCATCACAGAAATGACAAACATGTCCTCAGTGCGATGACGCAGTAACATCGGAGAAAGGACACATTAGCATCAATTTAATGACAGTTTTTTATTAAGTCAAAATCATTGGAATTGATTTAAGTCAAAGTGTGAGAATATTATTATTTACTTACCCGTTATACCGTGTTCAGATATGCACCTTAAAGTTATATAAATTGAGTAAGCTAAATTGTGTATGTGTGAACAGAAAGATAATTATGTCAATTAACCGAATATTGACTCAATAAAATAGGTATATCTGAACACGGTATTACAGATGTTCGTTTCAAGATTGTTGAATTACGACCTTTGTTTACAGCAGAACTCACAATAATAAGACACCAGCACCATGCCCGATATGGTTTTCGTAATCATTCTACTTTGAAAATTTGATGCATTTAACTAAATAATTTAAAAAAATAGAATATAGGAATTTTTGCTTCTTATAATACATTGTAATCATGAAAATAATGTTAATAATATACAAAATGTGGCATCGAATTGATGTCACAATAGTCATAAAATATATGACACGTAAAAAATGACAAAATTGTACGAAGACGTTAGTCATTGGATTAATGTTACTTTTTGCATCTTTGATGCCATTTGTAGTAACATTGATGTCACAATTCTGATGTCAATATGAAAATGAATTTCTCTATCAGTGTACTATTATGAAGACTTAGAATGAATGTGGGCTTCTGTCAAATAAATAACTGTAAAATTGTAGTGTTAGTATTGCTTGTTTTACTGTATTGCCAGCATGCCATAAACAAATTACAAGACGGGATAGCCCAATTTTTATGCCAGATGCGAATTCAGCGCACACAGATTAGTTAAGAAACATGCTTCATTTCTGCAGTAATTTTTTTTTTTCAAATTTGTAGACCAGTGTAATCAGTCAAATAATTATAAAAAAATCATTTTGTTATTAGCCTTAATTTACGCATGAGACACAAAGTTCAATTTAATGTTCACAACAGATGCTTTTCTTGCATGTACTTTTCGTCATTCTGAGTTTGCTATAGGGACAGAGGTGACAAATGTTATGCTCTGTTGGTCCTTTGAAAAAATTTTCGACGGATTTTTGTCGATTAGGTATTTTATTTTGAATTTTTTTCCTTAATTAAGGTCTGTAAGGTAGTTGTCTTGAATCTGCTTCTTAAATAGGGAGCCACGAGAGATTATAAAAAAAATTTCAGGTACTGTCGTCGGTTTTTGGATTTCGATCTTAATGGAACATATTGTGAGTATATATGACGTATGTAGCTGTTGACAAAAGTAATATTTAAAATTCCAAAAAATATACACAAAAACTTACACTAATGCTAAGTTCACACTTAGGTTTTTAAACGCGTTTAAGCAAAATGTTGATTTAGCTAATCAAAGCCGTTCACATTACATTTGAGATGATTAAGTTGACAGCAAAAACAGCTGATCGATAAACAAAAAAGAACAAGCAAATTTTTATTTCTTGAAAACATTAAAAATGGAAAGAAATACATTAATAGAGTTATCAGCAGATTATTCACTTTCACCCCACACTTCCACTAGCATCTCTTCGTTCTTCTGACTCCAAGGCTTCTTTCTTTTTTCTTTTCCATATCCATTAAGTTTTTATTATATTTTAACTTTTTTTTTTTATTTAATAAAAAAAAAATTTTCTGTCAAAGAGGTACGTTCATTGTGGCCGTTTTTCTGTTTGAGGCAAGACGAATTTAAATTCGCCTTGGTTTGAGGTATGTTCACAGGATTCTATGTGGTTTATGAAGTGATTTAGTTGTAATCAAGTCAATTTGAAGTGATTAACAAATCACTTTAATGTATGGGTAATCATCTCGATTTTGAAGTGTTTAACGCTTAATCAAGTCCGAGCTGCTTAAACGCGTTTAAGAAGCCAAATGTGAACATAGCATAAGATAACTCTTCGTCGTTGCGACGAGTACGCACCTATGAATTTCAACATAAAAAAATGAGGATCCAGCGTACGTCCACTCACTACAAACACTCATAAAAAAGTTATATTTTAAAGAGAAAATGAGTTTCGTCGATTCGATGAACAGTAACCAACCAGGGTTAAATAAATATTTCCTTTGTGTTTTATAATTTTATGTCGTTTTATTTAAACTAATAGTGGCGGGTATCATAGATTCGCCACAGCCGAATATAGCTTATAATATTTATTGTAGATACATCCCTTGTCTATGCTGAGCCCTTTTTAATTTATATATAGATAGTGCCCTCTTTTTATTGGATGCCCCGGTAGGATGGTTGGAAGATAGTTCTTCTTTCAGTGTAAGGCTTGCGGCTTCGATTCCCGTTCAAAAATCTGGTCTGCTTATACTTCAACAAACTGAAGATTTGCGTTACTATTTATCGGTAAATTAATTTAGAATATAATTTGTTATTGTATTTTTTACATTTGGAGGCCTCAGAGCTAATTCAAACCAAATATAATATAATATACTAGCTGCTACTCGGCGTGGGCTACTACGCTCCCCTCGTAGTCTCATGTTTGAAAAAACTCATTGCTTATGTGTCTATCTGGGTTTTGACTTGGTTGGTTTCAGCTCTGAGCCCTAAACATATAACATACAAAAAATGTTTCTACCTCCGTTATAAACTCTGAAACTATTCTTATATTAGAAAGGTATTTTTTTAAGATGGGTTTAGGCTATGTATATTTTTAAAACTAGGACCACGAGGGGTGCTTTTTTTTCCTCTCCGAAACTATCAGATTTTAATGAATTTCAAAAACAGGAAGATCACTTTTTATATGGACACATGAGCGTTGCATTCAAAAAAAGGACTGCGAAGGGAGGTAGGGGCGATATCTGCCTCTTCGAAGCAATCTAGCCGATTTAAATAAAATTTTATAAATATATATTTCCCTATTTAGAAAGACACATAACCTATGAATTTTTTCAAACATGGGAGCGTAGTAGCCCACGCCGGGTAGCAGCTAGTATATTATTTTATATTTGGTTCGAATGGAGGACTCACTCCATGTATTAAATAAATGCTTTGGGAATCATAAAAGTAATGTATATGCATTTTAAAATTCCCATCCCTGGGGTGTGCCTAATGCTTTTTATTCCATTCATGCATAAACCCCTACTACTTTGGTTCACTCGTTTGGATTTTGAACCGTTTTATAATGTTACGCATATTTTCTAAAGATCATTTTGGTCTCCCTTACGGTATTCGGGACAGCATTCGTTTTCGTCCTTCTTTTTCGCCATGTGTCAATTGTGGTTTAAAAAGTGCTAAACTGTCTGTACGATTTTGTAAAGCAATTTACATTTGGTGCTCATTATTTAAATTTTCTTTTATTTTTTCTTAGTATTATACTTGTACTAAGTTGTATTTTAAAGTACTACATGGTGTTTTCCTTATTAAGGGAGATTCTTTAAGGAAATAGGGAGTACTTGTTTTTTAGTATTTGTAAAGCAATTTTTATTTTAAGAGGATACAAAGTTGATTTTCTAAATTTGTCGTCTATTTTGAGCGCGAATAAAGTACGGAAAATTAAAGATAGTAATAGCAAGAGGAGATAAACGAGTCGCAGTTCTGTTTTTGTACTATTTTTTTTTTAAATATGATGCTTGCTGCAATAGTTGCCATATGGTTTAACAAACGGTACGAATATAAAGGGTGATTAAATTTTAAGGGCTGATGTTGATTTTGAATAAAACACAAAATTTTTAAGGAAATTATTGTTATTTCTTTTTATTATGATAATATTGGTATGGTTCAATTATCGGCCAAATGGCCGCCGCGACCTCGACTGCATTTTCGATGACGCTGAAGCATAATTGAGGTTCTATGCGGTTAATGTGCCAAATTATGTCATCCTTTAGCTCTTCAATTGTTGCTGGCTTATCGACGTACACCTTTTCTTTCAAATAACCACAAAGAAAGAAGCCCAACGGTGTCAAATAACATGATCTTGGCGGAAAATTTACATCGCCACCACGTGAGATAACACCGCCATTGAACTTGTCGCGCAAAAGAGCCATTGTTGCGTTAGCTGTGTGGCAAGTGGCACCGTCCTGTTAAAATCACATATCGTCCACATCCATATCTTCCAATTCGGGCAAAAAAAGTTCGTTATCATCTCACGATAGCGAATACCATTTACAGTAACTGCCTGACCGGCCTCATTTTGGAAACAAATACGGCCCAATGATGCCGCCAGCCCATAAACAGCACCAAACAGTCATTCTTTGTGGGTACATTGGTCTTTCGACAATCACTCTTGGATTATCATTCGTCCAAATGCGGCAATTCTGCTTATTGACGAATCGACTGCGGTGAAAATGTGCCTCATCACTGAAGATGAATTTCTTCGAAAAGCATTTTGATTTGAACGCCAATTTTCATAACTAGCCGGAATAACTTTAACGCGTTGCTCGATTGTAGGCTAACAGTTGAGACGATAACGATAATATTTAACAGCGAACATCTATCATTGGGTCTTTGAAAAAACTGATTTATATATTCGCCTCAGTTCTACTTTAATTTGTAGTTATGTTAATTTAGAGATTTACCATGAGTTTGAATTGATGAATACGAAAAAAAGAAATAAATGTAATCTTTACTTGTGTAACGACCAATTTCACTAATTTCTGTTAAAACTAACGATTACTTTAACTTCCAGTTGACAGTTAAATTTACAATACTCTGTACGTTAAATTAATTGAAATTGTAATATAAAATAAATGAAAAATTATTTAAAAACCGGTCTACGTATAATTTTTAACAAAAAGTTCATTTAATTTTTACTGTCAAAAATTCAACCCCATATTCCGTAAACACAAATGAATTTTCAGTAATTTTATATAACTTAACTTTCAAAAAATTAACTGCATATTCCGTAAAAACAAAGGAATATTCAGTTATTTTATTAAATTCAGTAATTTTCGTTTACTCCACAACAGAGCCGTACTTCTAAAAAATACCAGACATACCTGTCCGCTTGTATTTCTAATGAGAGAGAGAGAGAGAGAGAATATTATTATTTACTTACCCCGTTACACACGTTTGTTATACTTTTGTTGCACTGACCCCAGTTGTTTATGCTGGGTACACACTATGCAACACATTAACGCAAACTAGTGAATTAAATTCATTTTTATTCATTCCAGATTGCATCAACATCAAAAAGCTTTGATATTTTGAGGTTGCATTGAAACAGATTGCATGTAGGTTGTACTGTGTGTACCAGTGATGCCAACAGTAGGGAATTTTCCCTTTTTGTAGGGAGTTTTTTGGAAAATTTCAAGCGTAGGGGAAAAAGGACAGATTTTTAGTTTTAGATGTAGGGAATTTTTAAAATATTATCTCATTTTCAATATATTGTGTAAAAATACGTTAATATTCGTATTATTTTCATTTATAAATTAAACATTTAAGTACAAATTCAGTATTTTTTTAACAGAAACCTTATACTAGGAGTCCTTACACCATGCCAATCTTCAACAATTGCCAAAACCAATAATCGGTTGTGCATTTGAGAACTTTTCTCTTTTTTTGCTATTTGAATTCGCATTCTCATTCGCTAAAATATATGCGAATATTTAATGAAAAAAATAATCGCAACTTCTAAACAAAGAATTTCGAATTTTTAAAAAATTTTTTAAAGAAAACTTTTAAGGATATGGAATCTAATATTTTTAAAAGGAAATTTTTTTTTAATTTTTATTTTGTTAAAATTCTACAGAACCTTCCCTTTTATTTGATATTTAGCACCGCACTTAAGAATTGTAGGATTATATGCCTTATCTTACAGCACTAGAGTAAGGCGGCCATTTTTAGAAGCAAAAAAGAAGCGGCTTGGATGCAGTATAAATGTTTATTGCTTCCAAATTTTAAAAATGTTTGCTGGGATTATAGCCTATTTCCGATGTGAAATAAGTATTCTTGAAAATTTTTAAGTTTTTTAAAAAGGAAAAAAGATGAGGAAATGAAAAATCAAATACGAAATTTGACCATATTTTTTTTCTCTAGATATATGCGTGTATGGCATTGACTTATTTATTTTTGTTTTTTTTCTTGTTGTTAATAAATGATTTTATTATAGTATTTACAAAATGTGTATTTGTTTGCCTGTTGCTAAAAACAATAAATTATAACGTAGGGAAAATTTTTTTTGGTTGTAGGGAAAAAAAGGAATTTTTTTACAACACGTAGGGATTTTTGGAAATTTTTTCCTGGCATCACTGGTGTGTACCCAGCATTACAGAAGAACTCTCAATTATAAGACACCAGCAGCATGACGGATATGGTTTCGTAATTATTTTTCTTTAAAAATTTATTTTAAATGTTCATTTATTTAAAAATGACTGAACAGAATACTTCTTAAATAAACTACAGTCCGTTACTGTTACTACGTTTATACGAAGACTATTCGCAAATAAAAATTATTTGCGATGAACTAACTTACTGTTGATATGTCCTTTTTTGTTACTGAAAATTCTTATTTTTTGGGTGATGCCGGATGGAAAATTTATGCATTTGGTAGCACTGTATGTATAAAAACTTTTTATTTTTTAATGAATAATGAAAAAATTAAAATTTTTTTCTGTATTTGTGAATTTTATTTCTACAATTTTGAATTAATTTTACTTTTGTTGTCGTATGAATGTTCCACATCGAAATAAAAACGTAATACAGTTAAAAGTGTGGCAATGCTTTAAATCTTATTTGAAAATAGTGTCATTAATCAGGTATTGTTATCGTGAGTTAGCTATTCGTAAATAAAAATTTTATTCACTGTTTATGCGGCAATTTTCTTTACTTGCAATATTTTTATTTGCGAATAAGTTGTGCGTATAAACGTAGTATGTTATAATATTGTGAGTGTATAACTGATTGTTAATTATAACTGAACATTGTGAAATTGGCCGTAAGAGGTTTGGTTTTAGGACGAATGCAGTTTTTCCATTATTCTTTAACAAAATTTAATAAATTCTGTTAAGCAATTATTATTTAATAACATCTGGCAACCAAGTTTACAAACATTACGGTACTTTCTTTTACTTATATAAGGATTTCTATATATTTTTTCAATATTTACCCATTATCTTTTCGGATAGAATATTAGAATTTTTACACAACATGGCATCGTCTTGTGGAAATTACCATTTTAAGTGCATACTTCTTTTCCTACTTCATCTTCTTCTTACTTAGTTGACTGGAAAAAAAACATTTTAATAAAAGTAGAATGATAATAATTTTCCTTTCAGGATTGTTTAAATACACAAGTAAATAAAGAGATTTCTCTACAATTGAAAATGAAAATTCATTTCAATGAACGAAAACGATTAAATAATCAATTTGCTATAGAAAATTGTGTTAAAGTGCTAATCTTTACAATTATTTTCTTCAGATGATGTAGAATAATACTTGAATACATGGTTACATTTTTAAAAAGGATTTTTTTTTTTATATTTTAAGTTAAGTGGAAAAATCTTTAATTTCTATGACTTTAGGGTTATTACTTTGCAATTATATTAAAAACAGATGTGATATTCACAAAGCATGTATAATTGACATTATCCCACAACACGTTATTTTCCTTTTAAGGACTGTATGTGTTTTGAGTATTTATTAACATAGTATTATAGCAACGGCTTATACATTTCTCGGTTTCAAAAGTAAAGTTAAAGAAAACACACATTAAGCGATGATTTCGATTAAACTTTTATTTTATAATACTGCTTTGATGCTTTTCAGGTTGTCGTGTGGTATCTCGGCGATAACTTAACGAATGTTGATTTTCTAATGCTCCAACGTTAGGAGATTATCTGCGTAGATACGATCTTTGACGTAGCCCCTCAAAAAAATCTAACGGTGGAAATCGCATGATCTTGGTGGAGAATTGACGTTGTCAAAACAAAAAATTATGCTCTCTAGAAACTTGCTATTAAAAAAAGCCGAAATAGGTCGTGTTGTATGGCTTGGGGCATCGTCTTGTTGAAACCACATACCGTCGAGTTCATAATCTTCAATTACAGGCCCAAAAAGTCGGTTATTATACGGCCATAGCGGTCTAAACTAAAAGTAACGGTTATTCTGATATTTTCGGCAGTGCGCACATTGCGATGAAAAATTGGACTGACGACATCTCTAAAGCTTCCAGCCACTTAAAAGTTCTTTCTTATATTGCCAATTCCGTGCACAGTAGCTCGATTAATGCTCGAAAAGTGGTCACGTTTGAACCACCACTTTTGTAGTAAATTTCAATTATTTTTACGCGTTCATCGGTTTTTAAACGATCCATATTCGTGAATGGCAAACCTTTCATGAAATAAATGACACTTCACTTCTACTAAATGAATGACGTTACATAACGCAATCAAATGGAAGCTTCTGGGAAGCATTATGTGCATTTTTTCGTTCTTTATGGACACTTCTAATGAGGTGAATTCTATGCTTAGGGCTCTTTAATACATTACGTAACAAATTATGATGCAATTCTTACAATGGCTTTCTTCTTGACAAATTCTGGTTCCACCACACAATTTGTGCAGACAAGAATTAGCATTATTACTATATGTAGCATCTCATGAAATTTAACCATTTTTCCAATTAAAATAATAATATTGGACCACTTGATCCATTTTGATAAAATGGACTACTCCATGGACTGGTCCGATGTAATGCAAGCATGAACCATGTCATTGTTAAAAAATGTTTTCGTTTTTAAACGAAGTTATAACTAATCCTCTTGTGTACACAATGAAGTAGTTTTAAAACTACTCCTTTGTAGTCCAAAGATGGATTATATGGTCCTGCCCTAGGACATCGTAATTTTAAATAGACCATGTTTTTTCCATACGTTTGGGTTACTTTCGGACTAGTCCTAGTCCCTTGTGGGCTACTCTTTACACGCGTGTTTGGGTAGAAAAGCTGTATCATCAGCAAAAGTTGATGTGTGGTTGTAGTTGTTAGTTGGCATGTCTGAAGTATATACATATGTTAAATACAATTGCGGCCTTTAATTACTTCAAAGCGGGACTCCATCATTAATCTATTGGGATGAACTTAAAAAATCTCTTTTGGTATTTAGTTAACGACCAACTTAGTATGTCTCTTACAGTTTATGTTTAACGGGTAGCTTCAATTTGTGTATTAATAAATACAAATCCAAATACAAAAAAAAAAAAAAAGTTTTTCTATTTTCTTCTAAATAGTTCAAATTGATGATTTAGTATACGTTCATTTTCGTGAAATATCAGGATTAGTTTAGAGACCAAAAGTTATTCAAATAGTGTTAATATTTTTGCTAATAAGCTAATAGGCCTTTATGACTTAACTCTTGAGTGATATTTTCCTAACTTAGGTATCATGATAACCAGAGAGGGTTGCATTCGGCTCTTAAATTGCATTACAAATTAAAAGGATTATTTTAATTGCTATGCGATTTCAATTTCCCTTATCTTAAATCTTAGGGGTATAACTGTTCCGCTAATCACAGGTGTCGACGGGTGCATCGTTTGATAAATAAGAGATTAATAAAGGGTGGTCGAACCATAATGTACTACATATGTTAATTGTGAGGCACACCTTAATGACAAGTTTTTTGCCCAACTTAATTTCACATTTCCTAGTTTCAGTGTTTGACGAATTCAACCATGGAGTGGAACACAATTGAGCAGCGTGTTAATTTTGTTAAAGCCTTTTGCATTTCCTGCACTTCGTGATTTTGTTGTTGGTCAGCATAATCGACCAAATGTGTCCACAATCGTGAGAATTTTTGCGTAAATTTAAGCAAACCGGGTCTGTAGGAAATGTGAAAACACCTGGTTGGTGAGGCTTATGGGCTGGCGGTGTCATCGGGACGTACTTCTTCAAAAATGAGGTCGGCCAATTAGTTACCGTGAATGGTGTTCGCTATCGCGAGATGATAACGGAGTTCTTGTGTCCAGAAATTGAGGATATGGACGTGGACGATATGTGGTCCCAACAGGACCACACAGCCAACGAAGCAATGGCTCTTTTGCGCGAAAAATTCAAAGGCCGTGTTATCTCACGTCTAGCCGTTGTTAATTGACCGTTACGATCATGTGATTTGACACCGTTGGTCTTCGTAAGATATTTAAAAGAAAAAGTGTACGTCAATAAGCCAAGATCAATTCAAGAGCTAAAGGATGAGATAATTCTGCATATTAACGACATTGTACCTCAATAAAGTCTCAGTAGGTGAAAATATGGATCATCGGATAGAGGTATGTCAACAAAGACGTCGTGGCGAGCATTTGGCTTTAAAATTTTTATTGCTGGGAAAATGTTATGTGCAGGTTTGCCAGACGGCCTGGATTGTCAGATTTTTTGGGTCCTGTCCAGCTAAAATAAAATTTGTGCAGTTAAAAAAAAAATTCTTATCATTAGTATGAAATGGGAATTTGGCACATTAAATCGAAACCATATTTGTTTATTATTGAAATTAATATTTCAGATGTCCTTCCAAACGAGGGGTTTTGGTACGCAATGTCCATACAATTGGGCTTAACTATTCTTAATATGTAACATTTGTCTGTTTTAAAAATTAGCTAAAAAAAAGCCAAGGTCAAGGGTATAGAGGATTTCGGCACAGTCAAAAAAAGAAATAAATAAAGTTTTACTTTTTTGCATTTTTAATCTTTGTTTAATTGTCCAGTTATTTAACTCTTTGGATCTGGCAACCTTAGTTGTGTATCTTTAACAAATATTAAAACTTCTGTTCTACATATTACAAATATCAATACTCGAAAGCAATGCAAAATTTTATTTAGGAATCAAGATTGTTTAACGGTTCCTTTATTTGATAGTCTATTATTGATTTTTTTTGTACATATATTTTTTTTGACAAACTTAAAAAATTTTTTATTGAAAACAAGACAAGGAATTAAGAATGGCAAGGAGTTTTTATGAATATAAAAATGTTTTGATCAAACCGTTTTTTTGATTTATTTGGCCATTAAACAACAAAACAATGTTGTAAATGAAAGAAGTTTCAAAACAGTAAGCAAATACGATTGAAAATTAAATGAACAGCTTATAGTAATTGGTTTAGGGCCAAAGTTAGTTTAGGGTTAAAGTTAGTTAAAAAGGCCAAAATAGATTAGAAAATACCACAGGGCCATTAAACATTCAAACGTACCAAAAACGGTCCAATTGTGCCACATTTTGGATTACTGCCGCCACAGACCTTACAAAAACCGCAAACCTATTTTGTCAACTAGTTAGATCAAAAACCGAATATAAGTTCTGCTAATGCAATTACGACTCTTTTCCGCGCTAATGTATTAAATACGAAAATAATTATAATTATGCAATCTTTTGTTACATTTAAATTTAGTACTTGAGTAAAATAACTCGTGAAAGTAATTTCTATAAAAATATAGCTGGTCGTGTTCGTACCTAAAGGCCCAGTTAGGCGAACGTTGCTGTACCCGTAATGTACCGCACCGGACTGTAAGTTCGTTAGTGCACTTATAGAATATTTAAAAACGTGTCATATGTTTATCCCATACATAAACAAAAAGCAATAGTATACATAAAACAATACACACAGTGATGGGAATCAAAAATGTTTAAATGGTGACCGCTGTGCAGAAAAAGTACCAAGTGATTTAAATAGTATTAAAACAGTATTTGTGTATGTAAAAACGTTAATAATTTAATATTTATTTTATAAATTTACAATAAACAATTTGTATTTTAGCATATATATTTTTTTTAGCATACATATGTATGTATGTATGTATATTGTATTGTGGTGTATGCACCAAACAAGGTTTTGATACCATCCCTGTAGGAAGTCAAACACATTTATAAGTAACTTCAAACTGGTTTTTTTATAACCACATCTAGTTGATTAAGTGACTTTTTTCCTTGTCGACGACTCATTATTTTAACATAGGCATGTCATAGGCAGTTGTCAATTGGCCATCTTTGCATGACTTTTAAACTGACTACTAACTACTTATTTTTCAACCAATTTGTAGTTAATTAATAGTCTAGTCGGTTTATAATAAATTATTTAAAATTGAAATAATTTTTGTCAAAAAAATATGTGTTCCTATGAACAAACATGCATATTTTTATATAGAAATTAATATTTAAGAACATTTTGCATCAAATTGCTTTAAATGATAATGTATAATAGTGCTGAAATAAATACGCTACACAATTTCTAGTACATAAACAGATTTGAATCGTTTTAATTTTTAATTATTTTAAAAAATTTGTATATATTTTTTTCATTTGACTTCATGACATGCTTGTTTTACTTATTTTGCTTTTATTTGTGTTTTACGTGTGCCTCTATGCAATATGTTTGGTTGATATCTGCATGTGAATTAAACCAATTTCTAGTCATTTGAAAAATAGTTAACTTATAGTTAGTGTTTTCTGCAACTGACTATTTAATTTACTACAGGGATTTAAAACCTTTTATTTGTTTCACATTTCCATTGTATGTTTGTATGCATTTGTTTATTTTGTACATCTTTACATACTTATATGTATTTGTTTATATGGAAATATGTTGTATTTTAAGTTGTTTTGTCGCAATTCCATAGCTATACTAAAAAAAGTACCAAAAAAAGAGCAAAAATACCCGCATTCAGTTTAACATACAAGCAGCCCATCACTGCTTTACAACTGTCACGTAACAACAGCATAAAAATCTGTTTTATACAGATCGAGACGTTCCGTCAACGTGACATTTAAATTCAGTAAGCATTTGCATTGTTTGCAAATAACAAAACGAACCAGACGTTCCGTTAGGGGACGTGGACGTTCGGCTATTTCTGCCTTAACAGTTTACTTTACATATTTCATCGTTTATTTGGCCTACATGTCTTAACCTAAAGTTTTCTTTTTAAATATGGCAGCAATTACACCATAGTTTTTTATACACAGCTAAATTTCATTATGTAGAAATTACGGGCATGGCATTATTCATAGTAAAATGTAAAATATTGAAATTTTTTTTTTTGCGATTTGAAAGTGTGCAGTCGGAGTCAAAAGTTTTTGTATGTACTCCGTCTCTAACTCAGACTTCGGTAAAACCGGCAACTCCGACTCTCAACTCCAGCTCCAAAGCCCTGCATTTAAGTGTAATTTTTCAAAATTTTTGTATACTATTTAAAGTTTAACCCCCGTATTTATAAACGATTATTAAATTTTACAAACATTTATAAGGCAAATTTTCATACAAAATTTGTTTTGTAAACCTTTATTAAATTAAAATTTTTTTTATAAATACGGGCGTAAATCTCATAAAATATTTCTTAACTATCGATAATATCGAAAGTTCCATCGATTATTTTCTATGTCAGTGCTCGAAGACATTTGTACTAATCACAAATAATTATTTTCTTTACACAGACAGAAAAACACTCGGGATTAATAAAGTTTTTTTATGATTACTTTAAGAACGAGTCGTTCTCAAAAATTTAAGTACGAATAACAATCAATCTTTCTGTACTTGATTCAAGAAAATCCATCCATATGGATTGATTTTTCTTTTGAGTGTACTTGTTAATTATATTCTAACATCAATAATTACTGAAATGTATGTTTAAAACATATAAAATCTATTGAATGAAATTAAAATCTTTAATTAGTTTTTGCAAATGACTATTTTAGTACTTTACATCCTTATGAGTTTATTATGCATATATTCTTTCTCGTTAAACTTTCATGGGCTTTTTCCTACTTCTTTAATTTTGTGTAATTATCTGATTAGTAATAAAATGATTCATAAAATATGGAAGAGTATAATTTGTCTTTGTAACGAAATAATAGTTATTAGAAATTATCGTTTTATATACATTTTCCCTACAATCTAATTTGATAGTTATAACAAAAACAACTTAAATTTATTCTATAAAAAATTAACCAGGATACAAAAAGTCTTTTACAATATTCATAGGGGAATTAACTACGTTTAACTATACTACACACGTTATTGTTGAATACATACGAATATGTATGACGAGATGAATCAATGAATGAATGAACGTACGGTTGAGTGAATTCCATATACATACATTTTTATATTGTACCTTAAGTCAAAGGGCGGGAGTTGGTTAAACTAACAGCTGTACTTTGATTAAATAATTCATTTGGCACAAAAAAAAAACTCTGTGCAGAAGGAATAAACAAAAAAAAATTGCAATAATATTACAATAATAAAGAAACACGAACTTCGCATAAAAATACTGTGTCCATTCAATTGCAAAGTAGACAATAGTTTTGAAATAGGAGGGCAATCGAAAATGTCTATGAAAAAATTACTCTGATTTGATTGGAAAGTAAACCTTATTAAAGGCTCTGAGCCGAATTGCTGCATGCTTTGTTAAATCCAAATATTCGAAATTACTACATTTGATATTTATCGAAATATTCATTTAAATTGCAATTGTAATTTTTCTCCGTATCGTGTAGCATAATTTGCCCCCTGTTCTGCTACGCATAAGGGTATTGTTTACAATGTAAAATGTAACAAATTGTAAGTAGGGGGTGGGTGAATTTCTATGCATCTTGAATTGGAAAATATAGCAAAAAATTTTTCACTAATAAGATTTTGTTTGTCGTGCTTAATACCCAATATTTATTCTTGATGAATACACCGAAATTTATTGTTGGGGGATAAGCTAGTTTTTATGCGCATTTTACTGGTTGCTTAGGCAGGAAAAATTTTTGAAAAGCCAAAGATATTAGTAAATAAAACTGCAAAGTGAATGAGAATTACAAACACTCAAAATGTCTTATTTGCAACGATATTAAAGCTAAAGCAAAATACCAACAATAAACATTGAGTTTATATTTTCTTTCATCGTCCACATATATACCCAAAAATTAGTCAAATAATGTTTTTTGTATAAAATTGTCTTATATTAAAAAGATTTTTTTTATATTTGTTTTATTAAAAATAAAAAATTTTGATCGCAAATAACAATTTTCGTACTAGTTACCATGGTCTCTTTCCAAAACCATTGGTAGAAATGTTAGATCTTTTTTTTGCTGGGGAAAAAAAAGAATTGGAGAGATTATTTAACGAAGATCTTGTGAAACACAAAAATATCCTGTAAAATCGTTAGAAATAGCACAATGGGACATTTTATTTGGTTTGTAAGTAATAGAAGATTACAGAACAGAAGTTAAACGGCGAGTTTACACATTGGAAATGCTGCTTTAAGCGAAAAAAATTCGTCTACATTTTTTTTTCAAATTTTAACAATTTATATTTACAGTATGATCCGCAAAACATTAAAGCTTGTCTGCAGAAGTGTAACGACCTAACAATTTATTCAGAGAAGAATAGTTATAAAATAATTTGCTTGGAACACAAGATTCTATTAAAAAATAAACGAATTAATTTTAATATTCCGTATAATTCTTGTTTCTAACTTTCCGAACTTTTTCGATTCCCTAGAATTTATAAAGTACCTAGGAGTAATGTATAGATTTGTTTGTATTGTGTTGTTTTATCCTATATTTCGACGACCTGCCCTAGGTATGTTTACCTATAATTAATATCCCTTGTTTAGTTAGGCTTTTAATTATATGTTTCTACTATCGCGATGATTTAAAAAAAAACTAGAGTTATCGGGATGCTTAAATTTTGAGTTAAAATCATGTTTGCTTTAACCGAAAAGTTTAATTGAAGCCATTCAAAAAGTTTTTGTTATAAGATAATTATTAACGTTATTTTTGAGGAATGTTGGAAAATCAGGTTTCTAGAACCATGGTAAATTAATTTTTCAAGATCATCGATAATTTAAAGGTCATCGATCTTCTATTGAATAATCGTCTGCTGTCTCAGTGTTTCGGATAAATTCAAAAAGAAATAGAAAATATTTTAAAGATCGTCGATGTGAACTTTTTTCTCAACTCTAATTCGGAGCTCTACTACTTCAGAATTGTCTTTGTAGTGCATTTTTACGTAAACTTTTAAAACGAAACATCTAATGCTTGAAGAATTACGATTACAAATAAATAGCAAATGCAGTATTCAATATCCTTGCCAAATAATCTTAAAGGATAATTGTTGGGAAATATGTATTTGTCTGACTGCTGGTTTAGGCTGGGTTTTTGAGATCTCGGTTAAACTAGGTTTAGTTAATCTGAAAACAGATTTGCGCCGCCATTACCAAGTTTGTATACAAAACAGCGTAGTTTTGCTTAAAATGTTGGTCTTTAATGAAATACTAGAACAAAAATCCCATTTCGCCGGAAAAATCCGAGTTTCACTAAGTTTAAACTAAATCCACATCTCAAAAACCTGCCCTTAGTATTCCATTGTTTCTAAAGCTATAAAGAAGTTCTAGGGCGAATTGGACTGTATTTTATTTAAGAATATTTTAAAGGTTGTTAATAAAGAAAATTTTGTCCAGGGCTTAGTTACCTATAAAATGAATTTAATAATCGATTTACAAAAAAATAAATATAGTAAAGATATTGCCCATAAATATTTTTAGTTCGTATATCGATCCCTTATTGCAACATAGTCATATCTCCAAAAAAATCAAACTTGGCAAAATGCGATTAAAGTTTTCAAAATGTACCTTTTATACAGATTAAATAAATTATATTTTGCTATAACTGCGGTTCAGTTTGAGATAAAACACTGATTTTTTGTTTAACATATAGAGATGGTATAAAGGAGCAGATTTGCTTAATTAACTTCAAATTTTTGGTTTTTTGAGATATGACTTTGTTGCAATAAAGGAGAGATATGTGAAATGGTATTCTAATGCCGCTACAGAGTTCTTATGATTTTGTAGCAAAAGTTTTGGATCACATTTAAAAAAAATTAAGTAGTCCGTACCAATATCAATCATTTTTTTAAGTTCGTCGATGGAAAAATATTTCCGACTGGTGCTCCAAGTTTTCCTTGAAGATTCGATAAAGGAATTAATAAAATGTGCTAAACCTTGCCGATGGAGGCAAAGTTTAATTTTAAGGATGGTGTATTTTACAAGCAATTAGCTAAAGCTTTCTTTCAAAATTCTGTAAATATGTATTACGGCTTAAAATCACTTACGTTAAAAGCGATTTATCAAACTGTTCTCGTATCCACCCATACCGCTTATGAATTCAACCACCCTTAAACTCGTAAACTTTTAATACAAAACACACACAATTATACTTACAACAAAAACACTAGTTTCACACAAACAAATGCCAATAACAAATACATTAAAGCTTTTAAAATGCGTTTATGAATGATCCGGATATAAAAAAGGAACTAAAATAATAAAAACAAAAAACGATAACAAAACAAAAGGGGAAAAAATGAAAATAACAAATGCCAGACAAAATGGTACAGTACATACCAGTTGAGTATAAAACGTCTGCTCTTTTATTATGCGACTAACAGTAGTTGTACACAAGAGAACACAGGGGTTGGAGGAGGATAAGTCAACGTTAAAAAATAGAGGGTGGTGGAGGGGGTTGCTGATGAAAATCATGTGGGGAGAGCAAAGATAGAAAACCATTTTCCAAAGTTTATTGACCTCCAAATGGTCGAGGGTTGAAAATTTTGTTTTTGTATAAGTATTGTTGATGGCTGACTGCATTAACATAAGCGCCAGCAGCATAAGTTACTGCAGCCGCAGCCGCAATAGCATCGTCATCATCAACAGCAGTAGCAAACAACCAACTATTGTATCATAAAAGCAAAACGAAGTAACAGGAAAATAACACCTCTTTTGATGATGATTTTTAAAAGATAAACATAGAGAAATTCTTAATGCAGACGGGCCAGACAGGCCAGACATCCAGTGGGCGTTAGACATTCATATATACAATTTAAACAGTCAGGAAGGCAGACACTAACTCCTACCCATTTACTTCGCAACGTTAAATAACAAATAAAGTCTGCACTTTTTGATACTCAAATACACATACACGTCCAAATTCATACAAAATATCAAATTCAAACAACAACAAGAACAATAAAAAAAACACACAAGGGTTGTTGCTGAGTGTAAATCTAGATATGTTTGCATGTATATGTCTCATGTATAGGAAACGCAAAAATATTGTATTGTTGAAAGAAGAGGGGGAGAGGCAAAGCAAAAGTTGTTTAGCACAAGGGCACACGTTTTAATGGTGGTAGTTAATACTTGAAAGCATACACCAACACTCATTAATACACACAACTCCCTAACCACCCCTTATGTCAGGCAAAATTTTTGTTATTCATTTTAATGAATATAATAAAGGTAAGGAAGACGAAATCTTGAACCAAAGAAATAACAAAACATATTAAAACAACTTTTTTTCCATTATTTTTTTTTAATATAATTTTACATACAAACAAATAAATTGTGTTGCTTTTTTAATACAAACTTCAAATAGTCCTTGATATAATCCTATAAGCAGACTGAATAAGCAACAACAAAAAAAACAGAACTTAGAGAGTTACCATTGTTTAGAAATTAAAAGGAAGAATTCAATGTATATACTTAATGATCATTACAAGGTCATCAAACAGATGGTCACCATGACCACCCATCCGGATGTCGACTCAATTACATTTTGGCAAAATTGCGGGTTATTTCGTTAACCGCGTCACGGTTTATAAAATATTCAAACATTTTTTTTAAAATGAAAAATTAATTTTACAATTTTGATTAAAAGTTTTATCATTTAAAGGCAACTGATTAATTTGATTTGCATATGGGCATTTCCACCAAAAGGTCCACCGCAACAAAAAAATTATAAGTTCTTGAAAAGGCCTTGTTTTATCATATTTTAACAGGAAAACAATCAAATTTAATAAAAGTAAAAAAGTTTTATATTTATTTATAACCCATTTCAAGATTTATGAATGCAAAGTGGAACAAGTGCAACTTTTCTTATTTGGATATTTCTATTGTACGTTTTGCTATGATAACAGTTCTTTAAGAGAGACATTATGCATTGACTTTTTCTCTCTAAAACCTTTTGGAAGGTCCAAAGAGTCAAAATAGAATGCACAAGAAACTATGCGATTGCAAATAACTGTAATTTTTTTCTTTGTATTATCTCATATTTCGATGTCATGTGCGACATTGAAAAACATCATTTTCTATCAGTGCGTCGAAAGTAAAAGGAAAAACCTCATCAAATTACCAGACCAAACAGAGATTTTTTATACAATTAAAATAAAAAAAACATTACGGTAAAATAGCAAGATTTGTGAACTTGGTACTTATATAAAGTTGTTCACGTGCGACATGGTAAGTGTGAAAATTAAAAATTTGAAAATTATTTTTTTATTTTTTTGAACAATCTCTTAATTGAAATTATGAAATCTTATGGAGGTTTTTCAAAAATATTTATTTTTTCTGATGGGAGCCGCTCTCAGTTTAAAAACAAATTTATACTATCAAGCCTAGGTGATTTTATAAAAAAATTTAGATGTTGCTTAGTGGAATGGAATTTTTTTGCAAGCTCACACGGTAAGGGAGCCGTTGATGGAGTCGGAGCTGTTATAAAAAGAAAAGTATGGCAGATAACGAAATCCCAAAACATTGCTATACCCGATGCATTTTCATTTTATCAATGTGCACAAAATAATATTAATGGGGTTCAGCAAATTGAAAAGCAAAGCATATTATATAAGTTAGACGAAAAATGGAAGAAAGTAAAAAGCATTCCAGGAATAGCCCAGTTGCACTTCTTTTGTTGCGATGGTCAAGAAATAAAATCTGCTAGGACTGCCTATTCTAAAAAAACTGTATTTTATATTCCTCATAATATTTAATTCTTTTACTATTACTATTACTATAACTTTTACTATTATTCATACAATGTACATATTTTTGTTAAGTTTGTTGTTTTAATATGAAAATAAACACTTTGAAAACTTCTGTTCATTTAAAAACATTTTAACTAAGCTCATTTATATATAATTTCGTAAAAAGAGTAACAGAATCAACATAAATATCATGATGGAAAAAAATGTCATGTGCGACAGATCACGTGCGACTGCGATTAAAGCTAAATAAAAAAAAAAGTATACATTATTTTTATTTAAAATGACAGCCATATTTAAGAGGCATGCGTGCATAACATTCTTCAATTTTTTTCATTCAAATATTGCCTCAGGTTTCGCTGAAATCGGCATTCGAATTAATGGCCACAAAAAACACTTCTGTTTTCGTCACGTGCAAATGCCTTGTTTTTTTGCAATTTTCTTGAAAACGAAACAATTTATCAAAATGAACAATAGCACCAATTATAGGGCTAATTAATAGCTATAACTTGAATCTATTGCCAAAATAAAAAAAAGTTTTATTTTGACTTTTTTTTAACTTTAAATGTGTACGATGGTCACGTTCGACATGATGGAAATGCCCATATGTATGTATATACAGTAGCCAGCTATACTTTTTTTAAATTTTGTTTATTATTTTTTAAATAGTAAGGGTAATCACGGTGGTAATTGTGCAAATTTGCAATTTGCAGTCCATATAAGATTGATCGTGAGCATACCACTTTTAGTTTTTGTGCAAATGTGCTATTTTTCTAAGAACCTTTTCTGGCAACACAAAAAACTTTTGGCAGCACTGTACAAAATCTGCATTTGTTTACAATTATACACAAGCAAATTAAAATAAATTTTTGCTTTTTAAATTATTTAAATTTAAATCTCTATTTTATATTAAGACCCACGAAAATATTCAATTTATAAGTTTCGTTAAAAAACAATATGGCGCTTAAGCCCTTATGACACTACATTTTTATTCATTAATTGATATAGAATTGATAGAAAGAAACAGTAAATGCTAGAAAGAGCAAACTATAAAAAATGTAAACAAAGTTTTTTAGTTTTTTTTTTCTCTTGTTATGGTTTTGTTTCAGGGATGGCGTTGAGAATTTTTAAAAATGTACCAACAACGTTTAAAAATTTTACTTTTTTACCCTAATTGTACTAAAAGATTTCTTTAGTTGAAATTAATTTTATTTACGTTCTTTAAAAACACTTCAAAAAGGTATTATAAATCTTAGTTTAAAAATGTCAATTTTAAGTTGAACAATTTTACATTTTTTTGACATAACTTCATTTTTTATCGATAACTTTAGAAAAATTTTTGACAGTTTGCCATTTATCTTAATACAGCTGAACCATTTGCACTTGGTAAATTTTTCTATTACTTTATATTTGCAATGTTCACAAAAACTTGAACAATGCATTAAAAATGTAGTGGCATAAGGGCTTTAATATGTCAAATGTTATTATTTACATTTGTTTGCAACTGAGCAAATATGCACTAATAATTTTGCTCATTGTTATTTAGGGCAAAACGAAGCAAAATAGAGCAAATTGCAAACACGTTTCTATGTACATTTTGTTGTTGTGTTGTGCGAAAGTGTGTATTTTTGCACGCTTTTACATCGTTTGCCCACTTTGCACTACCCATCGTGATTTCTCTTAGTTTAAAAAAATAAAAAGAAAAAAATCATTCTAAGAACAAAAATGGGTCGTACGTCGTAAGAACGAAGGACGTAACACCGTCAATTCCTAAAAACACTTTATTCACACACAATGTAATGTTAAATTAATTTATTTGATTTTTGACGCTTGTTTTAATTTTTTTAAAATAGTTTCTTTTGTTTGACGTTATTTGGGTTTTGTAATTGTTGTCTGTTGACTTTGTTAATGAGCGGTTTTCTTTTAGGACACATCATCAGACCTTGCCTCTTAAAATGCCGTACCACAGTAGTATTTTGAATTAGTATTTTGATATTTTTCTAGTTTAACGGTTATTTTTAGGGTATTGGTAGATAAGCTTTTTTTAAAGACGAGTCTTATAAATCTGCTGTTTTTTCTTTTTAGGTCAGCTTTGACGGTCGAACACTTACATTCTTATTTTTAACTCGACTTTCTTTGTTTTTTTTTTTTTTGTTAAACTACGTTTTTTGCCGTGAAATGTTGTGGTTATGTTGTGGTTTATACAAATCAATTATGTGTAATTCTTCTTTTATAAATACTATTTTGGAACAGTGTAACCTCGGCGAACGCAACCCATAGCAATTTTGGGCTGTTGCGATAACTGAGTTGTTGCGCAAAACAAGTCACAAATTTCTAGTCATATTTTTCTATTTAAAAGCTTATTTTAAGCCAATCAAGAATTTTATAAAAAAAAAACTAATATGAGCTTTTAATAATCATATTTATTTGATTGAAATAAAGAATGAAAACAGAAAAACAAAATATACATTTAATAAAAAGTTAATAAAATACACATTTAAATTTAAATGTATGTTAAAGATTCATATCTCTTAGAGAAAAATTCTGAAATTTTCGACTGATTTTTTGTGATTGTCATATTTTTTGAACTGCAATTTCACGAATCTTGTTCAATACCATTATATCCTCTAAAGAACACCTATTCTCCTGTGCCCATTGTAGGCAAACTTTGAAGTACATAATACGCACAAAATATTTGTCATTTTTAGAATAACAGTAAATCAAAAAGATTATTGCACTTAAGAATAAGATTTTACATACACACGTTTTAGTTTTGTATTTATTTATCAAAAACCAAACTAAAAAAAAACAAAAAATGCTTGCTACTTGTTTTGCTTTTGCAAAGTTGCGTTAATTGAGGCTTTGTTTTTTAAAAAGTTGCGTTTACAGAGTCACCAATGTTACGAAATTTGGTGTTGCGTTAAGCGAGCGGTTGCGCATATCGAGGGTTGCGTTCAACGAGGCTACACTGTATTTCTATTCCATCAGAAATTAAAAAAATATTTAATATTGTTTCCTTATTGTATTACATACTTCTGAAACTGTTTACAAAATACCAACAAGTTGATTTTTCTTCTTTGCTTTTTGTATTTTACCGTTAGTCCACATAAAAACCACATGTGCCTTTAATTTTGCGTTGCCAGACTATAAGGTTAAATATAAAATTACAAATTTCTTTTAGAATATGTAATTTTTTTAGAAATTTTAATTTTTTTTAAAAAAACTTGAAATAAAACATACAGATTAAAAATGAACATGGGCTGTGCTTATATTTTTGCTAAAATATATAAAAATTAGGAAAAATTTAAAATTTATATTGATGTGTCCTTGGTTTTATGAGCTACTGTATTTGTTTTTTTTTGCTCCTGTGGGAAGCATAGGTTTGCTTAACGAAATTTCTTGGTAAAAACATAATTTCCTGAAGCCTAAAAACGTGTCACAAAAGAACTATCAAAATCCTTCACTAAAGCACGCGATCAGGGTGCTTACTATACTGACCATTTTAGCATTGAACAAGTACAAACGTACATGCTATTACCAAAACAATATTTATATTAAAAACTTTTGGCAATCCTTATGTTAACTATTTTAACATTTGTCCCGGAACACGTACAAGTCATCCACCCTTGCAGAACATTTATACTACCTACATACGTACATACATACATACATATGTACATTGTATAAATGTAAAGTAAAATAACAACTTTTGCCGTTTATAAATATATAGAGCAGTAGATAGGGAAATAGTCAGTTGGCGGTGTCAGTTGTAGAAGAAGTTGTAAGTACTACACTAACAAAAGTGGTGGCAGCAGTAGCAGCAGCTGTAATTTGATTCAACAAATAAAATTTTTAACAAAACAAAAGTTTCATTTTGCGGCTCATGAAAACAAGTACACGCACACAAACATAAATTTATTATACTTATGTCTGTGAATGCTCGGAAGAATGTATAAGTGAAAGAGTGTTTGTAAAACTGAGTATGAAACAAACAAACAAACCCTTGTCTAACGAGCAATAATCATATCGTTGATAGTAGAATCATTTATGCACAGTGACTTGCGAGTTCGATTTCCGATAGAGATTCTTGTATATTTTATTACAACAATATAGAATAAGAAAGTCTGAATAACAAAATGAATGAATTAGGCAAAAATTGGAAATCAGAGTAATGAAGAGGGTAAACTAGTAGCTGATTTCGAAATTTATTACCAAGAACTTAATTCGCCAGCTTTCCAAAGAATTGCTTTTATATAATTTAGGTCCATTTAGGTTGGGTAAACTGGCCTGACAACCGATTTACAAGTTTATTTTTAAAAAGCTTTTTTTAACTATTAAAGGAGTCTTTCACCTCTCAAATTGAGGGCCAAACATCTATTTTATGTCGTATGGACATCCAATAGCCACGACTTCTTCGAATCAGCCACAACATTTCGTAATACTTGAGAAAACCCTTATTCTACGAGTAAATATCTAAGTCTCTGGTCATGCAGATCTAGATTTTAGAAATGTTAAAGGTGTTGCATTGACTCCAGCTCCTCCTCTTCGTTCATACAGTTTCTGCAGTATACATTGCAGGGGAGGTCCACCTATGCGTTAGTAATAAAAATGCCTGCCAGAAATGATACTAAATTTCTCTTTAAGGTATGAAATTTCTTTCATTCATTTGTAATGAGTGAGGGCTCACTAAAATTGTTACAGTAGGGTCAGAGTTTGAATTCAGATGGAAAAATTTTTGACTTCACCTCTTTCACATTTAGGGGCTCAAAAGTGGCGAAAATGTTAACACAAACGTTTTTGGATCGTATGTAAAACCTTAAAATTTACTGTCTGATTAATATATTCATAATAAAAAACTTTTTTTTTTAAGGTCTTTCGGTTAAATACGACATGCACCAATTTATTATGGGATCGTGTCCACTTTGTAGCCTTTTATTTTCTAAGCCACTGTCTTTCATACAAATATATATCTATGTAGATATCGTTATTTGTTTTTCAGCCATTCAGTCAACCATTTAGCCATATTCAGTTAAATCGTCCTTCCATACAACAATTCAGCCAGCCAGAATGCGAAAAAATCAGACGGACACACATTCCTGTTACTTCCGCTGGATGATTAAAATGTTTAAAATTCACACAAAATTAAAGCCGAAACAAAAAAAAAAACCAAAAAAAAAAAATGTTAAAATGTTGTCTGTATAAATGGGCAACTGTAAGAATTGTGGCTTAAAGTGTTTGATGTTTGCAGACTAAAAAGGCAGCAGACAAGTTTTAACAAAAAAAAAAAAATGTATTCTAACCCAGTTGGTCACGTCTAGACGAGACATTCTTGAAAACGAGATCATGACGATATAAAACCCAATACTACAGATAAAAGACATTTAACAGAAGTAGTGAACAAAGTATTCGAACAAACCTTTTAAAAATCGAGCAGGACGACATAAACGACAATGTGGTCCAAGTTGCCGCTATGTTAATAGAATTTCAAAAGTTATTATTTAAAAATTCTGCTGTTTACATTGTCGACATACATACATGACTGTCTGTCGGCTGTCTGACGATATACATAAAATACTTCAATTAAGTTTAAAGCGGACATCGTACATGATTAAGGACTTAAGTAATGGCTTGTCGCTTACACTGCACCAAATATCATCGGTAATATTTACTAAAAATTTTAGTAAACCCTCAACTAAAAGAATCAACTCAATTTTTCCTTAAATATAATCAAATTTTTTCATCTACTTAATCCGTTTACTTAACTAGATTTTGTTAATTTAATTATTTAGAATTTTTTTTAGTAACATTGAGAAATAAATATTAGTTTATATCAAGAATTTTTGTAAAAGTGTAAAATTTTTTTAAAATGTTTTTATTTTAACTTAATGGATGTATAGCTGAAGAAATTTCGTTAAAATTTACTTATCTGTTTTAGTAAAATCGAATAGAATTCTTCAAAATGACTAACGGAATTGAAAAAAGGTATGTAGAATTGAAGAAATTTCGTTCGTTCTGAGACACAATTAAATTAAAAAATTTAATGAAAAAATTAAATGAAAATACACATGACTCTTATGATTCTAAACATATATGTATATGTATGTATGAATATTTCCTTTATTTATCTAAAACTAATATAAATAATAAAATACAAAATAAAATATTTAAATAAAACAGGGCGTTAGCGAATTCTCTCGATCTATATTTAACTACCATAATTAGTAAATTTGACTAATTTTGTAATCAATTTAACTAAAAAGGTTAAAGTTAAATCAAAGAAATTTCTTCTTTATAACTTCTTACGAAATTTTTCTGTATTAACGAAAAACGTCTATTGACTTGAATAAAAAATTTGTAAGTTGTAGAATAACCTATATTTCTTCAATTTTACACCCCATTTTGCAGTATTTAGGTAAATTTTTGGTTCAGTGTATGTTGGGATCATAAAGATATGATGATCCTTCGGCTACATTAACTAAGGCGCGTATGAAGCAACAAAACGAAATGATAACATGCGGCAAACCTCTTCAAATGTAGTTTTTTTTTTGTTGACGGGTTGACGGGTTTGTGGTTGCATTATATTTCTTAGTGGGGCTATTACGTTACAGTTCGCTTGCATTGTTGATCGACTTGTCGTGCGGAAAATTTAGAGTGGATGCAAATCAGGTGTTTGTCGTTGAAAATAAATAATTTGTGTTTTATTCAAAATCAACATCGGCCCTTTAAATTTAACCGCTATATCCAGTGGTTTGTAGTGCACTATCTGAAATCAGTCCATGACTTAATCGTTCTTTTTTTTTATTCAGCAAACTTCGTAGACGTGAAATCATAGACAATTTTACGAACATGACACTCATTTTGTTGTTGACGAAAAAAGCGATGAGGGTGCAAAAATCGTCGATGAAAATGTGGTTAAGACTAATTTGGCCAACTGGGAAATTACTAAACAGAGCGCATGTATGTATCTACCTACATATAAACATGCATACACACAAATACTATGAAATTGTGTGAATTTTATGCACCCTTTTTTCGCTCTCTTCTGATTTTTTGTTATAATTCATTTTGTTGTTGTTGCATCTGGCGAATGTGACATTAAGCTAAGCAAGTAACACATATTAGCACTACATACACATTCAATGGTCTCGGTTAGCGCAGCCCTTAAGAATTCCTGTTTTTTCGGTAGTTTTGTAGTAATGATCTGATCGGATGACCCCTACATAGACATTGAAAACTACCAACATACAAGCAGGGAACTTAAAAACACAACAAAAAATCCTTTTGTTTTGCTCACGTACTTTGGCAGTCTGGTCTGTAGTTTAACTTTTTTTCTTTTGCTTTCGCATACTTTCTCGAATAAGTTTTAATGTATTGGACGGACGAACTGCCAAGGCAAAACAACCCTGCCAACTTAAAAAATAAAAATATTATTTAGCAAATTTAAATGGCTTCAATAAAATGGGAAAAAATAAACTCTGTTGTTGTGCATCATTATTAAATTTTGGTTATTTCCTACATTGGTACTCTTTTAGTTTTTAAATGCAGGAGGAAAGAAATGCCATACGGTGGATTGGTTTTATATTCGGTCCTCTTTGTGCTTTTTATTTGTCTGTTTTCATTATCATCTTTTGTATTTGTATCTTGTTTTGTTAGTCGTGTCATTTGCTTACACATTTTTGGCGTTTTTCGATCGGATACAGTGTTGTCCAGATTATCAAAATACATACATAGTTTTCAACTGAATTGGCCAAAATGACTGTACAGTGTGTTCGTGAATTCTCTGGACCATCAAAAACTAATATTACAAATTTTGAAGCAAAAGAGTTGCTTCACGTCATTCGTTTTTAAATATAATTACGATCATGTGCGCTCCGTGGCTTAATCCGCTATATTAACCATTTGAAGCCGTATTCTGCATGTATTCTGCCCAATGGTATCTTCTCAGTTGTCCAAAGTTGCAGGTTTACTTTCGTAAATCAATGAATTACCTTAACTTTAGAAAAAATAATATGCTTAATTGCACGATCTTGAAGCGCTGTAGGAGATATGTAGTATAAAAGGGGTCTGATGAAAAGTCGTACCTGTATATGTATGAAATCAGTTAGTCGCTAACGAAAACAATGCATTTCTTATAATTAAGAACATATTTTTACTTTTTTATGGATGGAACTTCCCAATTAAATATTTTATCATTTTGCGAAGCACTTACAGATAATACATTTAAACAAATAATTGCACAATTATGCGCTACGCAATAAGACATACAGAGATGCAGTAAAGTATGTGAACGAACTCTTATCAAGTTTTTTAAAAAAAGGCAACATTTCAAGTGCCACGGCATTCCATTACTACGAAGCAGGTTTGCAAGGGAGAATACTAAAAAATAACTGTAAAAAATATTCAGTGTGTAAAGCGGAACGCTACGTTCACCAGTTTTTCAATTTTTTATTGGGTTCCGATTTTTTTGCTAATAGGGAGGCAAATTATTTCGTGATCTTATTATTTTCTTATTAGGCTATTTTACGCCTAGAATACTATCCTCAAAAATGGAAGGTTTCCTTAGCTACCATGATACCAAAGCCAGGTAATTACCATAACGGGTCCTCCATCTAACTTTTTTTTTTTGTCAACTAGTGCTTATTTCGTGAATGGTAGCACTTCGCTCATGTCTAATTTGACAGATAATTAGTTTTATCCTTCCGCTGAACGAATATGGTTGTGTATACGCTTGAACAACGCTGGGAAATATTGCGACATTACTTTGAAAATCATGGTAATGTTGCAGAATGTGTGCGAAAATTGCGTACGGATTTTGGATGAAGCTCATTTTAATATCGGCGGGTATGCAAACAAACAAAATTGTCGCATTTGGGGCACAGAAAACACGCACGCATACATTGAAAAGCCGATGCACGAGTCACTTTTTGGTGTGGATTTTGGTCCAGAGGCATAATTGGGCCATTTTTCTTCGAAAATGGTCAAGGAGTGGCTGTTACAGTCAATGGCGATCGTTATCGGGCCATGTTGAACGAACAAAAATTGAAGAGGGGGTTATATTGGCAACATTTGGTTTCAACATGACGGCGCTACGAGCCACACAGCCGAAGCTACACTCGATGTTTTGCGCCCTGTTTTTGAAGATCGCATTATCAGTCGGAGAGCTGATGTCGGTTGGCCACCTCGGAGCTGCGATTTGACACCGTTGGACTATTATTTGTGGGGTGCCGTCAAAGATGAGCGTTACGCCGACAAGTCAGAGACAATTGACGCATTAAAGGACAATATTCGTGAAGCCATTGGTGAAATACAGCTGCACACAATCGATAATGTGCTTAAAAAATTGGAGCGATCGTGTAGGCTACTGTATGGCCAGCCGAGGCAGCCATTTGAAGGAAATTATTTTCCATTAGTAACCGGAAGGAATGTACTTTCAAATAAAAAAAGAAATTTGAGAAAATATTCAGTAGTTTTTTTATAGCATTTCCAAAAAAAAAGTTATTTGGCGGACCCCTTACAAAAGTTGACTCATAGCTTATTATCAAATATGTCAAAGCTGTTTGAGAAATTATTAGTTTCAAAATTAACACCAATTTTAAGTGACAATAGATGTATTCCAAACCATCAGTTTGGATTTAGAAGAGAACACAGCACAATTGATCAAACTCATCGAATAGTAAATGTCATAAGTAAAGCATTTGAAAAAAATATTGCTCAGCACTCTTCATCGACGTTTCGTAAGTTTTTGATACAGTCTGGCATGAAGGCTTATTACATAAATTGAAGCAAAATGTACCAGCAAACACACACAAGCTGCTAAAAAGCTACTTTGTCAGTCGTCAATTTAATATTAAAGAAGGAAATTTCTTAAGTTCACCTCAGCCAATTGGCGGAATTTTTTTTTTTTTGCTCAAAAGAAAGCTTATGTCTTTTCCTTTAAGGTAGTTTTGAACGCTTTTTGGGCTGCGAGTGGGTTATGTATAATAAAAATAATTTTAAATTTTTAGCACTGCAAATGTTCTTTCTCATCCATGTAACTTATTACCTATTGGTGTAAGCAAAATTTGTCCCAAGTTTCGATAGCTACTTGTGCAATCTTTTGAAAAAAAATTATTTTTTTTTTTAAATTTAAAACTTAAAAAAGATTTTGTAAGTCGTGCTTAGTTCCGAATTTTGTGCAGTGTGTATGTTTAAATGGGTATTCCGAAGACCCCAGAAATGATGGCGACTAGATTTTATATTTTTATCTAACATACATATACTCTGTTAAAGTTTGCTATTGAAATTCAGCCAGTTAAGTAAATAAATGGCTGAGATATGAGGAAAACCTTTCTTAAATGCTTTTTTCCCTAATTGACAAAAATATATTTGAAATTCAATTTGTTTTAAAATATAAAAAGTCCAATTAATTGAAGATGAAAAAAAATCTCATATACCTATCTATTTATTAATATCTAGAATTGAAGAAGTATTTCGTTTTGGTGGGTCTATGATTGCCCATGGGTCCCAAATGCGGTAATCTTGTCTGTAAATATTATGGTGCAGGTTATTAAATAGTCGGGCTTTACCGACCTTATTTTCTAATTTGTTTTATTTATAATTTTGCTTTGTTCTTGTTATTCGAATACACTTTGTGCATAAAAGAACAAAAACAACAACATGTAATTGCGAATACCATACATTTACTAATAAGTTGTTGTTGCTGTCAACTGTTTTTTTTTTGCTTGTTTTCGTATTTTTATCTCTAATGCGCCCCATACACTTTTCAATTCAATTGTCAACTGAGTCTTTCAACTGAATTGATACTTGGCCACACACTTCTTCAACTGAATTGAAAGATTTTAATTCAACTGTCAAATTTAGATTTTTTTACAATTTTACAAAAATTTATTTTCTCTCCAAGTATCCATGTTTGCCACCAATGTCATTTTTTTATTTAAAATTTTATTGAAATTAAAGACAATTTTAAAAATATTTCACTTTTTCTTTGCAAAAAAAAATTACAAACACAAATTTTGACAGCTGATCAAGAGACTTAAGCACACACAGTACAATCGAATTGAAAGACTTGGAGTCAACTTGAAAAAATCAAAATCTTTTGATTTTTCTTCAACCAACTCGACAACCGTCAAACTAATCAACTGACAAGGCCATACACGCTTTGATTTGGACAACAACCGACTCAGTTGACAATTGAATTGAATCGTGTATGGTCTGCTTTACACTTGGGCAAAATTATAAGAATTTGTTACTTTTTCCATTAATTTTACGGGCAAAATCATAATAGAAGGTTGCTGTGGCGGCAGTGGAGTGTGGAATAGGGGGTTGGCAAATATTAATAAATTTTATGAATTTTTATTTTTTTCCTTTATTGTTGTCTAAATAACCTTTCGGTGAATAAATAGTCTTTGTTTATTTCTAAATACATTTCGAAGAATTTTATTTAGTTTATTTTTTATGCCACAATATCCGTGAAAAAAGTTTTATGACCACAATAAAATAAAAGACCTCCCTCACCTTAAGAGCGGGACTTACATTTGTAAAGTTTTTATAAATAAATAAGAAATATATATTTTGGAAATACATTTTTCCTATATTTTGCGCAAATGGCGAAATTATAATTACAATTAAAACTTGTTGTAAAAATTTTTAGCTGTTACTTGTATCGGGCATGTTGCACAAATCGAAATGAAGTGGATTTAAAATCGCACAAATTTTAAAAACGAGCCTGTAAAGAAAGTTTAGAAAAATATGCCCTTTTATATACATACATACTTCAATACTTTGAGAACCAATTATCTTTACAAGAACCACTGTTAAAAACAGGAAAAACTACAGTCATATTGTAAATAATCGAGTTTGATTTCAATTCCACTTCATTTCGATTTCTAGAACATGCCCGATAGTGATTTTACCAAAGCTGTGGAGTTGAAGAGTCGGAGTTGAGGTTTTTGTGCCGGAGTCGGAGTCGCAGTACCCACAAAAACTCGCGACTCCGACTCCGACTCCAAAGTTTTTCGGCATACACAATTTAAAAATACTTTTTCAAAATAAAAATTATGTTCTTAAAACACATTTAAAATTTAAATAAATGTTTTATGAATACTGCTCTTATGTGCTGTTTCCAAATGACAGGCGATGAACTGAGTGCTTTTCATATAAATTTTACTACATAATCAATCGCCTGAGTTTCTACTTTGAAGCAGGTAAAATTACTGTTGTGTACTTTTTTATATTAAACTCCATTTTGGTGATTTTTTCCCCAAAAACCTTAACAAATTATATTTTGCGATTTTCGGTATACTATTTGGCGATGAAGGTGAAAAAGGATCTGACAACCCTGCTTGTTTCCGTTATTCTTTTATATGCCCCTTAAAAACCTGCTTCGTATTAAGGGAATTGCGTAGCGCATAAATGTGCGCTTACTTTTTAAAAGCTTTTACCTATGAGTGCTTTGCAAAACAAGAACATTTTTTATTGGGAAACTTCATAAAGCGTCTCTATCTTAAAATTTTCGAGAATATAAAATGTACATTTCCCTGAAATATCCGGGAAGATTTGCTAGTAGATTTATTTTATATTTGTAGTGTATATAAAGTTTATTTCTAGTTTTTGATTGTCGGAGTGTAGATCTTTAAGCGGTGCAACAACTAAAGGCCTCGTTACTCTTACGTAAACGTATACATACGTTGCTAATCAGCTGTTCCGTTTTCCTTACCAAGCTACTGTGCAAATAGGTACTCTTACGTAAACGTAACGTTGCGTTGCGGATGAACCTGATAAAATTAAAATTTCTCTCCGTTTTTACGTATCAGCTGTTAAGAATTGTATTTTTGTTATGAAGCAGTGTTGTCAACAAAACTTATTAACCAACGGTTTACTTTTAAATTTTATTATTGAGATTCTCATCAAAACATTAATTTAAATTTGATGTAATGAAATTCAATGTTATGGGTTTGTTGTTCAAACTGAAATTAATGTTGGCTTTATGTGTCACAGAAACCAAAGTTATCGGGTTTTTATTATAAATAAAAGAAGCAGCTTACAGCTCTTAAATATTGTTGTTAAAAGTTTAATTTTTTATTTTATTTTATCCAACAGTTAGATTATTTCCGTAGATAGAAGTAAATAAAATTGATAAATGTTAAAATGGTATTTTTGCATGTTTCCGGCAGCGGGCTGCTGCAAATTTGCAAAAGCCTTTTTCTCACTTTTTCTATGGTCATTTTATTTATTTATAAGTTTGAAACAACAAATGTTTTTGTATTTTAACTAAATTCGCTATATATTTACAAAACAATAAAATTACACAAATATAAACAACAAATGCAAGTTATACAACGATGGCATTTATTTCATATGTACATTTGTATGTTTACTGTATTTCTACTTCTTATTTTCTTATCTATAAATTTCAATTACATTTACAACACAAGTTTTAACAATATTTTAACGCAAAAATCATAATTTATAAAATTATTGAATAAAAATTTGATTAAAAGCTGTAAACACATGAGCCAAAACATAAAACAGCTGATTCGAATATTGATTTTATTGTAAAATAATTATTTGCATACATTTTTGACAATGCAAATAGAAAAAAATTAGCGCATAGTTCCGAATATTCGCCTTAACCTTATTATATTAAATATATATATTATTTATTGTTATTTGACCTTTCTTTTTTTATAATTATTTTGAACTATTTAAGCTTGAGGTCTTTTTTAAAAACATACATATATTATATTTATTTATTTTTCTCATTATTGCGCTAACCTTTGGTAAGCATCTTTAGAAAATTAAATTAAGTTTACAATAAAATATTATAAAAAATTTTTTTTTTCAATTTTTGCTTAGACACATTGGTTGTATCAAGTTTCATTTGAAGAGATATTAATAAGGGCCAAAAATATGTTAAAGTCCATAACACCAAAACTAGATTCTCAGGCGCAATAAAAACTAGATAAAAAAATCAAATTTTTTAAAGCAAATTTTGTGCTGGATATGTAAATATATATCTATGGCACTTTGACAAAACATCTTAAGTCAAATTCAAAAAGTCGAAAAAAATTTTGCTAATCATACGAATTTTGATTCAAAAAACATTTTTGTTTACATTTTTAAAATTTTGTATTATAAACGAAATTTTTCTTTAAGTTTGGTTTTTTTTATTATTTGATAAAAATGATTTTTTCAGCGAGTTTTTTTTAAAGCTTTTTGCTATCTTATCACGACTTAAGATGTTTTGTCAAAATGCCACAGATATGTATAAGGTATTTTATTTTTTTGTACAAAAGCGCCGGTATCGGTATGTATCGGCGATTTTAAACAAGAATATTAGCAACATGTCTTGCAACAATGCTGTGAGCAAAATCAAAACAAATAATAATTTACATACATACATATGTACGAGTACACACATACACCTCAACACCATATGACACGTTTACGTTTTTGTAGTAACTACCAACATTTCAAGTCGACCGCAACGTTTACGTATCCGCAACATTTACGTAAGAGTAACGAGGCCTTAAGATAGACTTGATCGTTATTGATCGTCGGAGTGTAGATCTTTTATCGGTGCAACAACTAAGATAGACTGATTGAGATTCGACCACTTTACATTTACTGTGAAAAACCACTGTTAATTTATGTGTGTACGTGTGTTCGCAAGATAAATTAAAAAGCGTTCTGAGCACTTTAATTCTTAAAATTTAGAACGCTAATCTAAAATATGTATGTATGTACAAAAAAATAAAAAATATGATATTTAAACTTGATAAATTTCCAAAAAATCGTTTTTTAATTTTACTAAAAACAAAACTATATAAAATTCAGTCCAAGGCGAATTCATACAAGGTGGTCTTATTTTGAAAACGTTAACAACACTGTAAAATTGTTTAACGTTGTGTCAAAAATAATATTACACTGTTGTTAACAATTTAAACAAATATTTCATTTTGTTTTTAATTTTAAATTGTGTGTTGAAATTAATAATTTAAAAAAATTTTAAATTTCATAATTTTTAAAGAAAATTATTAAATTTTTAAAGAAAATTATTAAATTTAGTTAAGATTCCCCAGAACCAGCAGGACGGTATACTATTTTGACACATGGTTTGTTATCAGCTGTTTCTTATAGCCTTTTTACACTGATCAACATCTAATATCTACCATCAATTTACCACAATTTGCGAACATCTTTCCATAAGAAATACATAGGGCTAAACCAACATCTTTAAAAGATGTTCCTATCTCATTTTATTCCATCCTACATCTTTCGATTATATTAGTGTTATCACTAAAAAAGTGGAAATAAGTTCTATTATTATTGAGGCATCACTGACAAAAAAATTCTTTTTGGAAGCAGCGTTACCATATGTCAAGTTTTCTCTTTTATTGCAATTGTATTTTGTTAGGTATTTTATACATTTTTGTGTTTTCTTATTAAATTTTGGCACTTTTGTAGAAAAAAACATTTTTTTATCTTAAAAACATTTTTATTCAAAAATGGTGACATTTTTGTTTGATGGTAGATTTTAGATATGACCAATGTTAGAGATGTTAGATGTTTATCAGAGTAAAAAGGCTATTATGTAGCAAGAAATTTTAACCTAGTGTAAATTCGCGTTGATTTAGTCTATTATTATTCAAATATCTTTCAAAAACTTAAGGTACGTTCAGACTAATAAAATATTTGGTTGCAAAATATTTTTGAGCATCAAATAAAATAACAGCTGATTTTGAGCAAATCAAAGTATTTGCCGGCAAACAAATGTTTGTCCAATGTGAAAATAGTGTAAACACAAAAATTTATTATTTAAGTAATTTTTGAGCAAACATTTATTTGATACAGTAGTTTTGACTTTGATTGTGCAGCTATCTCCTTTGCACGATTTTTAGTGCAGGTAAATCAAAAATGCAGTTATCTTAAATGCATTTACCTGCCTTAATGTGCAGGTACACAATTGTGGTTACCTGCACAAAAGTGCAGCTAAAGTAAAGTGTTTGATTTAAAAGTAGAGTAGTTTAACGAGTCTTTCAAAAAGCATGCTAAGAGTCGTATGAGACTCATGTAGGTATTATTTTACAACTCGTGAAATACTCAGCCGTATGACTAACAGCCATACCTAAACAAGAGCGGAAAGCGTTTTCTAGCTGTCAAAAATTCTCATGCCCATACAATCCGATTTTGACAGCGCGTTTAATAGTGAAGTTGGCCGCTATTAATAATAAATAATGACAATTTAGCTATTTTTTGTCAATCTAGCGGGTTTTTCTCTTCTTTTTATTTCTATTGTATGGGTTTTATTAAGCAAGAAAGTTAACACTACTGTTTGTGGCACAACGTTGACGCTCTTGTTTAGGTATGGCATATCAGCGTAAAAGCTTAGCGGAAGAAAACGTTCCGCCTTCCGCTCTTGTTTAGGTACGGCTGTTAGCTACCTTAATAAGGGCATCAGGCGTATTTTCCATGCCAAAACTTCTAATTTTCATACAATTTCTATAAAACAAACCTTAAGGTCGCGAAATCAATACCATCCTGTCGGAAAATATTTTTTTGCAGATCTTTAGACCGGTTTGTTTTATTAAAATTGTATTGGCAACAGCATTTTCATACTTTAAAAACTGTCTTATTTAGGTAGCTCAGTAATTGTTATACGACTCTTACAGAGAGTCCCAAAAGGTAAATTTCAAGATTTAAAGACGAGCGTGTAAAAAAATAGATAAAAAAATTAAAAAAAAGATTTAGATGTTTTTGTTACTCGTCAGATAATCACCAGAAGATTCTTTAAGGAGTTGTATATTAAACATAATCGTCTAACAAACAGCCTATGCTAGCTGGGAAATAACAGATCATTTTATACATGAATGTATGTTTATTTAATATAAAAGAAACATAAACAAAAACAATGAGAATTCACAAAGAACATAAAACATAAAAAACAAAATAATTGCGATATATATTTTTATAAACAGCTTAAATTGGATATTTATGTGAAAAAGTGGCCACCATATATTTTTATGTGTGCAGCTAACTTTGATGTTTTGTATGAAAAATATTTTAAAGCTGCCCAAAAATATGAAAAATGTGCAGGTATACAAAATGCACGTAAACAAGGATTTTAAAGGATAATTCCAGAAAATATTTATTTTGGGCAGTTAAGTCAAAGTGCAGCTAACTTTGATATTTTGTATGACAATAATTTTAAAATGCCAACAATTTTGCGCATTTATCTTAAATGTGCAGGTATAGAAAGTGCACTTAAAAAAGGAATTTGTATGGAATTAGAAAGAATAATTCCAAAAATTATCAATTTTGTGCAGTTAAGTCAAAAGTGCACGTAAACAAAAGGCAGTTAAGTCAAAACTACTGTATTACAAAAAAAATTGTAAAAGCAAACAACGCCAACTAGTTTTAGCCATGTTTCCGATAGAAGCAATTTTTCCTTTACAGTTACATTTACAGATTTTGAACAATTATTAGACTTTGCTATCATGCAGCTATTAGCAAATTTTTGCGAATTTCCGCTAATTTAGCAATATTTACTGAATTTTTGCATTTCTTTGCTTTTTGGGACTTTTAATGAATTTTGTGGCTTGTTTGAAATATTAAATATTTTCGCGAATTTTCGCTATTTTTGGAATTTTTTTTTTGTTATTTTCGGACAATTTGTTTTTTTTTTACCGATTTCAAATAATTGTAAGGGTTTGTTTTTAAGTTTGCAATTTTTCGCGAATTTTAACCATGCTCGCGAGCGATTTTTCTCTGTGGATCTTTACAGCTTTAACGATTTTCAATAATTATAAGGCTTTGCTTTTTTAAGCCCTTATGACATTAAATTTTTCATTCATTAATTGATAGAAAAAAACAGTAAATGCTAAAAGAGCAAACTATAAAAAATGTAAACAAAGTTTTTTTTAGTTTTTTTTTCTCTTGTTATGGTTTTGTTTCAGGGATGGCGTTAAGAATTTTTAAAATTGTAAATTATTACTTTTTTACCCTAATTGTACTAAAAGATTTTTTTTAGTTAAAATTAATTTTATTTATGTTCTTAAAAACACCACAAAAAGGTATTATAACTCTTAGTTTAAAAAGTATCAACAAAAAAGACCAATTGAAACAACTTACCCATCCCTGTTCTGTAAATTTTATAAAATGTTGCTAATTTTTTGTTTAGGAGAAACCAAAAAAACAAAAAGCGGTAAATCGCTGAATTTGCCCATAAACCGCTGATTCAGCAACACTTTTAATATTTCAAGCTTGAAATGCCAATTTTAAGTTGAACAATTTTACATTTTTTTTGACATAACTTCATATTTTATCGATAACTTTAGTTAATGTTTGACAGTGTGCCCTTTATCTTAATACAGTTGAACCCTTCGCACTTAGTAAATTTTTCTATTACTTTATATTTGCACTGTTCACCAATACTTGAACAATGCATTAATAATGTAGTGTCATAAGGGCTTTAACGCAATGTTTACCGAATTTTTGCCATTCTTTATACTTTAAGGGATTTTAATCAATTTTGTGGCTTGTTTGAAATATCTAAATTTTACGCGAATTTTCGCTATTTTTACAACATGTTTTTTTTTTGTTTTTTCCCGACATTTTGTTATTTAACCGATTTAGCGATTTCAAATATATTTTAGGGTTTGTTTCTAAGTTTGTTAAAATTAATTTTTAATTTAATCGGCATGACATTGAAGGCCGAGCTTTGCCCTCTCGCATCTACTTTGGGAGCTTCGAGAAGGCCTTCATAAAATAAGTAAGCATAATTGTCGTTGCTAAACTATTATTATAACTGTATAATTGTAATTTGTAATAAAGGGTAATTTGTTTTATCGATTTGTGTTATATTATTTGTGTTATATTTACTTATTTTTTGGTATATTAATAATCTTAAAATAAATTTTTTATTAATTATTTTTAGATGTGGAAAGGACCCATTGGCAATACGTGAAATAGATTTAAATAAGGCAAGTAATTTAATATCTTTCTAAAACTTGTGAATAATTATTAATAATTAATTAATAATTAATTTAATATCACATCACCAACGTAAAATATTGGTTTTAGTAAAGGCCGTTTTACACTGTCGCACATGAGCCAGTTTGGAATATCAAAAATACGAAAATAATAAATCTGCAGTTTTTAAATGTTTCTTTTGATACCCTTCACCACAGGTGAATTTCTACAATATTGATTTTAGTTAGACCCTGTAAAGTATATACATATTCTGGATCCTTATGAAGAGCGAAGTTGATTTAACGATGTGATGTCCCTCGGCAAGTTATTTGCGCAACTCTTGGTTTGTAAACGTTTGCGGTATGGTCGGGGTTAGGAAAACAAATTTTGTACAGACTTTGTTGTTTTCGGCAAGTAACTTGCGCAACTAACTTGCCGAGTCGGAAAGGGGTCAAAGTAATTTTTGGGAATACACAATTTTTAATTAATAAGATTTTGTTTGTCGTGCTTTAAGTAAAAATAAAAATACTTTTGTCATGATTTTTGCCTTCAGATAAGTGAACCGGAGTGTATATTCTTTGTTTTTTGTTCATTAGTTGTTCTAACTACTTGCTGTTGTTGTTGCTTATCGTTGTAACATAATTATTTCCAATAATTTATATGTTTTTATTAGATTTCTCATGTTAAATTTTATAGATCTGTTAAAGTTGTCAATGTTGCAATTGATTGGTGATTTGTTATTGTTAGTTAGAACGGAAAATTTATTATTTAATAGTTTCAAAGACATTAATGACTTTATCGTTTAACATTATTACATCGCAAAAGCAACAGAAGCAGCAACAACAACAACATCAGAAACAGAAACTACAATAAAATCCAAAATGTACAATGACAGCAATTATAAGAACAAAAACAAATTACAAAAGAGTACAAGGTTTACGAGCTTCTCTAGCAACGTAGGAGGTCAAGAGTCAGCAAGAAAAGAAAAAAACAACAAGACAAAAATAAAGATTAGAATTGTAGAACTCAAATTTGGCGTACCTGTGTGGGCAACATCAAATCAAATTTACAGTTAATACGAATTTGACAGATATTTGAAAGAAGGAGGAAATCAAACAAACCAATAATGAGCTGACGATATGCAAATTTTTATTCCTAGAATATAAACGGTGGTTAAATTTTAAGGGCCCATGTTGATTTTGATTTTGAATAAAACACAAATTTATTTATTTATTATTTTTTTAGCTTATAATTACAAATCACAAGATAAAATATAGATAAGAGCAATAGCAACTTAGGCCTTCAGCTCAAAAACACAAATTATTGTCGTTTCTTTTTTTATGATAATATTGGTATCGTTCAATTATGTATGGCAAAAAATATCGGCCAAATGGCCGCCGCGACCTCAGCGTCACACCTCCATCCGATAGACCAAATTTTCGATGACGCTAAGGCATAATTGAGGTTCTATGACTATGTTAATGTGCCGAATTATCTCATCCTTTAGCTCTTGAATTGTTTCTGGCTTATCGACGTACACATTTTCTTTCAAATAACCCCAAAGAAAGAAGTCAAACGGCATCAAATCACATGCTCTTGGCGGCCAATTGACATCACCACCACGTGAGATAACACGACCATTGAACTTGTCGCGCAAAACAGCCATTGTGGTACCGTCCTGTTGAAACCACATATCGTCCACATCCACATCTTTCGATTCCGGCCATAAAAAGTTCGGTTTTATTTATTTATTTATTTATTTATTTCAGTCTATGGAAAACAAAATTCTTTGTGGGTGCATTGGTATTTCGACAATCACTTTTGGATTATCATTCGCCCAAATGCGGCAATTTTGCTTATTGACGATTCCACTGAGGTGCAAATGTGTCTCATCACGAAGTGCACGATATGCATTTTGATTTGAACGCCCATTTTCATAATCAGCCTGCATAACTTAAATGCGTTGCTCGATTTTGTATTTTTGTGCTGCTTCACACTCTTCAAGTTTTAGCCGTCAAGTCATGAGTTTTTAGGAGAGGGAGGAAAAGAAATGGCATACTCTTTTCCCTTCACTCCTAAAAACTCAAGACTTGACGGCTAAAACTTGAAGTGTGTGAACCAGCACTTTCCATGGTTCAAATTGAGTTAGTCTGCAATTGAGAAATGTCAAATGAAATGCACAAAAAAAATTTGACGTTTAGGTGTTGTTCACATTCAATAACCACCCGTTATAATTCGTTGTTTGAAAAATCATTCTTGATCAAGACTGCGCGTATATGGAATAATTTACCAAATGATTTACGATCACTTTCTTTTAATGTATATCGCAAAAAATTAACTGAATACTTATATCAATCACAATAACTGATTAATGGCCAATTTCACAAAATTCAGTTAAAACTAACTATAACTTTAACTTCCAGTTAACAATATTTTTTTCATGTACATACAAACATTTGTATCTGTAGTATACTTAAGGTTTCTATGAAAAAAGTATTTATTTTAAATACTACTTTTAATATGTATTCGGCCATTCAAGTAAATTTAGTAAATAAAATGAAAAAAAAAGTTAGTACATAATAGCGATTTAACTCTTTTAAGTCCCTTGCAACGTTTATTATTAAGTTGATGTGCCATTTTTCTATTTTCCCTGGTACCCGAATCTCGAAAAGGGATCATAAATTAAACATAAAGCGAACTGAACATAATTGTTTCTGGGAAGTAATTAATGTTTACAACTACTTAATATACATAGTTTAGGCCTGTAGAGTTTAGTACTGAAGAGTACACAAACTGTAGAAATATTTGAAAATTTATGTGCGAAATTTATTTGTACTCTTTAGTTAGTAAATAAGTAAATATGCTTAAAACTACATTCATACATGCAATTTTCAATGTTAACTTGTGTGCTTACTTATACTATTTTTAGTAAAACAAAATCCCCTCATATAAAATTTACAGATAAAAAAAAATATATTCATCTAATAAGTACCCTACGGTTTACTGATTACTAAATAGTACGCCACTAGTCATTTTAGTATTTTGGTTTTTTAGAAAGAAGTTCAAAAACATTTTTTCCGGGAATTTCCTCCCCGTAAAGAAAACTATGTGGTATAGTTTTCTGTGTACAAACATTAGTGACAATGTAAAGAAGTTTCAACCGACCTAAAAAATCTGCATTTTTAAACCAAAAATCTTTTAATTCTGCATTAAGGCAATTTTGGGGTGGTTATAAAATCTGCAAAATGTAGATAAATCTGCACTTCTGGCATCACTGGTGTCAAGAATAACGCTTTTTTAGCTCCTAGCTTTAACACTAAAAAGGCATACATATTTAAAAAGAGCGTCAACGTTACGTTTTGAACAGTATTGCTTACTTATCCTGTGCCCGTGTTCTATAACTCTCGCGTCGAGAAACTTTTTGATTGAAATGTGTGAAATGAAACAAAAATGCCATATGTTGAAACAAACAGCTGTTTTTCTCACTAAACTGTGTCTGTAATTTTATTGGCGAGTTCTATTTGTCACGAAAGGAAATTACTCGCCAATTTACAGAAAAAGTGTGTCTGTAACATTTTTGTGAGAAAAGTTCCCGCTTTGAACTGTCAAACAAACTCACGAATAAAAATGGGGCGAGAAAAAAATTCAACACTAAAAAACAATTAAAAATGCAAAACACAAAGAATAATAATAATAATATTTTGTTCTTGGCACTTTTTTATTGTTTAATTCTTTTACTTTTAACATTTTTATAAAATATACGAATATTTTCAAAGCTCTTTTGCAAACAACAAACATTAAAGTCGCACTTTACAATACTTGGTATAGCCGACGGTTGTATTTTCACCGCCGTCGTTGAAAAACTTTTAACTTTAGTAAATTTTAGTCGCCGTTAACGATATGTGTTACTGACGTTCTCACCGTCTGCAATGTCACATCGGCTTCGAGTGCAATGTTATGACATTTATAACGTAACGACGTAATCTCTTTTGATAGTTTTCGACATGAGTTACAGACACACTTTTTTCTCACTTTTCGAGAAACGATGGAATATTTTGTTTCACATCTTTTCGATGCGGGAAGTTCTCACTATAGTTACAGAACATGGATACTGTTTAATAAAATCCACAAAACAGAAATAAAAAATTGAGATAAAGCCGCTAGATTAAACTACAATTAGCTAAATTCACTACTTTACGCTCTATTTCAGTTTCATACATTTTGTACGAGCATGAGGTTTTTTGACAGATAGAAAATGTTTCATGCTAAGCAAAATTAAAAGTTTTTAGCAGTTTTTCTTAAAAAAGGAAAAAATATATGATCACCATCATTAACTTTAATAAGTTAATGGTGTTTTTCTGTGTCACTTTTCCTAAGAAAAACATTTGGATAGAAATTTTGTAATTTTTGGTTTATTAAAAATCAAGATTGTATAAAAAAAATAGCCATGCTGTATTTGGCAGGTTTTCGAACTGCTGGGCAATGCATATAAATAAGCACATTATACATACTTATTTATGCATTCATTTGTAGCTCAGGGGAAGCATATGGCAAATTTTGTGGTTTTTATTATTATAAAAAAGAGAAAAATATTCTTAAGGCTACTACTTTAAAATACATAAACAAACAAATTTTTATAAAAATTATAATTATTTTGCTTTTTTGACGTTGTTGTGATTAAAATAATAATAATTTTTTTTTCCAAATTACATACACAAACATACATACATACATACGTACATACTAGTGATGTTACGAATATCAGTTTTAAATATTTGCGAATACAAATAAGCATATCTGCGGCAAAATTCGCCGAAAACGAATACGAATATCCAATCTAAAATTTAGCGCCACATGGTAAATATTCAAAATTTTATTGAAAAAAATCTCACGTTTTCGTCGGTAACAATAAATTTGAAGAAAACTGGCACACCATGGTGTGCACTAAATGTATTAAGGCTTATTATGACATTCCAATGACTGAATTTGAAATTGTCAACTTTGTATCTCCACTTCTGAACATTTTTATACTTACATTGATATTATTGTTATTATATAAAGGCCATTGGCACCGCGACTTGGTGTTTGTATGGGAGCTATGACTTAATATGGACCGATTTTGATAAAATTTCTAAACAATGATTTGGGATGTTATAATATATGTTTGGTTCATATTTTTCAGACTTAATTAATACCAATTTAAAAATATGGTTTGTGGGCACACAGATCCGGAAAGAAGTTTTAATGGGGGCTATGTGAAATCACGAACCGATTGTAACTATTTTCATGCTAAATTTCATCAAATTATTTCCAAAAGTGCGCACAAGGTTTTAGGAATGGGCAAGTTGAAAAAACATATCGAACCGATATTTTTTTAGAGAATCGATATTTATTATTTCAAAAATATCGATATATCGATATATCGAACGTATTTTGCTGAAACTATTACCAAATTAAAAAATTCAGTATACCTTTGTACAAACATATTTATGAACAAACATATTATATGTAATTACATTGTTACTTTTTTTTGTTTCATTTTATTTAAAAAAAATTAATAAATTCAAACAAATTAAATCAAAACAAAAAATTCAATTATAACAAATACAAAAGGGAAGAATACAAAAAAACCATATGAAATAAAAAATAAATTACGAAAAATTTCAATGGAAGTAAATAAGTCATGGAAGTACCAACTTTCCTTAAAATTTAAATTGCACCCCAAAAGTACCAACTGGTTTTAGTCAAACCAGTAATCATCAGATATGGACATCAGGAGCACTCTCTGTTTTATGTGCTCTCCAGTAAATCTGCTTCTTGTATCCGGCTCTTATAAATGCCAATCATTTTAGATCTTCATATTAGTTTAAAAAAACATGCAATGGTTCCATTTCTTAAAAACATATTGTTTGAAAAAAGGCTAAAATTTTGAGTTCTTAATGAAGACTGACTTTAAAAAATATCGAATTCGATGGTCGTATTTCAATATCGATACATCGATATATCGGTATTTAAAATATCGGCGATATATGTATATCGATTATATTTTTTTTAATATCGATATTTTGATATATCGATATTTTTTGCCCATTCCTACCAGGTTTACATAGACAGCCAGCTAGCCGGACGGACGGATGGACATAATTATACTAAACGGTGGGTCGAGGGCCAATATTTTTAGGTGTTACAAACATCACAAACTTATATTACTCCCTCCCCTATGGTGGTGTTGGTATAATAAAAAACCATCCGCTTTTTCATACTAAACAATTAAAAAAATTAAAACTGGAGAAAAACTCAGGAAATCTTCTTTCCATAAAAAAAAACTAAAAATTCAAAATATCTTCATCGGTTTAAAAGTTACAGACTTGGCCGATGGAAAACCACTCTAAGCCACTGTGTCTCGTCGGTGATTTTTCACACACGTACATACATATTTAATTTAGAGTTTTTTCTATATTTTTCTTTACTTTATTTCGCTTAACTTTGTTTTTCACAGTGTTTTAATAACGGATACCAAACTGTTTAGCTTCCGACCCTTTTGGCCGATTTTACTTATTTATTTAAACATCAATTTATGTTTAAAATTAGTTTTTCATTTCAAATAAAAATAAAATTTTATGAAAAATAACTAATATTTATTTATTTATGAATTGTTATGCAAATAGAATTGGTGAAATTGCCCATTAATATTGTATAGAGGGCAGAACGAAAAGTTCTCTCCGAGTTTCTTTAAATAAGTAACTCGTGCATTTTGCAATTTATTGCTGATATCGTTTGTTCAATCCACTGCAGCGAACACATTTTCGATTTGTTTAAGACGAAGGATTTTTTTAATTAAAAATAATTAAAAATTAATATTTTTTTTCATCGTATTCTTTGAAACATTCGTTTAAATGCGGCGAGGCTTTACATAGAATCCGTTGTACTTTTTACGTTACTTTTTTCAACTGACAAACAACTAAGCTGATACATATTTGATGCATTTTAACCCTCTAAAGTGCCGTTTTAGCTAACTTTTGTGTGGAATTTAAAAAAAAGGACAAAAATGACCCCTTAAAATTAGTGTTAGAGGGTTTATATATTCTAAGCAAAGAATCGCCATACAATTCTACTGAAGACATCTGAAATCGTATTTTGGCTCAGAAGTACAGTTAGTATATTATTTTTGACTTATACCAAACGCCTTTTCAAAACATTCAAAAACTTTAGGGGCCTATATTTCGGGAACCCGAGCTAACTCCTCAAAACCCTGTGGCAGATTTGCTCTACCAAGAGTCTAGTTTCATTTCGCGTTGCAAGTATTGAGGCTGGCGGCGATTGCCCGAATTTTGTTGCACTATGTTATTTTAGTATATTGTTAGCTAAAATGCAAAAGGGAGTAACTAACAAAAATATAATTTTACAGGAAAAGCAAAAAACTTTGTAAAATTAAAACTACAAACATGTCAGAAAAACATTTGTATAACATTGATAAGTCGCACATGGAATTCTTCAAACAATTCAACCGATTTCATTATATTTTATTTAAAAAGAAAAAAAAAGTGAAATTACGCCATTTTGCATGTATCAAATAAACGCACTGTTAGAAGTGTAAACTTTTGCCAAGACATGCAGATTTATGGCACTTATAATAATCAATAAAAACTTGATTTTGAATTTAGTAACGCCTTTTTGCATTTTAGTTAACGATATGTATATAATTTTTCTACCCTTTAATTATTACAATTAAGTAGTCGGGATATTTAAGATTATTGCAAAGTGAAATGGTTGCGGTGTGTATTAAGAGTTCTTTGATTTATTTATTTTTTTTTTTTTTTTGAATTTTACAAAGGGATGTCCCAAAATGAACGAATTCAAAAGTATGTCAAAAATATCTTCTTGTCCCTGTTACTTCAGTTCCCTCAGAAAGGTGATTTTTAGCAGCCGGTGAAATATTTAACAACAGGAGAAACTGCCTTAAACCAAATTAAGGCGGCATGTGATAACGTCCAGTGACACGATGTCCACGGACACTACGATACATTTGAAAATGTCATAATGTCCGTGGGTATTAAGACACTTGCCAAATGGACATTATGTTTTTTGTAAACATGTCATTAGGTCCATAATTACTTAAGAAGTTAAATAAAAAAAAAAGGATCTACTACACGCAGAAAAAATCTTGTTTTAATATGGTCACAACCAACAAAACTATTTTTAAAGAAACTAATTTAACCATAATATGGTTGTCGGTGACAATAACTTGGTTAAATTAAAGATAATATTTTTAAAATCTTCTTTGAAAATTGTTTTGTTGTTTTTTCTCTGGGCGTATATGCGCTTTAAAAAGCATCATATTGTCCATGGCCACTAGTGCACTTTTTTGAGCGTCACAACGCCCATGGACGTGTTGACATGCCACCCAAATAACATGCTTGTGTGTTTTTTTTTTACCGAAAAAATCAATTTTTTCCTATTTAAGTACAAACATTCAGTCGATAATAATATCGATGGTGCAATCTGAAGTAGCGATAAATATCGATTGTATTCCAGCACTAGTTAAGAGATAAAAATATGTAAATTTTTCATTGAACTTATTACTCATTCATTTTTCTCTCTTACACTTTAATTTTGTTTCCCAAAAATTTGGGGCCAGTCAGCGACGAATAAAAAACACTGCATTTGAAAGGCGCTTTCAAGATATGTAGATGGGAAGCCCCCTGTGATCGCATTTTACGTTTAGAGACTTATTAAAGATATTCCTGAATCCGATTACAGGAAAATAATAAAAAAATTAAATTAAGATGTGATTGAAAGTGTTCTTTGACGTATTTTTATATTTTTATAACTGGCAAGGAATAATAATCATATAAAGCGACCGAACTCAGATAAAATTAAAAAAGTTGGAAATTTGTTTAGTTGTGTAATCAACCACATGCATATTTTATGGAAATATGTTTGAGAAATTCATCGTTAAACCATATTTGCCGCACAGATGATATTTTTTGCGTTCGCACATGTTCTTGGCAATATTATTTAATCAAGTTTTTTTTTTTATATCAATATTTACATTTTTTTATCACTATTTACATTTGACGCAAATATGTATTACTGAATCTGTGGTCAGTTATTTTTTTGCATACACTTTTTTCAAGCAACCCGGGAAAGCATTTTTAATATGGGGAATTTTTTTAGAAGATTAAAAGTATGTATTTAAAAAATTACCGAATTAGATTTAATAAATGGTAATTTTGAAACCACATTGTGTGACGTATTTTTTAACATAAATTTAAATGTAAAAAAATAATATTTTAAAAGAGAAAACTTGTCAGATGTGTTTTTTGGGACTGAAAAAAATTCAAGCAAATTTTTTAATAGTTTTGGTTGAAGCGGATTTAGTGAAGTTGTTTTAAGCCGATTGAGATAAATAGGACTCAGGCGAGCCAGATTGGTGTAATACTCCCAGCGTCGAGAGTTTAAAAGAGGCGTAAATGTCAGTCCGTGAAATTTTAGACAAGTTTAAAATATATATCAACTGTTTTTTTTTTTGCGAATTTAAAAATTAAGATATCAAATTTTATTAGAAGATACAAAGAACTCGTTTAAGACTTCTTAAATTACTGTGTTTTTAACCCGTAAACTTACAAACTATAAAAGAGAGCTAAAATAATTTTGTCTGATTTTTAATAAGGAACTGGATTCACTTTTAAATTAAAGTACATTTTTTGTTTATTTTTTTTTTTTTTCTTAAAATTGCTACTAAATAGTCAGTTTAAAAAACTTCATTCCAATCGCCCATAAATATAACTTTTTAAAATATTAATTGTTTTTTTTTTTGATATTTTGAATTAGGCTTGAGGAATTTTATTAAAATTTATTGATCGTTATTTAAAGATTTTTAAACCATAATTTCATAGAGAATTGATTTAATTTTTTTCGTAATTTTCAAACCCTTTTGGCAACCAAACTTAACCATTTTTCACAATATTTTATTGCCAAGGTCCGGATTTTTATGCAAGTGCATATTTCTTGTCTCTGTCTGAGATAACCATACACTTAATATCTTTGCGAATAAAAAAATTTGCAGTAAAATGGCATCGATTTTTTAGTGCATATTTTTTGCTTAGAATGCATATTTTTGGATATTTGGCTCCAAATTCTTATAAATTGGCGCATGCGTCTTCAAATACAGCATATTGTTCTGCTTGTAATTCCTTACTGGACCCATAAAAAAGAATTTAAAAAACATGCTAAAACCGTTCGCTACAAACAAAATAAAATGATTTATTTTTTGGAATTTTTTATGGTTTAAAAAAACAATATAAATTGGTCAGAAAAAAAAATTCAACTTTAAGGTTTTTTTTTTTAATTTCGGGATTTTTTTGTTGGGGGCAAAGAGAAAAAGTAACTGGCAGCCCTGTTGTTAGGTCTGTAAATACCTTTAGTCTCATTATCACAATAAATTATATAGTATAGTTTTACCGTTCAATGTTTAACTGATCTTTTCATTGCTTACCCAGTAAAACTTCGCTTACTTTTTCAAAATGAATAGCTTCTCTCAATAATTATTTAGTAGCTTTCTTCTATAACTGCTTCTATAACAACTTCTAAGTATAACTACTTATTTCTGGATGTATTTAGGTAAAAAAAAATAACGACTTACTTTTGAATGCGTTCATTTTGGGATATCCCTTGTAAAATTCATTGGTTCTTTCAGTAGTATTGTAAGTAGTGCTTTTATGTTTTTCCGATTACTCAACACTTTATTTTGTAGGCGAAGTTTTTACTGGGAATTTTGTTATTGTAATTATTATCAGAATTTAATAGAACTTAACAATAATTTAGTCTTAAGCCTACAGTAAACGGAATGTAGAAAGCCACATGCGCATGTGGTTCTGACGTAATTTTGACGACACTACAAAGCCACAATAGGTTACACAGAAAAAATTAAAAATTGTCTCTAATCACCAAATTCATTCGAAATTCATTGTAAAAATTTTTTATTTTGAATACTTTTTTTTTTTCAATAAATGATATTTTTAATTTTAATTAAAAAAATTATCAAAAAACTTTGCCGTTTCAAGCAATGTGTTGATTGATTTTGACAATTTCCAACATCAATTTCACAAGTTTGAATTATTTTGTTTTAAACGAAATAATTTTTTGTTATTTAATTATTATGTTTATTCAAAATTTATTTCAAAACAACTAAAATGTTCTTTAAATAAAAATTATATTTTTAATTTTCTTTCAACAAAAAAAATTCATTAATTAATTCAACTATCACATTAACTAAATTTAAATACTTTTTAAATAATTGTTTTAATTGATAAAAAACTACTAATAATTTTTTCTGTGTAGGTTAGGCTAGGTAAGGTTCAATGGGCAGCCGCCATGACGACGGCTCACTTGGGTCCTTATAGCGGTCCCTTTGTGATAATCAGACTATTTCCCAGAGGTCACTGCATCCTCGAACACTACTACCATCTGGCAGCCTAAAAGACACCCTATTGTCCAATTCCTCGATGAAGAAACCTCCACCTACTCTATCGCCCATCTTGGAACCATCGGTCTAGACCCTTAGGGCCGGTTCCAGATATCGCGTGTTATCCAGCAGCTCACCATCATTACCATGATGAACTGTGAATAAAGCACCGAAAAATGGTTCCGGAGTACAATAGTCTAGCCCCGCCAAGTCATATGATGCGTGAAGCGTGACCCTGTCATGACCATAGTTCCGCGTAGACCATAGGCCACGGCCCCAGTTTCTGCCCACCGATCTCTCGCAGGTGTATAAGGGCACAATAGCAATATCAAGCCTCGAACGAACGTTAAGTTCCCAGTATAGTTTGCTATCGAGAATTACACCCAAATATTTGACAGTGTTCAAGATCGTCAGCTCCGTGCCATTCAGCCTAGGAAGTCTAAAGTTACCAACCTTGTACCTCCTGTACGCCACAATAGCAAGTTCGTGTTGTGTGATGACGACAAAATTACGTCAGAACCACATGCACATGTAGCTTTTTACATTCCGTGTACTGTAGGCTTTAAAATAGTTGTTCTTTTCTTATTTAAGTGATTTAATTATCCCCCCAATATCTCCTTTACAAGATATTGGTAAAATTACATTTGTTATTTAATTGATTTGCAGTGCTTAACTACTCTATTCTCAAATAAATTAATTAACATATTTGTCTGCATCTAAAATATTTTTAATACATGCACAAGTATGTGCAAAAAAAAAAAAGAAAAAAAATTATATCTAAAGGCGGTTTGTTCTAGTTTTAAAACCATTTATTGAAATTTATGGAAACTATTTTATTGTGTTTCACTTAATGTTCAGGATTATTTATTTATATTGGTAATTTATTGACACGCTCGTTAAAAACTATAATAACGGCATTAATAGAATTAATTAATTTAATTTTGTTACTGTCAATGAAGAGTCCAAATCAAATTCACAGATACACCATACATATGTTTATTTAAATTAGTTAATTAGTGTATGTTTTTGCACAAAAACAAAAGAAACACAAAAGAAAACAAGTAAGAAAGTGTAGTTGAGTCAAATCCGACCATAAGATGCTCTACACCACAGTGTTTACAGACACGTTTTCGAGAGTGTTTCCTATTTGTGACCCATAGACAATCATGGAACCGGCAAATTATGCTATGACTTTAAGATTCGTAAAAGTGTTTTTTGTGCTTAATATTATGTGGATATCTCTATAATCAAACTCTAATTGTAAGACAACAACAAGCTGCCTTCTGTCCTAACATACCATGCATCGACGATAGTAACTCACTATAAGAGTTTTAGTTGAACAATCAGTTCAACTGAGATCCGCTTGTACCTCATATTCCCTCACCAGAGAAACATTTTAAGGATATACCACCCATTCTTTGGGAAAATTTGGTGTAAGAATTACCTGAAATCGGCAGAATTCAAAATTTACAGATCTCAAAGAGATCCTATCTGTCATCATCAATTATATAAAATGTTCATCTTAATCTGTAATATAACGTTGGACAACGTCATAAAACACGCGATGGTAAAAAAAACCCGTGGTATAGCTTGGGGACTTTATAAAACGTAGAAGGTTATCGAATACGCCGACGACATTTGCATTCTTTAATGAAATCTGGGCTGAATATCAATATCGAAAAGGCAAGGCAAGAATCCATTTTTAAAACGTCATATATTTTAAAATTAACAACCAGATTCTGGAGGATGTCGACTTATGTTGATATCTTAAGTTCATCATTACAAGTTGAAATATTTCAAATAAGCCACATAAATAAAGCCACTCAATCGTTTGCTTGATATGGGACCCTATAAAGATTTTTTTTTTGGGAAGCAGCAGATATGGTAGAATATGGACTGGTTCCAATAACACTTGGTAAGATGATTAAGATAGCAATAAAATATGCAAATTTAGGGACCGATTCTCCCCATATAGGCTTCGTCCTTATTAATCAACACGTTAGTAGCAAATTTGATCAAATTATATACAAAATGCGACCTGTAATTTGCGCACAAGGTTTTGTAGACAGTCTCCCAGCCGGATGGACGGACATAAGTAGATCGATTCAGTAAAGGCCATGTCAGATAAAACTTTTGCTTCGCTTTGCGTTAGAGGTTCGCTTTGACATCCAAGATGAAATATTCATACTTATACGAAACATGTCACATAAAGAACTTTTAACGCAGAGCTAAGCGAAAAGTTAGGCAACTCTCATCTTTTTGCGCGCTTTGACAGTCTGCTAGTATAATTTTTTTTATTTATTTATTTTTAACAAACAATTCGTGTGTGTTGTCAAAGTATTTATTGTGACATACACCTTTTGCGTTACGCTTTTCTGTCAAAGTTAGAAACGTCACGCAAAGCGAAGAAGTTTTATCTGACATGGCCTTAAGTGATTCTGTGTTGAACGTTTCACTTAAAGTTGGGTCTAAAACCAATATTTTTTTATTTTGTTACATAAATGAGCACAAACGCATTATGCTCTCTCCACGATAGTGGAGTGAATATAAAAATATAAGAAAGAAGAAGAGAAAGAGAAAATAAAATAAAATAAAATAAAACAATAGTTTCTTGATTATGCTGATGATGAAATAATAATTATTTGGCTATTGACACTATCATTAACAAAAAAGAATTTACAAATAGAAATGATTTCACAACATGTTCTTAACTTTTATTTATTATTATTTTTATTTTTTATTTTTTCTATTTTATGTTTTACTTTTTGCTTTGTTAACTATTAATTATTTATTATTCTTAAGAGTAAAAAGAGCCGCATGTGGCAAAAAAGCAACAAATAAACTTAAAAAAAGTTTTTTTTTTAATTTTTGTAAAAACCCCTGCTAGCATTTTGTAGAGTATTATTTAATAGTCTACTAAAATTTAACTACTTTGTCACATTTTGTAGTTATAAAGAAGATTTTACACAATTTTACCGCTAAAAAACTATAAAAGAATAGAATTTTGAACTCTAAAAATAATAATTTTAACAGGTTTAAACAAAAACAACAAATAGCTGTTAATTAGTGGAGAATTTATTTCTCATGGTGAGTAAAGGCCTAACCATAATGTGCATAGCCTTGTTTAACCTTCTGTCAAAAATTAACAAAAAGTCTCTCAAATGTATTTAGAAAAACAAAATAAAACAAGGTTTCCGTAGGTGAACCTGCGGAAGGATCATTAATGTGTTCCTTACCGTTAAACAAAAATGAAACACAACTACATTCGGCTGTGCCGAATCTTTGTTGATACCCTCCACCAAGAAACAAAGTAATTTTATTTAGTTTTAATTATCAATCAATCAATACTAAATTGTTTTCCGGGAGTAGTGTTTATATGGGGCCTAGGGTAAATTATGGACGGATCTTCACGAAATTTTATAGCGTGATTGACTGAAAACGAATTTTCGCAAAATCTTATCTCATTTCGTGCCTTGTTCCACCATTTATGTTATTTCTTGCAACAAAATTATCAATTTTTAAAGGTGGTGGTTCCATATTTTGATTCATAGCTCTGGTCCTACTGAACCGATTTAGATGGATTTCAATCCCAAACTGCTTAGGATTTTCTTTCGAGTTGTTCGAAAGTGATCGTGTTTTCAACAGACGGACAGACAGACGGACATGGCTCAATCGACTTAGAATTACTCAAGGAGCCTGAATATATATACCCTAGAGGGAAGCGAACTGACACCAAAGTAGTTCCGTGATAGGTCCTTGGTGATAGAGACCGGGTCAAGTTCTAACACTTTATATGAATAAGACCTATCACTTTAACATGGGGTTGTCATTGTAGGGGGTCAATTGACACTATTTGACCAGTCACAGATCTATTCTCAATGAACGTGCTTAGTGTCAGTTACTAAAATTTCTTCAAATTTCTTTTTTATTTGAAAGCACAATCCTTCCGGTTAATAATGGAAAATAATTTCATTCAACTGGCTGCCTCGGCTGGCCATGCAGTAGCCTACACGATCGGTCCAATTTTTAAGCACATTATCGATTGTGTGCAGCTGTATTTCACCAATGGCTTCACGAATACTGTCCTTTAAAGCGTCAATTGTCTCTGGCTTGTCGGCGTAACACTTATCTTTGACGGCAGCCCACAAATAATAGTCCAACGGTGTCAAATCGCAGGTCCGAGGTGGCCAAACGGCATCAGCTCTGCGGCTGATAATGCGATCTTCAAAAACAGGGCGCAAAACATCGAGTGTAGCTTCGGCTGTGTGGCACGTAGCGCCGTCCTGTTGCCAATATCTTCCTCTCCAATTTTTGTTAACAAAAATTCGTTCAACATGGCCCGATAACGACTGTATTGACTGTAACGGCCACTCCTTGTCCATTTTCGAAGAAAAATGGGTCAATTATGCCTCTGGACCAAAATCCGCACCAAACAGTGACTTGTTTTGGGTGCATCGGCTTTTCAATGTATGCGTGCGTGTTTTGCTGTGCCCCAAATGCGACAATTTTGCTTGTTTACATACCCGCCAAGATAAAAATGAGCTTCATCTGAACAGATGATTTTTTGGCCAAATCGGCATCTTCTGTAAGTCCATCGCAGGCCCACTTCCCAGCGTTGTTCAAGCGTATACACAACCATATTCGTTCTGCGGAAGAATAAAACTAATTATCTGTCAAATCAGACATGAGCTAAGGGTTACCATTCACGAAATAAGCGCTACATAGTTGGAAAAAAACGTTAGATGGCGGACCCGTTAGTATTATTTCAATTAAACTAATCCTAGAATTAAATTCAAAAACCAAATTTTAGAAAGTACCAAAAAATTTGCCGTTGAAGACTGTACTGCAATTTATTACTTCTTAATTCCTCATAAACCAGTTAAGGGATTGGTTCTTATTTTACTGGTCATGAGTCCTTTTTTTTGTACTTGTTCTTTTTCCACAAATCCCAGGACCAGTCTGTTGGACCAATTGACACAAATTTCCCGCTGGGTCCCGTCTCATCATATCGCTGTTCATGGCTTGACAGCACCTTAATTTTTGCCTTTTGTGACTTTTTAATACGACAACAAATTCTGGGCGCCACTTATGCCATCTCGGATCTTTTACCAAATGACCAATTGTTTGACGTGCCAGGAAAGCCCTTCTTAAGCTTAGTACGTATAGCTTTTAAAATACTTTATTTTTTTTGCCACGCCCTCAAATACATACAATGCTTTTTTATATACATAAATATGTATATAACATCGCCATTTAACGTCCAATTTCATCGTATCGTATATCATTGTTAATGGCTAGAATATGGCTTCATTTGTGTATTTAATGCTTTTTCAATTTTACTTCGAATTCTAGATGGAATTTATGAAATCTCGGATCCTTGCTCTATTGAGTTTTGACTACTAGTTTTTCGATAGAGCGTGCTTGCTGGGATGTTTGTAATACACGTGTTTGTGTGCATGTATAAACTTTGCCAAGATGTGAAGAGCTGTTTTCAATTTGTTTTTTTTATTTATTTATTTTCAGTTGACATGTCATTTTAAGTGTATATAAAAATTGTGTAATATTACATTCTAAAGTAGTAAAAACTTATATGTATGTATGTACAGTGAGCGTCAAAATAAAGTAAACAGCTTGTTTTCCAATATAAAAAGTATTAGCCACCTCACTTTTTAAGTATTTTAAAACTGTACACTTTTTTTTTTGGCGCGTTAAAAACGGAGTAAATTTCTTTTTTATTGCACTGTTTTTGTTGTTTTTGAATTTCAGGTTTCAAATTTTATATTGTAATAACATTGTTCAAAGGCTTGTAAATGATAATGGCCCATATTATGAGTTACAATCGATAAACAATTTTCGCTGGCTATCGAACATCGGCTATCGAATGTTAATTTGGTATTAGGAGTTGGCAGGACTGTCGAAAATTTCGTTGTGCATCGAATTTTTCAACGAAAATAAATAAATGTAAACAACTTTTTGAAAATGTAACTATTTGTAAATGTTTTTATGTTCGTATACCAAATATCATATTCTTATATTCTTTATCAGTTTTGCTAATTTTATGCGAGTCCAACGTCGTAAACAGCAATTGGAAACGCTCATATTCCTTATGGGACAAAATTATTTTTTGACCAAATGATTTGCAGCAAAGTTCAGCATGTAAAAAAGTGGGATGAAACCCAACTGAAGCTAAATTATTTGAAAACAACCATAATTCCGCCGTGATCTCGTTTAACTTTAATTTTATTTTTTTAAATTTTTAAACAAACATTTTTTATTTCAAGTGACAGCTGATCGAAAATGTACTACTGTGAATTAACAAAATCAAAATAGTAAATTCGTTCGATCAGCTAATTCGACTGTTGTCGAAAATCGAATTTAGTTCATAATCGGCACCAATATACTTCTAAAAATTTAAATTAATTTTTACTTAAAAAACACTTTTTATATTGGAAAACAAACTGTTTACTTTCTTTTGACGCTCACAGTATGTAGATATATAAAGGGTGGTTAAATTTTAAGGGCCGATGTTGATTTTGAATAAAACACAAATTATTTAGGAAATTATTGTCAATTCTTTTTATTACTTATGATAATATTGGTATGGTTAAATTATTTATGGAACAAAATATCGGCCAAATGTCCTAAATGGTCTTAATATCGTCCATTGCATTCGATTTCTTTGTGATAGCGGAACAAATAAGTATCTGTTTATCAACGTGCGCCTTAATCGGGTGTAAAATTCTAATCAATACAAAAATGGTCTACATTGTAAAACGGCTCTAAGTCTCAATAGTGCCTACCTATTGAAAGTTAATACGTTCTATATTATTTCTTCCTTATCATTTTGATTACTTTTTAATTCTTTTCGAAACAATTAAGTCATTAGTTTATGTTCCTTGAATACAAGCCTGGGACCAGATTTGTCATGAATTCGAGCATATGGCCGTCAAAGATCGCCTGACCTCCGCTGTTCAAAGCAAATTACGCTGAAAGTGTGCTTCAGTGAACAAGAACAGGAAAAATACCTTTTTATAATCGCCTGCAGTAGCATTTGAACATATCTGGTGTTGAGATAAGTTCGAGTTAAGAAGATATTTGTTTCCGGCAAGTAAATATGGAGAACATTAAACTGACTCATGTTTAATATCTTGGTTTATCTTTGATATATTGCTGAGAGCGTGAGTACAAGACAATTACTCTTCCAGACGAACGACAATCTGCTTCATGATTCTGGTGTGTAAGACCATATAAAACATTCCTTAAAGAGTCGAATTAGTTATGGTGTAGGCAATTCCGAATTTTATGGCAGATCTCTAAGTAAACTATCATCAGGATCCAGCAATTTGTACGGGTGAAAATTCTTTAGATTGCACAGGAGTTTTTGTCCGCAGACAGTTACTAGAAGATTTTTGCAATTGGGTTTAAGTTCTCACACAAACGACTGGTCTAAGAAAAAGCTTTTGGGCAGCTAGTTATTGAGCTTAAATCCAAAGTGAGTCATCCCAGATAATTCGACATTGAAATTATGTTCTCTTTGTACAGAGGTTTGGTGAAATTGATTTCAACCAACTTCATGTAACTGTTGCCTCTCGTTAGGTTCTTATCAACGTCTATCCAAAAGGTCTGCGCAAGAAGCCAGATGTTTATTTGGTTTATTCCCTAACGATGCCCCTAAATAGCTGTAAAACTAAAAAGTGTTTTCTAGCCGAAAAAAAGTTCGGGAATTAATTTTTCTAGCATTCTACTTTTAAGAACAATTCTTCATGCCTATTATCGCTTAGAATTAGAATTATCTTTACGTATTTTTTTTTTAATTTTCTTTTAATTAATTAATTAATTGATTAATTAGCTAAGTTATGCACATGTTATGAATAATATTTCAAACATAAAAACAAAAAATTATTGAAATGATTAACGACATGTTTTATTTTATAAAAATGTCTGTAGAATGTTCCAGAACAGGTATCCGCATTTAATGCAAACAAGGTTATATTATTACAATTACACTTTGTTAGAAGTTGAGACTTCTGTTAAGGGGGTCACCTGACGGTTGACTAGCTGGTAGCGAGCAAGTCTATCAGCGCCGAGGTTGCGGGTTCGATACCTGCGAGAGACTCTGGTTTCTTTACTGCAGACAAGCATAAAGCTTCGCGGGATAAACTTAGGAAAAAAAAATACTAAACTAAAAAAAAACTTAGCCTTAAAATTACCTTTAAACGAGGCTAAACTTTTTTTTTTTGATTTGCGCAGTCGTTTTGCAATCATAATTTTTTTTTTGGCAACAAAAAATAATTTACTAGCGGAATTTCGAAATTTTTGGTTTTTAATACGGCATAACAAATGCAGCTTTGTTTTACACGTATGGAAAATAAAGTTCCAAACAAACAAAAAAAGCCATAAATGATTAAAATCTATCTGCAACTTTTGATTTTATTCACAAAAGATGTTTTGTTAAAATTTTCATTCAAAACCAAATAAAATTATTATAAACGTCATGAACAATTTCGTACAAATTGTTGCTGAAGTAGAAGTTTACTTAACTTTTTAGTTACATTTTTGTTTGAAAAATTAAAGGAAAATATATGCAATACTTTGGGAAGAAATAAGAAAGAAGCAAAAACAAAAATGTTGCGCTCATTGTGAACGAAGCTTTAGATTTTCATTTTATTTAATAAAATTTGTATATTTGAAAAGATTTTTCAAAACCGTCTCTTGAAAATTAAACTTGAATTAGTGATGAAATTTAAAGTTCGAAATGTCTGATTTCCTTTTTAACAAATTCGCAGAAACTTTTTCTGCAACCAGAGCGTTTTTAAATTCTCATAAAATTGCTAAATAAATTGATTTAAATTTTTTTTTTTTAAATATTTAATTGGAAAAACTTCAATTTAACAAAATTTAACTAGGAATCGCATTTCATAGTGTTGTGTGAATACAAATTAATCTGTAATCGGTCTTGAGAATAAAATTTTACGATTACTCTATTTTTTTTGTATCTTTTATGCAGAAATAAACAAATAAATTTTGAAATTTGTTTTGTTTTTCTTTTTTTTTTTTTACTATTTTTGTTGTTTAATTTCATTCTTAATTCGGGTTTTTAGTTGGTTGATTTCTAGCTGATGGCCTGTCTGTCTGTCTCTCTGTCTGTCTATACATTCTGTCCGTCCGATTGTCTGCTTCTTATAATTTTTTTTTTTTATTAGTAGTGGTCTTGCTTATTTTTAATATGGTGTATCTTTTTTTGTTCTGATGAAAACACGTTTTTTGTATACACATTTTTTTGCTGATTTGTTATTTTTTTGTTTTTTTTTTGGTCTATAATTTTGTTGAGATTTTCCAATTTCATTGTTTGTATAAAAATATTGTTGACTGGATAGATGGCTGTGCTAAAATGTTTTGTTTTAATATCTATCTGGCTGTCTGTCCAATATTGGTTAAGTTCGCCAGTTAGTTGGTCTGTTTTATCAGTCTGTCAGTCAGTTGAAATTGGTGATTTTTTGTTCATTTATTTTGGCTTGTGTTGAATGGTTGCTGACTGATGATGACTGGTTTAAAGTTAGGATTTATTATTATTTTTTTTTTCAAAACTTTCGTTGTAGGTTTTTGTTTTTGAATTTGGTTCTTTTTTAGTTGCAGTCGGAATTTGTTTCTTTTGTTTAGTACCTACTTATGTGTTTTTTTGTTTTTTCTTTGAATTTTAGTACATACATACATATGTACATACACCAAATTGTTTCTGTGGAAAACGTGGTGAATCAACTTTAAATATGTGGATGCTTTTGGATAAAAGCGCACAAAATCACAAAGGAATTTTTCATGACTTAAGCTACGGTCGCACTTGTCAAATATTTGACGAAACAAAAACGGAACAAACAAGCCAAGGCCCATTGAAAAGGTCTCCGCAAGAAGCCTGATGATCATTGTTTATGTTCTTTTTAGTTGTCAAAAGTTGTTTACATTTTGCATACATGTGCATGTATACGTTTGCTTACGTTTATGGTATGCCACACATACACGTTTTTACCTTTTGCTTTGTATATGTGGTAGAAAATTTTTTTTGCTATTATTTTGTGATATTAAGGCCCTAATTTTGTAAAACACAACGCAAGCCAAAGTATTATTATTATTATTTATTTTCCGTTTTTAAAATCAGCGCCACAAGCAAAGAGGCGTATGAAATCTTAAAAACCAATGTGATTTTCTGTTAAAGGCAACAACAAAATTACAAAATAATTATGAATTTGTTTTTGCTTTCAATGTAATTCTTTGTCGTTGCGTTGTGTTTTACAAAATTTGGGCCTAAGAGTTTGTTAAATCTCACTTACTATTAATAAAAGAAGTGCCTACGCTTATTTGGTCAAATATTCAATAAGTGTGACCGTAGCTTTAGTCTTTTGTTGCCTTTTTATTTTGTTGTTCTGTTTACGTTACTCTGGCTGTCTGTCTGTTTGTAAAGTTTATTTGTCTTAAAGGTTGCCTGTTAGGCTCTGGCTCAATTGGTAACAACGTTTTCTGTTTTTATTTTTGCCGATATTCTGTATTCTTTTCCCGGCTTATGGTTCCTTATTCAGTCTACTTTTGCAGTATTTTTGTGCTGCTGTACATTTTGTGTATTTTAAACCTGGTTGTGATGCTCTTAAATCACTTTTTTTTTGTGTTCACATAATTCCTATAGAATGAAACGTAATGAAAACGTGGCTTAAAAAGCATTCAGCTTAGTTTGTTTTTTCGTTTATAGTTTTTGCCTGCTTTCGTTTGCGTTTATCACTGTGACTTTAGCAATAGATAATGTACTGTGGGTTGTGCTGGGCAAAAATCTAGAAATGATAAAATCATGATCCTCAAATAAATAACTTCGACCTCTGGCTGACGTGATGGGGAGAAATGTACAGCGAGAAAAAAGGGTTTCTAAAATTGGTCACTGAAAGTGGGTGTTTCCACAGAAAATTATTGCTTATATGTAGCTCGAAAATGAAATTATTATTTTGAATTTGTTTCCGCTTATTTAATACAAAATAAATTTATCTGCCATTTTCCGAAAGATTAACTTTAATTTTCTTTATACTTACAAAAATAAGCTACTTTGAGTTACCCATAATAAACACAAAAAACTGTTAACTTTTTAAAATGTAACGACCGTTACTTTTAAAAAAAATTTGGTAACTAATTTCTTTAATTTTCAAATAAATCCATTCCTTAAACAAAACATTTCAAAGAATTTAATTAGATATTTTCTTGACATATCCTGCGCAAAATTTTACAATACATAATGTTTGTTTCCGACATTTGAAAACAGCACATTTATAAAGTAACGACCGTTACTTTTCTAATGGTCAAGAAAAGTATTGAAATTACATTTTTTATGAATTCTTTCGGTTGCTGCCGTTGCTTGAACTTTCGTAAGTCCAAAATGGAACAATCCTCGTGGCATATTCGCGTAGGTAGGAGTTTTATTTAAAAAATCTCCGAAAATCGGTAACGACCGTTACTGTGGAAACACCCTTGTATTAAAATAACAATGAAATTTTGACAAAATTTCTTATGAAATTTATTACAATGCAGGAAAGAAGAAGTAAAAAATGTAATACAGGTTGTTAAATCAAGAACAAAATACTTTCAAATCGATAACGAAAACATTAAAATAACCATTCGTTGTTAAATCGACATCGCCTTGTCGTCGGATCAAGAACATCTATAATCTAAGGCCTCAAATTGGTAAAATGTCGAAAAATTAAAATTTTTTTTTTTATCTTTTTTCACGATTTCTGGCCCATAGCTGACAAACTGTGGGAAATTCAGTAAAAACATGAATTATTCAATATCATGTTTTTTGCTTTTTGTCACATTTTTCATATTTTCGATGTAAATATACAGCTGGAAAATGTTAAAAGACATTTTTCGGTATTAAAAAGTTTAATAGAAGTATGAATTATATTATAAGGAATATTTTTTGTAAAGATTACTTTGCTAAATTTCCCACAGTTTGCCAGTTGTGGTCCTAAATTGGTGAAAACTAAATAAAAAAAAAACTAAATATTTTTGATAGTTTAGCAATTTTGTGAAACTAGTTGCAGTTTTTTCGCGTTGGTTTGCTTTAGTTTTTTTCCTACTCTATAGCTACAATAGAGCCGACGACAGGAAAACAAAACTCCAATTAGTTTCTGAGATATAGTCGTGTGAACAGGAGCTAAACTGACAAAACCCAAATGGGAGAAATTCCACGAGGACATGATGTTTGACTTATTCTCCAAAAGTTGCTTTAATAAATGTTTTGCTTAGTAACTAAAACGGAAATTTGAAATCTTCTGATAGCATCTCGGCTGTTTCTTTAAATTTTGCTTACCAATTAATATATTTTTACCATTTTACTGCTACATTCTATTTTATCGTATATTAATTAAATATAAATTCATTGATGATCATATGAAATCATTAAAATATTTAATTATATGCACTCGCTTTTGTATTGAATAATTTTGATTTATTTTTAGCTTCATTCAAGCCACTGTACCTTGGCCCAATTTGGAGAATTGTTTACAAAGAACAAAACTTTTTTTTTTTTATATCTCAGCATTTAAATAATGAACGAAAGAAAGACAAATGAACGGACGGACAGGCAGACAGAAAGACAAAAAACAACGAAAAGACTTTTGCGAAATAACAACTACAGATACCGCTGCATAGACACAAAATGTTGAAGAATGAATAAATACAGTGAAACCAGTGTTGCCAGAAGAAGGAAAAAATTCCTAGACGTACGTTTTATCTAAGTTTTTTTTGGGACTCAAAAATTAATTAACAATGTTTCTTTCAAATGTGCTAAATTCCCATTTCATACTATTGAAAAACTGAAATTTATTGTTGAACAGATGCTTAGGCCAGAACGTCAGGAAACTTCATCCAAAGATTTTAGAAAAATTTAAGATATTATACAAATAAAACTGTTAAGCGAATAAGAATTATAAACCTCAGTTTTACTTGAAACAATTTCAAAGCTTAAACAAAAACAACAACAACAAACAGTGAGTTTATCTGTTCTAAACAAGAAGTGTAGGGTAAATTCTTAAAATTTTAATACCATTTTAATAAAAACATTGTTTTCCATTATTTCATTTGCCTTCTTACAACCTTAGTATTCCGATTGGGGTTTGCGTTTTTGGATACAATAAAATAAATTGATTAATTTTGTTGTATAAATTCATCACTCGGAGATTAATTTGTATTTCCAATATCCAAGGCTTCCTACCTTTGTTCTTCACTTCAACATAACAGTTCATAATTTCCTTGTTCAACCCAAATCAAATTTGTTAGGATTCAAGGGGACTTGAAAAATTTGTAACAATTTATGTACCTGCAAAATTTGCAGCAAAATAGTAGAGTAGAGCAGTTCTATGTTTATTCTGGGCTTTAGTCTGGGTTTACATTATAAAGCAAAAATCGCCAAATTTTTAAAATATGAATTAATGCCCCTAAATATTCCCCCAAAGAATTTATTCGCCCTTAATTTGTCCCTTATTGAAATAAAACGCCGAAAACTGGCAACTCTGGTGTAAAGCTAAAACTATTACAAAATTATAAAATTTATAAAAAAAATTTAATTTAAAATAAAAAAAATATCAATTTCCATAAAATTATAAATTTTAAGGACAATTACAAGGCCAAAGAAGTACAGAAACCCTACAGCTGCATACTTTAAATGCGTCTCATTTGCAAACTTTTGCAAGTAAAGCCGGGTACTCTGTTCAACATTTCACGTGAAATGCTGTGAAAGCGCATATAGAAAAATTGTGCGGAATATCTATGAAATAATGTTGATAGAGTTGAACTCCGTTTATTTTGAGAAAAAGTTTCGAAATGTTACTTGCAAAATTTTTTACAACTGCAAAAAATGTAAGCTGCACTTATTTCACGGGAAATTTTAAGCAAAACAGTATGAATTAATATTAAATAAGAAATTAAAAATTTAAGAAACACAACCGGTAACATTTTTTTTTTATTCATATTGCCTTTCTTTTTTATTAAATTTTTTATTGAAACAAATAATTTTAAGCAAAATACATTTTGGGGTTTGTTAACATAAAGAAACCAATGTCGCATACTTTAAAGGAATAAAACCGTCAAATTGTGCAAACACGCAAGATATTGACATGTATCAATGTAACATTCCAACATTTTCTTCTGAAATAATCAGTGTTGCTCAACATTTTTCACAAATTTGAACAGAATGAATTTGAATGAACAGACCAACAGACTGGGTAGGTATTTTTTTAAAAACACTTTTCTGGCAACACTGAGAACGACGATGATGATGATGATAATGATCATCAGCAACAACAACAGCAATAGAAACACCAAGTAAACCCGCAAGCTGGTAATACAACAAAGTAGTAACAACGTTTTTCGCATTGTCAGCAGCATGTTGCTGATGTTTTTGTTGTTTAAAAGATGCAATATAAAAACGTATTTCTTTTAAGTTTAAGTTGTATTCTGAACAACAATATTTTGTTGTTCTTTTTCTGTGTGCAATTCTTCATGCAGGACTTTAAAAGGCTTGATAAATAATATTTAAACAAATAAATTAGCAAAAAAAAAAGTAGGGAAGTACAATGCCCTACACCACAATAATGTGTCAATAACCCAATAGAAAACAATACATATCGTTAGCTCAAATGCAAAAAGGCGTAATAAGCAATAATATAATTTTTCAGGAGAAGCAAAAAACTCTGTAAAATGAAAATTATAGAAGTGTTAGAAAAACGTGCATTCATAAGTCCTCCATGGACTTTTTCAAATAATTTCAAAGAACCCCATTTCATTAGATATATTTTGTTAAAAAAAAATATGTATTTACGTCGTTTTGCATTTATCAAATAAACACACTTGTAGTAACATCCCTTTGTTTTAATTAATAAAATCGTAATTTTTGACCGCAGAAAAGTAATCAAACAAAAACTCAATTTTAAAATTTTTGTTAGTAACGCTTTTTTGCATTTAAGCTAACGATAACTAAAACAAATAATTTATGTTATTCTGTTTTATTGAATATGTAATTGAGTGCTTGGATTTAAATTGTTTACAAAAGAAAATAAATGTTATAAAAACTTTGAAATCTGGTTGGAAAAATAAGTCTTCGACCAGATTTAATAGTTTTGTAGCTCCAGTTTTTTTAAATTCTTGTCTAAAATTGTGTTCAATTATGAAATTCTAGTTCTAGACCGTCTTTCCTCTACTCCTTTAAAATATTATATACCTACAAGTACAAATACACCTTCAATCCACTTCAAGTTGAAAAGTGAGAATTACAAACAAAACAAAATTGCAGAGCACATGCAACTGGGTACGTACCCCTTCTCACCACTCTCACTCACCCATATACTCAAGAATTGCAGCTACAAAAATTGCTGGTGTGGACAAGTGTCAAACAATGAAATTATTAGCGGCGAAGTGCCTCGGAGAAAATTATCTTCGATTTGTATGGGAATGTCTGTTCTGCTTGTTATTGTCTATAAAATCATCTTCGGATTTAATCAGATGTTTTCCGTTTTAACGTTAATCATATTCAAGTAAACCCTTTGATAAAAGGAATAGCATATCGTTTTTTTTTATCCCAAAGAGTAAGATTTTTTTTTTATCGATGACCTACCAAAAAGAATTTAAGTAGTCCACATAAGAAATCACTTTTCAAAATATATTCACCCCTATCGCGAAAGTTATGGGAATATGTTATATGGGAGCAAACCTATATTCCCATCCCCAACAAATCGGTATCGCAAAAATTTTGGAAGTAAAAATTTATATTGTGAATTATTTGTCAGTGCTTTATAAACAAAAATCTCTATTGTGAATACCTTGTCAGTGTTTGTATTGTGAAAGAAAAATATACAAAGTAAAATACTAATTAAAATTAATTTAGTCCAACCGTAGAATACAAATTAAAATTTACATGTTCCCTTCTCGTTCACATTAACACTTGTTGGGAATTTATTTAGTAAAATAAATTCGCGGGAGTAATCATTGGCGATGCCAAATTTTTTATGTTTGGGAATTTATTCTCAAAAAATTTGTTGTGTGAATCATTCACAATACGAAATAAAAAAATATGGGAATATTTTCATGGGAGTAGTTGTTTGCGATAGGGGTGATTGTTATTCAATACATTTAATCATGAATTATGTTTAGACATTTTTTGCTGTATGACAATAAAAGAATTTGGAAAACTTTAAATACAATTTTTTTATTGATTACAGATCAGTTACACAAAAATATCAAAGCGCGAAAGTTATCCAAAATTTTTAAAAAAGTCCGTTTTTTAATAATTATTTTGAAAGTGGCAACATTGTTTTATGGCAACTCTACGCAAATAAAATGCAACCTTGTTGTAAGTAGGCATTCCCTAAAGGTAGAAGCACATAACGCGCGTTAATTCGTCGATCGTATTTCGTGTGTTTAAAAACTTTAGCGCATGAACAATTGCAAGTTACACAAGGCGCGTTACAAAAGCCATTCCTGTCAGCTGTTTTCTGTTTGTTTACTTATTTGTAAATAAAAACGGATTCGAAAGTTTATCAAGATCTTTTTATATAAATATTGTATGTCTTTGAAGCTCTTCAATAAGGTTTTTTTTCATGATTCACAAATTTGTTAAATTATTCGTTTTATTGTCAGCTGATTACTTGTCAAAAATACACAACGCGTTAAAAAGTTCAAAGCTAACCAACTTTCTGGCGCAAACGTGTCAAAATATTTTTCATGTTGCTTGTTCTATGGAAATACACTAGTTTAACTTTTTTTGACAGAAGTCTACAGAGCGCGTTATGTACTTCTAACTTAATCCTTACTGCCGTATTCACAAAAAATAAAATAAGTTTGAAATGTGGTTTAAGGCAAAATTTTCATAAATTGTTTTCTTAAAATGCATTTCAAATCCATTTTCATATTTTATGAATACGGCAGTTAGTCGTCGCAAGCTTTGCAATGGTGTTAAGAAATCAAGTTTTAAAGTGGCCTTTACACATGTAAGTGCAAGTCCAAAAAACTCAATACACTCGCACTTTGAGTTCATAATGTCTGTGCCTTGGTACTAAAAGAGTCAATGGCAATATTATGCTGTTTTTAGTTAATCGTTGCATGAGGTGTCTTTTCTTAATCTCTTTTGTTTTGCGGAAACAGCCAATGTCTTATTTCAGCTCAACTTGCAAGCCAATTTTGAAGACAGTGATTTTTGACACTTGCAACAAGTTAATGTTAAACATATTTTTGTTCTTGTAACTCTGATTTATAAAAAACTTTTACTTGACTGTGTAAACATTGACGCAACTTGCATGAAATTACACTATTTTTTCGAAATTTTCGATGGTAATACTCTACTTGCAAGTTTGTTATTATTTGTATCTGTTAAGGCAGGGTAAAAGAGCTTTAAAACAGATTGTTTAGCAACGCCATTTAAACACTAGCATGAATACCGCACACTTAATGTAAGTAAATGTATTTCTGGTGAAGACGGGGTTTTAGAAATAAAGATATTTTGTTTATTTTTTAAACTCTTTCTTCAGTAATTGACAATTTCAAGCAAATGGAATGCAACCTTGGCATAATTAAAATTTTCCTTTATCGTGTAAAATTATTGCTTACCTTTAACGCTCTGCTTTTTATTTGCGCAAACCTGGATCTGACTTTGGGTGATGTGATAATGGTAATGTTTTGATATTGTCGTCTGTCGGTGTAAATGCAGTCAGTCATTCCGTAAGAATATGTGACTGAGACCATTTACGAGCATATTATTTGTATAATTTGTTTTTTTTTTTGTCTTTGCCGTTTTGAGTTCGTGTCGTAGGATTTTTAATTTTTTTTTTTTGGTGTTTGTGCCATTGTTTTAAAATTTAAAACACCAAAAAATTAAAAAAAAAAAGATAAAGAATACTGATTTTTGCAAAAAAAAAATACAAAAAACTGCGTTCGTTGTTTTCAGCGACTCCTTCAGCCAACCGTTTTTAGTTCTCAGAGTACTTGTCCGTCCGTTATTTGTTTCATTCATTCGTCTGTTGAACAGATTTAAACTCTTTGCTAAACTACTGGGGGCCTCTTTTTTTATCGTTTGTTTTAATTTTAATGTTTTGTTGTTGTCGGGAATTCACCGTCATCTGTAGTAATCGTAGTTGCTGTGGCAGTCAACTTTTGATGGCGTTTTATTTTCTAAATTCTCATGAAGGTTTTAAACAATTCTTTGAATCTTTCTTTTCTTTTTTTGTTTGTTTTTTTTAGTTCGTACCTTTCTTTGTATTCTTTATTATTCTTGTATCTTTCTTTAATTTACATTCATATCGACTAACTGACTGACTGAATAACAGACTCTTAAGCATGCATAACTTGATTTTTTTCTTGACTTTAAAATTTGGAATGCATTATTAAAATAACAAATTGGACCGAAAATATTCAAAAAGTACTTTTTCAAAATTTGTTTAATTCAATCGGCCATGTCATGGAAATCAATATCACGTGTAATTGAAACCGACGAAGATTTTTAATCGATTTTTTTGTAAACATGAACGCAGCTTTTCTTACTTTCAAAAGTAGTGTAGGTAGAGGAAAGTGGTCCTCAAAGTATGACAGAATACGGGAGAGTTTTAAAAATTGGTTTGATTTCAATTTCACGTGATTTCGATATCCATGACGGCCGAATAATTGACTTTTTTTTTTATTTTGGCCTCTGACCGTGATTCCCTATAGGCCAAAGGCCAGTTATAACCGCAATTAGGTTTCTGAGTTGAGGTCTGGACGGATTTAAATCTCTGATTAGAACTAAGATGAAATTTGTGTGCAATGATTTGCTTGGTCCTCGAGAGTGGAACACCTAAGTATGTATTGGCATGTACCAACAAGCCAGGCATACAGTTGGTCACCATTACATGTCTCGCCATCTCTTCCAGATACGCTCGGTATTTTTGAACAATTCTCGATATGATAAACACATTCTCCAGGGATATTATGGCCGCTTTACAATCGGTTATAATGTGGATATTCCTGCCAGATATCCCAACATACTGAATCTGCTTCACTGCTGTGAAGATGGCCTGTTTAATCTTTTTTTTTTTTTTTATTTTATAAATGTCTATATCAAGCGTGAATTTTCCGCCTTGAACGAACTGTTAAAAAAGGGGGAATGACAGCTTTTAATAACTCGATGCCTTCCTTATCGAACGTGGGACCAGGCTATTCCGTCGAAAGGGAGGGTGTCCACTAAGGAAAGGTGTCGGTAAAGGCAGAGTACATTTTATTATTTTAAATAATTTATTGCACTTTTTATGCTTTATTTGTTTGTACCAACTTACGTGCAAATGTAGTAATTTTTTCATCACTGATCTAAAACAACGAAAAAAAACGTTGCCAATTGAGTAGTTGGTAGATAAGTTGTGGTAGTATTTTTTTTTTGGTACGTTAGTGAGCAGTATTTTAATGACACTACTCACAAAAAAAAAATAAAAAAAAAACTATAAAAAAATTTAATTTACTTTGTTTTTCATTATTGTTTTATTTCAATGAAGGTCAATGTTCGTTCTTTAGCTGAATTTTTTTCGTTGTTGAATAATTCACTGTTTAAGTACTGAGGCTGGCTCTGACATCGACTTCAAATCTGAAACTGTCTGTGGTTCAGGTATATAGTATATATTTTTTGCTAGTTCTACAATTGTAGGTATATAATATTTTATTTGTTTAAGGTATTTGTGATTAAGTGGGCTTAAACCATGGTTTTTTTTATTTTTATTTTGTTTGGGGTTACACAACTTTATTTTTTTTTGCAAGAAATTATAAAAATAATCAAATCTAATTTTAAATATTTATTTATTGTATTGAATTCGTAGTGTGACATAATGTACTTAATAACTCGTATATTAATTAACAAACAATGTGGGTTGCAATTTTTGTTTAAGAATAAAATACAAGAATAATACAAGAGATAATAAATATATTTTAATTAAATTCAACAATTGTAATCTCATGAGTTGATTTGATTAATAAATGTGATTTATTTAAGCAACTTTGCCATTGGCTGGGTCTAACGAGTGTTGAGTCTTTGAAGGTTGAAATTTTAATTTTGATCTCTATTACCATTTTAAGTTTTTAATTGATGTTTTTAAACAATAAATTAATAAAAAAAAAACTCATGTTTTAAATGCAAACTAACAAAAAAAAAAAAGTAAATATGCTTTAAAATAAGAAAAAAAAAAAAAATTATTTATATGCATACCAAAAAACAGAAACTGGGAATTATTTCCTTTCGAAGGTTACTTTATATTATTCACTGCATATGCAATTTTTTTAATTTAGTGAACAATTTAAAAAAAATTAAAAAAAAAATTTAGAATAAAATATTTTTCATAAACAGCCCAATTATGAATAAAAATTCCCCGGGAGTTTTCTCCCTTCTCCCATTTTTCCTATGTAAATTCTATTGTAAAAATGTCAAAAGGGGAAAAAACTCCCGGGAAATTTGTATTCATAATTGGGCTGAAAGTTTTTTTGTTATGTTCAACATTTTTTATTTTTCGAATTTATTCTATGAGCTAAATTTCAGTTATGTATTTTATAATGCTTTTTTTTAATAGTCCTATTCCTTCAATTTTTCAGAAATTACTTTTTTATACACTACCTACTTTAGCCGGTGTACCATAAGAACATATTGACTTTTTTTGTACGAACAAGTGCTTGAATGACGTATTTATAGCCCAGAAATTAAAACTGTAATTTTGCAATTAAAGGTAGAACATATATAAGTTGGTTTCTAAGCAAATTTGGCTTAAGAGGTGATGATGTACTTAGTTGCCAATACAGTTCCCGAGACTGTCAACATTACATATACATATGTAATGAAATTACAGTAGCTGTGCTAAAGGTGGTCTTACACGATGTGTTTTTTAGAACTGACTTGTCAAATTTTCCACTGCAAAATACGTACATGCCGTGTGATACTTTAAAAACATTGATTCTGCAAAAGTTATGTATGCACATTGTCATCTGACAAAATTTCAATTAGAGCGTGTTCTATTTTGATATGACAAGCCATCTGATATCAGCTGTTTTATGGCAGCAACAAGCAATTTTTCAAGCGAATGACTTGAATATTTTTTTAGTGGAAAAAGCAAAAACTTGAAAAAAACATTTTATTGTCGTTTGCTATAAATTTTGATATTTTATGATTGATCATTGGTAAATATGGATAAACAAGTAAAAGTAATGGTGTTTTCTTTTCTACAAAAAATGTCGCATTTTATTTAAAAAAAAAAAAATGCAATTTGGTGTTCGTTTCTTAAAAATGCTTTGCTCTCTAAAAGGGCAGCGTAGCGTGTTTTATTCTAAAAAAAATTAACCCTTAATGTCATACGCCCCGTATAAATCGAGAGTGTTGATAATGCCTTGCAAAAAGATGGCTTCTGTTTATATAAAGGGTTACCAGGCGAAGTTGTTGAAAAATCGCCTCTAATCAGGACAGTAAAAATTTCAAGTTTTAATAGTTATTTTTTCTATTATTTTATAGTAAAAACAAAAGAAAGCATTACATTACATTGGTGTTAATAAATCGGCAATCTGGGAAAGGTATTTTCTTGTTAACATATTTTATGAAAAATAAACTAAAGAAATTGGAATTTTGTCACTCATTTTGTTCCTTTATTTATTTATATAATATCAATCTATTAACTAATTTGGGTGTATGTATGTTTTATTTTTATATTTTGAAGAACACACTTTTTGATTTATGTACATTGTTTTTTTATATATTGAAGAACAAACTTTTTGTCAGCTGTTAAAAACAGGGCGATCCAATTTTGTGTTTTGTTCTCGTCAAATAAAATATTGCAGTATTACATGTTCGGCAAGACATTTTATACATGCACCTTTTAAAATGTGGTATTTTTTTGTAGAAAAGAAAACACCATAAGTTTCTTAGTTTTTTCATTTAATGAAATAATTATTATTAGTTTGATTGGCCCAAGGAAGCCGTGCTCCAAATGATATAAATGTGGCAACAATAGGAGTGTTTGAACAACCCAAAGGACACATTTTACCATAATTAGCATGCGCGGGTTCATGTTTTACATAAAATTGCCGAACAAATTAAAAAAATCCTAATTCTGATTAAAAAACACGACCTTTTGCAGACTTAAGTAAACATGTTCGTTTGCGCGCCAATATTATAAGCAGGGAAATCAGAAATATGCTTTAAAAACACGTTTTATGCGCATTAAATATGCATTAAAAACTAAAAATATGCCTTGAAAATTTTTAAAAATATCCACAAAAAAATTCAAAAATTGCTAAATTGAAAACAAAATATACCACGATTTAATAACAGTTACATATGATAAAAAAAACCCTAAAATAATAATCGGTAAAGCCCAATTATACAGACAAATTTTCGAGATTTTACACTATTTGGAAACGATGGGCAGTCATTGGCTCGCAAAAACAAAGCTACGTTAAGAGGTTAAAATTTATATGAGAGTTATTTTTGCCGAATATTCACCCTTATTGTGTTTGGTAATAGATTAAAGAGAACGTGAACTTATTTCCCTTAATCTATTGCCAAACAGTCGTAGGCGTATTTTAAATACGCCAAACACAATAAGGGTGATTTTATTGCTCGTCTATACCAGAGATAATTATTGCGACACATATTGCTGTAAATATCAAAATTATGTTATGTTACAATCGAAACATGTAAGGGTAACCTTTTACGCCTGGGTTCGAGCCTCAGGTCAGTCAAGAATGAAAAATTATCAATAAATTTTAATTAATTTCATGTTTTAAAATTCCTTTCTTCATAAGAATAATTTAATGAAAATTAAATTTGATGAACTTAAGCCTAATTAAAAGTTAAAAAATTTTAAAAGATAACACCCAAATAAAGCTTGTAAAAAAGGAAAAACTTGAGAAATGGTAACGCTGCTTTCAAAGCAAAAGCCATTTTGTCAGTGATGCCACAATGATAACAGAATTTATTGCCGCTTTTCTAGTGATGACTCTTAAATAATTGGAAGATGTAAAATGGAATACAATGTGATGGGAACATTTTGATTTATAGGCCTACAAATGTATTTCTTATCGGAAAATGTCAAAATCTTTGCAAATTAATGTTAAATGTTGAAATGTGTGAAAAGGCTATTATGGGAATATTTCAACATCTTCGCAAATTGATGGTGGATGTTGACAAGTGTAAAAAATCCAAAAAGATTAAATGTTGTGGCCCCAAGACTTCACCTGTATATACCCGAAAATAGCATTCGTATTACCTTTAAACGGCTTTGGTTTTACCTTAAAAATTGGTGATCAGGAAACCAGCCCCCTCCAAGTTGCAGAACTTTGTGACTTTTCATGAAAAACGTTTAATTGAATTTGTCTTTATAACATCCTATTCTCGGCAGTTAAATTTTTCAGTATCACTTTTTAAAATTTTTTTTCAAATCTCTGTCAGAAATTTTATACAGTTATATGACAACCTTGCACTTTACATAATTCAACTTTTAATTTAAATTCTATATGTTGATGTTGTTTAAGTCATTTTACAGTTTTACTTATTGTCCAAATTACGATTTTATTTATTATTCAAAATATTAAACAAGATGTTACATTTAAAATTGTGTTAAACTTAACACATCTGTTACTGATATCATTATTGATCTAATAAATTAATTTATGAGGTGTTTAAAAAGACATTTACCGCATACAAAATGTTTATTTTGAAATTCATTAAAAAAAAAAGCTTAACTGCATTAAACAAATCGTCTTAAATCAATTATGTAATATAGACCACCAACTATAAAACAAAATCCAAATAAAAAAATAATTTAAAACTAAAATTAATGTTACTATTCAAAAGAAGATGACGTCTCACGCCCTTTACCAAAAATTCATTTTGGTTTTAAAACGACAATATCAAGAAAAAGTCCCTGACCTTGTGAAACATTTTGTGTAAAAAACTTGGACAAGTTCATAATTCAAATTGTAACACCGGCTACAACAACTATAAAGAAAATATATATGTATGTATAAAAAACCACCAACAACGACAACATAATTTTAATGACCAACACTTGTGTGTTTACATGTGCGTTACGTACGTGATAATGTTGGTAAATGGGAGTGTTGCCAGCCTAATGTATGCTTTTATATTCATTATTTTGTGAAGAACATGCCCAGACTTTTTGTTTTTCTTTTCAATACTGCACAAACATGTTTTTTTGTACAGTCAAAGAACTCTTAAAATTATTATTAGTGATTTGAAAACAAGTAAGAAAGAATAGTCGGTCAAGCCCGACCATTTGATCCCATACACCACAGTAGTTAAAAACAAATTTTCTAGAAAGTACCCTATTTGGGACCCATGGGCAATGGATGGACCGACCCGCCTAAACCAATTTCGATTTTAAATGTGAAAAGATTACCCTTGGTTGTCTGGATTGGCTTTATAAGACAAAACTTTCAAAGGTTTGGAGTGAAAACTAATAATCAATATATTTCGAGAACAATTTTAAAATTGATAACAGAGGAAATTTTCTTAAAAATTTTAGCTAGTAAAACAGTGTTATTAATGCGTTGTTTTTTTGAAAAACAATCACCCCTATCGTGAATAATTTTTTCCTCGTCATTATTCCCCTTTTCACATATTTGCGATCATGAAAAACTCCCATGAAAAAAAGGTAATTTAAATGAGAATAATAACGTGAAAAAATTTTCACAGGAAGAAATTCCCCTTATCGTAAAAAGTTTATTCCCTCGTAATTTGTTCACATTTTCCTTAGATTTTCTCACTTTATTTTTGCTACGGAACGGAACGTGTATGTAATTAGTTCTCCTCTCCTATAAATCGAATATTAAGGGCTAGATCCGTTAATAAGGCAAAAACCGATATATTGGTCAACAAAATGCGAAACAACAAGTCGATTGTCTGCGGATTTGTGAAGATTTCGAAAGATGTGGTGGCAGAATTTTGGAAACAATTTTACTACATACAATTTAAAATGAGCAAAAAACTAACGTTGTAATCAAACTATCCCTCCCTCCAATAATAGATATTTTGCTTTATTATTTAAACTTTTCTTTAAAATATATACGTGTATATTTTTGAACAAAAATTTCATTGATTTTTAATTTTTTTTTTTTTAAATGTTTCTTCTTTTTTACATTCACTGGAACTGATAGCGTGAAACATTTTTCACATGAGATTCACAATTGCTTTTTTTCCCTTCGAGGTGAATGACAATTTCATGGGAACAAAAATTCCACTTGTTATTCACGATAGGAGTGAATAAGAACGTCTTTAACTTATTTCATATGCCAGATGTGAAATCTTTCAAATGAAAAAGTTTTAAAAGTACAGTTTTTGTTAAAAAGTTTCACAGTCATTTTGACTTAGCTGCACAGCCTCCTTTGCACGATTTTTTGTGCAGATAAATCAAAAATGCAGCTATCTTAAATGTATTTAGCTGCCTTAATGTGCAGGTACGCAATTGTGGTTACGTTTTTATTAATAAATTGATACTAACAATGACGTTCAAACAACCTGTAGTCATTTGTTATGCATTTTTATAATGAACGAGGTAGCCAAATTGGGAACAGAATAGTCGCTGTAGTACAACGCTAAGAATAGCGCTGAAAGCTGTAAAAAGTTAAAAAAAAAACAATTTCAAAGTAGTGTCAACACATTACGTAGTATTAGAAGTCGTTGCAGTTGAAAAGCAAAGTTCGAAATTTTGAACTTTGTTGCGCTACAGAGAATTCGTCAGCTTTAAATACTACTACAACTACTTTATTCTGTTCCACGCCAAGATTTGCTATTCCTTTCATATAATCGTGGTAAAGTTTCTGTAACCACAAGCCATATGCATAAATGTAGGCAAATGCAAACAAAAAAAATGAATTATAAAATGATGTCAACTTGACGTGCACTTAAAAAAGGAATTTGTATATTATTTTTAACCATAATGACAAAAAATATTAATTTTGTGCAGTTAAGGCAAAAGTGCACCTAAACAAAAGGCAGTTTAGTCAAAACTACTGTACCCGCAAAAAATTCAAGCTCAAAATACCAAATTTGTCCCTTTAAATTTTCCTCAAACTGGCAGCATTGTTTACAGTTTTAATGTTGTCAAAATGCTTAATTCTGCGGTAGTTGTTAATAATGATGAGCATTATACACGCCAAAATACGACAAAAAAAGGCATGTTATGTGTGTGTAAAAAAAGGCAAAAACAATAGCTAAAACAACTACAACAACACCAAAATATATGTAAAACACCTGAACAACGTGTTTGTGCATTCTGTTTTTTGTATTTTGCTTACTGTTTTTTTAAGTGTTTTTTTTTTATAGATTGTATTGTGCTTTAAGTCGCGCCTGCGCTTAAGTTTAAATATTAATTTTGCCATAAAAATTAAAAAGTTTATTTTTAATATTGTTAATTTAAATAATTATAATTATGATGGTTACGAGATTTAAGTTAAAAGATGAAAATGAACAAGAAGACGAAATAACATCATAAATGAAATGATGATCGAAATTAATTAAAAGCTTGATAATAACATTTGGTGGGCTAATCGTATAACATACATACATATATTTAATACATGCCCACATTTAAACGAGGGCAATTCAAAAAATACAGAAAAGTTAAATAATAATAATGAAAAAAGTTTTAATGCTCACCCAGCTCAATTTAGGTACAAAAATGTAAAATTGCGATAAAAGTTGCTGGAGATGATACATTTTATTGCCCGTAATTTCTACAAAAACAAATCTAGCTGTGCATAGAAATCTATGGTGTAAAATCTATGGTGTAAATAAATGTTGAAATAGGTAAAGTAAACTGTTAGGTATAAACACGACCACCTTTCTTTTTGTAGAAATTACGAGCATTATTATGGAAATACTATCGGCTTATAGCCTTTTTACACTGATCAATATCTAACATCTACCATCAATTTTCCACAATTTGCCAAGATGTTAACACCTTTCCATATGAAATACATAGGACTAAAAACCAACATCTTTAAAAGAAGTTCCTATCTCATTTTGTTCCATTCTACATCTTTCGATTATTTTAGTGTCAGCACTAAAAAAGTGGCAATAAGTTCTATTATTATTGTGGCATCACTGACAAAAAAAAAATTGGGTTTTAGAGCAGCGTTACCATTTGTCAAGTTTTCTCTTTTATTGCAATGTTTTTTGTTAGGTATTTTTTATATTTTTATACAAACTGAACTTCAAATACATTTTTGTGTTTTCTTATTACGTTTTGGCACTTTTGTAAAAAAAAAACATTTTTTTTATTTTAAAAACATTTTTATTCAAAAATGTTGACATTTTTGTTTGATGGTAGATGTTAGATGTGACCAATGTAAACGAGTGTTTCACATTTTCTACATCTTTGATGGTAGATGTTAGATATTGATCAGTGTAAAAAGGCTATAACGCAGAGAAACAACATGTTTAAATATGGTCACCTCCAACAAAACTATTTTGAACCCACCCTTAAAAGATAATCATATCATGACACACGTTAAAGAGAATAATACGTAAAATTGAAGCATTCACCCTTATCGTGTTTGGCGTATTTAAAATACGCCTACGACTCTTTGGTAATAGATAAAAGGGAACGTGAACTTATTTTAACCTGCTACATTGTTGTTGTTTTTGAATAATTAAGAACAAACTAATATGGATTTTATTTTTATATTTATATTAAATAATTATATTAAATATAATTAACAAACAAATCTTCAAGCTCGAGGTCCTTTTTTGGATGAAATTCTCTTTATTTTATTTCTCCAATATTTCGTTATTCTTTGAATAACATCATCAGGGACTGTCAAATAATCGAAATTACGCACACAAAAAAAATTCTTGTAAACTAGTGGGTTGCTTTTACCGTCGTCATTATCGTGCACTAGGGATGGCCAAATTGAAAAAATATATCGATATATATCGAATCGATATTTTTTAAGAGTATCGATATTTATTATTTCAAAAATATCGATATATCGAACGTATTTTGCTGAAACTATTACGAAATTAAAAAATTTAATATACCTTTGCACATACATATTTACATATGTAATAACATTGTTACTTTTTATCGTTTCATTTTATTTCAAAAAATTAATAAAAACAAAAAATTCAATTATAACAAAAACAAAAGGGAATAATACAATAAAACCATATGAAATCCAAAAAAAAAGTTAATTACGAAAAATTTAAATGGAAGTAAATAAGTCATGGAAGTACATACCAACTAACCTTAAAATTTGAATTGCAAACCAAAAGTACCAACTTTAACTAGAAATGTTTTTGATTGTTTTAGTCAAACCAGTTATCATCAGATATGGACATCAGGCACACTTTCTGTTTTATGTGCTCTCCTGTCAATCTGCTTCTTGTATTTTTTGGCATAGTACCATGAGGTCAACCATGTCCTAGTAACCAGGAAAATCATAATCTTTTGTAATTTTTCTCAAAAAAGTTCTTTTCTCGAAAGACATTTTGGAACACTTAAAGCACGGACTTGAACTAACAAAAATATTATTTTACATACATAATTTAAAATTATTTTGAGGCGGCCCTCTTAATGCAATATTGAATATTCATAATTTTATACGGTGTTTTTTTTAATTAATTTTTAATTTTTTTTTTCGTTAAGAAAGGTTAAAGAAACGTTTTGGTTTGCGGAAAATTCTCTTACCATCTCTAAATATTTATGAAAATTCATACTTGAGCTTTTTTTTGTTTTAAATAAACACATTAATAATTTTTCTTCATCGCGGTCGGTGCGTGAACTTTTTTGGCCTTAGCGAAAAAATAAATATATGTACGTTCCCTTATTTTATGCTCTCTCGGACTGTGCTATGCCAATTTTGATATTTTAAAAAAATTATTTCCCTAACTTCTCAGCCTAACCTCGTAAACTAATCAAACAAATACACTTCCATTTTTATAGCACACCGGAAGCAAGAAAACAACTTGTTCAAGCAATTGATCATCCACTTCATACTTACGTTCTTTTTGGTCGGCCATACTAATTCAGTTTATTAGTTGAACATAACACAACTCAATATACAAAAACAATTAAAAGATACCCAAAAAAAATTATAAAAGTCGTCTAAAAACATGTTGCGAACAAAACAAGAAATAAAGAAACTAAAATAAAAAAAAAACATCTCCAGTTCATCGTAATTATAATTCTTTGGAAACATTAATATGTATGAAGGAACTCAGACAAAACTCTCAAGTCTGAATGTTTGTCTAAACAAAATAAGCTGTTGAACTCTCAACAAACATTGAACTTTTTTTCTTCTATTCGAATTTTTTTGAATTTTTTTTTGTTCTTGTATTAGTTCACCAGCACTTTAGTGTTTCTTTTGTAAATAGTTTTTATTTTTTTTTTTTTTTTTTGTAGAATTATACCACTGTTAGACAAGAAAGAAAAATTGAGATTCAAATATGTGTATTTGAATAAACTAGAAATTGTTCTGACCTTTCCTAAGAAACAAGCAGACGATACAAAAAAAAAAAAGATTAAAATCCTTGTGTTCTATTTCTAAAAAAAAAGTATTTGATTTAACACCATGTGAAAACATTGACCCATAATTTCTTTATAAATCAAATATTTTACATAAAAACACTTTGTTACATAGTTAAAAGGCAAGTAAATTATTATATAATTTTTTTTTTAGGTTTTATTAAAATGTGAATAACTACACTTAAAAACAAAAAACAATCCATCCGTACTTAAATAAATCCGAAGCGGAATCAATAGTATGGATTTTCTTAGGTCAAGTACAGAAAGATGTATGGCCAATTTTCAGGATTGATATTAAAATACGGTTATGTTTAAAATCGATTTAAATACAAAATTCTCTTCTGCACTAAACACTTAAATAAAACCCAATTCACCAATGTGGTATACATATTTGAATTTAACTTGAGTTTTCACTGTAATAACTTAGCAAGGTGGCCGAAATTTTACAACAATACAACAACAGCAGGCAAAGCAATAATAGACAGCTGTATTTTGAGACTACCTTGCATATAAATAAACGTTTTTTTTATATATTTTTTGTATTTAGTAGTGCTACCATACTTTTATCTTAATTAAATAAGACTTTTCAAATAAAACTCTAAACATCAATCTGTATTTAACTACGATTTAAGTTTATATAAAAATTAACTTAATATATATTTAAATACTATCCTGAAAATTTGGCATTATTCGAGTGCGAAAAACTTAACTTATCCATATTTAATCCTGAATTCGTACTTGAAATAATCCGAAAGTGAAATTAGATTAATTCTTACCTAAAACACTTATGCCAGCGACAAAAGGAGCATATTGTTATGATTAATTTCCTTACCCGATTTACGCCTTCCAGAATTAAAATTATAAAGCACCAGCGTCATGCCCGACATGTTTCCTACTTTAAAAATTTGATGTACATACATATTTAACTAAAAACGTAAACTATATAGGAACTTTTGCTGTTTATTTTACATTGTAAACATGAAAAGAATGTATGGACAATTGTGATTTTTAGTTGAACTGTTAATTTTAATTTTGATATTTTTAGTTAGGATTGAGTTCATCAAATGTAATTTTCATTAAATTAAGAAAAATTCATTAAATTAAATTTGATGAACTCAAGCCTAACTAAAAATATCAAAATTAATGTATGGAATCAGGAAACCTTTTTCCAAAGACTTTGGAAACACTAAAGATATTATACAAATAAAACTGTAAAGCGAATAAGAATTACAAGCACTCAAGTCGTATTTGCAATGATATCAAAGCTTCTAAAAAATGGACAAGAGTTGTAACAAAACTGTCTTTACTTTGATTCAAATATTTTTTTTATTGAATATGAAGAAATATTTAATTATTTCACTATTAAATATGTTTTATTTGGGTGCTATTTTGCAAAGTGTAATATTGATAAATTTCTTCACTGAATCAAATAAAAAGTTTGTTGACCTAAAGTGTTATTTTTAACAAACTGTGTTGTTAAAACTTTTCTTAAGATATTTTTTTGTGTGCTGTGTTCTCTCCAAAAATTAAAATTCTGCTTGTTTACATATCTGTTAAGCCAGAAATGAGCCTCGTTCAAAATTAAAAATATGTCGCTTATAAACCTCCATCCTTAAATCATTTAAAAGCTAACCAATCTCATACAGAGTCTAAACTTTATAGCATAATTTTGTTTTGGCTGGTCCATGATTGTCCCAAATAGGGTATACTTTCGAAGAACCTGTGGCTTAAGGTATCATATGGCCAGGTTAAACGGACAGACATACTTGTTTATTTTATTATTTTCAAGCGGTTTTTTTACTTACCTATTTACACCGACGCCACTGTAGTGGATATGTTATAATCAGCGTGGCCGTTGTGACACTTAAGTATCACTTTTGACCCCTTTTCAGGCCAATGACTTTTTTGTGACCCTTTTTTAATTTATCCCTTTGCATCATTTTAACAAAATTTATGACATTTACGAATGAAAATTGGTAGCATGTCATAACGTCCAGTGTCATAGTGTCCACGGACACTATTTACAAACAAATTTAATACAGAAACTTGTGGGTCCATGCTTTCCTATCTCAATTTGCTGAAATTGGAGCTGGAAGAATGGACTCCAAGAGAAGAATTAATTACAAAATATAGAATAAGTATTTCTAAAAATTGATAAACATAACACTATGCGACAGTCAAAATCGGGATGGGATGAAACCAACGGGAAATGTTATATCGGTAAAAAAGAAGTTATACGTGTCCCGGCGTTTCGTTGGGTCACGTCTAGGAATCGAGATATATCGATTTGAAAAATGGCCTAAAAAACATCAACATTTTTAAAAAAAACCTAAATTTTAGGGCTGCCATACGTCCTATGGATATGACTTATATACCAAAATATCGGAAATTTTTAGTAGAACATAAAAAGAATATATATATAATATATATTATTTATATATAATTTAATTTTCGTCGTGACTTTTTTGTATCTGAACCGATTTTTCCGAGTTTTTTATTAAATATGTTCTACTAAAAATTTCCGATACAGTGGACTCCCGATAATTGGTAATAGCAAGGGACCGGCCATTTCTTACGAATTATAGGGGTTTTCGATTTAGCGGGATTTCGATTTAACGGGGTTAAAGTAAACTAAATACGAATTAACGGGGGTATTCAATTTATTTACTAAAACGATAAAAAAAAAACATTTTGAGATCTTAAGAAAATAAACACACACACAAGCAAAAGAAAAAACCCACGCCAAAAAAAAGCTGTAAACACAAAATCATTCTTTCAATGTTTCTGTTGTTTTTATTACGAATTTTAAGTGGTAGTTAGCAAACAATTAGGATTTATATTTTAATTTGAAAATAAATTACGAATTAGCGAGGGGACCAAAATGTATGGAAATTTTACGAACTAAAGAGATATTTTCAAGGGACCGACAGTTCATTACGAATAATCGGGAATTACGATTTGACTGTATTTTGGTATATAAGTCATATCCATGTGACGTATGGCAGCCCTAAACTTTAGGTTTTTATAAAAATTTTAATGTTCTTTAGCCCATTTTTCAAATTGATATATCTCGATTCCTAGACTAAGTTCTTTTTTACCGCTATATATTTCCCCGGTAGTTTGAACCCTTCCCGAACACTGACCCCTACCATTTGTCGCACAGTGTTATCAACGGTTTTTCTAGAAGATACGTATTTTTTTGATAATATGACTTATATTGGAATGTACCGTGAATTGTTTCTTAGTTCTAACATTGGTTTCAAATTCAAGTATGTTAAATTACTTTTACATACTAAAAAACTTGACCCTGTTTTACTTTAAAATACCCCTTTTTACCCTTTTTTCTTCAATACCCTGCGTTTGTGCTGATGTTTTCAACACCTTAAAATGTTGGTCCGATACGTATACCTTTTAGTTTAATATTTAATTCTAAACCTCTAAAATTTAGAAAGTTTCTTGACATTTTCGCACTAAAATGTATGTACAGTGGAATCTCCCATGAGCGGACACCGAAGGGACCGTTGAAATGTGTCCGCACAAGGGGGCTGTCCGGCCAAGAGAAAACTTCAAATTTAAATCAACAAAACTTTGCCTTATATTGTTTGTTTTTATTTAAAGATACATACTTTTATTAAAAAAAATATAAAAAATAAACAATTCAATTGGGTTTAACAACAAAAAATCATTAAGGGGGTAATTTTGTTATTCACTTCACCTTGAAAATTCAAAAAATTTTATATGAAAATTTTCTCACCGCAAGGTGAAGTGAACAACAAAATTACCCCCTAAATGTAGTTCTATATGTAATAAAAGTTTAAAATGTTTTATGAGTACTATACATATTTAACATACCCACATTTAACTATGTTATGTGATGTAGTAAATATGATAAACAGTGTCCTGATGTTAAAGCGAACAAATTAAGAGTCATGGCAGGCTTATTTGTAAATTATGACATGAAAAATTCGGAAAAAAATAAGCTAAGTGTCCGTCCAAGAGAATTTTTTTTATCTAGCGGATGTCCGCGTCCGCTCATGAGAAGCGTCCGTTCAAGGGAAAGCGACTGCAATGCTTTTCTTATGGAGCGCTGCCGGGACCTAGCAACAATGTCCGTTAAATGGGGGTGTCCGCTTATGGGAAGTGTCCGTTAAGGGAGATTACACTGTACAAACAAATAGAAAGCCTTAAAAAAAGCTGCTGATTTGACCCCCCAGCATGAACTTTTATTAAAACTATTTTTCTTTTGTTGTTGTTATTTCAAATTTATTTAAATTATCCGAGTTCAACGAACACACGTGAAAGCACTAGAAAAAAAATTATATAATTGACGATCTCAGGTGTTAGTTTTTTGTTTTTTTGCCTAATTGTTTGTATAGGCCTAATTAATTTTATGGGTTCAACAAACAACTAACAAAAAAGGCTTTTTTTAAAGGTTAATGGCTTTCACTACATTATAATTAAGTATAATTTTCTGGTTGGAAGAAACTTCTTGGCTTTTAGAAAATAACAAAAGCAGAAGAAGAAAAAAAAAAGAAATACAATTGTTAAAGAAAAAGGGTCTTTGTACTGATATTCGTATAGCAACTAAAAAAATTTTATTTTTATTTAATTTATTATGGCATATTAATAGTAAAAGATTAAGTAAGGTACAAACAAAAAATGACATATAACAAAACGTTTTTATGTTTTTTTTTTTTTAATTTTGTTTCGCTACCTTTACCAAATTTGTCATATATTTTTGACTGGCCTTCAACCCATAAAGATAGCAGAAAAAAAATAGTACGAATACGACAATAACCCCATAAACTGTACCCCTTATAAGTTTATTGAAATATATAAAAAAATGTAAATGAGAAAAACAATATTACATTCGTACATTAAAAAGAATATAAAGCATTTTTCGACAGGGACGCTACAAAAGTAGACCGATAGGGACAGCAAACGACGCCATATTTTTTGCCGTTCTTTTGACATTTCTCATTAGTAAGGTTTGCCATTTCATGATGGAAAGATATACGAGCCAACAACGAGTCGAAATTGTTAAAATTTACTACCGAAATTCGGAGTCCAATTTATGGTCGTCATAATCGTCCTGCGCGTCTAGTGGAAAAATTTTAATCCACAGGCACATTACAAAATGTTCCCGTGTCAATGAGACAAAGAAGTGCCCGTAGTGTCGAGCTGCCGCTGAGGCTTCAGTTGAAGAAAGCCCAAATGTGTCCCTCACACATCGTTCTCAAGCGTTGGGCATCTCTGTGACGTTGTTCTGGCGAATTTTGTGAAAAGATCTTGGCCTACATCCTTACAAGATCAAACTGACGCAAGAACTGAAGCCGCTTGACCACCAGAAGCGTCGTATGTTCGTGAATTGGGCTGGGCAACAACTTAAAAATGATTCGGATTTTCATTGAAAAATCATCTTCAGCGATGAGGCTCATTTCTGGCTGAATCGCTTCGTCAATAAGCAAAATATGCGTTATAGGCCAGACAGCAATCTACACGTATTCCATGAGTCATCATTACATCCCGAAAAAAATTATGGTTTGGTGCGGTTTATGGGCCGGCGGCGTCATTGGGCCGTACTTCTTCCGTGATGATCAAGACCGGCATGTTACTGTGAATGGGAATCGCTACCGTTCAATGATAACAGAATATTTTTGGCCCCAATTGGATGATATGGACTTGGAGGACATGTGGTTCCAATAGGACGGCGCCACAAGCCACACAGCGAATGTCACAATCAATTTATTGGAAACCAATTTTGGAGAACGTGTAATCTCACGAAATGATCCAGTTGATTGGCCGCCTCGGTCGTGCGATTTGACGCCTTTAGACTATTTCCTGTGGGGCTACGTCAAGTCTATGGTCTATGCCATCAAGCCAGCGACGATTGATGAACTTCGTACGAATATCGGTCGTGAAATTGCAGCAGTATCGGCCGATTTATGTTTGAAAACCGTCGAAAATTGGGTTCAGCGTCTGGACTTCTGCAAGCGTGCCCGTGGTGGACATGCAAAAGAAATCGAGTTCCATACATAATGGCATCGAACGTACTTTTACAGGAATAAAGAATTTCATTGATATCCAAACCCGTTTTTGTTTTATTAAAAAAAACTTTTGTAGCGCTCTTATTGAAAAACCCGGCATAATAGTACACTTACTTTAACTTCGGTTTAACTGACAACAGGAGTACGAAGCTAAGCCTTGTAGCAGCAATAACAATTATCGGCAATATTCATAAAAAGTTCTTATTTTAAGTTTAAAGCATGTTATAACTATAACTTACAAACCTCTTATAAAAATGCGTATTCATAAACGTACAATTACCGCTTTCTAACAATTAACTGTTTGTAGCGATTTTATGTTTAAGTATGGCAACTTTTGTTACGTTTTGTTGCCATTTTATTGCTATTTTAGATGCATGAAGCTTCTATTCGGTTCACATGATATTCTGTTTTAATATATTTTTTTTTTAAATTAAAGATCTTGAAAATTATTCTTATAATATAAAAATACATATTATTTTAGTTTCTGAACAAAATTTTGCCGAAACGTATTACAAAAATGTTTGTTTGAACAATACAATAAGGAAGTATTCGAATGAAAAGTGTGTTTACTTTTTATTAGCATCACTATTATTTTGATTGCTTATTTTCCTTATTTTTTTTTATATTTTTGAACAACAATTCGTTCTTTTAAACATTAAAAAAAAACAAATTGCAATACTTTTAAAAATAATCAAAGGGAATGTCTGCATTTGCCTCTGAACGCATTCATTTAAATCATATAAAAAATTTTTTAAAATATTTAACAATATAACTTTTCAAAGTTTTTCTTGGGATTCAAAAAATAATTAACAAGGCCTCTTTCAAATGTGCTAAATTCCCATTTCATAATATTGAGAAACTGAAATTTATTGTTGAAGGGATAAGCTATTCCTATGCGCATTTCACTGGTTGCTTAGGCCAGATCGTCAGGAAACTTCATCCAAAGATTTTAGAAAAGCTAAAGATATTATACAAATAAAACTGTTTAGCGAATAAGAATTATAAACTTCAGTTTTACTTGTAACAATATCAAAGCTTCAACAAAAACAACAACAATAAACAGTGAGATTATCTTTTCTTACAGTCCTTAACTTTTAATTAGGGCATGGTAAATCGATTTCGATTTTGTAATAAAAAAAAATCGATTTTTTGCAATCGTATTTACAAATGCGATTTTATTCTGAAATCTTTTATTGGGCTTTTTTTAATTTTATTAAAAATTTTGGCAATTTTTAATTTTAATCTTAAAAAAATCGATAAATTATGGGCATGCACAATAAAACTTGAGATTTTTTTTTGTGCGTACTTACATGTGTAGGTGATATGTTTATGCAGTTTTCTAAGTTTAAAGTTGTAGTTTTACCTATTTACCAATTGGTACCCCTATTTTACTTTCAATTTTAATACAGAGGTTATTGTTCGTCAAAAATTAAAGTCATGAATGGACAGTGAACAAAACAGTCCAAACATATCGTACCGAAACAAACACTAAAAGTCAGCTTTGTGAAAAGCAACATATTATAGAAACACAATAGGTGAAGTAAACCATGCAATTCCACTGGAAATACGCTAATATTTAAACAGACCATTGTGTAAGCGATAACTAAATCTAGTTATGAGCAAAGTGAAAAACAAAAACTTTGTAATTTATTCTAACAAATACGAAATTACAAGGAAATAAATTTGCATCTTTCCGAAATCAATAACATGCAAACGTTTGTTTTCTAAAACTAACTTAATAGTAATACATTCAGACTTGTCACAGAAATCAGTTCCGATCAAAAGTGATTTCGTTTTATGTGAGCAAGATAAGAAATCGCTTTCGATCGAAATTGATTTATTTAATGTGAAATGTACATCCATATCGCACTTGTTCCTTGAAAGCCCATCTCAAAATTTACACATTTTTTACTTTTTACAGAAAAATTATGAACAGTAGTCATATCTACCCACTGTAAAAATCTTGATTCAAATTCTCTAGTAGTTTGCCAAAAAAAATGCTGATGTATTCCCCTTTGTGATATAAGAAATAAGTTTGTACATTAATCTTAAACGATTTTGAAAGCGATTTTAAAATCGATCTTGATCCATTTACCATTCCCTACTTTAAATTGGTTGTCTAAAACAAAAAAAAAAATATTTAAATGTATTAAACATCTCCATATAAATAAATCAACGTTTTTTCCATTATTTTTAAATATATTTCAGAAAAATAAAAATTCCTTGGGAGTTTTTCCCCTTTTTCCATATTTCCTATGTAAAAATGGGAAAAGGGAAAAAACTCCCCAAGGAATTTTTATTCGCGATAGGGGTGAATATCATAAAATGCAAACATTTATCAAAATGTAATTTTATTTTTGGTTTAAAGAAGGGTAAATCCAACAATAAATTTTCTTTCTTTATGAATGGTTTATTAAAGGTTTAATAGGCTATTTTTCGTTTATGAATACAACTTAAGCAATTTTTCCTTAAATATGGTTAATTAATCATAAATAAGTTTTTATGAATACGGCTGTGTAACTTTAACGTACACCCCTATTCCAACGGCAGTCAGATGTCTTAAAATTATTGGCGCAGATATTCGTTCGTATACGCGAACACTAAAATTGATATTTGTTACGTCACTAGTGCCGGAATAATAAGGTTGGTGTAAGTACGAACAATCTGACTAACTGGCAGTCGGAGAAGCAGACGGATGAAAAAAAAATTATTGGAGAAGAAAAAATACTTTGTTTTTGTTTTTATAGTGAACGTGTTGGTAACACGGATTTTTGTTGTTGTTTTACGGTTTTACTCTTTCTCGAACTCCCCGATTTATTATTTCATATGTGTGCGTTGTATTTTGATGTCATTGTTGTTGCTGATGTTGGCTTGTTGGTTGGTTGGTTGGTTGGTTGTTTGGTTGGTTGGTTGGTATGTTGGTTGTTTGGTATGTTAGTTGAATAATAGTTGTTCTGCCGTTTTTAGTTGTTGCTGGTTTCTGGCCTGGCTTGTCCGGGACTGGTGTTATTGACATCGTGCTAAGCTCAGCATTATTGTGGATATTGCTGGTGCTGTTGTTTCAGTTCTTTTTTTTTTTTTGTTGTTGTTGGAGTTGTGTTGTGTTGTTAAATTCAAGATCATCATCATGAATACATTTTAGAGTTTATTGACTTTTTGTTAAGTTTTATTTTTAACTGTTTTTTATTTAAGTTTATATTTCGAAATGATTAAAAAGAAATCTTTCTTTCTTTGTATTGAAAAGAACTTTTTTAATTTTTAATAAGTTTTGTTTTCTTTTGCTAACAGTATTTTAATTAATTTGTAGAATATAAAAAAAAAATTCAATGACCTCATGGGCTTTTTTCTAATAAGTGTTTTTATATCTCTATTTTACTTTCTAACTCCAACATTTTTTTTATAGGTATAACATAATTCCTTAATTTGGTTAAAATCTTTTTAATTTTGTTACTTTATTTAATGATCTGGTAAAGTTCGGTACAATAAATTTTTATTTACGAAGAGGAAAAAAAACCAAGATTGTTCTTTCAAAAACGATCTCATGGTGTAAATGAGGGAACGGGAATGCTTTTCGGTAACTTTTGAACCCCGCGGGATCCCAGCTTTGAGTACGGGAACAAACCTTTTATTTGTTAGAAATGAATCTGTAGTATAACATTTTATTTTTTTTTAAGACTAACACAAAATAATAATTAATAATTTTTTTTATTAAAAACCAGTTATGTCTTCTAGATCTCTTATCTTATGTCAAATACAAAACTTTTTGGATTTATAATTTCTTTTCGTTATTTGCTATTCCAAAAAAAATATAAAAAAACACCATAAATTTTTTTTTTAAATTTGAATATTTTTAATTTTATTTAGTTTGTGTTATTTTAACATTCAAAATATTCTCTAATTTGGCAAAGTTTTTATAATTCATTGACCTAAATTTAAATATGTCTTCTAGGTAGAATTTTGCTTAAATTAACATAATCTAGTTGATAAACTTTTTGATTATTATTGTTTACTTTATTTGGCAAATAATTGTATCTCTAGGTTTGCCAGACGATCTTGAGGTACAAGAATTTTCACTGCTCGTCAAAAATCTAGAAAAAGTACGTTTTGTCAAGATTTTTTAAGGCCGACTCCAAAATGTTCTTTATTCAACACTAAAAGTTCAACAACACTGGGATGCTGATTTGGAACGGAAACCGTATCAGAACTCAACGCTTATAATTAAAAATTAAAAAAAAAAAAAAAAACAAAAGACAACAGACATTTTTTTGGTGCAAATAGTGATTTTATTTGTTTGTATTTTGCGGGTTTTAACTGGTTAAAATCGCATTATTTTTATAAAAGACTAGCTGTTTGTTTCCAGCGCTGCTCGTGATTTTCCAAATAACAATTAAATAATGGAGAAGCACTGTGGCTATGTGTTCTATGTATAGAACATTTAAGGAAGTTTTTAATTCTCAAGAATTCTTTTAAAAATCAAGAATTTTTTTAAGTGAATATCAAGAATTTGCAAATTTTAATCTGGCAAGCCTAGGCTCAATTCTTTCTTATTATACATTCCACTAATACAAGTGTAACATGAGGTTCATACACCCTTATTGTTTTTAACACAACGAAATATTCTTCTAAGCCCTCATACTCTACATACAGGTCTTCAAGTATTTCTAAAGGCCAGTCGAAAAATGATGTAGAATGAGAAATTAAAGTTTTTTTTCCATTTAATGTTTTATTTTATATATGAATTTTTAAGAGCAGAAAGGGAACTTCTGACATTAACTTAATGTACCTCTATTCCTTATCATCTTAGAAATTTTCAAATTAATGTCAGTACTTCCCTCTACGAGCTAAGAATATACAACTTGCTTTTATTATTATAAGCTACACTGTTTTAATTGATTATCTCAAAATGAACCATTTTGAAGTAGTTTCTTCACTTAGCGATTTATATGTAGATATGTATGTATAGAGTTTTGAAATCCTTAAATACAAACTTCTAAATATTTGTGCGAACTTTTAGCCGTCACTGCTTAATATAAAGTATCCCAGAAAGCTAGTTTTGTTTTGGTGGCGACCTCTCGGTTATTCAGGAAGTTTTTGTTCAAACCTGGGGCCAAGTTACGGCATTCCATATCGATCGAAAATGCAACACAATTTGAATGGAAATTTCGATGGTTATCGAATGCCTTAATTTGCCCCCTGACTTGAATCCAGTTGCCGCCGATATTCTGGCGTTTAGAACTTTGTCCAATTTAACATTCAAACTCAATGCTGATGTATTCCCCTTTGCGATATAAGAAATAAGTTTGTACATTAATCTTAAACGATTTTGAAAGCGATTTTTAAATCGATCTTGAGGTTCGATTAATCGATTTCAAAAACCCGCAATAAAAAATGTCGATCGAAAAATCGAAAATCGATTTTGGAATCCATTTACCATTCCCTACTTTAAATTGGTTGTCTAAAACAAAAAAAAATTAATTAAATGTATTAAACATCTCCATATAAATAAATAATATGTATGTATAGAGTTTTGAAATCCTTAAATACAAACTTCTAAATATTTGTGCGAACTTTTAGCCGTCACTGCTTAATATAAAGTATCCCAGAAAGCTAGTTTTGTTTTGGTGGCGACCTCTTTGTCCAATTTAACATTCAAACTCATCACCAGTGTTGCCAAAACTTATTGAGGAAAAATGCTAGAGATTGTTTATAAAAATGCTAGAATAAAAGCTAAAAAAATGTATATAAAAAAATAGAAAAATCTTCACTAAAGTGTAAGGGCCAAGCACAATTTTTATAATATGCTGCATTTTGTCCTTCAGCTTTCGCGACGAGGTGTCAAATTGTCTTTAAAAAAGTTTTTTTTTAGATGATCGACAGTTGCAACTGAACTGTGTACAGCACATAAACTTAATACCGCCTTTGCTGAACGTTGTTGCAATTTCTTTTAAAATTATGGTTTTTAGTTATGCCCGTAGCATTTTTATGCTTTCTTGTTTCAACATGTTGATCCAGCAGACAGGCCACTAAATTTAGAAACAATATAGCATTTGCAGTAATTTCAAAAGGTTTTTTTTATTTGCTTCTTACGCCCATTCCTTTTACTTTAAGTGCTTCATCCAATCTTTGTGAAACTTTTTTACAAATTTTTCAAAATTTTTTTCTTTTTTAATTTGTATTTCTGTTCATTTATATCCACATAATGAGCATTTACATTGTTGCATTTTTTAGATCTATTTCAATGTCTTTCGCTTGTTTTTTCTTTAATATTTGTATTAAACATTAATGGAAATTATTAAAAATACCACAAGAGTTAAAAAAATGCTAGAAATTTTTAAATAACGCTAGAAAATATCAAGATGCTAAATCAGTTTTTTTGCTAATTTGGCAACACTGCTCATCACTGACCCAAGATAGCGAATCAATCATGTTCCGTTCCAATTTAAATGCACTCGTTGAGTCTTTCTCTGCATATTACTTTTGTTTCGGTTTTGTTCGTATTTAAACGAAATTCTCTGCTGATAATTTGTTCGACAGTGAAGTTGAGGTAGTTTTGCGGTCATGCGGTTATGAAGGCCAAATCGAGCTTTTTTGTTTGCAACTTTTGAAGTTTTCAGTATCCTGTCGTGCAGGTTTTCATTCTTTATTTGTTGCTTTTGAAGATGTCATTGAGGAGTACACTGAATAAAATGCCTAACACCTTGCGTTTTAGTGAATTTCTCTAGGTTATTATTTCAAGTTCTCACTAAGTTGCAGCAACATCTAAAGAAGCTTTGTATACGCTAAATAATAGTTTCCTCTACGTTTTTTTCTTCTGCCGTTGCCAGTCCCAAGCCCGGATGAGAACGGAGCAGGTAAAAGTTGCGTCGTAATAACGTAAGAAAAACCAGGGAAAAAACTACCGTGTACAATGACTGCAAAGGTTCTTCCTGGAAACCAATGTGACTGCAGCCCTCCCGACTAAAAAAGGGGACTGTGGCCAATCATTCACATCCTTCAATAGCAAATACATAGATAACACCAAAACAAACGCATGTGTATTTGCGCAACAAAATACAAAATTTATGCCGGATGGTTGGCATTATTTCTTTTTTTTTTTTTAATATAAAATTTTGGATGTTTGATTCATAGTATACCATAAGTCCACTCCCTAAAAAACACTAAAATATGTCCAAAACTTTAACAAATAAAAACTATCTCTTAAAATTTGGCTTATACTTATTTTATATTACTACGTACAAAGTTTTATGTCAGATTTTATAAAGATTGTTTTAAAATTAATCACAGATTTCAATTAAGAAAATTCTAATTCTTGGTAGATGGCATCAAAGATTCAGCACAGCCGACAAATCATTCTTATTTGTTGTCATTTCCTAAATAAGTCCCACAGCATTTTTACCCCCTGTATTCATAAACGATTGTTAAATTAACAAACGTTTATTAAGAATAATTTTAAATTATAAATTTGTTCTTTAAACCTTTATTTAATTTAAAAAAAAATTTTTGATTTATTTTATAATATACATTTTATTTATTTTATAATTTACAGAGCTTTATTAATTTTATATTTCAAATATCGTTTTTATAAAAATATAAAGATTGTAGCAATATTTGAGTAAACAATTTTTTTTTCCTCTTTTAATTTTAGGTAATTTTTTAACAGGTGAAAACTGTAAGTATTTGAGAATAAAATATTTCGAACTTTCGGGAACAACTTTAAAGTTAAATAGTCTTTCGCATCGAATTACTTTCTTTTATCCATCTTCTTTAAAGATGGAGTCATGATTTTATCTTCTAAAAAGAAAAAAATTAATAAAATTTTGTTGGTTTGTTGAAAAAGCTGGCAAGCCTGTTAAACACTTGGGACACCCTAAAAAGATACTTTGGAAAAAATACATATTCGTGGCTTAAAACTCTCTCATATTAAATCATTCCAAACTTTGAGAGTACGCCGAATCACTGAACTTTTTTTAGCTAATCATTGAAAATTTAATCCAATAAGACAATACGCAACAAAATTAGAATAAAAAAAAAGAAAAATATTTATTTAGAAAGTTCTTCTAATAAGTTATTCCAAAACAGCAATTTTAAATTACAGAAAAACAAATAAAAGCTCTAAATGCCTCTAAATATTTATCACTTCGTTAAATTTATGTAATTTAAAAAAAATTTATGTTCTCTTGTACTAAAAAAAATAAAATTTCACATGAGTCATCAACATTGCCTGTCATCTTTATTGTGATTAGGTTACACCTCTGAAAAAAACCAATTTACAGTTTTATGAATTTTTCTTCTCGCCATGCGTATTAAAACAATCGTATTCAAATGTCTATAAAATTTTAATTAAATACTCCTTAAAAATGCTACTCTGCAATTCTACTCTCATAAGCTATTACGATGAGTGTGTGGATGGATGTGTGGGTGTGCAACAGTGTTGCCAAGTAAATTTAAAGAAATAACCCCAAATCAAAAAAATACCCCCTAAATTTGTACTGAGAAAAAATAAAAAAACCCCAAAATAAAAAGAATAATTTTTTAAATATTTTGTTAAGCGTACAAACCATTTTGTTTCATTTAGGCCTTAACTCTTAAAATATCACATTCAACTGTTGAAGTTGCCAGTTGGTTTCTTTTAATTTTTTATAATTCTAAACATTGAGAATGCTCGCTCGACAGTTGTGTTCGAAATTGGTAGTGCCAGTAACGCAGATGCTCTCCTACCAATATTTGAACATTTACTTGTAATGAAACTTATATTAAATAATCACCTTTAAATCCATTTGGGTTTTTCCATTCTTTTTTGTAATTTTGAAAATATTTAATAAAATCAACCCTAAAATATCCCCAACTGCAATTTATATACACTAAATTTCCCCCTAACTACTTTTGAGTCCCTAAAACTGACCCTAAACGCAAAGGAAAACTTGTGGTGAAAATCCCTAAGTTGGCAACACTGGTGTGCAAGTTTGTTTGTAGTACTCTCTCATCATAAATAATATTTCCTGTGATAACAAGACAAATTGTTATTATCATAAAAATAAATCTTTTTCCATGAAGTGGCTCAGTTGGCATGAATAGCTGGATGGGAGGGTTGTGATCTTTTTTTTTTATTTAAAGAAAAACATACAAATTTAGAAATAACCGACAATAAATTTTAAAGAAGAAGATATTTTTGTACTTGTACAAGTGTAAGAATAAATAGAACAAGAAGACATTTATGACACACCCTCTCCCTCATGCAAACTACAACAAAATACTTCGCTGTGTGTCGTCATGACGAGCATGATAATTTTTATTTTTTTGTTATGGTTTCATTGACTGAGTAGAGAATGAGGAGGAGGAAGTTTCTCGAATTCTTCTTTTGGTTTTCTTTATATTCTTCAAAGAAAGAAAAAAAAAGACGGTAAAAATTGTAAAATAGACACGAACATTCGTACACGCATAAATCTAAAGAAATTGTTCTAAATGTATGTACATACATATGTAAAACGATCCTCTTTGAACGTACGATAGAGGCTCAAAGAAAACCCTCATTTCAAGCTCGTGTTACAAAAGAGAATAAGCGAATTAAAATTCAAAATAATTTTTAAGAAATTGTTTTTCTTAATAGCATTAGTATGTAAGGGTATACGCACTTTTGTAGGCCCCTGTGTCAATAAAAACAAAGACCATCTATGCATACATACATATATATATACATCCATTTTGCATTCAGTCAGACCAGTTACGTGACAAATTGCACTTTTTTCCATGTTTCTTTTTTTTATTCATTTTACTTTTCTTACGAAATAATTCTCATTCGCACACACCTCAATCATAAAGCATTTAATGATTACATCAATTCAATGAAGAACAGTGGGACTGAACTGTAACCATTTGTCATAACAGTGGTAAAACAATTTTTAAGCAATTGTTCTTCAACTTCTACTTCATTTAGAAGTAAAAAAAAAGTACTAACGAAATTTAAAACTCCTGAACTCTTTTCGATTGGCACGGCTATTCTGAGTTTGTCATCTAATTACCAAGGCAGTTTGTGTGTCCTGGTATCCATATTTGTGTTACCATAATTCAGCTTGTTGGCCGCCTTCTAGATAGAGCAGATATTTTTGCCTGCCGGACACTACAAACCTATGACAGCCGAAAAGGTACCTGGGAGGGGGGGGGGGGTTATCGCGTATTTCGATTCGAAAGAAATAAAGTGAAAAAAAACTTCCCTTTATTCGAAACAAATAAAAAAAAGGAAGAATGAACCGTTGTTCGAATTCGTAAATTATTTCTGGTTCCTCTATTTAGAAAAACCTCCTCCAATTCTACTGTCATCAGTATACGCTTTTAGGAGTGTTCTAGGGAATGGCATCGATATACAATTAATTCCTATTACCAGAGTGTGCTGTGTAAAGCGCACCGAAAAAAAGGTTCCGGACTATGGATATCAACCTCGCCACGGACCTTCGAATGATGAAGTATCCTGGTATGGCCGCAACCACGATTGCACCTGTTTTGCGCGGTAATCAAGAACCGAAAAGAACAGAATCAGCTTTTTATCCATTAAATGTATCGAAATCCTATTTAGCTTCATATGTGAATAACACCTTTGTAGGAGTGGACCTATCATCAACGCAGTCAGCCTATAAACCTTCTGAAGAATTGCACGATGTCTTTCCTTATCTATCACACTAACTCGTACTCCAACTCCAAAGCAGAGTATCAGCTTAAACACAGCTTCGAAGATTCAGTTTTCGCACAGTGGGTTAAAACTCCAGCTTTAGCCAATCTCTGCATATTCACATGTAGTCCACAATATATTCTGCTTTCAAGGACTACAGCTACGGCATTGATTTATGTGAGCACTGTGGATCACAACCACGTTGGTGATTTAATTCTGCATTTACCAAGTGCCCTCGTGTATGTGGGAACTACAATACATACTACCCCTTGTTTAGGAGTTCAAGCTATCTAACCTCCGCCGTTTAATAATCAGTTCATGCACATCATCTTAAATTACGTAGCAACAATCCTAAGATCAATTACCCGCATTTGAGTGAATCACAGCCACCAAGTGCACCCTGCGAGTACCCTTATTTTAAGATATGCTGTACAGAGACCACTCCGAATAGTCAAGCAGTGTGCTACTCACTGGGGCGACATGAGACTTGTAGCGCCAGGTTACTCTGGCAAGCACCCCATACTCAGGAAATCCGATAACTTCAAGAGCCCTGCCATGTCGGGTGTTTACATGCATCACCCTATCGTCCACCATAGATTTTCTATGTCCGAGTAAAGAATATCAACACAATAGAAAACTGGTATGCTCCTCCGGCTACTACCAATTCTTTGTTCCAAGGAACTCCATGGTTACATCTTTTAAACGGAAAAAATCTTCTGATACCTCTCGACGGGTTCTCTATGATCAGCAAGCTGTCGCCTTACGGATCCCAGGCATGACCTTCTCCTAACCATATATTCACCAAGGGGATCCCACCCACCCTTATTTTTTTTTTTGCCAGTTTTGGACTAGGGATCTTATTAATAATCACAATAAAAAGAGGTTAATAACCTCCTCCTAAAAATTGGTACTACTCTTGCTTAGAAGAGCAGTGTAATCATTTAAAATTATATAATCTTGGCCTTAAGCCAACAAGAAATCAGAGCTGTAAATGAATCATTCATTTTTGATTTTAATTCCGTAAGATTTAGATATGAATCACTTCCAACGAATAATAAATTTTCGTAATTCCCCCTAGATCTGCTCTTGAATTTGATTGATTGCAACTCATTTTAGATTTCATTCATTGGAATTTCTAACTCATTTAAATTAATTCAAAATCAATTCATTTAAATGAATCTGTAAAATGAATTGCAATTTACTTTAACAAATTCATTTGAATTGGAAACGAATTGAAATTCATTTCTGCCTAATTCGTTTGAATTGATTCAAATTTCATTCAATTAATTTTTTGCGTATAAAGAATTATTTCAAAATTTGCTAATTCACTGCATGAATGATTCACGAATTGATTCAAAAATGAATGATTCATTTACAGCTCTGCTAGAAATATCTATTAAGCACAGCGAGTAGGTAAAGCATACGCCCTTGATGTCGGCTTGTCCACGGACCACTAGCGACGTCTTCGCTTCCTTATCAAGGACTACAGCCAGATATTTATCGGTGGCTTATAATCCAGCTTTTGCCAATATGTATACCTTCGGCATGCATTAATTACAGCTGTCACCATATTCGTATTCAGTTTACAAGATGGCCTTTGTAATTTGTGAAGTCTAATGTTTTCGATCTTTTACGTCCTAGCTAAGATTAGGAGTTCCGTTTTTAATGAATAAAAACTAAGTCCGCAAGAATTGCTCCTGGTATTAAGTAACTTAAGTGCAGCTTTACCAGACAGTTATTTTCAGTTTTTTTTTTTAAATACAGGGTCAGTGTGCAGCGGTGCCAAAGTACTCATGAACAAAATTTTACTAGTCCTGTGGCCGTATTCTGTAATTCGCTAAAGCTAAATCTCTAACGCTAAAAATCTAAAAAAGCGATTTTTGGCTTCGAATGAAATACTGTAACGTGCATTGCTAAATTTGGCATTGCCATAAAAATTTAATTCGCCGCAATTTTACCTTTTAATTTCATCGCTAAAATTTTTTAATTTTGTATTCTCTAAGGCATTTTAGCGATCGAGATTTAGCTTTAGCTAAGCGAATTACAGAATACGGCTGCTGGGGACCAGTATAAATTTTGACATTAGCGCAGAAATTCTTGACAATTTTAATTCACTAATTAGAATTGTGGTTATTTTGTTGAACTATTTATGGTTGTCATTGATAATCATTCATTCCTGACTGACCAGCCGCCTGGGTTCGAATCTCAGGTCAGTCAGGAATGAATGATTATCAATGACAATTTTCATTAATTTTCATGTTGTAAAATTCCTTTCTTCATAAAAATAATTTAATGAAAATTAAATTTGATGAACTTAAGCCTGATTAAAATATTAAAAATTTGGATTAAAAATTTTAATTCACCATAGAACTTTGCTACACACACCCACAGTACACATTTACAAAGAGAACTGTTCTGTATAATAGAGGACGGATGGTCACCGTACTTAGAGCCACTGTTTAACTTGTATTTAGTTTTAAGGAGTGTAACAAGACTTGTTTTCATGTTTTCTACTTCGTCTTGTTCTTCAGCGTTCATAACAACATTAATTCTTATTGACAAATTCAACTTTTTATTTAAAAAAAAAAAAAAATTGCATATCTGTATTTTTTTTTTGTATTATAAATATATGTTTTTGTTAACACGTCATTATTCTGAGAATGTACATGTGTGTGTGTCTCTTTCATTTAGAGTTAACATAACCTTTCTCAATTTTCCGGTTCTTAACTAAAAGCTTCCGGTTTAATAAATTCACAAAAAAGTACTGAAAAAAGTAAAATAAAACAATTAAAAAAAGTAACTAACTACACATTAAATAGCAGTGGCGTGGCGTTACTCTTTTTGTCAAGAACTTTACGGCTTCACGTGTTTTTTATTATTTTTTTTTTTTGGTTTTATTTATTCCACATGTTTTTAGCTTGCTAAAAAATTGTAGGCTAAAAATAACAATAACGAAATTATATTTCGTCATTTATTAAAACAAAAATGTTGTTGGAGTTTTTTTGTCCATTTGTTAAATTAACAAAGGTTGTTGTGTTTTTGTTACATTGAGTAAATTTCTGTAGGAAAAAAATAATTTAACAACAGCAGCAGCAGCAGCAGTTAACCACCATTACCACCACCACTAACGCTGGCTGATTTCCTAGGGGAACATACACACACAGAAAAGTGAGGAATGTCACCGAAAAAAATTATTAAAAAAGAAAACAAGAAAAAGGATACCAGCTGCTGTTTATTGACAGCTGCTATTTACTGCTGATGTCCTATATGACATATGGTGGTGGTGTTACCATATAAATGGCCTTAACAAATACACAAGCTCACACACTCACACTGATGACAGGCATTTCATTATTTTTGTTTAGTTAGCATTTTAAAGTCCTTTGCCTTTCTCTTTAATAACAACGATCACAACAGAAAGACAAACAGACACACATACACTTTTCTATACTTTTTCCATCTGTACTTTGTTGCTGGTTTCCAATAGCAGACTGAAATATTTTTTCTTTTTTTTTTTTGTTTTATTTGATATTCCAAGGATGTGTGAATGTTTTAATCAAAAAATATCATTTTACACTAATTAAATTTTATGGAAATTAACCGATTCTTGTGAAAATTTTATTTTTGTTTTACTTAGTTTTGAAATAACCAAAACATAAAGGAAAAGAAAATAAAGAGAAAAGTATTATCGGACAATACCGACCGATCATACATACATACATATGTATGTATGTACATTAGTGTGGAGCTTTACAATTTGTTTAACCTAACCTAACTTTTAAATTTTAAAGGGTGGTTTAATTTTAAGGGCCGATTTTGATTTTGAATAAAACACAAATTATTTAAGAAATTATTGTCATTTATTTTTATTATGATAATACTGGTATGGTTCAAATATTTATGGAACAAAATATCGGCCAAATGTCAGCCGCGACGACGGCAGCATACCTCCATTCGATGGTCCAAATTTTCGATGACGCTGAGGCATTATTGAGGTTCTATGCCGTTAATGTGCCAAATTATCTCATCCTTAAGCTCTTGTCTTGTTGCTGGCTTACCGACGTACACATTTTCCTTCAAATAACCCCAAAGAAAGAATTCCAACGGTGTCAAATCACATGATCACGTGAGAAAACACGACCATTGAATTTGTCGCGCAAAAGAGCCATTGTTTCGTTAGCTTGCACCAGGGCTAACGAAACAATGGCTCAAATGGCACCGTCCTGTTGAAACCACATATCGACCACATTCATATCTTCCAATTTAGGCCATAAAAGGTTCGTTATCATCTCACGATAGCGAACACCATTCACAGTAACTGCCTGACCGGCCTCATTTTGGGAAAAAGTCCAGCCCGATGATGCCGCCAGCCATAAACCGCACCAAACAGCCACTCTTTGTGGGTGCATTGGTTTTTCGACAATTGCTCTTAAATTATCGTTCGCCCAAATGTGACCATTCTGCTTATTGCCGAATCCACTGAGGTGAAAAAGTGGCTCATCACTGCAGATGATTTTCTTCAAAAATTTATTGCCACTGCTGCCATATCTTGCTACCATTCTGGCCCTTGGCGACGTTTGGAATGGTGAATAGGCTTTAGTTCTTGAGTCAATTGCACCTTGTAAGCGTGTTAATGCAAGTCTTTATGCATATTGTTCATAAACGACGATCGTAAGAGGTGCAATTGTTGGGAACGACGACGAGTTGAGATGGACGGCTCTTCAGCCACACTATCGCGAACAGCAGCAATCAGTGTTGCCAGTGAAATTTCAAGAAAGATACATATTGGTTTCCAAAAAGGTACACTTTTTCTCAAAAAAATACATTAAAAAAAAAAAATTAATAATAAAAATCCATTTTTAACGTTTAACATTTATTAACATAACATTTTTATTTCATATATAATAAAAATTGTAAAGAAAGTGATATCATATAAATTCATTTTTATATATTTATTCATATTTGTAAAAATTAATATACGACTTAAGGCGTTTATGCTTATATTAAAAAGTCCATATAAATTTCCTGAAAATAACAAAGGTATTCATATTTCCTTAGAACCACTCCGCACTTCTAGATCCTTAATGTTTTCTTTCACCAGTATTAAAGCTGCTATTATATAAGCATTGAGTCGGTTACGATGATTAGACTTTATTGGTTGGCTAAAAATTCTCTAAAATTTTATTTTGTACATGTTGCAAACAGATTCAAAAGATACGAAAAATGTCAGGATTATTTATGGTACCTGAAGTCATCAAAAGATACAAAAAATGTATCTTTCGTATCCTAATGGCATCACTGCCAGCAATATTTTCTGCAGTACGAGCTGTGCGAGCATGCACTGGTGTTTTTACATCTACAGGCCCGGTTTGCTCAAACACGATTTTTCCGATTGTACGCATATTCGCACATTTGGACGATTAAATTGCCCGAAACAATCACGAAGTGCATGATATGCATTTTGATTTGAACGCCCATCTTCATAATAAGACTGAATAACTTTAACGCGTTGCTCGATTGTTCAAATTGAGTTTGTCTGAAATTGAGAAATGCCAAAGGAAATGCAGAAAAAAACTTGACGTTTAGGTGTGGTTCACATTCAACAACGGCACTTCAAATTGAACCTCCCTTTACTAAAATGTTGCATTCGATGTTTAGAAACATAGAAAAAATAATGTAACAATAAAAATTTTGAAAATGAGAAAAAATCGATAAATTTGTGAAACTTCATATGATGCAACATTTAACCTTTTTATTTAATACTTGGTTTAAATCATTCCAATAAAATATTTTATCAACAAGGTGGTTTCTTTCAAATGTGCTAAATTCTCATTTCATACTATTGAGAAACTGAAATTTATTGTTGAAGGGATAAGCTATTCCTATGCGCATTTCACTGGTTGCTTAGGCCAGATCGTCAGGGAACTTCATCGAAAGATTTAAGAAGAGCTAAATTTTATCATTTTGTGAAGCTCTAATGGTACCTTTAAGTCGTTTGATAGCTTTTGCAGGAGGGTTATAAGTTTTAACCTGGCAACTTGTGAGTTGTTAAACGACGCCAAAAAATTTACATAAAAAAGAAAATTCATTAAACAATTTAACGTATTTTTCAATATTCATCCTCCTTGGCCAAGCAATGCTTCATTTAATAACTTTAAAAATTGTGACTTAATATTTATTCTAGAACCAATATTTGAATGTGTTACAAACTTAAGGACGACCGCATAATACCCGCTCCACTTTGGGTGGTGTATGGCACAAACACACAAATTCCTTAAATCGAAAATAAAAGAGAAAGAGCAAGTAAGAGCAGATGGAGTTAATGGATATTATTTTACATTTGTGGTTTTAAAAATTTTGGATGAATTAAAAAAAAAACGGCAGCTTAAGTATTTTAGGTTTTTTCTTCTAGGAATTGTTAATTAATATGTTGCAGGTGATTAAATATCCATAAAATGTAAAACAGCCTTTGCTTGGGTTTGGGTTTTCTTGGTAACTTTAATAAAAACTTAAGGAACTGCTGCTTTTTCTTAAATATTTCACACGTAGACGGATTTCATTTAAGTATGAGATTTAATGCTTTGGCGCCATGACTGTTGCTATGCTTCATTTCGCTGCTTTTTTGGGGCAATATTTTAGACATAACGTTTTTTTAAGAATTATATTATTAGTCTTTGTTTTATTTTTGTGAAAGTTTACGGAATTACAGTTAAGGTATTAAGACTTTATTAATTATTAAAAGGATTGTTTAAGGACTTCTTTCAAAAAACCTGATCGCATAAAAGCCTACACCATTTATTTGTTTATAGAAGAATACTTTAAGATAAAATCTTTATTAAGTCTTATGGCGTTTTCTTTTCTAAGTAAAATTCTGCATTTTTTCTGCCATTTAAATTTTTTTATGTTCATTTCTGAAAAACATGTGCCATTTTAAAAGTGTAAAGCGTTCTTGTCTGATGATGTTCCCTTTAAAATTAACAAAAATGCTACATGTTCAACACTCATTATAATTAAAGGGGCATGAGTGCAGCACTAGATCAAGGCGAATTCAGTACAAGGTGGTGGCAAGTTACGAGCCGTAAACACTAACAATGCAATACAAAAAACATCTGTTGTTTCTGTTGGCTTTGAATTGTTGTAGTCTTGCCACCACCTGTAATTGAATTTACCTTGCGCTAATTGTACTTTATTGTTTTATGCCAAAATTTGTGTTCTTTTGTAAACGTAAAATATGAAACACTTCTTAAAAATTAGTGGAGCATCTTAAAATGTTGCTAAGTCCCATGTAACACTTATGCAACACTTTTCTTTAGAAAAGAAAACGACATTATTTGAATTAAAATTTCATATCGCTACATTTTATGACGAAATGTTGACATTCTGAATTTTTTTGTTTACACTAACGTAGCAATAGGAACAATTTAATGGCCATAATTTACAGACTAATATGGGACCGATAACACAGTACAACAAAACTCGGATCATCGCCGCCAGCCTCAATGCTTGAAATACGAAATCAAACTAGACCACTGTAAGAGCAATTCTACCAAAGGGTTTTGAAAAGTCGAAATTTGGGCCCTTGAAGTTTTTGAAAAAAAATAAAAAAAAATTTACTAAATGTACTTCTGAGCTAAAAAACGATTGCAGCGATTCTTTTCTTTGAATATATTAACCCTCTAACTCTCATTTTAAGGGGTAGTTTTTGTTCTTTTTTTAAACTTCCACACAAAAGTATACTAAAACGGCAGTTTTGACGGTTAAAATGTTCTACAAATATTTTCTGCATCAAATTTCACTTTTACACAATTACATAAGGGCACATTTATACAGGTAAGTGAATTCCCTTAACAGCATTATTTATGCTGCTAAGTGAATATTGCGTAACGGAATATTTTGCCTACCTGTACAAATTTTAGTGCAAACTTGAATGTGCAGCTAAACAAAAAATATGTATAAATAAAAGGTACATTATGCTGATTTTGTTGTTGCTACACAAAAAATTCCAGTATTTGTTATGACAACAAAATCTCTAATGTTGAAAAAAAACACAATGTAAACGCACTCGATTTTGAGGAAGATTTCAAATGAAATCTACTAGATTTTGTTGCAATGTAAACTGCCAAAAAAAGTAATTACTCTGCATTCTATGTTTTGTTTGTGTAAACACATACTGCCTACTCATGTAAAGTACTTGAAAAAAAAACAATGACCCATTGTTGGACCCATTGTCTATTGTCTTGTCATTGTTATCTAAATTAAATTAATTTTAAATTTAAATGCTTGTTAACTATTCTTGTTTTTTAAGCGAAAGAGAAAAAAAGGAGTCGATGACATTTCCTACAATTCACCATTAAAGTCGTTACATATTTATTGTAGATAGTTTTTTTAAGCCCATAAAATTCTTAAGAATTGTCGTGATTTTTTTTTTTTTTTTTTTGTTCTGAAAATTCTCTATGTGAATACATGCATGAACGTGAAACTATCTACATTTTATGATCTCGTCGCGTTGTCCTTCCAGACCGATGCTGCAAAGTAGACAACGATGTTGAAGCTGATGCTGCTGCAGCAATGTCAAGGAACGATCTTAACAATGAAGTACATTGACTGCTGTACAACTATTCCTGGTGCTTTATTATGTTGATGTTTACTTCTTTTGTTTTTTTTTTCTTTATTCCTGTAGCACACACAGTTAAAATAAACAATTTACAATGAATGAGAAAAAATTTAATAAACTACAACATGAATTTAGTAATTCAAAGAACGCATTGCTCTCTACGACGAAGCAATGAACTTAACAAGAAGAAGCAACACCAACACCACCGCCCCTACCCACCACCTCCAGCATCACTACCGCCAAACAACCCACCCATACCAAAATAAATATGTACAACCAACTACACAGCTACATGCAATATAATGTTGAAAACTATTAAATAAAAGTATCCAAGAGTTATTGGAACTTCTCATCGTTCTTGTTCAAAAGTTAACAAACCAGCAAAAACAGCAAGCAGCAGCAGAAAACAAAGTCTGAACTCTGTTCTTTTTTTGTTCTTCTTTTTTTTTCAATTTGTGTATGAAGTAAAAAAAAATATCATCTACAATATCGGCACCAGCGCCAACCAGTAACAGAGAAACATAAAAATCACTGACCTTGACTTTTTCCCAAAGTTTAAGGCCCTTTTTGTTTCTGTTTTGTTCTTTCTTTTTTTCTTTTGTGGATTAAAATGAACAAATAACAAACTTGCCATCAATTGATGTATGTTGCATGCAGATACGTCAGTTTGTGCAAACGCATAGTTGAAAAGAATAAACGAAGCAATAAAACGAAGCAAACAACACGTTCTTATAGCATTTATTCACTTCATACTTAATAGTAATGCCAAACGGAAAAAAATCGGGATTGTCCAAATCCCGGGATTTTTTGAAATAAAACTTAACGCTTTTCGAAATTTGCAGAATTCTAAAAATGTATTATTTTGAAAAACCAGCTAAGCCCGCCCGATGCGATTCACTACCGCCATCGAAAGAAAATTAGTAAAAAAAAAAAAAAAATTAAAACAGATCTCGTGTATTGATAAGGAAGATAAGTACCGAATTAAAATACTTTTGCCGTTAATGTTCTACAGATATACAGAAATTTATAGTGCCTTTGATTGGGAGGTGCCATGCCTACTTTTTCAATTGAGCCTACTTTTTGCCAGATGTTGTAATTTCTCAGCAACTCGTACAAAATTTGAATACGTGCACTGTTATTGTTCTTTATTGTCTTTGTATGGGAGGTACCACGCCCACTTCTTCAATCTAGCTCGCTTTTTGAGACATTTTTTGTATTGACAATAACCAACGACCGCATTTTTATGCAAATGCATATTTGTTGTCGTCAGTCTAAAGCTACGGTCACACTTATTAAATATTTGACCAAATAAGCGTAACCCATAATCTTGTTAATGGTTAGTGAAATTTAACATGGTCTTAATATTACAAAATAAACTGATTATACTGCTAGACATAGCAAAAAACGGTTTTTTGTAAGATGCGGTGTTAAAATCAAAATAAATATTGGAATTGAAGGAAATGATTATTTAGTTTGCTTGTTGGTCCCGCTTATTTCGTCAAATATTTGACCAATGTGACCGTAGCTTAAGATAACCATTTACTAAATATCTTTGCGAATCAAGCAATTTGCAGTAAAATTACATTGATTTGTTAGTGCATATTTTGCTTTGAATTCATATATTTGCATATTTTGCTCATATTTCATATTTATGTTGCATATTTTGAAAAACAAAACTTCATTTAATTGCTTTTTTGCCATGCATCATGTTGCAAAAGAGACAAGAGACAACGTCCATCATATTTATTCATTGATTCTTATGGGAAAAATATTTTGTACGGCACCTTCGCGTGTTGCGGCATATAAAAAAAAGTGTGTATTCCAATTTATGCCTTCCTCCACAGCCTTTAACAACCAGGTGGGATAATGTTTGTGTCTTCAAATTATGGATAATATTTCGAAAGTAAAAATCTAACCCATTGAGAAAGCAAATTCAGTTAATAGATATTGTCAGATATAAGAAGTATGCCGTGGAGGCCGTAAACAGAGACCTGCGCCGAAGCGGCTAACAGCTGGATAAGCCAGCTGCCGATAAAAATACTTGATAATTCTTCAGCTATAAATTGGCTCCTGCTAAGCCACCAATTACTTTGTAAATAATTTTTATTCTCTTTTTTTACACATCTTACCACATTCTTAAGTTTGACTATTCTTAAAAAATGCAACTCTAATAATAGCTGCGTTCGTTTACCCCAAAATTTTTACAAATTTGTACTGGATTTTACTGAAATGCGTTCGCGTACACATAAATTTGTAAAATTTTCATATAACTCACCTACAGGATTTTACTGGGATTTTACTGGGAAAGTAAACGAACGCACATAATGTCTGCCTACCATTACTGTCAGTGCTGGTTTTTAAAACACCAACATTTTATCGAATTTTTTAAATAACGACATATGTATACGAAAATAAGCTAAGTGTAGTGAATTAAAGTACGAAAAATGCCATTAATTGTTTGTGTTATACGGGCATGTTCTGACAATCGCAAAACGCTGACTTTTAAAATCGCATAAAAAGTGTTCTGTAAATCACAATCGCAAGAAGTTTAGAGACGTTTAATCGCAAAAGTATGCTCAAGGGATCTAAAAGAACCTATGGCAGATCGCAAGCAGAACGCACGAATTTTAGAATACCATAAAATAAATCTGGCTTCGAGCCACCGCCGAGTATTTTTTGCGTCAGCCGACGCCGCCGATAAACTCCCACGGCACAGGCCACTGGCCGTAAACTCTACTTTTGAAAATAAAAAAAAAAGTTCAAATATCTATCTAACAAGTGACTTAGGCCCCTATTACGGTTCACAAATAAATCAGCTGAGTTGTAATTAAGACGACTGTTTGTGATCAGTTGTACATGATTGTTTTACTTTTGGCTTTTCTTTATTTTTTGTGTATTATTTTATCTTAACTTCTACTTTTGTGGCTATTGTGCCTTACTTTTGTTTATGAGACTGAATTTTTGCGTCTATTATGTAATATTGGTTTTTCTAGTTATTTTTAGTTAATTTTTTTTACTAATAAATGTGTTAAAAAAATTGATGTGCATATTTTTCGATTTTTAGCGCATATATTTAAATTTTAGTGCATTTTTTATGCGCATAAAACGCGATTTTAACTGCATAAAATTCCGAACCCAAATAATTACTGATTTTTGTGGGTGTGCGAGCCTAACGGTACTTTTCGCTCAATGCTTCTCAACTGTTTTAGCTTAAGAGAATACAACAGTTTGTCGCATTCGACCAAGTTTATGTTTCTTCATTTGCAACTCAAACCTAAGAATTAAAAAAAAAACTGTATGTAGTTACATGTCTGGCGATTAACCAACATAAACAGTAGCCAAAAATTTTAATATCAGGAGAACGTCGAAAATGGCTTCGCTTGGTAAGGGATTTCTTTATAGTTTGTCAAGGTCTCTTTGGCTGTTAAATAATTTATTAGTATTAAATCAATTATTTATAGATCGGTATTCGCGGTATTTTTATAAAAACAATCTCGATTGGCATCCCTACCAAATACTCACTTGTACATTTGATATTAATATTGCTCTACAATAATTTCACATACAACCTCATGCATACATACATTCATAAAAATTTTTAAAATAGTTGTTGATGAAGTTGCACAATGGGGCCAATTGGAGTTTTCTTATAACAAGTTTAATTTAATCAATATCTAGTGATATGGAAAATTTTGAAATTTTTATTTTGCTTATAACATTTTTATAAAATATACGAATGTTTTCAAAGCTCGTTTGCAAACAAAAAACATTTTCGGTCGCATTTTACATTTTTTGGTATAGCCGATGGTTGAATTTCCGGCGCCGTCGTTGAAGATTTTTCAATTTTAATATACGATATGTGTGACCGGCTTTCTACACGTCTGCAATTTTACATCGGCTTCGAGTACAATTCTATGACATTTACAACGAACCGATCTTTTGATAGTTTTCGACATGAGTTACAGACACACATTTTTCTCACTTTTCGAGAAACGATGGAATATTTTGTTTCACATCTTTTCGATGCGAGAATTCCTCACTAAAGTTACGGAACATGGGCACATATGGGTACATATTATGGCAAAATTAAAAAACTATACGAAAACACGAAATTAAGCTTTTCATAATTCTAGCCTTATAGCCCTACTAACATTTCTCTGAAGATACTAGAGTATCCAATTATTCGACTTTTGGTTTTGTTCGAGTAAGGAATTAATCGTTTTTTGAATTTTAAAATTGCTCGATTAATCGAATAAAGGTTTTAAATTGTTCGAATTACTCGAGTAACTCGAATAATTCATATAATTTTATTCAATGGGAAAAAACAAACATCTCTATTTGAATTCATACTTTTATTTTATTAATAAATAGAAAAAGCACCTCCAGCCAGTTATGAAAAAGATTTTAAGCCAATTTATTATTTCTTAAAATCGAGTGAAATTGAAATAGATGGAGATTCTCCGTTAAATTTTTTTAAAAATCACCGCAGTTTTTCCTGATTTTAAAAGAATTTCTGTTAAAGATAAGAATACAATGTTTAATAAACATGTTTTATAATCTTTTAAAACAGGATCTTTGTTTTTAAATCCCTTTTAATTTCATTTATTTTAAAACTCTAATCTATAGGTTTGTTTAATTTCTTTTTTAACGTTTTACTATTTCACGACAAAGATTATTAATTTCGTTTTCAAACAAGGACACTTTTTGGTTTCGACTGCAGTTTTTAAAACCTTGTTAATAGTGATTTACATAATATGTCACACACGCTCAAATCTAAAAATGGACTAAAATATGTTTTAAAGTATGAGTAATACAAATATATGCAAAAGGTAACAACATGTAAGGTTAGAAATTAAAACAAAATATTTTAACATTAAAAAAGTAGAATTTTCTAAGAAATTAATTTTAATCGATTAATTGACATAAATTGTTCGAGTTATTCGTTATTCGTAATTGACCATATTAATTATTCGATCAAATAATGGCTAAAAAATTCATCGATTAATCGAACAACGATTAATCGAGTGGATACTCTAGAAGATACCATTGATAATACAGTCAAATACCTGGTTCATTAAAATGAATGTATTTTGGGTAATGCTTGCTTTAATTTCAATGGCGCATTAAAGTTTGTTGGATCTCTCAAGTTAAATGTTGCTTAAGTTTATTTATTTAGGTTGTTCACGGATGCCTGGTTATTCATCCCTATCGTGAATAATTTTTTCCTCGTAATTTTTCCCCTTATCACATATTTGCGGTCATGAAAAACTTCCATGAAAAAAAGGTAATTCAAAGGAGAATAATAACGTGAAAAAATATTCACGGAAAAAATGCCCCTTATTGGGAAAAGTTTTTTCCCTCGTAATTTGTTCACATTTCCCTTAGATTTGCTCACTTTATTTTTGCTAGGGAACAGAACATGTATGTAAGTATTTCCTCCTATAAATCGAATGTAAGGGGGCTAAATCCGTTAATACGGCACAAACCGATATATTGGCCTGCGGATTTGTGAAGGCTTTCGAAAGATGTGGTGATAAAATTTTGAAAAATATTTTACTTCATAAAATTTAAAAAAGTGCAAAAAACTAACGTTGTAATCAAACTATCCCTCCAGTACTAAAGTTTTGCTTTATTATTTTAACTTTTCTTTAAATTTGATTTGATTGATTTTTTTCATTCACTGGAACTGATAGCGTGAAAAATTTTTCACATGAGATTCCCTTCGAGGGGAATGAAAATTTCATGGGAACAAAAATTCCACTTGTTATTCATGATAGGGGTGATTAGGTTATATGGGTATGTACGAGTTGTAATAACAACTTTTTCAAAAACATATTCGACTTTTGAGCCATTTTTCCTTTTCCAAATCCCAATATGCAATATGCCATTATACTTGCTTGCAAAGCGAAGTGAGAATGTTTTTGTTTACGTCCACTCTGGTGTATAATGTTGCTTTTGGGTTCATCATACGCAAAACTACTTTTTTTTTAAATAGTTTGTAACATGTTGTATTGTATTCGTTCTTTTTTGTTTTGCCACTTCGACTGTTGCTGACGATATCCATGTTTTGTTGTTGTTGTTGCGTTTCTGCTATAAATGCTGACTGATATTGTTGCTGTTGTTTGTAATTTAATTGGTGTTTTATACACGCAACTTTTATATTCTACATATTTATTTCTCGACCACAAAACATATAATTACAGACGATTTTTTACGTTTTGTCTTTATGGAAAAGAAGCGCGCGCGCGCGCTCCCCTTCATTCTATTTTGTTTAGAGACGTTTAGACTGGTTTCAGAAGTATTTTATGGGATTGTTAGGAATATCAGAAATCAACTGCTTGTTAATGTTGCTTGAGAATTCTACAGCATCAACGTTTGTTGCACTATCGTTCTCAACATCAATTTTTGCGTCATTATTGGACTGCAGTTAAGTTTTTTTTTGTAACATCAGCATCGCCAGTTGGTGGTTGTACTTAAGGTACACATTAGTGCTGGGATACTATCGATATTTTTTACTTTCGATATTTTGAATGTTTTGATACAGTTATTTTTTAGTATTCTCCCTTACAAACCTGCTTCGTAGTAAGGGAATGCAGCACTTGAAATGTTATTTTTTTTATAAAAGTTGTTGAGAGTTCTTTCACTTACTTTACTGCATTTCTGTATGTCTTATTGCGTAGCGCATAATTGAGCGTTTATTTTTTTAAATGAACAATTAGTGCTTCGCAAAATGATGAAATTTTTTTTTGGGTAGTTTTGGCATGGAACCCACCAAGCCACGACAAATCTGGTTTGAAAAAGCATACCATTTGAATGTTCTCCCACAGATCGACTTTATTTTGGAATTTTGACAATCTTTCATACATTTTCTGTGGGATTTAAATCCGGGGAATGCACAATCCAAGACATAAAATCAACTCCGTTGTCTTAAATCCATTTTTTGCAAGAATCGAAGTGTGTTTCGGATAGTTATCCTGTTGAAACAGCCAATTAAATGGCGTTTCTCACTCTTCGTATGGCAGCATTATTTCAATGTTCAAATATTGGTCCATGTTCCTTTGTATTCAAAATAATGGCCCAACAGCATGCCAGGAAAAGCTTCCCACACCATTATGTTACCTCATCCAAGCTTAAATGTTGAAGTGGTGTAACGTGGTTTCAATGCTGCGCTTTTTTGAACGCCTTGTCCATGTTTTACCATCGTTTCCAATTAAACTGATTTTCGATTCGTTCGACCAAGGCAAATTGCGCAACATTTTTTAATGAACAGGGTCATCCCAATCCTTATGAGCGTTTGCGAATATTATGGCGTTTTCTTTTCTAAAAAAAAGTGTACCTTAAGTGTTACATGGAATCTGGCAACATTTTTTTAATGTTAACCTGATTTTTAAGAAGTGTTGTATAGTTTACGTTTACAAAAGAACACAAGTTTCGGCATAAAACAATAAAATACAATTTTCGTTAAAAATTTGGAGCCTTTTATACCGCTAATTTCTTAGTAAAAAAATACGATAAACGAACTAAAAAAATATTTTATTTTTGATGATATAATAACAATACCAGCTGTTAATCTAGTGCTACACTCATGCCCCTTTAATTAAAATGAGTGTTGAACATGTAGCATTTTTTTTTCTTTTTACGGGGAGCATCATCAGGAAAGAAAACGTTGCACTTTTAAAACAGAACACATTTTTCAGAAAAGAACATAAAGAAATGTAAAAGGTAGAATAAATGCAGAATATTACACAGAAAAGAAAACGCTATTAGTCGATTTCGGCGATGTATTTTTGTAAGCAGTGGCAATTTCCTTGAGGATCTGCCGAATATATTAAGTTCTACTAGCCATCTTCTAACAGTTCTAGTAGAAATTTCTAGTCCCAATTCGGTTTCAACTGCCGCACCGAACGTAAAAGTGTATCGACTAGATACAAGTTTTATATGTTTTAAATGCATTTTTTTAATCATTTTCGTAAACCATAATATATTTTTATTTTTTGCGCTTTAAAACCTTCTTCGTTATCAGCACTAAAATAGCAGCTTTTTTTTATATTTTATTCTTTATCATTTACTGCTGTATAAGAGCTCTCTTATTGAAGTGCTCGATTATGCGCTTTTTCTCTTAAGTGCTTCAAAAAACCAAAATTTTTTTTACTGGGATATTACTTTTGTATGGTTGTACCTGAATTTTATTTCAACAGTATATTGCCTAATTCGACCACATTTGAATTTCCAAGGGGCAACATTTTATGGCGGCGCCATAAAATACCTCAACCATGTTTTTTTCTCTGCGTATAAGTGTTTTATTGATTTATAAATTTATTAGCATCCATCTTTCGTATGTTTCATCTTGAAAGATTTACTTGATGGCCGATCATCTAGAGAAATATCTTTGTGTATAGACTTGTCAATAGTCTTAACTAAAGACTTGTCTTTCGGAAAGATAGTTTTTCCTTCTCTTTATAAATATTACTTCTGTTTACTCTTAGTCCTGGATGGTTTTGATTTAATACGAGCTGAAATCACATTCCAACCAACTATTGCAAATGTAGTATGAATTATTTTATGTACCTACAAAAGAGAACAAAGTTTCAAGAGTTCCTTTCCTGTTCCCAACTTAACATTTAAGTCTGAGCCAGTCATTCTGTCAGGCACAGAACATGATAAAATCAACAAAAGCCAGCACAAGTATCACCGCAACAACAAACAGCTATCCAACCAACCAGCAAACCATTTGCGAACCCCACTAGCATTCAAACATCTCCTTAACCATGTACAATGTTGCCAAATATGCAGATTTTTACTTAAAACACATTTATTTTATCAAAGTTTTTCTTGGGATTAAAAAGGTTTACTGCAATGTTTTTTAATTATATACGAATAATACAAAACAAAATATACGAGATGATGAACAAATATTTATGCTAATGCAACAACAGTATTTAAGTGCTCTATATGTCATTTGGACGATTTTGTGTTAAGGATGCCACCTTAGGTTTTCGACCCCAAATTTTTCAAATTTGCAATCCGTGTTCGGCTATCTCGTCTGGTGGCTGAGATAAATCGTGTCCATTTTGCTCTATATCCCTTAAAACGAAAATTTTTTCCGAAATTTTGCACTATATTCCATTTATTGAAGTATGTAGCAAAATTTCAATACAAAACATTGAAATTGGTTGCTGATGAACATTTTGCTCTACGTGGAGTTAGTATTGTTGAATGCAAATATTATTCAGTATATTTTCTCTTAAAAAGAATTATTAAGAATATATTTTCTCCCACTCTTTAAAAAAACGGGGGAAAAAGTAGAGTAAAAAAACTATAAATTAATAATAAAAAATAGCGATAAAAATAACTAATGAAAAATATTGCACCTCGACTAATGAACTTGTGATGCAAAAATTATATATCATAATCATTATTTGTGTGTTAAGTTTCAGACGCTATATTTAAGAATGTCGTTTGTGCGATTGCGTACACAGTGCTTCAGACAAGTATCTGGAACGTTTAGAAATTCACAGTATTTTGTCACTTGTTAATTATTTGAAAAATTTTGAAACAAATAAAATAAAAATTAAGGTTATAGCAATGGAATTCTCAGATTTTAAGAATTTTTCCAAGATTTGTAACCAATTAAATTTTTTTTTTCGTCCATTTAACTTGTTTAAAATAAAATTTAAAAACAGCGACTATAATAAACAGCGATTTCCGGAATCAGTTACCAACACCGTTAAATATTTTTGAAACACACTTGAACATATTTAAGAGAAAAGAAAAAATTCAAAATGAAAAAATTTCCGATCTAAAACTGTTTTTCAATTTTATATCTAAAAAAGACAATTTTGTTATAATAACTTATGAATAGTTTTTATTTTATTTCATTTTTTTTTTTTTTTAATGAATATGTATACTGATTTTTATAAATAATTTTAGATGTGTTTTATTACTTTGTTAATGGCATTTTGCTCTGACTAAGGTGGCGTATAGAGCAAACAGGAATTTTATTACCATTAAAAAATATACCGTTGTCGATGCGATCTCGAGATAAAAAGCATATACAGTAGAATCTCACAAATTAGAACCACTTTGTGCACCGGGCAGTTCAAATTTCTGAAAAGTTCGAATTTCTAGACATTTTTTTTTTACAGAAAATGATAAAATTATAATGAAACTAGTTGTGTTAGCTTAATTTTAACTCGAAACAGTTTTTATTTAATAACATTTAATTAATTGAACATATTAAATTCATAGAAAAACGTTTAAAAAGTTTTTTAATTATTAGGAATTTAATTGGTCTTTCACATAAAATCAGTAATACCTGTTTGTTTTTTTGATTTATTAAAACTGGATACAACGATATCGTTAGGGACGTAAAAAAAGGTTAGAAATGTGTTTACTGGAATAATAAGGATTTTTTTACGTTTGTTTGACATTTTTTTTATCTTTCACACGTTTGTTTGAAATTTTTTAATTTTTCACACGTATGAACACTTTACTTTGACCTTCAGTTATCTTCTGACCCAAATTTGTACAAGCATATGACCGAATTGTACACACCAGCAATAACTCGGTGATTCCCCCCACAGGTTCTAATTTCGGAGCGTCCAATACATTGAAATGGCCGGTTCTAATTTCTGGACGGTTCGAATTTGTGAGATTGTACTGTATTCAGAATTATCTTTTTAAGCCGAATATGTGGTATAAAACTCATAAATTCCTATCGAGTAGTTTTTTCAGAAAACATTTCTGAACCTTCAAAATCGATTCTCTCAAAATACAATTTTTGCTCGTAGGGCACTGCTACACGTTCAATAAATATCGTGTAGCATGCAATAATGATGGATCGCGATCCATATCGCAGAATGGCCTAAAATATGAAATCCAGATCGCGGATCGCGTGCTAAATATTCAACATGTAGCATTTTCATGATATGAACTCATGATACGTCAGTAAAAAGTGCCAAATAAAAGAAATAAAATAAAATACGTAGTGAAAAAAATTAAACAAATAAAAAGTAAAACAATTGACAAAATTTGTGTTAAGTTTATTGTAATAAAGGGTAATGGCAGAAGGCAGTGAAAGCGAGTGGGCTCTGCCGGTGGAATCGGAATTAACCAGTGAACAAATTATTTTAAAAGATTTTATTTTTTATTTGGAGGCATTGCCGGAATTGTGGGACTCGTCGGCTAAAGCTTATTCCGACAAAATAAAAAGAGCAAATACACTGGAAAAATTATTAAAGGTTTTTAAAAAAATCAAGCCCACTGCAACAACTTTTTGCTCAAAAGTTTTCTTTCCACTTTTTTCTTCAATGTAAAGGCAAGCAATATAGCTAAACAGGCTTTCTTTTGGTTTTCTCGCGACATTGATAAACGACTACCCGCACAGCACAAAAATAACATAAATACTGACGCGATAAATATTGAACACGTAGCATACGCTCGTGATCCATCAATATTTTAAAATGGATCGAGATCCAAATATTACGATATTTATTGAACGTGTAGCAGTGCCCGTAGATCACTTAAACTTTCGGCCGACGATATGTATTATTTCTTTATGCATACTAATATAAGTGAAGAGCAAAATTGCTGTTTTTTTTTGCTTTAACAAAAATTAATTAAAAATGCATAAATATAGTTTTTTCTGGTAGCAGTATTTTTTTGGAAATTGTCAGTTCTTGGAAAAAATATGGCAACACAGCCAGCCAGTCATTCAGTCAGTCAGTCATTTATTCGACCGTATGTGGTCTTTAACATCATGGTTTTTGAATTGTTGTTTTGGGTTGTTGTTGTTGTTGCTGTTTGATGTTTAAGAATTCTTTTGTTTATTTATTTCTTTATTTTTATTATTATTTTCTTTCTCTCTTGTTTTATTATTTGAAAATAAATTAATTCTGAGTTTTTTAAATTTTTTATTCTACATATTTTTCTGTTCTTTATTTTCGTACCGCCATTGGCAACATAATTATTTTTATTTCCACTCTGTATTCCTTAATGGTTTGAAATGTTAGGGGCATCAACCAACACTCGTTCGTCTCTAATTATATTTTTTAACCGTTTTTATTTATCAACCTATTGTTTCGTTTAGTAGTTCTTTGTTGGTTGGTTTCTATCGAAATACAAATATTAAAACAAACATTTTTTTTGGAGGTTATAGTTATTAGTTTTATTATGATATAAGAATTTGTTAACACTGTTAGGAAAAATATTTAGATGAGATCACTATAAGATGAAGAGAGAGAGAGAGAGAAAAAACAAATCTGGTGTTAGAATAATTATTTATGTATTTGCATAAATTTAAGTTAAGGTGGGGTTGGGTTAAGGTCATGTGTAAGCCAAGAATAAGGTATGTTTTAAAGTCTTAATTTTATGTTTGCAAACTAGAAAATGGATGACCTTTATCGAGACCATTCATGAGATAAAACTCATACTGCTCTTAAAAATCATTTTATGTTCTCAGCAAACGATAATTATTCCAGAGGACTTGTAGTTCTTTTCGTTCCGAATTTACTTGATGGCTTTATTTTCGAAATTTCCTTGACCGGGTAAAAGAAAATGTTGTTATGAGTATTAGATTCATAAATATAAGAGTTCTTTGTACCTTATATTATGTATTTAAATATTAACATCGATATGAGATTTGTTCGTCTTTAAGCGATTATAGAGCGGGGGTTTATATAAAACCTATGGTCTTTAAAAGTAGTAGTTGCCAAATTGTATAGCAATATTAACATTTATAAGAAACTAATTGCACCTTAAAGCTAATTTTGGTTGTGGTATTGTACACTCAAAGGAAAAATCAATCCATCCGTACTCAAATCAATCCGAAGCGCTTATAATAGTACGGCAAGTATCCATATTCAACCTCGATTTCGTACTTGAAATAATCCGAAAATCAGATTCATTTAAGTAAAGCTAAGATTGAATCAATCACAAAATGCGCTTAATTCAAGTATTTTATAAAATACTTGATTTTATTCCGAATTCATGCTTGAAAGCACCAAAAACGAAATTAGAAAGAGGATATTATTATGATTTATTTACTTCCTTGCCCGTTTTACACCTAACAGAATGATAAAACACCAGCAGCATGCCCGATATGGTTTTTACTTTAAAAATATAATGTACAGTCGCACAGAAAACTATACATACCCCCTAAAAAATCTGCATTTTGTGTAAAACTGTTAACATTTTATTAACAAAATTTATAGCGGCAAATTTCATTTAAAAAATAAAAATTAAAAAAAAAAATTTTTTATTTAAAAATTTAAAGAAATTCAGATCTTAAAAAACAAAAAAACTATACATACATGTAACATGTGACCTTCTCCGAGAATAGGGACCTAGTGTCTCAAGCAACGGGCTTGGACTTAAGAGAGGATTCTGGTACCTAAAAGGGTGTAGAATAAGATTAAATGAGTTTTTCTCAAAACTTCATTTTCACACACTAGGTCCCTTTTCTCGGAGAAGGTTACATATGTATATGAAAACGCTTTTTTATAAAAAGCAAATGAATTATTCATATTTTGTTGCACCTCCTTTACTCCCTAACACGGCATTTAGTCGTCTTTTCATAGAATAGTTATACAAGCTTACTGGTGGTTTCCGAAGAAATTTGGGACCATTCTTTCATTAAAGCGTTTTTTAGGTCCTGCTTGTTCTTAATCGTCGTATTTCTGATTCTGCGGTCTAATTCGTCCCATAAATTTTCAATTGGATTTAAGTCAGGCGTCTGGGGTGGAGAATGCAGCTGTCTTGGTACATTGTACAGTAATCATTCCTCAACAATGGCCGCTGTATGCTTAGGGTCCTTATCTTGTTGGAAGACCCAGCATCCAGACAGGCCCATTTTAGATTATCTTTTAATAGGTTCAAATACACAAAATGATCCATCGTTGGTTGTCTTAATAAAAGCTAAATTACCAACCCCAGCCGCCGACATACACCCCCAAACCATAACGGAACCGCCTCCATGTTTAACTGTGGGGATTAAGTTTTTAGTTTTGAGCTGCTCATTCTTCTTGCGCCAAACTTTTTGTTTTTCCATCGCATCCAAATAAGCTAAACTTATTTTCATCGCTGAAAACTATATTTTTCCAAAAACATTTATCATCATTAATGTGCTTTTTAGCAAAATCTAATCGCTTGGCTTTGTTTCTTTCACTAATGAAAGGTTTTTTTCGGGCCACCCGACTATGGTAACCTCCACATCTTAATACACTGCGAACTGATTAAGGATTGTGGACTGTGACAATGGACATATTTTCCATCTCGTTTGCTAAATCAAGAACCCTTTTTATCGGGTTTTTGTCTATTTCTTTTAAAATGTGTCTCTTTATGCGGTGAGTTATTTTTGGCGGACGGCCACATCTTGGTCTACTAGTTACGCTATTGTCCTTTTTTATAATTTCTTAACACAGTTTGCACTCTTGACTTTGGTTTACCAACAATTTCAGAAATTTCGCGCAACGACTTCCCATTTTTTTGATGCTGGCCAATTAGATTTCTTTTACTTTTGGGCTCATTACAATAAAAAATTAAATGGACCGATTACAAAACTCTCAAACTATAAACTGAGACTAATATAGAATTATAACGGAGTAAAAACAACTATGAAAAAGTTCTTTAATTGGAAAAGTACCGTTGTCCAACAGTGGGAGTATGTATATTTTTTGTGTTTCAAAATCTGAATTTCTTTAATTTTTTTTTATTTGATTTAAGAACTTAAGACTTATTTTAAGAAATTCCGGGATTGATTTTCGAAAGTAATTCCATTTAGGATTTTTTTTAAGTACGTTTTAGTGTAATTCGTACTAGAGTTTTCGAGTACGACTCGCACTAAAGTAAGTATAAAAACATACATAATTTTTTCTGAGTGTTTTTCTTTCTGTTTATGGGTCAAATGTAGACCAGTTTTGAAAAAAAGTTTGGTGGGACGGTTTATGTTGCAATAAGAAATTTTTTTTGGCAAATTTTAATATAAATACCAACATAATGAGGTAGTTTATGGGCACAATGACTATTTCGGAAAGAAGTTTGTATGGGGGCCATGTGAAATTATAATAAGTCATGATTTCAAGTGATCCCCATATAAACTTCTTTCCGCCTTCTGTGCGTAATAACAGTAAAAAATAATAAATGACACTAGATGGCATAAATGACAATTTAGATGATAGATCTTTAACAGCTGGCAGCCCTGTCAGACCGGCGGTTTTAAAACGACTTAATGGATAGCCCTGCTTGGTTCATACGTTCGAATATGACAACGCATCTACGTCATACGATTTTAAGTTCATACTGTGCAATTGTGTTCTTAGAGTTAAGGCTCAGTTAGCCTTTTTCCTTTTAACTCTTAAGCACCTTATGTTATACATACATATATAGGCATGTTTTGAAAATCATAAGATTTTGAAACACTTGTACATAGTTTTTAAATCACAATTGTTCGTGGTTTGAAAACCACAAAAGTACTAACTTGGCTTAAAATAGTGGAAAACAAAGAGCAAGTATGTATTTTTAAATTGTCGGCCACTTAGCTGAACGGTTTTAAATCAAAATTATGGAAAACGTTTTTTGTCTTAAACACCATTCTTGTGATTTCAAATCACTTTCACTAAAAGGGATTTTCAAAACATGTCTGATATTTACATTTGTTATACTAAAACAAACCTTTTCATCCTTTTTAAATTTTTCGCCAAAAATTTTGAAGATTATTTTTATGATTTTTAATCAAAACTTTGATATTTTTAATTAGGCTTAAGATCATCAAATTAAATTTTCATTAAATTATTTGTATGAAGAAAGGAATTTTACAACATGAAATTAATTCAAATTTATTGATAATTTTTCATTCCTGACAGGGGCTCGAACCCAGGCGTTTTCTACGGACAGGTTACCCTTACATGTTTCAATCGCAACCATTCGGTCTGTTCATAGGGGTTTGCCGTTTAAAGCCAAGTACTCTGTTCAAATTTGTATTAAAATGTTGAGCAACATTAATTATTTCACACGAAAATTTTGACATGTGTCAATGTTGCTAGTTTGTATAATTTGACGTTTTTATTCCTGCAAAGTATGCGACATTGTTTTGCGTATCTAAACGAACCCCACATGTATTTAACTAAAAATTATTTTTTTTGGAAAAAATTTAATAAAAATTAAAGTAAAAATGGATAAAAATCGGTTACCGGTTGTGTTATTTTAATCTTTTATTTCTTATTTAATGATCAGTTCTTTGCTTTTGCTTAAAATTCCACGTGAAATAAGAGCAGCTTTCATTATTTCGCGGTTGTAGAAAAATGTTGCCAGAAGCATTTCGGAACTTTTTCACAAAATGAACAGAGTCCAACTCTATCAACATTATTTTATAGATAATCCGCAAAAGTTTTTTTCATATGCGTTTTGGCAGCATTTCACGTGAAATGTTGAACAGAGTACCAGGCTTAACAATCACAGCCATCGACGACTGCTGGCAGTCAAACATCAGTCTTTAAACCAAATTGTATTTAACAGTTGGTAGATCAAAATTTGCTTTTTGAATTTTTATGTTTTGACGATATTTTTTGATAAAAAAAAATTCCAAGGGAAAAACTCATTTTAATTATGTATGTATGTCTATAAACAACTTTAAACACATTTCAAATAATAGACTTATTAGAATTATTCTTTTTTATAAATGATTTTTTATTATTTAAAGACTGGCGGGGAAGGACATTGGAAAATGTACTTTTAAAATAATGCTATTCATTTTACTATTTTGTCGCTAGTGTAAATTTTTCTTGCATTTTTCCCCCCGATAATTGAGTTTTTCTGTTTAGCACAAATCAATATTTTGAAAAGAAAGTTAATTATTGTTTGTAACTTTTGTGCCATCTATTAACTTTCGCCATACTTCAGGCCAACACAAACGATAACAATTTTCGTTATACATACTGTCAAATCGGAGTGTGGGGCGTCCAACCACAAATATTCCCTAGAACACCAACTTTAAAGTATAAAATTCAAAGGAATTAGAAAAAAAATCCAGCCAAACATAATAATGTTAAAGACACAGACGATGATAATGACGTTTAGTTTTTAATGATGAAAAAAGGAATATGCTGCAGCATAAATATTTATTTATTTTGTTTTGCGTGCAATGTCGCAGCAGCAGCAGCATCCACGTCTGCATTGAGAACATTTAAGAGAATTTTAACCAGCAAAACTGAATTTTTATGAGAACAATTTTTATTATTTAAAAAAAAAAGAAAATTAATAAAATAACATTTAAACTCACAGATACAAACGCTACAAAATATGTTGTATGTGCTTGCATGTAAGTCTTAATATATTGGTGCACGTACCACATTTACTACTCCAACAAAAAAAATACATACATACATACATATATAAATTGTTTAACATATTTTGTCTATTCATCTTTATATGCTCACATTGTCCGTCCAGCTGTCTGTATGTTTGTCTGTCTGCATGCTTTTTTTTTTTTTTTTTTTTTTTGTGAAACAATTTATTGCACATTTTTTGTTTTACACTTTTTAGTATGGCTTAATACTCGTAAATGACGGCTGGAGGATCTGCTGCAAGTTGTTCATTATGATGATGATGATGCTGCCGCCTTTACTCATCTATAAAATGACTCTAGCATCATCAATTACTGCATGCATTCAACATTCTGTACTGTTTTGTAGAAGGAAAAAAAAAATAAATAATATATTAAAGAATAATATACAACAAACATGCTCTTATGCATTTTATACATTTGTGTTTTGTGTAGACACATTCAATTTTATATACAACAAGTACAAAACCAACCAAACAAATTCAATAATAAACGACAAAACCTTGTAGAATATATATGCACATACTAGAGATGCCAATCCGGAAATTCTAAATACCGAAATCCCGGGATTATTCTAAACATTTAAGTCACGAATCCCAGGATTTTTATATAAAAATCCCGAAATTTTTGATTTAGTATAAATGTGCAAAATTTCTTTTTTTATCAAATACAACTTTATTTAAATAAACACTTCAAAATTCAATATTAAATCATACTGGCAATGGATCTAATTTTTAACGGGTTACAAAAAGAAGTCACAAGTGAATAAATGTTACATGTAATGCCTTTTGTACCACCGAAAAACAAAATCAGAAGATAAAGTTCGGTGTTGTCTTTTTTCTAAGTGAATGATAACACAGTGCAACACGAAAAAAAACATATACGGACAAAAAATAACCGTAAAGGACCAAAAAAAAAAAGACCCGTATTTCCCAGTTTTGCCCAAAGTCATTTACTTTTTTTTATGTGCCCCCAAAGATTTTGGGACTCGGTGTCAATTTTGCAAAAAAGTCATAATTTTCTCAGGCTCATATCTTGCAAACCGTTCGGAATTTTGATTTACGATTTTAGACAAAGTTGTAGCTCTTGCCATAAGGAACAATAGTTGTGAATATAAAAAATTCCAAAAAAGTTCATCTTCCAGATCAAAATCGGAAAAAACTTTAAAAAATTCGATTTTTTTTACCTTTTTCCCCTTGTTTAGGTCCATAGGTAGCAAACCGTTCAAAATTCAAGGAAACAACCAACTACAAAAATAGACCTACGATCTCAATAAACAAGCGCATATGAACTTCCTAGGAATGATTCTTAACACCGCTTAGGTAGCCGCAAAAGTGAAAAATTTCCCGAAATTGTTTTAATTTTATTGGTTTTTTCTTTACTTTAACATTGAGATACTATGCTACCTAAACGGTGTTAGGAATCATTCCTAGGAAGGTCATATGTTCTAGAAAGTTGTTTATTGAGATCTTAAGTATATGTTTGTAGTTGATTGTTTCCTTGGATTTTGAACGGTTTGTAAAAAAAAATCGATTTAAGTTTTTTGCGATTTTGATCTGGAAGATGAATTTTTTTTAGATTTTATATGTTCACAACTTTTGTTCTTTATGGCAAGCGCTACAGTTTTGTCTCAAAGTGTCAATCGAAATTCCGAACGTTTTGCTAGATATGAGCCTAGGAAAATTTTGCAAAAATTACACCGAGGCCCCAAATATTTTAGACCCATAAAAATAGTGCATGACTTTTGGCAAAACTGGGAGACACGGGTCTTTTTTTTTTTTGGTCCTTTTTTTGCCCGTAAATAGTTATTTTACCATGACTTAAAAAATTACAAACAGTGTAATAAAACTGCGCACGCAAAATGCAAGTTGTGCAAAAAGGTGTTAAAAACTTTAGGAAGTTCTACCAAAGGTCTTTTGACACATATTTGTTTAAGTTTATTTTATTAGATTAATAAATTAAATATTGTCATGTAACTATTTATTTACGATACCACCCAGAAGTTTTGAATGCGAACTTGGCATCCCTAATACATACGTAGACGATGATGATGATACACTGTAGTTCAAGAGATACCTGTTCAAGTTGTTTGGGTTTTGAAAATTAATATTGAAAATTTTCAATATTAAGCAAGAATTTTAAGGTTTTATTGTATATTTCTTGTATAACCCGGCAGAATTTAGAAAAAAAATCCATGAGTTGCGCATACATATACAGGGTGGCTCGGAATGAGCTTCATATATGTAAATAGTTTATCATTTTTTTTTATTTGTTTGATTATTACTTTTTTCTGCGTTATTATTGGAGTTTTTTTTTAATGAGCTTTAAAAATTATATCCTGTAAGGGCTGGTTGTTTTTTATAAGTCCTCTTTATAACATATTTGTTAAAGTTTTCACAAAATTTCAAATGTAATGGCCACGATTTTATTTCAAATATTTGTCTGTAGTTAGGCAATGATGGTTCTTGACTTGTTAACATTCAATCTTTCTTTAAAAGAAACCCTAAGAAACCTTAATCCGGTGAACATGGGGCCAGTTAAAATCGCTTGTGCGCAAACTTATGGGTTCGCCGAAAATATCCCTTAAATCTGGCAGAATCCTAATCGCCATAAAAAAAATTTCTGCAAAATCTGTTGTCAATGTCACATTATCAGACAAAAAAGGTGCAAATATTATGATTCAGAAGCTTTACAAGAAAATGCAACTCTGATCGCAAAGAATCTATCATTTTATGACACTTTCTTAAAGATTTGCCAATCAGACAGATTTTTTAAAAAATCCATTACTCAATTTAATTCTTAAGGTCACACTATAAAACTTTATGGGCGCACAGAATTTTTTTTTTAAATCTTATGAATTGAATAGGGTAGTGAATTACCAGCTTTATCAAAGCCATTCAGGCAGGCACTTGCAGTATTTGCTGTGGCTTCATCTGGTTGAAACCATAAAGTTGGCTGGTCTAACAAAATGTTCCAACATCGTCCGACATGCACAGCTGTTGACAGAGATTGAAACACCAATGTCGTTATCCAAAAAAATATGGGCCAGTTATACTTTCTGGCGATACACTGCAACAAACAGTACACTTAAGTGGGTGAAATTGTCGCTGATAAAGTGCTCTTGCATTCTCCAAAATCCTACCAATTTGCTTGTTGATGAAGACATTTACTTGGCAACGGCCTTATTTAAAATAACGCCGACACAATGGATTGATTGTTGGTTGGAAAAATATAATTCAATTAATTCGATACGTTATTCATATTAAATTCCTTAAAAAAATGCTGGAAAAAACATAGAACTACTTGGTCCATTGCGGCTTAAATGGAATACTTACAACATGTTATAAGAAATTAACATGCAGTGCTGCCAACAACTGCATGATGTATACTTTTCTATAGTTTACAATATTACACATTGGTAGCCCTGATGGTGTCCATTATTAATTGTTTATTTAAAAGTGAAAGAGGAAAGTTTGTGAAATTTGTGCAAAAAGGCATGACATATGATACTATATTTAAGTTATTAGGTTTTTTTTCTAAGACGACAAATTAATTACAGTCGAACTTCTATAACTCGAATCATCATTATCCCAAAAAAAACTTCGACTTACGGAGACTTCGAGTTACAGAAAAAAATTTTAAAAAAAATAATCAATTGCAAGCACGTGTCTATAGTTTGAATTTTTTATTTAAAACAGGTAGTTACTGAAAACTTCATACAAAGCTACAATGAAGTAAAATATTTTGAAATTAGTGACTGAAAATTTATTTTTTTTTTGTTATTTTCAGTAAAAAATGACTCTAACTTGTTTAAAGCCTTATAGTGCTCATCAGTTGTAGTGTCATTCGTATTTAAATATAAATTCAATGTTTGGAAAAAATTAAAAATCGTTGAGACCGTACTAGCCGGGATACCATATTTATCAGCTGCATCCTTTTTCTTTAATCCACCTTCGACATCTTTTATTAGTTTGTATTTTTCTTCAATTGACAAACATTTTAAAACACGTTTAGTTGCCATGATAATAAAATAAAATGCGATTATAACATTTATCATCTAAGGCGAATGACATTTATGCAAAGTACTGATACTTACGCAAAAAAAAGAAGCACAAAAAGGGATTTCCCCGAAAAAAAAGCAAGCAAAATATACAAATCAGCTAAACAAGCAAAAGAAAACAAATTAAACAAACCAAAACAAAAAAGCAAAATCAATAAACCAGTAAACCAAGCAAAAAATTCGAGTTATAGAATTCGTATGTATGTATTTCTTTCGAGTTATGGAGAACTTCGAGTTGTGGAAGTTCGAGTTACGGAAGAAGAATTGTATGTTATTTATTCTCTTAACGCTACTGCCAACCTAATTAGTTCGAGTTAAAGAAAATTCGAGTTAGAGAAGTTCGAGTTATGGAAGTTCGACTGTAATTTAACTTAGGTTTTTTATAAGGATAATTTAAAAAAAATTAAACTCCAATTTTTTTATTAAATAAACATTTTCTTCAAAATAACACTACATGCAAACTGAAGTCCTTCATATAAATATATAATATGGGTGAGAAAAGGATTGATTTTATTATTATTTTGTTTTTAATAAACCAAAATAAAAAAGCTTAATCGTAAAGTTATTTCTAGTCTTTCATTTAGTAGTGGCATGAAGTAGTTTTCAAACTAACCGTTTAGTGCACTCCATTTAGTTAATCCATGGAGTAGTAACATGGAGTACTTTTGAAACTACCCCTTAAGTGTACTTCATACTGTAGTGACATGGAGTACTTTTGAAACTAACCCACTTTAGTACTCCATGGAGTAATTAAGGGACTACTTCGGGTGGTTATATGGTCCCCTCCTAGGACATTGTAATGTTAAATGGTCCACCTTTTACCCATATATATGGAGTAGTTTTGGAGTACTCCTACTCCTTTATAGACTAATCTTTACATGCATGTATGGACTAGTCTTGTTATCTGCAGGGTAATCAAATAATTTCTTTACAAAAATATCGTTTTTTTAACCTTTTATGTCTAGATTAGTGTTTCTTTTTAAAAAAAAAATGGCGGAAATTCCGAGGAAAGTATTTTTAATATTTCGGGAAATTGAAAGACTGAAAATTTTAAGAATTTCCTTGAAAAGTTTTCGTTTTAAATTTAAATCTTATAGAACACGTAATGTGAAAAGCCACATGCGCATGCTGCTCTGACGTAATTTTGACGTCAATATAAAGCCGCAATGAACATTCGGTGTTGTGGGATGACGCAAAAATTACGTCAGAACCACATGCACATGTGGCTTTTTACATTCCCTGTATTATAGGCTTTAGTTTTTTCGCTTTACATAGAAAAGGGTCTTTGATTCGGTTGGTATTTTTAAATTTAAATAAAACGGTGCGTATGTGAGACATTATTATCAAAATTGCTTATTCGTCTAAAATACCTATCGATGCCAATATGTATGGAATAAAACATCGTTCATATGCAGGTATTGGTTTGTTTACGTTTGCATTTGTTGGTTTTATGCTCTTTTGATCTTTGTTTTTTTGTGTATGTATACACATCGTTCGCTCTTTTTGCATTTTCATTTTGCATTTGCCCATACATGTTCATATGTCCACTGCGACTTCGCTTCGAGTTATTAAACTTTTAATAAAAATAATCTGAGAATTCCTTTATTTTAATAAGTTACTTTTTATAAAAAAAAAATTTTAATTTACCTCATTTATAAATTTTTTTTTTTATAAAAAGTAACTTATAATTTTTAATACAATGTTTTCACTATTTGCGGAACTGGTAACCACCAGACATTTTGGCAAGACACGGCGGTACGAAAAAGGTCCACTAGAGCATGGAGAGATTACAATATCGGACATGCTAGAATCCTGTATAACATAAATTGGCACATGGACGTGGATTATCAGAGGTGTTCAGGAAATAAGATTTCTGTAATAAAAGAATTTTATATACACCTGAGCCAATCTTTGATCCTGGTTTCACTACAAGCGTTTCGGATAACGTGGTTTACTATGATGACCTACAAATAGCCGTGGATGATATTCTGATATTCACTGACTGATCTAAAACACTGTATGTTGTCGGTTCTGCCATATAATCCGAGCAGCTAAAATGGAGCATTCCTATAAGGCTGCCGGACCACTACAGTGTCATTCAGGCCGAGATAATGACCATCTACACAGCCGCGAGACACATCAGGTATGGTTAAATATCTGGCAGAGATATTAACATTATTACCGATAGCGATCCGATCCCTGAAGAATGTGTTCATAACATCGAGAATTGTTCAAGAATGCCGGATGTCTCTGGAGGAGATAGCGAGACATTCGGTGGTTACACCTAAGTGGCGGACTCGTTGGCGTATGTAGGTACCACCTTAAATCGAGACAGTTCACATATAATATAGTTGTCGCACTCCCAAGGAGTAAGCAATTTATTGCGCACAAGTTTCATCTTATTGCCAGCCAGAGATGGTTTGATGATACTACCTGTGGGGAAACCAGGAAAATCTGGCCCATCATAGATGCACAAAAGGACTCGGCTACCACCTCAGAAACTTAATTGCGGTTATAACCGGCCACTGGCCCATTGAAAGGCTAGGGATTCCTTACAATGACTTATGTAGAATTGGTGACGAGGAGGAGCAAGAGTCAACGGAACATCTCCTCTGCCATTGTCCGGCATTCAGAGATTAAATACTTGGTTTGTCGAAGAACGCTTCGGGACAAATCCTGTCTCTCTGATATTGATTTGAACAGGATCCTATCCTTTATTAAATCAACCGGTTGGCTGAGTGAGAACATTATCAACCAGGTAACATAGGACCCCTGGGAGACGGTGTAACATTGTAACACAACATCAACTAATTAATGGACCCACGTAAGCTGTGCTTGATTACGGCTTCCAATGTAACCTTGCCTAAACTTCGGCTATAAGCAAAACCAACTAGCTTTTTTTAAGTCAATGTGTTTTCATTATGTTGAAGTGGTTTTGGTTTTCGAATTTTCGAAATCAATTTGAAAAAAAAATTAAAGCAAACGAAAGAATTGCATAAAACTATTTAATAAGTTTGGCTATTTTGGTAAATAAAACTTTTTCGAATTTGTCAATGACCAATAATGGATATCTTTGAGTTGTTTTTACGATTTTCGACATGCTTTGTAGCATGTATGGGAAAACACTTGCTTTGCTGCAAAACTACTTTTGTGCTCCAAAGCATGTAAGTGGAAACGTACTCTAAAGTCAAACCTTTTATCGGTGAGATTATTAAATCATCGACCTCTCTTATTATGGGAAAATGTTGCCCCGGTTCTACTAAATTCGTCATTGTGTACCATTTTCCTTTGCAAATCGAATAGTACTAAAATTGTGCATTAGACAATTTAAAGATCAAGTATATTTAAAATTTGACTCCGATTTTTCTATTGGAATATTTTTTAAAAAACTTTTTTAATCACTAACCACTGTGTAAAGTTGTAAAAAATGATGATGAGTTGTAGAGCTGAGTCGAAGTATAAAGAACCCCTCTGCTCTAATGCTTTTTTATTCAACAAATTTTTGTTTGTTTTTGCTGCTGCTGTTGTTGTTGTTGTTGATGACGAGTGTTATTGAACTGTTTGTTGCTGGCAGCAACCATTGCTTCGATTCTGTTGCTGCTGCCATGGTTGCTGCATTAAGTAACGATTTAGTTACTCTGTAACCCAAACACAAACATACAAAACCAAATTTTATACTCGCACTAAGTGTATTTCGAACGAGTATGCCGTAGATACACAAAAAACACATTTATATTTTACTTTTAGGTTTTATTTTAGGGGGTTAAGGTTAAGCAAAAATGCTTGTGTTAGGTTAGTTTTATGCTCCCATTCTTCTCAACATTCTAACTAACTAACCATTTACAGTGAATGTTGGAAATATTTAAACGAACATATCTGTAAGTATATACATACATATTTATATTATTAGGGAGGGTGTTTTAAATATGTATAAATAGATCTATGTGTGCTTGTATGTGTTTAACAGGAATTCAGAGAAATTGCAATCGGTAGGGAAAAGCAAAGAGGGAAACAGGAGTGGAGGTCGTGCACTGCAGTAAATATATTTTAGGAAATTGCAAAACTGAACTGAAGGTGTTTACTTGAGGGGAGTTCTTAAAAAAAATATATATTGAAAAAACCAAAAAATAAACAAACATGTACACGAAGTATACAGACTAAAAATAATTGCATGTGTCATCATCGTCATTGCCATCATCATTATGGTTGGATGGCTGGTTGATTGGTTGCTTTGTACGTTGGGTTGTGTTGCCAGAACACAATGTTACTGACCTTGCATAATAATGCAATTTTTGTGCAACCATTAAACAAACACACAGCTACTCTTACACTTAGACATTACAGAAATTTTGAAAAATTTGTCAAGAAATTATTTGTTGTGTCTTTGTTTGTTGCAGTTTAATATGATTTGGTTTTCTGAAAAGTACTCAGACACAATAAGGACTTTACTACCACAATATTTTTCTAACTATTCCCTATTTCTATTTAATGAATTTTTGTTATGGGTTGTTCACTGTTCGCTGGCTGCCAACTATTTTAGACGGAGAGTTAGGAGAAAGTTGTGTGCAGAGTGTCTTTGTTTCAATTATAATTTTTTTTTTTATTTTTTTTTTCACAAATTTATATTAATGGAATTTATAATAAAGATATTGGGAAAACGGCACAAGAAAATGGTTTAATCAAATTTTATTACAAGTTCTCTATAGTAGTAGGAAAACTATACTTTATTATTTGTTGGACAAAGGAAATTTAATGGTTAGAAGAGAATTTAAAAAGGTTTCAGTTTTTTGTTGTGTGTTAAAGTTTTGTTTTTGTTTGATTTTTTTTTGTGGATGAAAAAATTTGGCACGTCACCGTTTTTTAGGACTAGAAATGGCACTGTAAATTTTCGCGAAGATCGGTCCATAATTAACCCAACTCCCGGAAAACAGTTAAGAACGCCTAAAACCGTAGTATATAATTGTATTAGAATAAAATTGAATACTGCACAGTTCTATAGGACTAGAAAAAGCACTAATAAATTTCGTGATGATCGGTCCATTATTTACTATAGGCCCCATATAAAGCCCACTGTGTTGAATTAAATAACTGTCTGTTTAACGATTTCGAACGTCAACGTTCGCATAGAAAATTATATTTAAAACAAAAACAAAATTCTAAAATTTGTTATTGTTTCAAATGTTATTTTCTATGCGAACGTTAACGTTCGAAATCGATAGATAGGCTCTAAATAGCCTAAAATCTTAGCACAAGTATTTATTGTGGTAAAATTTCAACCAACTTAGTTTCATATGGCCAGAAAAAATCAACTCTACAACAACACTGCTTCTGTGGTCGGGTTGTCAAAAATATTGCTAGTAAAAAAAAAGGTTTGTTTACATAAAAAAACTAGTTTATATACAAACTTTGACAAGTCGACCACCGAAATAAAACACAATATGTTGACTTGACCCCACCTTCAATTCGCCTTGCTTTTTATACTTGAACTTTTGTATTTCAAACTGTCAAACAACACACCTAAAAATTTCACATAAATGTTGTTGTAGAACTTATGTTTCTTTTTATGATTTTATCATAGCAACTTACTATTAGTAAAGCTTCGTACTTACTTCGTAAAGCTTCGGAACTTACAATAATGGATTGTCAATGCTTTATCTGAAAACGTTGATAAACAAACATTGCCCGTTCAGACGGTTGTATTTTACTTACAATATTTTTAGATCTGACCACCGTCTTGTAACCATAAAGCGTCAAGTTGACAAACATATTTTTCATTAGCATAAGTGTTGAAACTTTTGATATTTTTCTATTTGAAAAATTATATAACTTTTAAATACGTATACAATCTGTTAACTAGCTTCTCTATTACGGTATTTTTTAGGTTTATTTTTAATAACAGTTTTTTATTTTCAAAGTAATTTTTGGGAATAAAAAATTTTTAATTAACAAGATTTTGTTTGCCGTGCTTAATTTCCAATTTTTATTCTTGATAAAAACACTGGTGGTTACACGATCAAAATTTAGGTCATTAAATATTTAATAAATATTTTATTTTACTTGAAAAACGTGTTTCATAAAATGACGTTTTTGCTGGCTTTCTTTCAATACCAAAATAAAATAGGAAACCATTTTTTACCGCAAATATTGGAATATTTGTTTACCCTCTTCTATTCTAATCATCCATAATAAATTTAACTTTTTATTCGTAGTATTAGCGAAATTAATTTTATCTGCCTTTTTTCTATAGCTTTATTCACATTTATTTTTCTTTCATCTTTTGTTTCAGCTGAAGCATCTCGTTAATAAAGCTAATGGATAAATGTTCACAGGTAATTTTTGAAAGTTAAATTTTAGCAATTAATTAATTAAAAATTTTAATAAAAATAAAAGTCATTTATAAGTTATTTATAATCACTAATGAAGTGTTAATAAAAGAATTTTTTTATCGAATACTTGTTTTTAAAAACTTATATTTTGAGAATTTAGTGGGAGTTTCTTGTGGTAAAAGTAAAATAAATTTAAAATGTTTTGTTTGCGTGGAGTTTGATATGGAAATATGTTTTCTGTCTTCTCGGGTTGCCATTACATCAATAAGAGCGCTAAAAAAGTTTTTTTTAATAAAACAAAAACGGTTTTGGATATCAATGAAATTCTTTATTCCTGTGAAAGTACGTTCGATGCCATTATGTATGGAACTCGATTTCTTTTGCATGGCCACCGCGGGCACGCTTGCAGAAGTCCAGACGCTGAACCCAATTTCGGTTTTCATAAGCATAAATCGGCCGATACTGCTGCCATTTTTACTTCCGATATTCGTACGAAGTTCATCAATCGTCGCTGGCTTGTTGACATAGACCATAGACTTGACGTAGCCCCGCAGGAATTGTCTAACGGCGTCAAATCGCACGACCGAGGCGGCCAATCAAGTTCTCCAAACTTGGTTTCCAATAAATTGATTGTGACATTCGCTGTGTGGCTTGTGGCGCCGTCCTGTTGGAACCACATGTCCTCCAAGTCCATATCATCCAATTGGGGCCAAAATTATTCTGTTATCATTGAACGGTAGCAATTCCCATTCACAGTAATATGCCGGCCTTGATCATCACGGAAGAAGTACGGCCCAATGACGCCGCCGGCCCATAAACCGCGCCAAACCATAATTTTTTCGGAATGCAATGATGTCTCATGGAGTAAGTGTGGATTGCTGTCTGACCAATAACGCATATTTTGCTTATTAACGAAGCCATTCAGCCAGAAATGAGCCTCATTGCTGAAGATGATTTTTCGATGAAAATCCGAATCATTTTAAAGTTGTTGCCCAGCCAATTCACGAACATACGACGCTTCTGGTGGTCAAGCGGCTTCAGTTCTTGCGTCAGTTTGATCTTGTAAGGATGTAGGCCAAGATCTTTTCGCAAAATTCGGCACAACGACGTCACAGAGATGCCCAACGCTTGAGAACGACGTGTGAGGGACACATTTGGGCTTTCTTCAAATGAAGCCTCAGCGGCAGCAATATTCTCGACACTACGGGCACTTCTTTGTCTCATTGGAACGGCAACATTTTGTAATGTGTCTGTGGATTCAAATTTTTCCACTAGACGCTCAATTGTTGATCTGGCAGGACGATTATGACGACCATAAATTAGACGTAGCGCTCTTAACGTTGGGGCCACTGACTCCGAATTTCGGTAGTAAATTTTAATAATTTTGACTCGTTGTTGGCTCGTATATCTTTCCATCATGAAATGGCAAACCTTACTGAAGAGAAATGTCAAAAGAGCGGCAAAAAATATGGCGTCGTTTTCTGTCCCAATCGATCTACTTTTGTAGCGTCCCTGTTGAAAAACGCTTTAGATAGATATGATCATCGTGTAATCATTTTGTTTTTTTCATTAAATTTTGATTCAGAAGCACCGAATACATACTCGAAACATTGAATTGTGTAATAAAAAGAAGCAACGTAAGTCAAAAAATCTTGAGACATCAAATCTTTTTGCATGATCTTTGTTGATGGGAGGGAGGAGCTTTTTAGCGTATGTACACTCACGATATTCTGTACGTAAAATTAACTGAATTTGTAATATAAAATAAATGAAAATCAGTTTAAAACCGGTCTACTTATTTTTCATTTAGTTTTTCAGAAAAGAACATAAAGAAATGTAAAAGGCAGAATAAATGCAGAATATTGCTCAGAAAAGAAAACGCCATTAGATCATAAAATTTCTGCATAATCGTCATTTTTTCTTCACTTCGAACTTATTCCTAGATACGTTTATTTTCCTATGTGGAAGATCCTTTTAAAAAGTTCCGTGATTTAAAAATCGTGTTATATTTTTAATTCTTTTTAAAAGTTGCTTCCAAAAACAATTGTTTCAAACGATGATTTTCCTATGATTTTAAGGTTGATTTTTCCCCCGTAGTCGGTAATTCTTCTTTATTTACTTATTTGTAAAAAGTAACGGCCACTCCTTGCCACTCCAACATTACTTGCTAACTTACCCGGTAAGTAAAGTTTTTGCTGGGGAGTACACACAAAGATTCTTTTCAAAACGAACAACAGGATTAGTAGCAACAGGTTGTGAGATTTTAAGTAAATCCTAAAGGTCCCTATGGTTTCTAAGTGATCTTGTACGTCTGTTATTACAAGAATTCACTAGAAAAACCACAAATTGTTGGCTTTAATAATGCCACCGCTTCTTGTATTAAATTTTTAAACTTTTCACAAACTTTTTTTCTCTCTAATAACCAGACAAAAGAACAAATTTCAATTGTATTTTCTTACAAAATTAATATAATTGTTGTCATTGCTGTAAGGCTGCTGTTCACTTAAGAGAGAAGATAAAAAAACAAACCTTGACCTATCCCTACGCTTATTTGATGATGTGTCACTTGACTCCTCTACTGTTCCACCTTCAAAAACACATACAAATGCACAAACAAATGTCTGCTGAACAATGGAACTTTATATTTTTTTCCAAGACTATTTCACGATGTCTGCATTTAATGTTCTTTTCAGATTGTTTACAACAGGAACGAAAAAAAACACATACAACAAAGCAAGTTTACATACATGACAGGGATAAAAAATTTAGGACTATTTAAGTTCTTGTTAAGATAAAAAAGACCATAGTGGTCCCATGACATAAAAAGATTAAGTATTTAGAATTGTGGTTATTTTGTTGAACTATTTATGGTTTTTAATCCAAGTTTTTAATATTTTAATCAGGCTTAAGTTCATCAAATTTAATTCTCATTAAATTATTTTTATGAAGAAAGGAATTTTGTAACATAAAAATTAATTAAAATTGTTATTGATAATCATTCATTCTTGACTGACCTGAGATTCGAACCCAGGCGGCTGGTTACCATGACATGTTTCGATCACAACCACTTGATCTCCTCAGATGGATTTGCCGTCTTACACTCGCAGCCATCGACGACTGCTGACGTCAACAGTCAAACATCAATCCTTAAACCAAATTGTATTTTAACCTTTGGTAGATCGTTAAGTACTTTATTTATTAACTAGCAGCAAGATTTACCTATTCAAAAACTTATATACCTATCAGGAAGATAAGGGAAAATAGAATATTTTCCCCTCTCTCCTAAAAACTCAAGACTTGATGAGTTAAACTTGACGTGTGTGAACCGGAACTTATAGTTTTTTTCTTATTAACCAGACAAGATTTTTTATATTTATATTTTAATACAATGCAACTGTTGGGGAATTTATTAAAAATATAGCAAAAAAAAATCGCCATATATTTAGCCAATCGTAATTCTAAAATTTTAATCGCCAAAAACGATTTTTTGCCACGTTTGTTGACAAATCGCCATATCTGACGACACTGATTACTTTTTTATTTATGTGTAGGTATGCTTATTATCATTTAACCGAAATCTTGAAGATTTCATTTAAAATCTTCTTCAAAATCTAGTGCGTTTACATAGCAATTTTTTAACATTAGTAAGATTTTGTTTTCATAACCAAAACAGCTGACTGAAAGTTTATTGTGCTAAACATATGTTCATATGTAAATGTAAAGAAATAACCATTTACAAATTCCCTTACCTTTTACCTATTTTACAAATAAAGTTATTGTTTTATTAATATTAAATGTCTGTTATATTTTGTTACTATTTTCTCAACATTTATGAATTTTTTTTAACAGTTTTAACAAGCCGCCATTTTTGTCTTCTTTAAATGTTATATTTGTCTTGTATATGAAAGCACTTTGTATGTAGTACTGCCTATATGGTAAAAATTAAAGTCATCAATAGGTACAACTAGATTTTGAGCAGATTTAATCATTATCTAGTCATGACGAAGATTTTGTTTTGTATTGGAAGTCTAGTAAAAAACTTTTAGATTTTGCTTAAAATCTCGTAAGTACATGCCAAATGTAAACAGGCTATAAATGCTTTTTAAAAGGCTTGAATTTTTCAGATGGCAACGCTCCCTTTAGAATATAACAAATAAAGAAACAACACAACAATGACAAAGATGAAAAAAATATTAATACCCACAAGTAAACGATGATTACCTATGTTATATTTATATGTTCATTGTCAGCGTTGCCGTGTTGGTTACTTTTAATCAAAATTGTTTATTTTTTTCCAATGTGTACTTGTGAACTTTTTTCGATTTTTGTTACTGTTTTTCAACACAAAAATAACCAATTTTTTATATTGGAACAAGAACTTCACGCTCCGCTTAAAAATTGCATGTGCATCTAAAACCAATAGGTACTTTTTTTCATCTACTTAAAAATTATTGTTTTAGAAGCTTCAACTTTAACAGAATATCAACTTAACGATATGAGGTATATACTTTGAAGTGCAGATGGCCATTATCTGCTACTCTTAATACTTCATAGATCTAACTGAAACACTTTTCTAGATACATAAACGGTAAGGTCAAAGAGCCTTCATATCCCACCACGTTTACTATTATTATATTTCCACCGGGCATATACATATGTACATATGTATAAAAGATCTACCGCATAATTTAGTAAGACCTAAAAAGTTGTACTTGTTAGAGCTCTTTATAAAAAAAGGTTGAAAGCTTTAGCTCAAAAAGTTTTTAAAGTTAACGAAAATAAGTGTTGCCTTTGTATTGGAGGTGCCACTTCCACTTAAAATTTCGAAAAATTGTATAGTATATTCTTCTTTCTAGACCATCGGTAACATACTGTCAAAACTTAAAAAAAAAATAGGTCCAACGGTTTATCAAACACTCTATTCTTGTTTAGACACATAATTTTTAAACTGAAACTGTGTAGAGACACAATTTGTAAACTGAAGTGCGAATAAAATAGAACTTTTGATACAAAATAATTTCGGTTACTTTTTTTCGCTTTTGGTTACTTTATTTTTCATTTTGGTTAACATTTTTTTTTTTTGGTCGTGGCAACACTGATAATAACAAAACCAGAACAACTACAAAAAATAAAGAAAAAAAAAACAATGTGGATCTTCTTAATATAAACAATTGAGAAAATAAGTGTGAGAGTAAATGCGACGGTTAATATGTTTTTTGAATTCTCCACCAAACTAAATCCAACGAACGATTTTTACCAATGAGTAAGCACACGTGTACACTCAAAAACACATGCTCAATAAAATCCCATCCAAACAAAAAACACATTAACAAATAGGTATGTATGTACATATTAAATAAAAAGTGTATTTTGCCGTTTTAATTTAAATGACGGTGATGACCAAACTATGTTTAATAGTGATGTTATGAATATAAATTTTTAATATTTTAAAATACGAATATCTGCTGCAATATGAGCCGAATACGCATATCCAATCTTAACTTTGTTTCACTCGGTAATTCAAGTTTAATTGAAAAAAATCTCTTGTTTGCGTTGATAACAATAAATTTTAAAAAAATTTGTCACAAGCTGGGGGCAAATTATGGGAGTCGTGATCGAATACTTCTTAAATTCGAAAGTATTGTTATTTCATTCGATATTGAACGAACCGCAACTATTTTTGCAGTGTTATGAAAACTAAAATGAATGCTTGGCAAAACTAAAACAATAATTTCGATTCGAAAATTGTTTCGAATCGAAAAAGTATTCGATCACGACTGCCATAATTTGCCCCCTGATCGTTACACTAACCACTTCTTACATGCGTTGAACACAGCGCTTTTCAGTGTCAAAAATGTATTGCTTCATATAAAATTCGTGCCTTCCGTAAGCGAGAATATAAGCAAAACTTTTACCGTTTTCCCTTACGATCCTGATACGTTTAAAGATAAATTTTTTATTGGACAGTTATTATACGCGGTAAGAGATTGTATACTTCAGCTGAAGTACATATAACTCCAAAGAACTTCATTCTGCTTGTATACGCGTACTAACATACATACATTCTTTCATATTTCGTAAAATAAATTTTAATAGAAATTATTAAAAGTTGATATTTTTTGTCACATTTTCTGTTTTTTGTTGAAACGTAATCGAAATTTTGTTTTTTTTTTTTTTTGAACGTATTCGAACTTTTTATATTTTTTTTTTTTAACGTACACAAATGTCATAAAATAGCCGAATACTCGGCATTCCGAATACCAATATTCGTATCATCACTTATGTTTAATAGGTGGGCGGCACTAGTGCGTGACATGATATTAAGTACCTAAGGGATGATTCAACAAGCCGAAAAACACAGTTACCACATGTCTGAATGTATTAGTGAACCGGCGAATTTCATGTGAAAAGAAAAGATCATTGACATTTGTTAGAAATTGTGTAGACGTTAAATTAATAGAAAGTCAAACGCACGCACTTCACTCCGTTGGCTAGAGGCCTCTTAAACAAGATTTTTAAATAAAATTGCTTTGCATGTGATTTATGGTATTTTGGTATGTCGAAAACAATTGTTCTCTTAAAAGATGATAAATAAAATAATTTAAAAAAAGCTCAAATTTAAATCCTAATATTTTTTATTAACTATACCCATGATGAAATAAACTCGTGGCATTTCTACGCCAGATGACGGGGTTTTGCAATATTACCAAGTATGTACTAAGGTTTCTCTAGTCTCCTGTCAAAGTTTTGTTTTTTAAAGTTCCACATTTTGTATTGTGAATATGTACATTGTTTATTTTATGAAAGTTTTTTTATTATATTCAACATTTTTTATTTTTCGAATTTATTCTATGAGCTAAATTTCAGTTATGTATTTTATAAAGCTTTTTTGTAATAGTCCTGTTCCTTCAATTTTTCAGAAATGACTTTATACACTACCAGACTATTATATTGTATTTTCTTGTTACATTTTACCTTAGCTTTCCTATGGAAAGCAATGAGGTACATATATTGTATGTACAGAAAAATTTACAATTATTAGACACCAGCAGAATGTAATGCATTTTCAGGCCCGCTACGGCCTTCGTCAGCATAAATATATTCTTCAGTCAGTTAAAGGTAGGGTTTTGTGGCCCCTAAGGGCCTTTATTACAACATGAAGTTAGCTAAAGTTAAGATTAAGTCGACAAATAGTAATGTTCTATCTGTAACGCCAAGTTATAATAAAGGCCTTTATGGCTAATAAATCACTGATGGTTTAAACGCTGGTTTAGTTGAACTAAACTCAAATTTATATGCAGTTTAAACTCAACAGCTATAAATCAGTGTCCCATGTATATATGTTGTTAAATAATAACATGTGGCAGCATTACGATAAATCTTAGCAAATTCATACGGTCTGTATTGGTAGTTTAAACGCCCAATTTTATGCGTTTAAAAATGGTTTATATGTTGGGTGATTTACAGATTTGTTGGTTTAAACAAATTTTAAACCAAAAATAGAGTTTAACTTGCTCTGATTTTTTAGCCCTTAGTGTGTCAGATAAGCACTGGCTGGCATTTCTATCTAACCTAAAAACATACATACATACATATGTAAGTACATACATATATAAGTATGTATGTACATAGCTTAACAAAATTCCAAAATAAAATTATTTGTTCGCGAACCCCCAAGATATTTGTTCATGTATCCCCATTTATGCACAAGTAGCAATGTTATTTTTTGTGGATGTTTTTTTTTTTTTTTTTTGATAGATTCATTAACAAAAATCGATTCACAGTCTAAATATCGATACGTACTATCGATGATGAAATCAAAAATGTGCCTCATAGGTACCTATTTAAACTAATAATTTTTTTCTTTTCTTTAGATTCTTGTGATCAAAAAATTATAGTAAATATGTAGGAACCTATGTACATACATACCTACCTAAATGATGAAATTTTGTATTTTTTTTAATGCATTTCCAGAGCGCCTCATATTGGCCACAGCAAAATTTTTTTAACACATAAACACACCATTGTCTCATGTTTATAAACACCAACGATTCTTGTTGTATGTTGGTGGGTACGTACTTTCAACTTAAGCAGCGTCATCGGCTCTTTCTTTTTAAAATTAATTCTTGTTCTTATTCTGGTTCCACTGCTTATTCTGTGGGAACAAACTGAACCAAAGCACTACATAAGTACAATAATAACAATCATGATTAAATTTGTTATTGTTGTTATTGTTTATTTATATTTTTTCGTCTTCGTATATTTTTTACTTCCTTCACCTCCTCCTTCTTTGTTGAACTTTTTTTGTTATTTGTTTTCTTACACTTTTTGTTTAAATTCGACTGACTTGGCTTGTTATTCGTAAGAAAATGATGATGTTGACGATGGCGATGATTATGTATAAGAGTTCAACCAACTTGTTTAGAATAGACGTGTGTAAGCAAAACACAATGACAACAAATTCTGCTTCTTGTTTTCTAACAACAACAATAAATGTAGGAAAAACACGCTCTACTACGAACAGAAACTAGAAAACAAACTACAAATAAAAACAATCTAATCACCCCATCGTGTATACGACGTGTACGCTATAAATATTAGGGAGGCTATGAGATTAACAAATTTAAAATTTTATTAATGAAAACGATTCATTTGACTTGTTTAGAGAGACTAGAAATAAAAAGATTAATCTTTAACGAAAATCCGCCCTATTTTACACACTGATCAAATCAAATTCAGAATTTACTTATGCTAAAATATTAGATTTTTCTATTTGTTAAAATCAGAAGTGCGATTTGTTCAGATATGAAAAAATATTTGCTTAGATACCTACCGCTAAGGTGGCATGTCATAATGTTATGACACATCAAAAAGTGTAAAAATGTCCATATGAACGGAGTGTCATATATTTGACACTTTTTGCTGTGTAATAATCAACTAGTTAATGGTTCCATTACTCTCAAGGATTGGAACGAAAGATTAAACAAAATAATTTGGAATAGTATCAAAATCCCGAATTTTTTTTAAATCTGGAATTTCAGAATTGTGAATGTCGAAATCCCGAAGCCAGGGTTTGTTAGACTATAGAGGAGAAACCTTTTGCACCCGGCCAAGGGCCGGCTATGCAGATAAGCTTTAGTAAGCCGGTATCTTTTATATAATAGAGTATAAATGGTATAACAAACTAAACATTAACATAAGTAGTCAGAGGATGTTAGGAAAAGCAATTTGAACTTCAGAAAGACTGCAGATGTCCCAAAATGCGATATATGCCTTGTGGAACCGAGGAATGTATTACTAATGCCATGCAAACAGTTAATTATTTGTTCCGCCTGTTTTTAAAATTTTAATATCAAATCAAAAATACAAGTTTTTAAAAATATGTAGAACGTTATTTCTTTTTGTTTTTTTCTAAAGTCGACTTTGTGACACATTTAAAAATGAAGTTACACCAAAATGTGTCAAAATTTGCGCGGACTTTATGACCCTTTCGGACATTATGACATGTCACGCCGCGTAAGCCAACTCCATGATGGATGCTATTGCCAACTGCACCTGTGTTTGAGATCAACCCGCCCAAGCTAACAATTTTGGTAAATAAGCCGGCAATAGTAAACACCCGTCACTTCTTTAGGAGCTGCAGCTATCTAGCTAGCAGCATCTGTTGAGTAGCAACGGCACCTCGGGATGATCTCTCAGGCTGAACTCTCCCGCAAGTGGTGCAAAATTAGTCCATAAGATTTTCAAAATATCCTTTCCGTGACTGGGTTGAAAGCACAACCACCACGTGATCCCCAAAAGTATCCCTTCGACTTAAATGCATTTATCCGTTCTAATCCGATAGGAAATCTGATCAGACGCAATCGTGAATCACAGGTATTGCCTCCAGCTGATTATGCCACGAAGGATGTAACATCAAAAGGTGAAATATCCTTCAGATGAGGTGATCATGGAACAGTTGTACCAACAACAATTTTTCAGTTTAAAGAGAGAATAAAACTACCAGAAATCAGACATAACGCCCAACGCAGATCGAAAGAGGTGGCCATGACACTCCACCGGGCTATTCCAGCACTAATATTCTGAAATAATAAATTGGGTTTCGGGGCTGTCCTTTCTGTTTTTCCAATGTTTTAATTTGCCATCAAGACTATGCTTATCGTTGTGTTAAGCCATGAACAACAATATAAAATATAATATATATAATATACAGTAGTTTTGACTTAGCTGCACAATCTCCTTTGCAAGATTTTTTGTGCAGGTAAATCAAAAATGCAGTTATCTTAAATGCATTTACCCGCCTAAATGTGCAGGTACACAATTGTGGTTACCTGCACAAAAGTGCAGCTAAAGTAAAGTGTTTGATTTAAAAGTGGAATAAAAAAAATAATTATTTTTTTAATACATACATAAATTTATATTTCATTAAAACTTTATTTCAACCCAGGAGCTTACTGGTAATCTCACAAAGAGTCTTTTTGATCGTCGACGAGCTCATTTTTTAATTGTAGACGATTCCTATTACGGGAGAAACTGTTACACGTGCTGATTCGTATGAGAGATTCTTCCATAACGCAGCGAAAAACGCTTATATTAAGCGTAAAGGGAATCGTTTATGATGTATGTTGAGATTATCTAACGAGTCTTTCAAAAAGCATGCTAAGAGTCGTATGAGACTCATGTAGGTATTATTTTACAACTCGTGAAATACTCAGCCGTATGACTAAGCTACCTAAATAAGGGCATCAGGCGTATTTTTCATTCCAAAACTTCTAATTTTCATACAATTTCTATAAAACAAACCTTAAGGTCGCTAAATCAACACTATCCTGTCGGAAAATCCTTTTTTGCAGATCCTAAGGCCGGTTTGTTTTATTCAAATTGTACTGGCAATAGCATTTTCATACTTAAAAAACTGTCTTATTTAGGTAGCTCAGTAATTGTTATACCTACGACTCTTACAGAGAGCGTGTCAAAAAATAAACAAAAAAAATAAATAAATTAAAAAGAGATTTAGATGTTTTTGTTACTCGTCAGATAATCACCAGATGATTCTTTTAGGAGTTGTATATTCAACATAATCGTCTAACAAACAGCCTATGCTAGCTGGGAAATAACAGATCATTTTATACATGTTTGTATGTTTTTTTAATATAAAAGAAACATTAACAAAAACAATGAGAATTCACAAAGAACATAAAACATAAAAAAACAAAATAATTGCGATTTATATTTTTATAAAAAGCTTAAATTGGATATTTATGTGAAAAAGTGGCCACCATATATTTTTATGTGTGCAGCTAACTTTGATGTTTTGTATGAGAATATTGTAAAGCTGCCCAAAAATATGAAAAATGTGCAGGTATACAAAATGCACGTAAACAAGGATTTTGAAGAATAATTCCAAAAAATATTTATTTTGGGCAGTTAAGTCAAAGTGCAGCTAACTTTGATATTTTGTATGAAAATAATTTTAAAATGCCAAAAATTTTGTGCATTTATCTTAAATGGGCAGGTATAGAAAGTGCACTTAAAAAAGGAATTTGTATGGAATTAGAGAGAATAATTCCAAAAATTATCAATTTTGTGCAGTTAAGTCAAAAGTGCACGTAAACAAAAGGCAGTTAAGTCAAAACTACTGTAATATAAAAACAAAAAGTGCTGTATTTTGGGGCGTGGCAAATTTTTTTTTTTTTTATATATCTTGAAACTTCATTGATGGATATATGTAGCTTTCATTCTAGGGTGTGACTGGTGCAATTTTTTTTTATTTTTTATTGGGATCAAACCAATAAAAAGGGGCTAAATTTTGAGGCGTGTCATCAAAATTTGTATATTAAAAGCTATACAGACTTAGTTCCAGAAGGACTTTCTTAGCACGTGCAAATAATTGTTAATTAGGGAGAAGGATCCGAAATGACATAAGTGGCGCTCAGAATTTATGTCAGATAAAAAAGTCACCATAGACAAAAATGAAGCCATATACAACGATAAACGATATGTTGAGATCGGACTTTAAATGGGAGCGCTATATGTATATAAAAACAACAAAAAGCGCAGTATTTTGGTACTTTTTTTATTTAGATACTTCATTGACATATATTTCATTGGTGTGACTGTTTTCGACACCCCTTAACATACATTCATATGTACATACGTATATACATATGTATGTTTTTAATAAGTGCGACAATAATTGAGTCTTAAATATAAAAAACAACATGTTATTTATTTATATGGGAAGGCTGTCCATGATGTTAGACATAGTTGTATGTACAAATGTTTAAACAATACTGTTTGAACAAGAACAACACATTGAAAACAGCCGTCTACACGAACCAAATTCATAATTCGTTCAAAGCGACAGGGTCAAGACGAATTAATTTATAAGGTAGCGGCAAATTTCAGGGCATAAGTTTTGGGATTTACTAAGTGATAAAATTTATTATATGTTGTCAGAAGGAGCCATCGTTATGTTTGAACAATAAACAATTGCTTGTGCGCACATGAATTTGGCTCAAGGAGAGAACTGTTTTCATGTCCATACTTTGTTGCTGTTAAACCAGTGTTGTTTTAACATCTGTACACACAACGATTTTTAACATTAATGTCAGTATTTTCATATACATAATAAATTTTTCATGAATAAATTTTTGCCGCCAACGTTTTGTTCTTGTTTACACAAAATTACACAGTAATACTAAAGTAAAACCAAAAAATATGTACCAGTTTTTAAATGGCAATTCTTGAAGCTTTCAAAAAAAATTCTATTGAGCTGTGTACAAAATCAAACAATAAACAAGCACTTAAAAAAAAGTAATTCAACGTAGTACACGTTAGTATATTACAAAACCTTAAAAACCCCATTCAGTTTTTAGCCGACTTTTATGTACTTAGGTGTTTGTACCAACACCACAATAGTGGAGACGGTATTATGTGTGTGTACTGATGTTTGTAACACCTTAAAATATTGGTCCTATACCCACTTTTAAGTAAATCAATCGACCCAGATTCTTTTTCTGAGTCGATCTAACAATATCCGTCCTTCCGGCTGGCTGGCTGGCTATCCTTGAAAACCTTGTGCGCAAAGTCGCAATTTTCGAGATAAGTTTTATGAAATGTGGTAGACATGTGGGTTCTTATTGGCACAAGGACCAATCCAAATGAAAATGGGGCGAATCGGTCCATAATTCCACATACCCCCATGCATGCTTCTTTATAGAATAGGGTCGTTGTGCCCATAAATTGAATAATCTTATTTTGTTGGTATATACATACATACATTAAAGTTGGTCCAAACTTAATTGATTGCAATCTAAATCACCTTACAAAACATTATTGGAATCGGTTCATATTTGAGCCATAACATCCTTACTCCACGTCTATAACTGACATGATTTGCTGTTATAACATGATGTTATAAAAGCTTTGTTAAAACATTTCCATTAACAACCGTCTTATAACATGACAAAAACTCTAACATGATGAGTGTTAATGTTAAGCATTTTATGTTAGTTGAAGACTGCGTGTTATAAATGCTGGTATTGACACACAAATTAGCGACAATAACTTTTACGATTGCTACTACGCACAGAGAAATTCTCGCCAATTTATTTCTTTAAAGTTAAATAAACGTTTACCAATATCAATAACATTACTGCAGAAAATGTTGTTAAACTCTATTAATTTGTTTACTGGTGGAAATTTAATTTGAAATTAATTTGTCCTAGGTCCAAAATTAACCATAGGTCCCATATAAACCCCTATCCTAAGATCACTTAAAGGCACGAGGATATCTCAATAATATTCGACACTAAGAACTTTTAAATTATCTGAACCTCATAACATAATTTTGTACTGGCGGGAGCATGATTGCACATGGGTCCCAAATAAGGAATACTCTTGAAAGTTTGTTTTTTTAATATTGTGGTGTAGGGTATCATATGGTTGTTCTTGACCGAATATATTTTCTTATGTGTTTGGAAAGCTGCATTAGTGTATGCACTTTTCATTGAATTGAGAAATAGTCTTTTTTTATTGCCTAACAATTTGATTGCCTTAACGAACATAAAACAAATTTAGACAAGCAATAGGGCTATATACGGCTTAGCCGAATTTTCCATGTATACCCTTCACCATGGTCCGATAAGAACAGAAAGTTATGTAAATACCCACCCGCCCACGTTTCGACGGATTGATAGTTAACCAAGCTGTTATTGTTCCTAATCTGGAAACATTGCTCTTAACCTTCCGAGACAGAAAACAGACGGACATCGTTAAATCAAACGAAAATATGTGTACGTGTATGTATGTATTTGTTATGTATAAAAATAACGCATCAAAGTAAAAAAAAATGCGTACTTTTTACTCAAACGATCATAACGTAGTCATTTCATAACCGATTTTCCATAAAATTTGTACCCGAAAAAGTGTTACTCACGCTTTTTAAATAAAAATAGAATTTTGGAAATCTAGTTTAAAATAAGAAATTTGAATTTTGTTACTTAACAAAGTGCTCAAATTTGTATCGTCAAATCATCTTCACCGATGAGACTCATTTCTGGAAACAAGAAAAATTGTTATGTTTGAAAGGCATCCTCATGATTTTTTCAGGATGTAATGGTGTTGTCTCCATGGTGGGTTTGGTTGGGTTTACATGCCGAATGCGTCATCGGCCCATTTGTCTTTAAATCCAAAATTGGTGCCAACATTACGTAAATGGCGAAGGCTACTCATGTCATTGCAAATCATTAGGGTGAGAAATGGTTCCAACAAGACGGCGTAACATGCAGTAAAGCGCGTTAAACCATCACTTTGTTGTGCCAAACATTTGGTGACCGAATTATCTTAAGAAATGGACCTGGCCAAAAGCCACCTTGTTCGTGTAATTTGACACCTTTGAACTTCTTTTTGTGATGGTACGTCAAATCTCTGGTCGATGCTGATAATCCAGCAACATTAATTCATTAAGAAACCAGCATTTGACGCACTATTGACAAAATAAGACCGGATATGCTTGAAAAAGTGAGGCAAAATTGGCGTTCATAGAGCGCAATCATGGAGGCCACATTCCAGAAATTTTTTAAAAACGTGGTTTGTGAGCTAATGAAGCCAACATTGTGGTCATTACATTGATTGATTGATCAAAAGAACACACCTTTGGTGCGTCTTCATATGCAAAATTAATTTAGTATTTTCAGCATCATATCAATCCAAAGTTCCGATAGCCAATTTAGTTAGGTCTATAATTTCTTGGTTTAATCAGACATTTTGCTTTTAAAAATGTTAACTTTTGTTTTATAAATTGTTGTCAGTAGCATATTAATTTTAACATTTCCCAAACTAACAATTAGTTACGTAATGGCAACACTGCTTCGAATAATCGAATAAGAAGTATTCATCAATTAAATGACGAAAAGTCCTCTGATCGAATATGGTTGTGTATACGCTTGAAAATATGCTGGGAAATATGCGTTTTCGCTTCGCTAAGTGGGCCTGCGATCGACTTACAGAAGATGCCGATTTTGCCAAAAAAAAAAATCATCTTTTCAGATGAAGCTCATTTTGATCTTGTCGGATATGTAAACAAGCAAAATTGTCGCATTTGGGGCACAGAAAACCCGCACGCATACATTGAAAAGCCGTTGCATCCAAAATGAGTCACTGTTTGGTGCGGATTTTGGTCCAGAGGCATAATTGGGCCATTTTTCTTCGAAAATGAGAAAGGAGTGGCCGTTACAGTCAATGGCGATCGTTATCGGGCCATGTTGAACGAATTTTTGTTCACAAAAATTCGAAGAGGAGGATATTGGCAACATTCGGTTTCAACAGGACGGCGCTACGTGCCACACAGCCGAAGCTACACTCGATGTTTTGCGCCCTGTTTTTGAAGATCGCATTATCAGCCATAGAGCTGATGTCGTTTGGCCACCTCGGAGCTGCGATTTGACACCGTTGGACTATTATTTGTGGGGTGCCGTCAAAGATAAGTGTTACGCCGACAAGCCAGAGACAATTGACGCTTTAAAGGACAATATTCGTGAAGCCATTGGTGAAATACAGCTGCGCCCAATCGATAATGTGCTCAAAAATTGGACCGATCGTGAAGGCTACTGCATGTCCAGCCGAGGCAGCCATTTGAATGAAATTATTTTCCATTATTAACCAGAAGGATTGTACTTTCAAATAAAAAAATAATTTTGAGAAAACATTCAGTAGTTTTTTTAAAGCATTTTCAAAAAAAAAAAAGATTTGGCGGACCCTGTATAATCTGTGTAGTTATATGTAACAAGTTGCATGCACAAAAGCGTAGGATGCATTGATGCGTTGAATGCGAAAAGTAGGCTTACTTTCTACTTTTGTAAGCGTCACAAATGGCGTTCGAATAACTCAGCGGATTTTGACAAATACAATTTTAGTTTTACTTGTGGTGATGCCGCATCAAAGCGTTGCATGTAATTTGAAACTTAGATCGCCAGTAAGTCCCGGTTCACACACGTCAAGTTTGACTCTTCAAGTCTTGACCTTTTGGAGAGATGGGAAGATAGAATGTCATTTCTTTCCCCCTCTCTCCTAAAAACTCAAGACTTGACGGGTCAAACTTGATGTGTGTGAACCAGCACTAGTACAGCTGCTGCTACATGTCTTCATGGCTGTATTTAAAATAAATATAATATGTATCGATATTGATATTTTTCCTATCGATATTTTAAGACTATCGATAATATCGATAGTTTCCCAGCACTACTTGGAAAGGCAGTCTATTTTTTTACATACAAATTTGCTCGTCCCTAATGTATATAAATAAGTATGTACATATATAAACAAATAAACGCACACTTTGAAAAGAGTTCTTCTTTTTCTTGGACTGGGAATAAAAGCGTGTATTTTTACGATTTTTATTATTGTTATTATTTCTATTTAATTTTGTTAAAATATACACGTTGAACGTACAAGTTGTAGAAGTTGGTTTTTTCTATTATTTTTTACTTCGTTTTGCTTAATGCGGAAGAAACATTTGTATGATTTAATTATTTTGCGTTCAGTGTTCTTTATAAAAATTACTAAGTATGTACATATGTATGTATGTACATATGTAAGTAGATATACAATTTTTTCTCTTCTTTGCTTGTGCGGTTAATTTTTTTTTTAATTATTCTATTAAAACGTGTAACTTTTTTTTTGCTGTCGATGGTTTTTTAATTTATTTTAAATAATAATAATTTTGTTACTTGTTATTTTGATAACGTGTTGAATACGTTTTTTGCTTAAATTATAAATAATTCTTTTTTGGCTGTGGTGTGCTTTCTTTGTTTTTTTATAATTTCTTTAATAAGAAAATAACAACAAATTGTTTTTATTTTCATACATCAATTAATTAACGATGAATTGTGATCGATTGAGTGTTTCTTTGTTTGCTTGTGTGTGCATTGGAAATTGCAGTGTTGTCAGTATTAACATTTGAAAAACAGCAAAACTCAAGAAAACGTTTTTTTTTATAAACAAATACCTAAATGTTTAAAAAGTAGGTACCTAAAAAGTAGAATATTTTCAAATAGTTTTCTCGAAGTTGAAATAAAAAATTTAATATTTTTATTTTGACTATTAAAACTAGTGTTTAAAAACAACGTGCAGCAGAGCTATAAAATTGTATTTGCGACACAAGTTTAAGTTGTAATAAAACAAGGAAATAGGTATATTTTTAATATCAATTCATCGGGCTTTATTATAAAGAAAATTTTACGAAATTAATGTTTAAATATGATTTCTGCCAAGTGGCCGCCACGGCTGGCGCGTAGAAAACCAATGACTCCGCCAGCCCATAAAGCGCACCAAGCAGTAATTTTCTGTGGATGTAATGGTGTTTCGCCAAAAGCTTGTGGATTCTCCTCACTCCAAATGCGACAATTCTGCTTATTTCCGTACCCATTTAACCAGAGATGGGCTTCATCGGGAAATAAAATTTGAATGGAAATTCGCCGAATTATTTTGATTAAAAATTTCAACAATTTGTACGCGTTGCTCTGGCGTAAGTCGATTAATAATTAAATTTTAAAGCAAACTGAACAAAAAGCAACTACCTATCAGCTGTTAAATCGGTATAAAGCAGTGATGCCAACACAAAGTTGTGGCGCTCTTAAAAAAAAACGCACCCTTTATTTACATTTAAAAAAATAGTACATAGTTACATACATATGTATATCTAACAGAAGTGGCATTAAGTATAGCAAAAGATGCATCAATTAAGCAGCAAGAGAGTTAGCGTTAAAAATAGCAATAAAGTCATATGCTATATTAATGAAGTAGCATATGATGTACCAGTGAAGTAGCATACGATGTACCAATAGAGTAGATTATCATATTAGGGAACGAGATTATTTTACTTAAATCTAAAACATGAATGAATTAGAAGTAAAAGCAAAAATTAAGAAGTGGAAGAAATGGCAGTTTTTCTACTTTGACTGCAGTTTCTTAAGCTCTGATTTAAACCCCAAATTTGAAAATTTAACAAATTACCAAAAATATGAAATAACCCCAAAACGTCTCTGATACTCTACTGTCCGTGCTACTCCCCCAGATAATCAACAATACCACTACCGAAATCCGTTGCCAACAGTGGCTTCTACCTACATCTTTATAATATTTATTAAGAGACAAATTAAAAAAAAAACTCCTGGGTTCAAGACTCAGGTCAGTCAAGAATGAAAAATTATCAATAAATTTTAATTGATTTCATGTTGTAAAATTCCTTTCTTCATAAGAATCATTTAATGAAAATTAAATTTGATAAACTTTAGTCTAATTAAACCATCAAAATTTGGATTAAAAACCATAAATAGTTTAACAAAATAACCACAATACTTATTAATTTTCCGAAAACGTTATGAGCAAAACTAAATTAAAAAAATATCGAAACCGCTCGAACTTTTACAGTTATGGTATTCTTGAACTCGGTATTTCAAACTCCATAATTTAATAGTTTAACAAATTGAGAAAATATTGAGCGCACTGGTTCCTCTAAAGGGGGTTAACTCAAAATTTATAAATTTTCAAAAGAGGCAAGAAACTGCTTTCTTTTTATTTGCATTTATTTTGGCAAAATACAAGAGAAATTGATCATAACCCAGCGGGAAAATAAGGAATTGAATAACTAAAAAATAAATAATAATCAGGTATGTGATGAAAAACGATCGTTTTCAAAATTATCGTTTTTAGCAGGTGTGATGAATTTTGACCGATTTTAAAATCCATTTCTGGAGTAAAGTCTTAACTTTTTGATCCAAATACAGTTCAATTAACATAAGTAATAAGAAATTTAAAAGAATATATACAGGAAAACAGAGAAAAATGTATTATAATTACATTTTTAACGATACCAAAAACAATATTATCGTTATCAAATCGTATTGTTTTCAAAATCGTTTTTCATCACATACCTGATTATTTTCGAAAGAATAATAACGCATTCATGGGAATCGGGAAGGTAATTTTATTGACACAATAATTATGAATTGATTACTACGTATATTGTCCCATTTGTATTGTTTGTTTGTGTTTTTTTCTTCTGTTCGCGACAATTATTCGTATTTTTTTAGAATGATTAAATTCATTCCCAGTATAAATAAAAATAATTTATTATAAAACTAGGACATGTTCAGTGTTAAGAGTAATGAGTTCTGGAATCAACTATTAATCCATATTTTTCCGCTGGGAAACTTCTTGCAAAAAAATAAAAGTTTTGAGTTGACTCTCTTTAGAGGAACCAGTGCGATATGTATGTATACGAAGACATATGGAATTAATCAAATTTTTATGTTTATAAAAAATTCTAAAACAAAAACTTTTTTTAATTGAAATGAATTTTAAAGAATTTTCTAACATTTTATAAAATAAAAATTGGCCATAGTATTGGACATACATAGTATTTAAATAAAATTATACCCTTCACCGAAGGTAAAAGATTGCCTGTCTATTCTGGGTCCTTATGAGGAGCGAAGTTGAATAATCGATCCGTCAAACTGTTCATCTGACCGTTGCAACGGGGTTTCCGAAGACCCAAAAAATTATGGTGGTAAGGTTGTTATACATTTATGTCACATATAGTCCGGAATTGTTTGCAATTCATAAATTCAGCAAGAACGGTCTACAAATAGCTGAGATATGAGTAAAAAACCATGACTGTCTCTTATTTTTTCCATAAAATCCCTTGTTATTGTTGTTTTTATGTCCATTACCGAAAATAACAGGTGCATGTTCACCACAGTTGGTTTAACGATGTCCGTCTGTTTTTGTGCATATCTGGTTTTTGATTATTATTATTTTTTAGTCTTTTTACACATAACAAATACATACATACATGTATAGCGAAGTTGCTTTAACGATGTCCGTCTATTTTTCTGTATGTCTCGAGAACGGAAAGACTAAAAGTTTCCAAATTAGGTACACAACATCCGACAAAATGTGGGCGGTATTGCAGAAGTGTGCGTGGCCCATAATAGATTTTTCTGCCTAGCCTAATTTAGCACTCCTGTTTATTATTGAGTTCTATTATAACACGAACTTGAAATTTCCAATGATTTTTAAATGATACTTAAAGAGACTACGTTGCGTCAATATCACAATGGGCACGTTCATAAGTCGTAACAGTTGTGTAACCGTTTAGTGTTTGTCTTAGAAACGCATAGTTGAGCACTTCCGCTCAACACAACAGTTGGGTATTTGAAGCCATTTAATCCATCATAAAATTTTTTAGCTACCTAAAGTCAACATGTTGTGGTCAACCTCAACAGCTGAAAATCAGATATAAATTCTGTATTATCCATACTTTTTAGCTAAACTAATAAATTTTATTATCACTTTTATTTTTTTTTTCAATTGTTTATATTTATCAGCTGTTAATTTTTTATTATACATATAATGCCGTTTCTAAGACGAAAGTGTTCGGCTCAACAGTTGTCAACAGTTTTGTAGCAGTTGAGCTCAACAGCTACGTCTTATGAACGTGCCCAATAATAAAAAAAAACAGGCGAAACAAAAAACACAATCAGCTGTTTCTTTCGGACCGACCACCTTGTAAATAAATGCACTTTTCAGGTTTTTTGCATTTTTATGATGATTTTTTGATTAACGGCCATTTTCACCAAGTTCGGTTAAAACTAACTTTCAATTAAAGTTCCGGTTACCAATATGTTTTGACAGCTATAACCGATAGTTAATTATAACCGAACCGAACCGATGATTTTTTTAAATTTAGTAGCGCTACCATATTTTACCTTAATTCACGGCCATTTTCACTAAGTTCGGTTAAAACTAACTTTCAATTAAAGTTCCGGTTACCAATATGTTTTGACAGCTATAACCGATAGTTAATTATAACCGAACTTGGAAAATGGCCGTAAATAAGATTAATCAAGTAGACCTTAAAAACTTAAACTGTATTTAAACACAATTTAAGTTTAAATAAAGATTTACTGAATGCATAAATATTTCAATACGTACACGCAGAGAAAAAATATGGTTGGGCATGGTTACGGCAACCACACTGTGTTTATTGTAACAATATATTGTTGTTGTACACAAATAATTGTTATTTTTATTAAATATCAGCAATATTATAGTTACTGTAAACATATTAATGTTTATCGCAATTATAAATTTGAGTATTGTTGACCGAAAAATAATTATTTTTCTAACAACAAAATTATGATAACTTTCAAAACATATTATATTACTCACAGCCATAACATGATATTTAATAGCCATAACATGATAACTTTATATACATTTATCATAATAAGTTTAAGATGCAATCAAAATATCGTTACTCTAATAATATTTTGGTATCGCCATTTGTAAAATTATTTTGTATCAGTTGTGTCGTGTTTTACATAAACATATCGAATTATTTGTTAGTGAGTGGCTAAATAATAAAAAAATAACCATTAAAATAAACAAGAAATTAAAAAAAAAATAAAGAAAAATATTAAAAAAGAAATAACAAAATAACCATTGAAATAAACAAGAAATTAAAAAAAAAATAAAGAAAAAACATTAAAAAAGGGTTGTAGTGTCACAAAATAAAATATCTTTGCTAAAAAATTTTAATAATCTTAAAGTGGTGGAAAAATTTGTGAAATATTGGTGCAAAATATTAACCATTACTGGTAAGTTTTGTGTTATTTTAAGAGAAAAATAATGAAAACTCCATAAAATAATTTATAAATAATTGCGACCTACGACAAAAAGATTACAGTAACTATATTATGTTTTTTATTTTATCATAAGTATTTTTGTCCAATAAAAATATTATGTTTAAAGTTGTATCATATTATGATGTAAAAAATTTATGTATAACAGTTCATATCACTTTGCATCATAATATGATTACTTCTAAACTTATTATGATTGTCATGACAATAATATGATTACTTCTAAACTTATTATGATTGCCATAACAATAATATGATTACTTCTAAACTTATTATGATTGTCATGACAATAATATGATTACTTCTAAACTTATTATGATTGCCATAACAATAATATGATTACTTCTTATCTTATTATGATTACCATGACAGTAATATTATAACTTCTTAACGTTTTATGATTAACAGGATAACAATATGATTAAGAGAAAAATATTATGATGTTATATTACGAACATATTTGGTGGCTACAATCATGAATCTTATCATAATATGTTGCTCTTAGAATATGTTTACCACAACCATGTTTTTTCTTTGCGTGTAGTCAAAATCTGGGCATAATTGGTTCAATAAAGCACTAAAATGCACTAAAAGAACACTGAATAATAAAATCACTAAGTTGGCAAGTCTGGAAATGTGTTCATATTTTTATTTGTTTTTATTGGCCTCTTTCTCATTATCTTTGGCTCGTTCTCTATTTGTTTTTTTTTACTATTTACGAGAGGAAGTTGTCATTTTGTTTTATTATTATTTGAAGATATCAAAATCGAATGACTGCAATTATAAATGTGTGTATAAATATTTGTTTTACGGCTGCAGTTGAGTCCGTTTTTCTTTTCTTAAGGGGGTGTACAAGAATTTACATCCGTTTTTTAATGTTTTTTTTCCTAAGACATTAAGAGAAAAAGGCAAATCGGTGTGATTTTAAAAAGTAAAACAAATATTTTTTTTGTTTTTCGTTTTTAGAAAAAGCACACTGTTGCTATTCAAATGTCTTCTGATCGCTTCCATCTAAAATTTGATCTGTGTTTGTTTGATAAAAGCAATGTGTTCGGTCGTCAATATTTGACATGGCCTCATCAAAACCTTAATGATTGTTGATGGAAACCAGATTTTCTAATTACCGTTCTTTATGCTTTAATAATTAAGATAAAATTTGTAGGCTAGTTAACAATAAAAACTTTTAAGTGTGATGGTCAAGCCGAAAATAAATATATTAAGGTAAAGGTTAAGAAAATAACTTTTATGCAGGAAAAAACTGTATTAAACCTTAAGAGCGTAAACAAATTCTCTTCTTTGTACTGATTCCATTTTAAAATCCATTGGAGGCCGCGAGTAATAAAACTTTTAGGCTATACCTATCGTCAAGGCTTCGCGCAAAAATTTTTTGGGGAAGATTGCAACAAAGACTTAAATAGGCTTTTTTTTCAAACGTCAGACCCACTTTTAAGTAGCATGGGAAACGCAAAAAGAAAAAAAACAAACTCCTTTTTGTCCAAAACAATTGTTCTGCTTATACCAGCGAAACTGAATAGGTACATACATACATATACATACATATAATAAAGCTCAACAATTTGGGCACGTTGTTCAATTAAGTACTTCTCCATTTTAAATTCCCCAATATATATTATTTTATTAAAGCAGAAGACTTAAAATGGTCTTAATATCACAAAATAAACTAATTACACTTCTAGACATAGCGAAAAACTATTTTTTGTAAGATGTGGTATTATGATCAAAACAAATGTTGGAATTAAAGGAAATGATTATTTAGTTTGCTTGTTGGTGCCGTTTTTTTCGTCAAATATTTGACAAGTGTGACCTTAGCCTAAGGCCCTTAAGGCCCAACCAGAACATGCATGTATTAGCTTAAGCAACTGTCAAAAATTAACGAAAAGTCTGTCAAATGCATAAGCAAATAAAAAAAGTTTTTTTGGTGGCCATAATGTACTTAATATCTATTTAAACATTGTTGCATATTTGTGCAATATTTTGTTTTTTTTGCGAGTACTTTAAACTAAAAAGTACTAAAAAGTCCAACCTTGTATTTGTTTATTTTATGCTACTTAATTTGTAAAGAATTTAAAAGAAGATAATTTGTGAGTGTCCTAAAAAAAATGGAAAATAAATTAAAATATGTAAAAGTCCATTTTAATACATTCTATTTTTAATTGTTATACATACACAGCTGTTTTCGTACGGAATGTGCGTTCAGTTTGGCACTTTGCTTAAGCAAATGACATTTGACGAAACTTGACGAAAAGCATCATTAAGTACATTGTAGCTTGCCATATATGTTTTATATGTATTCGCACAGCTGCTTAAGTTGACTTAAGTCACCGCATTCATGTTCTGGTTGGGCCTTTATTTTGTTAAACACAACGCAAAGAATTACATTGAAAACAAAATCAAATTCATAAATATTTTGTAATTTTGTTGCCCTTTTTATTAGTTGAGTTTTTTCCAATTTTCTTTTAACGTAAACCGACCACAAATAAATTTCTAGCCCCATTTTAGTTTAAAGTATTTTCTTTTGTTCAATTTAATTAAACTCACATTTAAAATTAAATTTTTATTAATTTTTTTTTACTCTCGAGAAAAATTTAATATAAAATGTGCAAAAGTTATTAAAACAAAAAAACACAAACAAAAGATGAAAACAAAAAGAAAAAATTTCCCACTTTAAAACAATCAGTATTTATGATCTGGTTTGATCTTGAAATCTTTTCTCATACATAAAGGAGAAACGGCACCACCACTGCGCTTTTTTTTCGTATTTACTGACTAAATTAAAATACATATTCATTTTTAATGTGCGTATTTATAGTTTTTAAACAAAGGATCTGTTTACATTAATGTAATGCACGAGTAAATATATACACTGGCGAGCAATTTTGGATACGTGTCTTCAGCATAAACTATTCACTACGATATTAATTGTAAAGTGTATACATAATTATTTTTTTTCAAATTCAAAAGTCAAACCTAAGATTTCGTTAATTTTGTGAAATTACCCCCGTCTTAACACTTCTTCAATCTGGCAACATAAAAATTGGGGAAAAAATTGTTTAATTCCGTTATTTGTGTAGTTTTAAGAATTATGAAAGCAAAAAAAAAATATACGTTAACAGCCAACGCTTTTGTTGTAAATTTTTGCAAAAATCTTAGAAAATACAATTGTTGAAATGACCAAATACAATTCTTCATCACGTAATATTGCTAATAAAAGACTAGGAACTTGTCACCGAACTGTGCTTTAAGTAACAAAAAGAAAAATGTAAGCCCGCAAGAAGCAAAAAATATCTCCACCAAGTTTGTTTACCGAGAGAGATGCTCGAGCCATGGAGCATTGGGGGTTAAAAACACCTAAGCAGGCTGTAGACGTCATAAACAAGCCAGTAGACAGTACACAGGTGGCACCACCCTTACGAAAAAAAGTAAAAAAAAAATTAAGTTCGATATAGAATTCAGTTTTACGTCACCTAAAACCAAAATGCCCATTTTGGAACAAAAAAAAAATCTAAGTTTTGCGAAATAATCGTAAGCCCGAAAACACGAATTTTACTGGAGAATATTTTTCCTAAATATCTTAATATCTATCCGAAAATCCAAAATTATTTGTGCACGATTTTAGATTTTTGTCGAATACGTGTAGAAATGGACTAGTGCATTCCACTGATAAGACTTCGAAGTAAGAAATCGGGTGAAAATTAAGAATACTGGATTGTTTTTACAAAAAATTTTTGGAACATCTTGTGGCCCTCCTGATATGTCTATATATCCCTAATCCTTTACTGAAACTGAAATACAAGTCTTTAATTAGCATCTGGAATTTGATTTTAATCGGACTAACCGTTTACAAAGTCCAGAAAAATTCCCGGTTTTTGTTCTTAAATCTCTTTTTGTGTGTCGTTTAGGATTTACAGAATTTACTAAATCTTGTTTTAGTTGTAAGCAAATATTTTTGAAAATGTTTCAAACTTTCATCAAAAGTTTGTCTTATTAAAATTTCCAAAGGACATCCTTTTCCTTTCTTAAAAAACTTCCGAAAAAGCCTTGCAAATTGGTATGGAAAATTCAAACAAGATCCATTTATGTATATAGACTTTTAACGTTATTTTTATCGCATTTTTGGATATAAATGGGAAAATCTTTGGGCAAGATATAAATTGAGTCTTTATATTAAGTATGTAATTAATATAAAAAAAAAATTCTTAATATTAAAGAAATTTTATTTTAACTGGGCAAATTGTATTTGAGCAGGTAACTGGACAAGACGCAAACAAACTGAACAATCCTGGCCATTCCAGGCCGTCTGGCAACCCTATTCGGGCCTGTTTTACTTGGTGGAACCACGGTCCATTAGTAAAAATCGATGGTATAATGAAAACTGGAGATAACCTTCGGATTCTAGAAGACAATTTACCCGATTTTGTGGACAGAAGTGGTTTTTTGACAGGGCGCGGACTTAAAACATACGGCCAAGATCGTTAAGCATTGACTGTCAAAGCAAAAATGTTAAACAATGAAATGGCCCAAGCAAAGCTCAGATTTTAACTCGATCAAAAATGTATGGGCTTTTTGGAAGAAACAACTTGCGCGATACGATAGTGCGCCTACGACTTTAAATGAGCATTGGACGAGAGTTCAAACACAGTGGTCAAATATTCCAAAGCAAACAATCGAGAACTTGGTTGAAAGTATGTAAAAAGCATTATTAAAGCAAAAGAGCTTTGTTCAAAGTACTGAAAATAAAATTTTCCTTAAACGTGCAAAAATGTATACTTTGGATTTTTAAATGAAATTGCATTTATCTTAATATTGTCCCTAAATATTCCTACATAAATAACTCTTTAGTGGGATAAATAAAATTCCGAATAGGTTTAATTATATTTGATGTGTTTTTAAATTTAACAGTTTCGTGGGTTCTAATATTGTAAAATAGAGCATTAAATTTAAATAATTTAGAAAGACAAAATTTATTTTAATTTGCGCCGGTTCACACACGCCAAGTTTGACTCGTCAAGTCTGGAGTTTTTAGGAGAGAGGGGACAAGAAATGACATTCTCTTTTCCCTTCTTTCCTAAAAGCTCAAGGCTTGACGAGTGAAACTTGATGTGTGTGAACTGGCACTTTGCTTGTGTATAATTGTTAACAAATGCAGTGCTGCCAAAAGTTTTTGTGTTGAAAAAATAAATTTTTAGGAAAATATCACATTTACACAAAAAATAAAAGTGGAATGCCTACGATCAATCATTATATTTTCCCTTTTCACATATTTGCGATCATGAAAAACTCCCATAAAAAAGGCAGTTCAAAGGAGAGTAATAACGTGAAAAAATCTTCAAGGGAAAAAATTCTCCTTGTCGTGAAAAGTTTTTTTCACGTTATTTGTTCAGTTTCCCTTATATTTTCTCACTTTATTTTTGCTAGGGAACAGAACATGTAAGTATGTAAGAAGTTCCTCCCATAAATCGAATATTAAGGGCTTGATCCGTTAATAAGGCACAATCTGATATATTGGTCAATAAAATGCATAATAACAGGTCGATTGCCTGATGATTTGTGAAGCTTTCGAAAGACGTGGTGGCAGAATTTCGGAAAATATTATATACTGCTTAAAATTTAAAAAGTGCAAAAAACTTACGTTGTAATCAAACTATCCATCCAATACTAAATATTTTGCTTTATTAGTTTAATTGTTCTTAAAAATATATATGTATGTATGTACGTGTATATTCTTTAACAAAAATTTCATTGATTTTTAATTTTTTTAATCTTTCATCTTTTTTTTACATTCACTGGAATTGATAGCGTGAACAATTTTTCACATGAGATTCACGATTGCTTTTTTCACCTTCGAGGGGAATCAAAATTTCATGGGAACAAAAATTCCACTTGTTATTTACAAATTACAAATTGTACAATGACCATCGTGATAACACTCATTAACTGGTAATCATGTATCCAATATTGCTCGCCAGTGTAAAAACTCATAAATAACGGTATACAAAAGTGATTTTTTTTTTTTAAATAAAAACACCCCGGCTTTGAGAAGACTTTATAACAATAATAATGAGAAAATAAAAAACAAAAAAGTGTATTCTAAGAATGTTAACAAAAATAATAAGTGATATAATCGCTTATAACGCACCTTTTGTACTTACACTCAGAGAAAAAACATTTTTCAATATGGTCATCTCAAACAAAAAATATTTTACGAAGTTTTTAAAATTGTGATCGGCAACCATAAATGACAGAGTGGATCAAACCTACGATTTTATAAAAATTTAAAAATTTTTCAACAATTATTGTCATTTCGGAAGACGTTTTGTACCACAAATAATTGTGAATCCACGGTTTTATAATTTTCCATTAGTTTTTTATTAATTAAATACATTTTTTGGCAATTATTATAATTAAACAAATGTGTACATTAAATTAATAATTTTTTAATTCAATAAAAACTTAAAATATTTTATGAATCAATTAACATTTTATTTGTAAAAAAAAAATATATTATTAAAATAGTAATTAAATGAATCAAAATCTTATGTTGGTGATTGTCAAATCATGAGGTTTATTTATTAAAAATTATTTTTAATACAATAATTGTTTTGTTTTTTTCTGGTAATACTCGTAAAAATATACGATTAAATTTTTGACACATAATTTCTAATATAACAATTATAATTGAATATTCTTAGACATTGTAAATTTTACAAAATTATTAAAAAAAGTGCTTTCGGAATACGGCTTCAAGTGGGGCCTATTTAAAAAAAAATAATAAATCACACCTTTAAATTTTTACAACTTCTAGTAATCAGTATAATCATATTGATAGTAGGCGCAATATCAACAAATTGCTTACTTGATCCTATGAATTAAGTTGATTAAATACATTTTGATTTTTTTCTATAAATGAACCGAAATCGGATAAAAACCAAAAATCCTATAATAATAACACAAAAACACTTGTTTTTAAAAGACCAATACACTTACAAAAATTCTGCTGAGTTGGCTAAAAAGCAAATAATTTTTTTGCTAACTGGAGGGTTACACTTTGACTTTTTTACCAATACACTCATACTTTTAAAAATTGAAACGAACTTGCCCTTAAAATTCTCTTTCTAGTGACTGCTTAAATTTTAGTTCATGAAAACAGCTGATTTCAAGGTTAGTGAGCAAATTTTTCGTTTGTCTTTCTAAATTGTTGCCTTGATGACATCTTGAAAGTATATTGCTCAAAAATTGCGTGCAGGCTACGTCACAGCTTTAAATTTTTGACAGACAGCCCAACAAACACGAGGTCAAATCTTTAATATGAAATGACTATCATTTGACATCAAACACAATTCTCAAACGTTTTTCAATTGTTTGCTTTTAACCTTTAAATTCAAATTGATAATGATTGCAAAATAAACATTTGTCATTAAATGTTTTATCAATTTGATTGATATCAAATGTTAAATCCAAATCAAAACTAAACTTGGCAATACTAAAGAGAAAACTAAATGTAAACATTAAAAATGGCGATTAGTTAAATTTTTATTTCGTGGTTAAATGTGTTTTACAAGTGAACGAATTACATATTTCTTGGTAAAAAATAAAAATTATTTTTGTGCAATTACAATGATTATTTAAAAAAATTAAACGGCAAATGCAGAAATTATAAGTTTGCTGTATGATGTTGTGGTACAATCCTCAAAATAAAAAGGAGCCAATTATATCATCTTCGAAACAATTAGAGGACGGAAAGAACAGTATTACGTCTTTTAGCTGTGCTGTCAAATGAATTAAAATTCAAATGAATTAAAATTCAAAAAATATAATGTCTTTATTCATGTTCCACAATCCACATTTGCAAAACCTTTGAGAATAACGTTTAAAAGCAAGTTGAAAATAAAGACACTATAAGCGTTTAAACAATTGCAGTCAAAGTTGAAAAATTGCAATTTCTTCCACTTCTTGATCTGTCATTCGGCAAAAAACAATGTTGATTTTACTTCTGATTCATTAAATGCAAGCAGTCGCTATCAAACCAACTCAAAAAGCGAAAACTTGTACACAAATTTTTGTTATTTGTTCTACAGTTTTGGGTTTGGACTGCTGTTTTTTAAGCCCTGTTTTCAAATAAATCTTTGCGTATTTTATTTGAACCTACGTGCTACATATCGTTACCTAAAACGCAAAAACCCTTAACTTACCGAAATTTAAATTATTTAAAGTTTTCCTACTCAAGTACAAGCAGTCGATAAATATCGATAGTGGAAAATATCGATAGTGTCCCAGCACTACTCCAAACTGTTGCATTAAGGTAATTTTAATGAAGGGCTAGTTGAATCATTACAAAAAAAAAATAAGGAATATCATTTTTCGAGTTTTGTTTCGATAGGTTACAAACGGGTTAAAAAAAGTAATATGCCTTCCTATGTATGTATATGTTTTTGGTAATGTGCATAAAATGCATTTAAAAAATATTGTAAAGAAAATAATTAAATAAAAAAAAACAAATAAAATATTCTGAATATGTTTCCCCTTTAATTTGTGTTATTTTTATTGTTGTTGTATAGTTTATTAAGCGCCCAGCAAGCAAACGAGCCGTCAAACGGACAGACGGCCACATATTAAATTTCAAACAAAAGCAATTGACAGAGACTGATTAAGTGACTGTGTGTCTTTCTTGTATTGTTTTGCTTAAGCAAAGCTGGCTGGCTGGCTGGCTCACTGTAATACTGACTTGGGTTAAAATGAGTTGCGCTGGCTGGCTGGTTACACCCACACCACTTTTTATATAAATTTATGCATAAAAAGTATATTTCCTTCTTCTTGTGAGTAATTTACACATAAAACACAATGTTACAAAAACAAAACATTCGTCATTTGTTAAACAGCTGTTAAAAAAAAAAAAATTAATTTTTCTTTTAATTCTTTTCATTTATTTTTATTTTAGTCTCGGTTTTTTTTTCATTTTGCGTCCCTCGATCACAATATGACATGTGCATACTCTGTATGTCCACGTCAACACTTGAAGTTTTTGGTCAAAAAGCCTTCTCTCCAGCAAAAAAATCTCTATCGGTTCAAAAGTTACAGATTTTTGGCCGATGAAAAAAATCAACAGCCACTGTGCGCCGCACAGGAGTTTATAGATTAGTAAAGAATAAATCCTAATATTTTAATATTTATTAATTTAATACTTGATTCCCAGCATTTTTAAAACCCAGTCCCGTTTGGAATTCCTATTAAATATACTTTGCTGGTTAAACAAAAGTTTATGTGGCTTAATGTGTGTGTGTGTGTGTGTGTGTCTATGTGTGTATGTGTATATATGTATGCTTTATTCCAGTACTACTCTAAACAGTGTTGCATTTTTTGTTTATGTTTTACTTACAAAGAATAAAGAAAAAATTAAATTAAAAACAAAACAAAAATGCCTACAAAAAATAATAACAAAACAGATGAGAAAACTCACATGAGTAGTGCATGCATACATACATTTTCATACATCTGTATGTAAGTGCATATGCATATCCGCAATTAATATAAATATTTTGGTTGCAGGCCACAATAATGAAGTATGTATGGTGTGCTACAAACGCAGAACTCCCTAAAACATGTTCCTGTACAAATGTGCAGCTTCGATTAACTAATTAGTGCACCTACACAAATAAATGTTTAGGTCATAATTTTGTCATACTCTTGCCCAAAGCATATATTTTAAAACATTTTTTTTCGAGAGGAATATATACATATACATATTTGTGTTAAAGGTTTTCGTGGGTATTTGCAATTACGTCCCAACACTGCGAAGCTCTTAATACCGGATAAAAAAAATAAAGCGTGTTTTTTTGGAGTGTCACAACTTTGAGTTGACATCACGGCTTTTTTTGAGCACCCATTTAACAGCTGATAGTTGCTTTTTGTTTAGTTTGCTCTGAAATTTCATTATAAATCGACTTACACCAGAGCAACGCGTGCAAATTTTTGAAAGTTTTAATCAAAATAATACGGCGAATGGGCTGAAGCATAAATTGATATTGATTTTGAATTTCCATTCAAAATTTTATTTTCCGATTAAGCCCATTTCTGGTTGAATGGGTATGTTAATAAGCAGAATTGTCGCATTTGGATTGAGGAGAATCCACAAGCTTTTGTCGGAGCACCATAACATCCATAGCAAATTACTGTTTGGTACGCTTTATGGGCTGGCGGAGATATTGAATCATATGTCTTCAAAAACGTTGATGGTCAGAAAGCGAAAAGTTGTTGAACATTGGTATTCCAAATTGCGCCTTCTACGCGCATGCCGTGGCGACCACATGTCAGAAATCATATTTAAACATTAGTTTTATAAAATTTTCTTTCTAATAACGCCCGTTTGATTGACATTAAAAATATATTTCCATATTAAAAGTCGCCAAAAATTTATTTTTCTAAATTTTTGGTAAAAATTATTCGCTAAAAATCGCCAAATAAAAGTTTTATATAAAAAAGAGTATACAAGTTTTTTTTGTCTTTATTTAAATTTTCCATTTATAGCCTAATTCTAGTAGAGTGTTTATATTAAAATAGACAAATGCAAAACGCTTAACATACGTGTTTCTGACTTGAAATCGCAAGCAGTTTTGCGACAGAAAATTGCAACACTATTCTGAAGAGAACTAGAATTTTTGTAAAAGACTTTGGCAGATCGCAAGCAAAAGGCGCAAGTTTCGGAACACCTTAACAGATCGTTTCTTTTTTTCTTTCTTTAGTTCTATGTTCATCCATACATGGTCTAGAAACTTAATCCGCTATCATATTAGAGTTACTACAAAATTGCATTTATATATATTCCAGAGCACCGTGTAAAACGCATCTTATTTGCAAAAATCTAAATTATTTACATACAAAGATGATGTACTTGGCAAAAGAAAAAATTTGATACCCATATTGCTCTATTTAAAACTAAGGGTTGCCACCCCATTGCATTTTTGTCAAAACGCGAACTAGCACGAATTTCCAAAAAAGCGGAAACACGTATTTAATTAAATCGACTAGAGATTAAAATATGTTAATTTGGCATTTTTATTACTAACAACCCGTTTTTTTGTACAGAAAATCTCAAAAAAAAAGGACATGGATAATCGTCCTTGGACAAATTGTATATACAGTTGGACGCGCCTTAAAAAAAACCTTTCTTATGATACCCAATTTGTATATGTTGGTAAGGAAACAGATTCTCAAATTAACAAAACATGCGAAAATATAACCTTTTTCAAAACGGTCCAGCTCACGAGAGGTCAAAGCTGGAACCGAAATATTTAAAATGGTATCTTAAAAAGTCCAAGGTTCCTTTTTAGGAGGGTACATCGAGCACGAATTTTGCTTCCATACAACTTGAGTCGCTCTAATGTACATATTTTTTTTATATGTATATTGAAGAACAAACTTTTTGTCAGCTGTTAAAAACGGAGGGAGATCCAATTTTGTGTTTTGTTCTCGTCAAATAAAAAATTGCAGTATTACATGTTCGGCAAGACATTTTATACATGCACCTTTTAAAATGTGGTATTTTTTTTGTAGAAAAGAAAACACCATAAGTAAAAAAAGTCAAGTGCAACTGCATGCTACCCAGCGTACATTTATTTATTTATATGACAGCCCTGCGAACAGCTTCTGTTGAATAGCAACGTCACTCAGAGACATTCGATAGCAGACCGGGCCTACTTCGTCCAAAGTTAAGATCATAACCCAGTATTTTATGCGGTACGATCAAATCCATATGAAATTGTGTCGATTTCAATTGACTATGCTCTTTAGGAGGCAGACACTGTATTTAGAATGAATTTTCAATATTATTATGCCTCGTTGTAATCGTCATCGGTTTCGTAAGTGCGTTTATGAAAAATTGTACATTGTACATAAATAAAAAAAAATAAAATAACACTAAAAGAAAATTGAATAAAGTGGAAAAAGAGAGTGTGAGAGCACAACGAAGACATTTTTCATAAGCTGTTCATACAAACTTATTCCAAATGCTTTCATGCAGCAGTTAATGCATTTTGGGGGAATTTATAGTTTGTTTTTTTTTAACATTTAAGCTCCCTTCCTGGTATTGTGTGGCACCCTTTTCTTTATTTTCATTCACATTGCATCTTCTTTTTAAGTTTTTTATTTCTTTTTCTTTATTTTAATATGCCTTATGATGACGCACAATGTCTTTAAATTGTTTGTAACAGTGTACATGGTAATTTATTAGTTCTTGTCAGATTATTTTACATATCATGTTGAACGAATATACATACATACATACATACATATGTACATTTTAAAAGCAGAAAAATATTCGACAAAAGCAATGCAGCAAGCGAGATGGAAAATGCTTGGCTGGGGGAAATAATGGTAATAACTACATGTAATGTAAATAAGAATGTATATTAAATAAATTGTATGTATTGTGTATTTGGTTCCGGTATTTTTATTTTCTTCATAAGATTGAAGATTGTATTCTATTTAATAAAAATACATACATACATATATGTATTTTTTTATTACATGACTTTTCATCACTGCATTTTAGTTTGAATATTTATTCAATCTTTCTTTTGTTTTATTAAAAACTATTTCAACAAGTTATTAAAAACTCCTAAACTTTCAAAGAATAAATAAGGTGCTGAAAGCTTAAAAGTATTACAAGCATTAAATCAAATAGAATAGGTACATACTTACATACATATCTATTCTATCTATAAGAACAATCCAAACTTTTCCATTTTTAAATAAACTAAACCTAGTTATGCCTTAAAATCAATTTAGAATAAGTTTCCTTTTAAATCTATACCTTGGCTTAGAGAAATAAAAGTTTTTATTATATTCCAATTTTAGCTTAAGACCAGTTTACACGGTAATACAATTTACCTATAACGACATGTAGAAAAATGATGTAGAATGAGAAAAATCTTATCATGTAAAAGCAAAATGTATAGAATTAAGCTAATATCCCACTATCGGCTAAAATAGCACAATCTGTGACGATTTTTATTTTGCTATATCGGCGCACATTTAAAAACATTATAGGTTAAATTTATTCCTAAATGGTCACATTATCGTCAACATTGTGACAATTTTTTTCGCTTCATATCGCCCAAAACTCAATTGCGACAATAATCGGTACAGTGCGGTCACACCATCGTGCTATTTGGGCAAATTAAATCATATGTTTATTTGCTTGTTGGCAGCCATAATTTTACTTTAGAAATTCGCAAAATTCTCCGTCTGAATTTTCCATTATGTTTCCTAACAATTTTAAATAATATATTAATATATGTATAATAAAAAATGTATGCAATTTTATTCAAACTTACTGCACTTGTTCTTTTGTTTTGTAAACATCTGTTTACAAACCAGGGGTGGCAACATCGATATAACAGCAATGTTTTGGTTCTTTCATTTAACAGTACAAATGTATTTAAGTACATAAAAAATAGATATGTAAATCAAATGTAATTTTGGTACAATAAAGCTCAAAAAAGTAGTAGCCAGTTGGTGCAATTTAAAAATTTCGTTTTGCCATCCCTTGTATCGGCGCTGATTGGCCGATAAAAGTCGGTACATATTAAAAAATTTTATTGCTCCACATTGTTCACATTATCGGCGGATCAAGGTTAGTTTTGATAGTGCACAGTCAGCACAATTTCGGCACAGATTATCGCATATTAAAAAATGTTGACCATTCACACTATCGGCACGTGAAATACGACAAAAATTGGTACATTGCGCCGATAATGGGATCTTAGCTTAAGACAGAATACAGATACAAAATCTGACAAGCGGTTGTTAATTGGTTTTTTCTAAACCAATTTAGAAACTTATGTAGGTATTTTCATCACACCAGGTGTGTATTTCAACAGAGTATATTGAAGGTAGTAGCATTTTTATACAATTACAAAAACAACTCAGGAAATTTTCATGTTGTTTTTGTAAAAATTGTTAAACTGTAACCATCTGCTTTTTTGTTATTATTTTTAATTTTACTTATACCATCCGTGTAAACCGTTAATTATACTCACAACAGACTTTTATTTTTTTCTTTTAAACACGGAGAGAATTTCATATTATTTTGACTCTACAAAGTCGCAATACATTGTTTTACCGTGTAAACTGGCCTTTATTGAATGTCTAATGTGTTTATTACGGTTAACAACAGCATAATTAGGCAACAATTTTTTTTATTTATTTTTCAACATGTTCGTCGTTGCCTGATTTCTCTATCCATAAATCCTTTAGAACTCAAATGATTACAGTCGTTAACCACTGTAATAAGAAAAAACGCCACGAATGTTATTTTTTATAAGAAATTTATGCCTTTTTAAAGTTTTTGCTTTTATACAAAACAAATTTCTGTTATATTATTTTAAGAAACTAAAAACTTGTGGTTTAAAACGTCCATGCGAAAGTACGCACTTGGTTATATATTTTACGGAAGCAAATAGGTGCCGTGTAAAAAAAATTGTTATAAACAAATTTTTTTGTACGTATTTTTAATATTGTATTGCCAAATATTAAAAAAGACATACTGCTTCTGTCATACTTTCCTAAATGCGGGTGCTTCTTATGCAAGATGCTCTTATATCCGTTAGCTACTGTATCAAGCGCCAAAAGCTCCGTTTACCGGGAATAACAGTAACAGTTTCACATTTTCTACGTCTTTGATAGTAGATGTTAGATGTTGATCAGTGTAAAAAGACTATAAACCCACAACAAAATGAAGCAGTTGATTCGCTACGATGCTGTTACTCCTGGCTAACTGAGACTTAAGGATTAGTAGAAAATATTCTAACTCTTTTAATACTGATGAATTCTCAATGGTGTAAAACCTGTTTGTCTTAAATTTTTTAAAAGCCAAATCATTATTCGAAAGCCTGATGATAAATGTTTAGTAATATGTTGATTTTCATAATTATATGAGAAGACTTTGCGAATAAAAAACTGGAGTTTACAACCAAATTTGTTAAATAGGATAAATGTAGGCTTAAATGTAAGAGGAGGAATGTAAGAATTTCGCTTACCATCTCGCTTGCGGAAGGCATGTTCACATTTTGAAGGAATACATTTTTTACACAAAAAGCGCTTTATTCAACGCATATAAAAACTGGTGAACGCATTACACACTGAATTTTTTTACATTAATTTTTTTTTGTATTCTGCCATTGAAATGTTTTTTGTATGCCCTTCACCGAAGGTAAAAGGGTATGCATATATAACTTTGTCATTTCGTTTGTAATTTCTACAATATTGATCTTAGACCACATAAAGTATATATGTATGTATGTATATTCTAGATCAATAGAAGAAGGAAAGTCCGGTTGTCCGTCTGTCTGTTGAAATAGGTTTTCCGAAGCCCCCAGATAAGATGGTGGCTTGGTTGGTATATCTTTCTGTCAGGTATTCTTATTATAATTTTGCTACTCAAATACAGCTAGATCGGTAAAAAATGGCTGATATATGAGCAAAAAACCACGGCTACTTCTAATTTTTTCCAAAAATATCTTGTTGTTGTTGTATTTTTATTACTTTTTTTCTGTATATCTGGAGAACGGCAAGAGCCAAAATTTCCAAATTAGATACACACATTTAGGTTATCAATACACAGCATCCCACAAAATGTTGGCGGGATTGGAGAAGTAGGCGTGGTAGCTTCCATACAAAAAATATCAAAAATTGTATAAAAACCTATAGCTGTCATATGACCTTTGGGTGTCCCTTATATATAAAACCAACGGAAATCTTTAGTAGAACATATTTTCTGAAAAACTAGGAAAAATCGGTTCAGATACAAAAAAGTTATGACCAAAATACAAATGTTTTTTTTTTAAATACTTATTATCTGGCGTTCCGAAATTCATGCGTTTTGCTTGCGACCTGTCAAAGTTTCTTAATTATTCTAGTTCCCTTGAGCATACTTTTGCAATTTGAAGTCGCCCAACTGCTTGCGATTGCGATTTACAGAATAAATATTTTAAGATTTCAAGCCAGAATCACAATTGTTAAGCGTTTTGCGATTGCCCGAACATGTCCGTTAATCTAGCAAATGATCATCTAATATTCATAACTCATGCAGCTCTGATCGTAAACAACAACATACGAACTTCGTCACCAGGGCTTTCGCTAAAAATTAACCTTGAAAGCGACATTTTAAGATCCCAGAAGGGCCACACTAACAACTCATCCATGACTGCAATATTTTGGTGATCTGCCCATTTCAAGACGCAAACTAGCTTGAGGTCCACCTTAATTCCCTAAAAGAGCAGCGCCAAAAGAAAATGCGCAAGTTCAGGACGTCTTTTTAATGAACTTTGTAGACAAGCAAAGCTGGTGTATACCAAAATTTATTTTATTAACTGTTTCATCAGCACCTTCATGGATTTTTTTTTACTTATTTTCAAAAAATCTAATCGCCACAAAAGAATTGTTTGAAACCTCATACCTACATGTGCATGTACATACATATGTATGTACATACATACATTTCCTTGAAACATAAAACAAACTAAAAGAGAAAAGAAAAAACTAGAAGCTTAAATCTTTTGAAGACAGCAAGTCTTGCCTTGTCTTGGCTTGCCAAATGTTTCCTTTAACACTTGCCCCAACCAGTAAGTAAAGTAACATTTACTTTTCATATCTACATTATAATTTTATATCAACAACAAAAGGACATAAATTCTACCTTATTTTCATTTTGAAACTTTTTATCCACCAGCTCAATAAATATGTCTGAATTCCCTTTCTACAAAACGCGCAGAACAAAAAAGTTTCAAGCAAACATCAAGTGTTCTTCTCTCCCCCTAGAGTTCCCTTCGGATAAGAATCCCTTTAGTTTGATATTGCTGTTCTCATACCAGACTAAAGGGAAAAAATAACAAAAATATGCAGGCAAAGAACAAAAAATTAAGCCTGCTACAACCTCACAACCTGGCAACCTTAAGTTTAACGACCTAGGAAATATATGTATGTATATACATACATACATAAATATTTTTTGGTTTTTATTGTTGTTGTTTCTGCTGCTTTTATGTTGTGCATAAAATGCTCTGGTTAGCACTGCATGTTGTCTGCTGCCTTTTGTAGCTGAACCCTTTTTCTCTTCTCACCATTTCCATTTTCGCTTTATTTGTTTTTGTATTCTCTTTCACTTATGTACGAATATCCACAAGCACTTTGCCAGTTTTGTGTGCAATTCTTTTTGAGCAGAATTTAATTCTGCAAAAAAGGACCCCTTTTCAAACTGGCTGTTTGGTACTGGGACTATGCCTGCAGTCTGCAGCTTTTATAATAATGGCTGGCTGGATGGCTGGTTGATTGCCTGACTTGGCTCTGTACGTGAGTGTTTATTGTATTTTGTTGATCTGATACTTGTATGTACCGAAATAAATGGAAAATATTCAGCAACTGGATTTGTCATGGTAAAATACAAGAAATAAAATATTTTTACTGAGTCATGCTCATTGATTGTTGTACAGTGGTGATGAATGGATATTCAATGGGAGATAACTAAACTGAAAATTTTAAAAGGCTACATACATACATAGTTAAGAATGTTAAAAGTGTCGGGCTGACAAGTTTCTTTTAAAATAAATCGCAATACCTATCACAAATATCAACCCCTTTGCGCGAAATTATCGTATATGCCAATTTTTTGAAATTGAGTTTTTGATGCAATCTTGTTCTACATTCAAAGAGACGTCACCTAACAAAATATTGTAGGAGAATTCCACTTCGTTGCTCCAAAAATTTAATGTATATTTTCATTTTTATATGCAAGCAAACGCAGAGAAAGTAGAAAAATGGCTGTCCTGTAAAATTTGGTTTTTGTAACATACGATAATTTCGCGCAAAGGGGTCGATATGTTATTATTGTTTTGAAGTACAATAAAAACATTTACGTATGCAATACTGACTTCATTTATACCTATGTCCACTTCCCGTTGGACCCGTTCGATTTTTTGAACAAAATTTAATTGACTCGGCCACACAATTCGACAGCTCTTTAAACGTCGCCGACTTGTGTGTAGTATATACCAATGATTGACCGTAGCTCCATTTAAAAGTCATCTGTAATATCACACGACGACACGAAAATTCCTGATCACCAGGTTAACCGCAAATATGCAATAGCATGTGTATCATTGTGCGGCCAGTAGAGGCAGCAACAATATATTGAAGTCATATTTTTGCGGCATCTAAAACTCTAAACGATATCTGCTGGCGTTTAAAGCCAGCTGTTCCAGTCAGCTGTTATTTTTAACAAAACAAATTTTGGTTTATTTACACCAGCATTGTTGGTGTGGTTTAATCCGTTTAGAAAAGTGTTTATTTATCGTTGTGCAAATATAATCGTTGAATATATGTAATGTCTTTGCAGCATTTAGCCTACAATTTACCGGAGAATGAGCCAGCTGGTAGTGCTCCTTCAGTCAATTGGCGTGATCTTCGTGATTTGTATAATCCTTTTGAGTTGGCAACTACCTGCCTTTCCATATCGGTTAAGAACTCCTGTGTCACCGGCTTATACCCAGTTAAGGCTAATTTACACTATTATGATTTTATTAATACATGTCAAAAACTCAAGTAAGTAATATGTAAAAGTCTGATAGTGTGAATGCATATGTGACGAAAATGACAAGTATTATGAAAAAAGTAAACAATACTACTTTTCATTGGATCAGGGTTGCTTTTTATTTCATGAGGGTTTATACTTTGTGTGATGGTGTGAACACAAACGTGTTTGTTGAATTAGACTTTTTGACAGTCGGAACAAAACTCATTAGATTTCTATCTCACAAGGTATTATGGAATACGTAATGCTAAGTTCACACTTGGGTTTTTAAACGCGTTTAAGCAAAATGTTGATTTAGCTAATCAAAGCCGTTCACATTACATTTGAGATGATTAAGTTGACGGCAAAGACAGCTGATCGGTAAACAAAAAAGAACAAGCAAATTTTTATTTCTTGAAAACATTAAAAATTAAAAGAAATACATTAATAAAGTTATCAGCAGATTATTAACTCTTACCCCACACTTCCACTAGCATCTCTTCCTCCTTCTGACTCCAAGGATTCTGTTTTTTTTCTTTCCCAAATCCATTTAATTTTTATTATATTTAAACTTTTTTTTTATTTAATGAAAAAAAAACTTACTGTCAAAGAGGTACGTTCATTGTGTCCGTTTTTCAGTTTGAGGCAAGACGAATTTAAATTCGCCTTGGTTTGAGGTATGTTCAGAAGATTCTATGTGGTATATGAAGTGATTTAGTTGTAATCATGTTAATTTGAAGTGATTAACAAATCACTTCAATGTATGGGTAATCATTTCGATTTTGAAGTGTTTAGAGCTTAATCACTTTCGAGCTGCTTAAACGCGTTTAAGAAGCCAAATGTGAACATAGCATAAGACTTGTGAGATAGTGTAAACTAGCCTTTAAGTGTTAAAAGTGTTAGTGAATCGCACTACTGCAAAAAATATCTTAAGAAGCTTGATGCAACTCCACACTGCACTCGATTTTGAGTGCAACTAAAAATCTTGAAATACCAGTCATCTCTAAACCCCTATTTAAAAACTCGAATGGAAGTTTGTTAAAAAAATTATACGGAAAAAGAAAATATGTTTGTTAAACATTTAAAAAATTTAAAAGCTGTTGATGTTATAGCAGCCATTCCCCTTAGATTTAAGATAAGAGAAATCGAAAATGCTATTTGTTATTTAAACCCCCAAGAAAGCCGCTGGTATAGATAGGAACAGTAAATAAAAGCTTTTGGAGGTACCTCGCACAGCAAATAAAGTTATTCTTTTAATTTATAGGTTTATTTATTGCCTTGAAGACTACCTTTAAGAAAAGAAGGTTTCTTAAGTAACAATAATATTAAAGCCGGAAAAGATACATACGCAAAAGTACTTTCATATTCTAATATATCAGATGAATTTCAAAGCATCAATTCGGCTTAAGACGAAAACACAGCACCATTAAACTAACTCATAGAAAGACTTTAATAAAAGATAATATTTTTCTGCACCCTCCTCAAGCTTTTGATAAATTCTGGTATAAAGGATTATTACCAGGGAAACCAAAAATATGCAATTGCATGTTTTTCCTTGCGCGACCAATGAAGGCAGAAACAATATATTTATCGGATATAGAGCTTTTTATGAATTTTGGCATCGATTTGTTAGTGCATATTTTACCCTTTGCAGCATTTTTTGCATAATTTAGTTAAAAGAGCCTTTTTGCTGCATTTTTCAAGTTTTGAGCTCATATTTTACCTTTTTGAGGCATATTTTGATACATGTTGAATATTTAAGATGCGTGCAAGAGCTTTCGCAGCAAATAAAAAAAAAATTGCGCAAATTTGTGTAGAGCTAAAAATTGTGTAATTTTTTAACGGTTTTAACATATTTTTTTAAATACTTTTTCTTATTATTATACCCTTCACCGAAGGTTAAAGGGTATATGTATATGTGACCTTCTCCGAGAAAAGGGACCGGACCTAGTGTGTCAAAAAACGGGTTTGGACTTAAGAGTGGATGCTGGTACCTAAAAGGGTGTAGACTAAGATAAGATGCGGTATTCTCAAAACTTCATTTTCACACACAAGGTCCCTTTTCTCGGAGAAGGTCACATATGTATGTAAAAGTTTATCATTCCGTTTGTAATTCATACAATATTGAACTTAGCCCCTATAAAGTATAGATATTCTTGGTCCTTGTGAGGAGCGAAGTTGATTTAACGATGTATTTCTGTCCATTGAAATGGGGTTTTTGACTTGGTTTTTATAGTATGTATATTTATATCGCATATAGTCCGGAATTGTTTGTTATTGATATTCAGCCTGATGGGTCTACAAATGGCTAAAATATGAGAAAAAAAAAAACACGACTGCCTCTAATTTGACCCAAAAATTCCTTGTTATAGTTGTTATTTTCTTATTTTATTTTTATGTTTATCTGGTGAACGGCATGAGCCAACTAGGTAGGGATGGGCAAATTGAAAAAAAATATATCGATATATATCGAATCGATATTTTTTAAGAGTATCGATATTTATAATTTCAAAAATATCGATATATCGAACGTATTTTGCTGAAACTATTACCAAATTAAAAAATTTAATAAACCTTTGTACATACATATTAAATAAAAAAAAAGTATATTACGAAAAATTTAAATGGAAGTAAATAAGTCATGGATATACCAACTTACCTAAAATTTGAATTGCACCCAAAAACTAACTAGAAATGTTTTTGATTGTTTTAGTCAAACCAGTAATCATCAGATATGGAAATCTGGAGCACTCTCTGTTTTATGTGCTCTCCTGTCAATCTGTTTCTTGTATTCGGCACTGCTTCTTATAAATGCCAATCATTTTAGATCTTCATATTAGTTTTAAAAAAACATATGATGCATGCAATGATGCCAATTTTAAGAAAAACGTATTGTTTGAAAAAACGGCTAACATTTTGAGTTTTTAATGACGACTGACTTAAAAAAATATCGAATTCGATAGTCGTATTTCAATATCGATGTATGTATTGATATATCGGTATTTTAAATATCGGCGATATACATATGTATATCGATTTTTTAAAATATCGATATTTTGATATATCGATATTTTTTGCCCATTCCTACAACTAGGTACAAGCATCTTGAAATCAATTCACAACATGTGAGCGGGATTGGACAAGTGGGCGTGGCACAAAGTTGAATTATTTTTATAAAAAAAAAACTGTGTTTCTGTTATGTTCACAGCATTGTAAAGGGTATATAAGATTCGGCATAGCCGAATATAGCACTTTTACTTATTTTTTATAAAGATGCATATAATAAAATTAAAATGAATTTTGCTTCGTAAAAATCTATTGGTAAATTCGTGTTTTATGCCCGATAAAGTGAAAGTACAAATAAGGTTAGCAAGTAATTATAGTTTAATGAACAAGATTTACAGAGCATTATCTGAAAATAATTTAGACTTTTGCTTTGTCTCCTATGATTTTCTGAGTTTGATTATCTTAAAAGGAACCAAATAATATTTTTATTCCATAGTCCCCGATAACGTTGCTCTATGGTCTTAAGTTCTTTTCGATCAAGTACTAAAACTTGTAAGTATGTACATATTTGCGATTTAAATTTGTTTAATAGGAAAATTTTATAAATAAAAATTTGTTTTTCTACTTAACTGCGTTTTGTTTAAGTGCACTTCTGACTTAACTGCGCCAAATGAATATTTGTTGTCATTATTCTTTAAAATCCCATACAAATTTCTTTTTTAAGTGCACTTTCTATACCTTTTAGATAAATGCCCAACATTTTTGGCATTTTCAAATTATTTTCATACAAAAAATCAAAGTTAGCTGCATTTTTTCTTAACTGCCCAAAATAAATATGTACATATTTACTGTAATTATTATTCAAAATCCTTATTTAATTGCCTTTTGTTTACCAGCATATTTATTATATTTTTGGGCAGCTTTAAAATATTTTCATATAAAATGAAAAAATATTGGGGCCACTTTTTCTTATAAATATCCAATTTTTAATAAAACATCAATTTATTAATATGTAATACGTTTTTATTCTTCTTTTAAACACTTTACTTTAGCTGCACTTGTATACAGGTAACCACAATTGTGTGCCTGCACATTAAGGCAGATAAATCCGTTTAAGATAACAGAAATTTTGATTTATCTGCACAAAAAATTGAGCAAAGGAGATTGTGCAGTTAAGTAAAAACTACTGGCACTCCAAAATGGATAAATGAATTTAAATTTCCGCTTGTTGGATAGTGATTTTGAAAAAAACCCTATCTGTGGCATTTTGACAAAACATCTTAAGTCAAATTTAAAAAGTTGAAAAAATATAGTTAATCATTCGAATTTTCATTAAAAAACATTTTTATTTAAGATGATTTCGTCACCGAGTTTTTTTTAAAGTGTTTTTGCTATCTTATCTCGACTTAGGATGTTTTGTCAAAATGCCACAGATATGTACCTACCTACATACATACATACATACACATGTACCTATATCGAATGGATTAAGTTTTATTGTAGTAATTTTTTGGTGTTATTTTGTAAACCCCTTCACTTTGCGTTTAAAAATTAAATGTTTTTTTCATAAAAAAAATTTTGAATTTTTAAAAATTTTTAATAAAATAGTTTTTAAGTATACGTTCCTACATACCCAGTAAAAAATATATGGATTAATCCATAATCGAGCAATAAAGGAGTAATGACTTGTTCATCCTTTAGGAGTAATAAGCGAGCTATCGAAACTTTTTTTTTGTTTTGTTGTTTACGCCTCGCTTAATACTCCAAATGGATCAATGAGGGATGTATCACTTCGTTTATGATTTTTTTTTTCTTTGACACAACTGTTAATTGTTTTTGTTTTGTTTTTCTATTTAGTCAGTTAAATTTATTTTTAAAAAGTGAAAGACGTGTTTTTAAAAAAAAGCAAAAAGGTACGGGTATAATAACAAATTGTTAAAAATGTAAAAATGGATCAAAAAATATGATAGCCTTAAACAAATACAAATTGTTTAACTTTTTTTATTTCGGTAATAGCTGAATTTTTAATATCATATCTTAAATAATATATTGCGTGTTATCTCTTCTTTAATTTTCTTGCAGAAGCACTTAAAGACACGTATCCAACATACCCGGAATATGAAAAATCTTTCAAGCTGGCATTTCGTAAATGTAAGGCAACTGTTTACCGACAGACATACTCGTCAAAAACTATGACCTCGTCGAATCCAACAAAGAAACAATAATAACATTTTTGAAAAAATTTTAAAAAATAAATGAATATGTTCTTGTTTTTGTAAAAAATAAATAAATTTGTATTTTATATAAATATTTACTCCCTTTATGCTCTTTTAGGAGTCAAAAACGATCTCTTTTAGGAGACAAAAACGATTACTCCCTTTATGCTTTTTAAGGAGACAAAAACGATTACTCCCTCTGTCGTCATTTTCACGATCAAAGGGAGTACTCCATAAGGAGATTAAAAGGAGTACTCGTGTCTGCGGACATGCTGTGTTAAAAATCCAATGAGTTCCGGAGTTTTATGGAGTAATCCATTACTCGCAAAGGAGTGATCCAAGATTACTCTTTGGATGATCCAATTTTTTACTGGGTATGTACAATGTATTTTTATATAAATACATTCATATACATATGTATGTATGTATGTTAAATTGTACATATGTGCATTACATTTTTTATCTATTACCTTTTATTTTTCAATCACTCCCACTGTGCAGTGTTTCTGTTAAAGCATTGTGTGTGCGTGTGTGCATTATGTCCCTCCATCTATCAGCCAGTCCGCATACTGAACATAATCCATACAAATGTATGTAGGTATGTATGTACATATGTAGGTAGGTACCTATACAGAGAACGAAATTTTAAAAGGAATAAAACCTTGTGGCAATTTTACCAAGGTACGGGTATCAAACTCAGCTCTAGCTGGGCTGTTAAATAAAAGCACAGGCTAAAGAACAAGGTAAAATATTGTGTGAAGAATGGCTTTTCAAAACAACAAATGCAATGGAAAAATTATATTTTTATGTAGGTACTTATGTACATACATATGTACCTATGTATGTATGTACATATTTATATAGTAGGTACAATGTGTTCGAATGGATGGCTGACTGCTTGGTTGGTTGACTGACTGGCCCTTTTGTACAACATGGTAAATTCTTTAAGCCTGATTTTCTTTTTCGATACATTTTACGTTATTTTAAAATTTTTTTTAAATTTATTTCGAACTTACAGAAGAGTTCCATTTCATCATGATATGAAATTTGATGATGGCTTGCAGGTAAAACGTTTCTTGTTTTTATGCTTTTCTTTGTTCTTTTTCCAAAAAAAAATACTACAACCAACATCAAAAGCAACACCACCACCAACAGCACAAAAGTAACTATTTTTTTTAATAGTTTTAAATGTTTTTGCCGTTTTTTATGTATGGATGTAGGTATGTATAGTATAATTGCTGCTAAAAAACCATTGAACTCCCCTTCATTTAAATTTTAAAATGAAATTATTAAGTGTATTAGGTGGGGGCATAAGTAAATGGACTTTTGAAAAGAATTGAAAAACGTTAATATTAACTACTCTTGCTGTTAAAGCTTATACCTACACAACTTTAACATACATGCTGATTTGATTTTATCTTTTATTTTTAATTTGAGTAAAGCTAAGATCCCACTATCGGCTCAAATAGCACAATCTGTGACGATTTTTATCGTGCTATATCGGCGCTCATTTGTGCAATTTAAAAATTTCGTTTTGCCATCCCTTGTATAGGCGCTGATTGGTGACTGTCATCGGCGCATAAGTGGCCGACAAAAATCGGTACATATCAAACAATTTCATTGCTCCACATTGTGCAAAAGAGTGTTGACATTATCGGCGCATCAAGGTTAATTTTGATTGTGCAATGTCAGCACAATTTCGGCACAGATTGTCGCATATTTAAAAATTTTAACCGTTCACACTATCGGCACATCAAATACGACAAAATTGGTACATTGCGCCGATAGTGGGATAACTAACATTTTACTTTTTTGAGCTTAATTGTAGCAAAATAAAATTTATTTTATCTATTATTTATGTTTTAAAACGTTAAATACATAGCATATTTGTATTGTTAAATTAAAGAAAATAATTCCCTTTTACTAAAACATTGCAGTTGTATCGATGTTGACATCCCTGGTTTTGTAAACATCTATTCACAAAACAAAAATTACAAAAAAGAACAATAGCAGTAAGTTTAAATAAAATTGAATACATTTTTTATTATAAGTATATTAATATATTATTTAAAATTGTTATGAAACATTCAGACGGAGAATTTTCCGAATTTCTTGATACATAATTCAACGATTTGCAGACAACAGCCAACAAGCAAATAAACAAAAACAAATGGTTTAATTTTTAAATAATAGGGCGATAGTGTACCGATTATTGTCGCAATTGAGTTTTGGCCAACATGAACCGAAAAATTGTCACAATGTGCGACAATAATGGGAACACCCAGGAACAAATTGTGCAATTTTGAAATGTGCGTCGATATAGCACGATAAAAATCGTCACATATTGTGCTTTTTGAGCCGAAAGTGGAATCTTAGCTTAAGACTAATTCTTAAGCGAACAATTTTAGTAAAATTGTTTGGCTTATAATGTGTACGTGTGAAAAACTTTGTATTTACATATTAGTGTTTTTTGCATTAATTTGTTTTTGAAAATGTGCATGTACTAGTTTTGTGCAGGGTTGAAGCCGGTTAAGACTTTAAACTTAAGAAAAACCCAGGGTGGAGTTTCTACTAAATGGTTCAAAGATTTGTTTTTAACAATTTTTTTTATGTCAAAAATAGTTTTTTCGATTTCTGAAAAATTAAGCTTTTTGAGTTGAGTCTTTTGACCTTAGTCTGCGATATGTTTCAACAACGCTTTTATAACATATTTGTCCACAAAGCTTAGCCCGCAAAGGTCTACGCTTTTCTGCAGGAGACCAGAGTCTCTGGCGGGAATCGAACCCGCAACCCCCGCACTGATAGACTAGCTCACTAGGTCACACTTTTTCATTCTTCATGTACACACCAGTCGTACGATATACATATCGTTCCAATAAAATTGATAAGGTATCTACGGCTTAATGGAGTATATTATATCAATACTCCAATAAAGATCGTGCGATTTGCAGCCCGCGGGTAATTCCTTGATGAAAATCAACATTTGTCAAGTTATCGCCGAGATACAGCCCGAAATGTGCGAAAAAAAATTGCCGAAAAGTGCCTTTAAAGGCTCGACTGCTGCAACCAACCTAGATGCGGTTATATAAATGGCATTGTATTTCGTACATAATGGTAAGGCCCAAGCATAATAATGAAATTTGAGTTTCATCGAAATTATAGCTTTATGTGTGTTTTATTAAACTTTACTTTACTGAAAAATTGATAATCCGTTACAGTTAAAATTGAAATGATCAAAAATATATTTAATACCTGTTTCTATTAAAATAAAAAATATCTTTCATTAAAACACTACAAAATGAACAAGAAAAATCTTTGCTTCCCATCCAATATTAAAGCACTACTACAAACTCTCAAAAATATATACTTCCTCTTGCTTATTCTCTTTCACATATTGTAAACGCTCTTTAGAATTTTGTTAATTAAAAATAAAAGAGAGAGAATTTACTCGTGGTGCGTTTGTGTATCCCGCAAAAGTTTTTGTGAGTTTGAAAATATGTGTGTGTTTTTTATGTTCTTCATATTGCTATTGTTGTTGTTGCTTGCAATGTTTTTGTTGTTACTGCTGCTGCTTCTGTTGATGGAGTTCTTTTCTGTGTATTTTATGTTCTGTGCTTGGGTTCTTGTTTTTTTGTTTTTGTATTAATTTCGTCCGTCTGTCTGCTTGGCTGACTGGCTGGTTTTATGTCTATACAACAAAATTTACCATTTTATACATCATTCTGTTGCCGTTCTTCGTGGTCGTCGCGCGTATTTTTATACGCCGTTGTCCGCTGAATTCATATATTTTTTGTTGTTTAATCGGCGTCCCCCTACTAAAACTTTACAAAAAATAATCAAACACAAAAAGAATAAACATAAAACAAATTTTAACAAGGCTTTTATACTAGAAAAAGCAGGAAATTTATTAAAGTTTAAATATAAAACCGAATTGAAATTGGTTAATTAAAGAAATTTAAAAAAGGTGAATATATTTTTAAAAATGAAAAATAAATTTTTAAGTGCAGTTAGAATATAAAAAATTATACATATGTGTACATAGAAAAATAAAAGAAAAATTATTTAATTAAGGAAATAATTTTTTTGAAACTTCGTTTGGTGTTTGTAAAAATTCTGAAAGTGTTAAGGAAGTCTTTAAAATTTTTTGTTTTAAAAATATAAAACCTACAACAGTTTTTTCGTCTACTTTTATAACCCACGAACAAAAAAAATAATGTCAATTAGTAGAAAAAAATAAAAAAGCGATATAAAGGAAAAACTAAAGATTATTGAAATAAAAAAATCGCTCAAATTGTGAAAAAAAAAATTCAAAATCCCCAAAAAATGTTACACTCTATGAAATATTCAAAATAAATCTAAAAAATACATTTTAAAAAGTGCTAAAAGACGTAAGCAATTATAAAAAAGAATAAAAACTTAAATAATTAATAAATATAACTTAACATTTCTACTTTCATTAGTATGCAAAAACTAAGATTTTTTAAAAATATTGTACAAATTTTTAAAATTGTTAAAATTGTGGCAACTCTTGTTAAACAAGCTAAAACTTTGCATATGTGTGTGTACGGTAAATGTTTGAATTTTGTGTGTTCATTTTAATTTTTTTTTTATCTTGTTGCTGTTTTGCTTGAGAAAAAGTTCTTACATTTTTACTCTTTTATAATTTATATTCGTGTTGGTGAGCCTGTTTCATTTTGGTTTTTTTTTTGTATGCAAACATTTCTCTTATTATATTGCTTTGCCTTCTCTTTTTTGTTAATAATTTGTGCAAAAAACAAACAAAGTTGGAAAAATCAAATACAACAAAAACAAGAAATAACTGAAATGTGAGGAAAAGTATAAAATGAAATAACAAAAAAAACCTACACATTTTTTATGATGAACTCTGTGTTTGAACCTTTGTGTATGTGCGGTTGTGTTTTGTTGTTTGTATGATTTAACACTGATGTACGTTATGAGCAGTGATGCCAGAAGTGCAGATTTATCTGAATTTTGCAGATTTTATACACCAAAATTGCCTAAATGCAGATTTGAAGATATGTATTTGGTTTAAAAATTTAGATGTTTTAACTCGGTTGAAATTTCTTTACATTGTCACTTATGTTTGTACTATTTCCACTTTTTGCATTGATAAGCGAAATATATCAACCATTCATGCCAGAATTTTATTCACAAAAGATTACTTAAAAATTAAGAATTCGGATTGTCTTTAGTATCGCCGGACTTTGTCATCTGATTTTACACGAAATAATATGCATATGTGCGTGCATAATCATATGAATTTATTTATAAATATCTTTAATAATTGCAATATTTGATCTCTTGTAAATTTTCAATAAGACCCTTCATAGTTTAAATAACAAAGATCTGATTTACCCTTACTCAGCCTGAGTAATTAAATTTGGGTAGATATTTTTTAAGTAAAAATATCCAAAAGTTATCATGGAAATAAAAATAGTACAAATGTTTAAGACTTTTCTGCGTTAAAAGTTAAAAACCTCATACTTCGTGGACCACTTATATGTACCAGAACAACTTTTAAAATTACCATCGATTTTAAATTCCAGAACATGGCCGTATACATATTTTAAAATTATGTAAATATGTATGTAATTATAGGTATAACTTTTTAAATAAACTACATAAATAAATATATTGAGTGCCCCGGTAGGCTAGCTAGTAGTGAGCTAGTCTATCAACCCCGGGGTTACGAGTCTTGTTTCATGAAGCCCCTTTTTTTACTTTTGTGTAATTTTAAACAATTAATGTCAGTTTGTAAGAAACGTCAATACAAAAATAAATTAAAAACTAAAATTCAAAAATATAAAAATTTGTGTCTAAATTTGTGATTAATATGTATGAGAAATTTGCTTTTAAAAATGCTCAAAGAAAGCCAAAATACCAATTTACTGAAATTATTGCTAGAATTTATTGTTTGTGATTTATAGACACTTGGATTTTTCATTGAAAACGACGTTAAAATCATTAAAAGATCTGTTTGTATAAATGCACAATTGAACAGCGCAAGTTTACGAGACAAAATTGTTGGGCAAATTTACCAAGTTTGTGTAAATGAATTCTCATACAATTTTTGACAGTTCATTTACGAGGGCGTAAAAATGCACAGTTTGCACAGATTACGAGACTTATAAACGATATCATGAGGACCCTTAATGTGTTTTGAAGATTTATTGAATAATTTTAAAATCGACCCAGATTTTTTGATGAAAAATTATGGTTTTTGCTGATTTTAACTCTAAAATGTCTGGCATCACTGGATATGAACTCTATTGAAAGAAGAGAGAAGAAAAACTGTTTTTAACGTATTTTTTAGAACTCTTATGCAAATGCAAAGAAATAAATGCTGAATGTGTGGATTCTTTCACATTTCTGTTGAATTTTATTTAAGTGCTTATAATTTAAATTAAAAAGTTTGAATTGAAATTAGTTTAATAAATTAAAAAAAAATTTTTTAAAGCTTCTACATGCCAAGTTATCAACAAAGTATCTACCTATGTATGTATAAAATGTATGTACCTATTAGGTACAATAGGTTTTTTTTTAAGGAAATAAGGAAATAAATTTTTAGAACACACTAAAATGATTTTGAAAATATGTAGGTACATACATATCGTCGTTCGCAAGGCGAATTCAAACAGGTAAACTCATCTCTACAACTACAAAAAGCCCCATGTATTTTGTTTATACAATTTTCTGGTTGGTTGTCAAAATTTTTTTATTGCAAATTAAAATTATCACTTTTTTATAAAAGAAATTAATAAATTCACTTCAATCATTCGCAGTTTTGAAATTTTTTTATTATAAAAATAATATTTTTAACACTTTTCATTCAACTTTTTCTAAAATCAAAATCATATTTTGACGTTTCACCATATTTTTTAATTCGCCGTGGAAACAGCTGATGAACGGCTGACGAGATTAGTTTACCTGTTTGAATTCGCCTTGGTCGTTCGCAAGTTATTGTGTTCTATACCTAAAAACATAAAAAAATTCGATAAGATTGATTTTTATGTAAACTTTTAGAGATCTGTCGATCTGTGTCATCAGTTTGGTCGTATCTTTAATAGATAGGTAGTTTTCGAAATATGAGACATTGACTTTGTGCTATACTACGTAGGTATTCTTTGGTGACAAACTTCGTAACCTATTGTGTTCTATTTGCAAAAATCGTGCATATATGTAGAACAAAAACGGAGCAAAAATACTAAATAAAAAAAATTATTTTTTATTATGTTCTAGGTACGTACATACATACAAACGTATGTAGGTATATGAAAGTGGAAATAAAGTTTGTAGTACTCTTTGCATTGTCTGTTTTTGTTTTACATATTTCCTTTTTGTGACTTCACATTGCAGTTGGCAAATGAAATGAAACAAAAAATACATATAACAAAAACAAACAAACATTATGCAAAAGTCGTTAATTTTTAATTAGCTCCGCGTGTTTTCTAATCGAAGATATAAATGAAATGTTACTACTAGAACACAATAACTTGCGAACGACGATATGTTTTTTTAAAATGTTACAGTAGTTAACGTAGGTATAAAAGAAATTAAAAAAAAACGATCATATTTATTATACCTACGCGTTGTTTTCTGTTTTACGTAATTTTTTTTATAAGGAATTAATTTTTTATTAAAGTTTATAGGTACCTACTACCTATTAAAGAAATTTATTTCTTATAAAAGATTCTACTATAGGTAGGTACATAATTATTATAAGAAACAAAAAATTGTTGTTTAAAAGGTGCATTGACAAGTACACATTAACTGCCTATTTCACTAAATGCGAAAGAACTCTTTATCGTGAAATTGGCAGTAAGTTGAATAGGTATTTTGTTCAAGAAAGAAAGTTTGTATGGACCTGGTTGGATATTTTCCATAGACAAATTCAGTATTGTCGCGTAAAAACATTCTTAGAAAAATATTTTTTGTGGGTAGGTACCTATTGTACGTATGTATGTATATTTGTTGTTGGTGCATGGCAAAATACATATTTTCTGCATCAGTTTTTTTTCTTATAAAAAGTTTTTTATACCTATGTATGTAGTACATATGTACCTACGGAATACTATTAATATTGAGACTTATGGAAAAACATACGGTTCTTTTGATACCTATACCTACTTTCTTTAAAGCAATTTTCTTATAGATAACAGGTACATAGGTATTTAAAAACAATTTCAGTTCGCTAAAACTTAATTATATTTTACCAACGCAGCTCCAAACAAAAAAAATACTAAATAGGTACCTACCTAGTGTAATAGAAAATGCACCATGGTGCAATAAGAACAGCAAGTTAAAGGTTTTGAAGCTGTGTATTTTAGATGCTGTCTTTAAAATATTTGGCAACCAATTTAAAATTTAAGCAATAAAGTTAAACTTTTTAATACAGTAATTTTGACTTAGCTGCACAATCTCCTTTGCACGATTTTTGTGCAGATAAATCAAAAATGCAGCTATCTTAAATGTGTTTGGCTGCATTAATGTGCTGGTACGCAATTGTGGTTACCTGCATAAAAGTGAAGCTAAATTAAAAAGATTGAAAGAGGAGTAACAACGTTTTATTAATAAATTGATACTAACAATGACGTTCAACACAACCTGTTGTCATTAGTTATGCATTTTGATAATTCACGAGGTAGCGAAATTAGTAACAATATACGTAGTTGTAGTATTCGTCGCAGTTGAAGTTCAAAATACAGAGCATTCGTAAGCTTTAAATACTACTAGGTACAACTATTTTATTCTGTACGAGGCCAAGATTTGATATTCCTATTCATATACTCGTAGTAAAGTTGCTGTAACCACAAACCATATGCATGAATTTAGGTATGTATATGCAAGCAAAATAAATGAATTATAATGACGCCAACTTGACTTTTTTGCGATTTTTGTTTTTTTAAACAGCTTAAATTGGATATTTATGTGCAAAAGTGGCCACCATATTTTTTATGTGTGCAGCTAGCTTCGATATTTTATATGAAAATATATGTATGTATGTATCAAAATTGCCCAAAAATACGATAAATATGCAGGTATAGAAAATACAGGTAAGCAAGGATTTTGAAGAATACATAATAACAAAAAATATTTATTTTCGGCAGTTAAGTCAAAGGGCAGCTAACTTTGATTTTTTGTATGAAAATAATTTTAAAATTTATCTCAAGTGTGCAGGTCTAGAAAGTGCACTTAAAAAAGAAATTTGTGTGGTATTTTAAACCATAATGACAAAAAATATTAATTTTGTGCAGTAAAGTCAAAAGTGCACTTAAATAAAAGCCAGTTAAGTCAAAACTACTGTATCTATGTATGTATCTAGGCAATAGGTAGCCCTACAATTGCTTTTTTCATATTAAACCAAAAAATATTTTTTCGTGCAAATACAAAATATTTTAAATATTCTACCTACCTATAAAACAAAAATCTAAAAAAAATTCTTATATTTTATTTTGCATTGCTAATATGTATAATTTTTTTCCTATTTTAATTTTTTCTTCAAAATTTGTTTAGGTCTTTAAAATTAAAATATTTTTTTAAACTTCGTCAAAAAAAGTTTAAAAATATTTTTTTTTTAATATATGCTTGCTTATTCTAGTTTAATAGGAATAATTATAAATTCTAATCAGTTATAAAATTGTACCTACCTATTTCCTTAAAAAAAAACTCATTTCATGTTGTGTGTTTTTAACACAATAAATGATAAAATTTAATTTTTAGCGGATATGCATTTACCAACTATTAAACAGTTATCATTTTATTTATTTTTTTTTATTAGGTAGCCAGGTTTAAAGCTCAATTACAATTATTTTAAAATTTTAAACAAGTTTTAAAAATGTTTGTTAAAATTTAAACAGAAATAACTTTATTTTATGTTTCAATTTGTACCTTGATAAGTTAGATAAGTAGGTACCTACCTATATAATTATTATTTTTTGCATAGGTTTCGTTAGTCTCATGTAAACTTATTCAACTAATGAAATTTTTTATATGCAATAATTTATGTAGGTAGGTTATTTTAAATCTCTGCTATATTACTAAGACCGGGTTTTTGAGATGTGGATTAAGTTTAAACTTAGTTTAATGAAGTCTGAAACTCGGATTTTTCGGGCGAAATGTGATTTATTTTGTATTATTTCATTAAAGGCCAACATTTTGAACAAAACAAAGCTGTTCCGTCAAAATGTTGTATACAAACTTGGTAATAGCAGCACAAATCAGTTTGCAGATTAACTAAACCTAGTTTAACTGAGATCTAAAAAACCCAGTCTAAGTATGTTTGGGTTCACACTTTGCAAGTTTTCTTCTGGAAAGTCTGAGTTTATTGCTGAGAGCGGAAGAGAACATGCTTTTCTGTTCTTCTCTCCTCTCTTACCCATAAGCTAAGACTTTCCGAAAGAAAACTTTCATAGTGTGAACCCAGACTATATAGTATTTTAAATTTGGCTTAATAGGTATGTATTACTGAATTGTAAATAAATGAAATGTAAGGCTCTAAATTACATAAATGCAACTTTCCGTTAAAACATATTAGAAACTGTTTGTATCATAATGTAATATTGCTTTTGATACCTTTAAGGTATTTCTTTAAATTTTTGTTACGAGGTGTATTTATGGGAAATAAATTGAAATTACTAAAAAAAACTCTAACTTCGCAAAAAATCGAGGCTTAGACCAACGATATATCGCTCATTTATTGCAACACTAAAAAAACATACTTGGCAATATGCGATTATAGTTTTCAAAATGTACCTTTTTATACACATTTTTAGATAAAGTAACCAAAAATGTGGACTATGTTTCAATTAAGGAGCGATATATATTTTAGTCCGTTTGACCATTGTTAAGCCTCATAGGCATTGTATTGTTTTGTGTCCTATAAAAACTGGATTCTTTGCCTCCTATAAGGAACAAAGGACCTCAAAAGTATTATTTGTAAACAACAAAAAAAAAAGACAATAATAAAGAATTTGAAGCAAAATATAAATTAAGCTTGAATTTAGAAAAAAATCGATTTTCTCGATTACTACTTTAAAAACAACAATAAATTATGTAAAAGATGTTTTTAATCTTTACTTTTATATTTTTATTTAAAAATTTAATTTTTAATTCTTTAAAATTAAATGAAAAAAGTAACAAAACCTTAAAAAAAAAATGTTAAAACTTAAAAAAAACGTAATTTTTTATACTTTTACTTTGGTTTTTATCATTTAATTTATGATAACAAAAAAAAAAGTCTTAAATAGCGTGGTACCTATTTTTTCAACATGTTTGTTTATTTATCTTTTCAAATCAATTTAAACGTTAAAATTTAAATTTTCCAAAAAAAAATTCTTTTTTTTCAACCAATAAACATGTTTGTTAACATAACAAAGACCATTGACTTTTTTATTCTGTTTAATAATCTTTAAAAAATTATTAATTAAATAAATACAAAACAAACACAAAAAATTTATTTTATCGCATAATATTATTGTTTTTGTGTTTTTATTTAAAAACGTGTTTATTAAATGAGTTTTAGAAATAATTTTTTGCATTTAATTTAAGTTTTTTTTCTCCCTTGTGAATTGTAGTCATTTCGAAAATTAGAATGTTTTCTACTATTTGGAGGTATGACGGGTTTTGATATAAAAAAAATTAAATTCCAGAAATATTATGACTCAGACTTGAGAGAAGTTCAAATTTTCTTATTAAACTATTAGAATTAACAGCAGCGTTGCCAGTTTCTGAATTGTTATTTAAATTCTTTGGTTAAAAAAAAAATCAAGGAATTTTACATAGAAAAACTATTCAGAATTATTATTACACAAAACTACAATGGTTTCAGATTTGTGTAATAAAACTTCCGAATAGTTTTTCTTAACAATACACACAATAAAAGCGTGGTTCAAAATTCGTTATCAGTGGCGACATTGCAATCCCAAAGACCATGCTTTGTTTTAGTTTTCAAATATTTAAGTAAATTAAATTACATACTTGTTACTTTGGATACCTAAATGTTTTATTTTTATTTTATAGCATATAAAATAAATATACAAAATAGTTTGTTAATGCTTTATTTTTAAAGTAAAATTTTGTTTATATGGTCACACTATTTCTCTCTCTCTATGCACAAACAGTAAACAACTTTCTCAATTATAAAAGTTGTTAGTTATTATATTCACGTCGTTATTGTGCTTCATACGACGAATTTACTCAGAGAATTCGTAGTGTTTGGCGAAGTCCGTCATTTGGCAAAAACTTGGAGTAAAAATTTTTATAAAACAAATATGTATGTGTAATTTCAACTGATTTGTTTTTTGTTCAGTGGTGGTAACACTGATTAACAGACAAGAAATGTGTCATAAATGCAAAAATTACAAAATAATATGAACTTACATTAAAAATAGTAAAAAAAAAAAAAAAAATTAAACGTATAACATGTGGCAATTTCTCAAGTTATTGATTTCTAAGCAATTTTAATTTCTATCTTACTAAAACAAAACATTAAATAAACTATGTACTATGTTTTTTGTTGGATTTTTCAACCACAGCTTAGTAAATTTTAGTCTAATACATTTTGTTGTTGCAGTGTTGTCATTGTTAGTACTTTAACTAAATTAATAAGATTCACAAGGACTACAAGGGACTTTACTATCAAGGGTGAAAACCGCTATTGAATTAGTTTTAGTTGGTTTTGTTATTTATTTTTTTTTTATTTAAAAAGTTATGCAGCCTTATTCACAAAACAAATATACAAATTATAAAACAAATTTTCTTTATGCTAGGAACACAATTAGGTCGCACGTCGTAAGAAAATAGGATGTAAAGCCGAACTTTTTAAAAACGTGCTCTATTTATCCACAATTTTGTCGTAAACGTATTATGTTTTCTTTTGAAATTAAAAAAATCCAAATTTATTAAAATTTTTTACGTCTGCGCCAGCTATTGTGTGCCTTTGCATAAAAGGTTATACGTTTTAATTTGACAACGTATCTACGTCGTTCCCAACTACGTTCATACGGTACAATTGTGTTCCTACGGTTAATATTTAAATTTATTTGACAAAACCTAAATAATTTTATGAATGAGAGGGTTATCATTTTAAAACGGGAATTAAATATTTAAAGTACTAAATTGTAAACATAATTTATGTTTTTTTTTATTTCAAACATGTTTTTCTTGTTTTCTTATTAGTTTTTACGTCTATTTTTAATAAATTAATTCTTTTTATTTTGATTTCCTCATATGCAAGATGTGTTACTTAACCTAGAAAAACAGTTATGCTTCTCATGATTAAAATTAATCCATTTTCTTTTTAACGAATGATTTATAATCTTAAAAATCAATATTTAATGTACCATTAAGATGAAAAAATAGGGGTTTTGTTAATTATTTTTACAGAACATTTATATTAGATCTAACATTACAATGTTTTGTTAATTAGGAAATATATAGTTGAAAGATTTTGTATAGCAGCGCTTGAAGGTACGAAATTAATCTTATCAGAGTTGACAAAATATTTAGGTGTGTTTCTAGAAAAAGAACACATCAGATTTTCATAAAATTTCTCAATACCAGTAACAGCACTTGCAAAACTTCAATTGGTAGGAATTGGGGACCCAAGACAATTGTGCTCGACTGCATCTACAAATCGGTAAGACTCAATCTTTCTTAAATATAGTGACTAGCAATGAGACTAAAACGTTGTCGAAAACTGGTATCTCAAGCAAAAGAAGATACACACATTAAACTTTAAGATAAAGAAAAAGTTGGTTGCTTGCTTCCCGTGGCAGCTAACTTTGCGCAAACAGTCTAGTAAAGTCTAAGTGAATTTGTTTTGACAAGACAACATCAATTGTTAAATATACTGTCATTAACATACAAACATCGTATTGTATTCAGTCTGTAGACGTGATATATCTTAGTAGGGCATTAAGTTTAGATCCAAATATCTAACCAAGGTTGGATAGTGAGTAAATGCCCAGGAGTCTGTTTCTTCTGACAACTCTTCCTTTTCCAGGTAATTGCATCTCTGACAGTGGGACGTCTTGCAAGCTTTCGTAGTATTTAGTACTGCCAGCAACCTATTTATATTTCTTTTATTGCGGGTTGTAAGTTAGAAGAGCGTTTTTTTTTCATCAAAAGATTTTCACATGTCTATTCTACATGTGGCTAAATTACGCCACCTGTTTTCAATTTTTTCAAGAAGGAGCCTGTAGATGGAGTTCAGCTCATTTCGTAATTTGAAACAAAGGGATAAACGAAATATATGATTACTTAAATTGATTGATTGGAACATTCCCAGTCCATATAGCTGCTAGATTGTCAGGTTCGGAGGACACCAACATTAGGATTTGATGTAGGCGTATTTCAAGCCAAGTTTCCGGCTTCGTAATTTTTCAAATTTTCTTTTTTTTTAAAATTTTTTTAAAGTCAGTCAGTGTCTTATTAGTGTCGTTATCTCTCTACCTAACTATAATTTTATGTTTATACAAATGATCATAAACTATGTCTAGGAACTTATAGCCCAAGTCAATAAAAAAAAGATTAATTGAATTAAGAACAGTTCAGTTCATTTATCACAAAATTGTTTTTATTTTCTTTAATTTGTAGTTGAAAACAACATTAAGTTTTTGTTTCTTCCCCTTTAGTTTTATTTGGAAATTGTTCTTTATTTTATAGTTTCTTCTTTTTTGAAAAAAAAAAAATGTTTGTATTTCAAATTCTAAGAAGTTTTTTTTATGTATAATGGTACAAGAAAACCATTTTAGTAATTGTGATATAAAATCCCTTCATGTATTTTAAGCAAATTTTCATATATTTTTTTATCTTATAACATGAAATATTTTTTATGAATAAGGCCTTTATAATTTTACCTGTTTTTATTTCTTTTTTTTTCCAAAAATCGGAAAAACAAGCAAAAGTGCTATATTCGGATATACCGAATCTTATATAACCTTCTCAATGCTGCGAAAAGAATTGAAAGTAATATAACTGCTGTTCTTTAGATATAAATACATTTTTTTTGTGCCACGCCCACTTCTCCACATTTTGCCGGATGTTGTGTTTTAATAACCAAGATCCTTTTACTTTTTTTTTTGGAAACTTTGGCTTTTGCCGTTTCTTAGTATACCGTTAGATACAAAATTTGCTAAAAATTAGGAAAACACACTAAATTTTTTAAAGTTACTTCCAATTTTTGGGGCGTGCGTCACAAAACTTTTTGATCAATTATTTCGCAACAAATACCTGCTTAGAAATTATGATATAATACTAAATATATACCAAATAACTATGTATACATATATCAATCAGAAAACGCGTGCGAAGGTAGCGTTCGTCACGCAGGTTTTCATTGAAAAAAAAAATTGTAGAAAATAACTTATTTTCTATGCCAAGAATGATCCGTATCAAATACATATTTTGAACATTTTTTCAACTAACAAAAAAAGGTTTTACAAATTTTGGGAATTCTTTTAGTGTGTGTGTGTATGGAAACTGTATATGAAAACTGTATATAATCCTAAAGGATCTAAAAGGTATTTTTACGCTAATAAATAAGTGAGAAAATCTCATGCATATACATATGTATATAGTTTCAAAAAAAGTTGATGAAATTAGACATGCAACATTCAGAAAGAAATTTATGTACGTGTCCCTATTACTGGATTTACGATTGAATGATTTCCTTTGCTACAACTTTTGCTTTTGAACTTAACAAATTACTTAAGTTTTTCATCTTTCTAACAAGATTTGTATTTAATAAATTTCTTAGATTTAAATACATTCATACACACATACGTTTGAATGTACATGCATACATATTTATTTAATAAAAATCTTGTAATGTATATACCCTGCAGGAAATATTACTTGTGAATCTTTACTTATTAATTATGCAAACAGTCACCAGTACTATTGACTTCTTATATACCAGACAATGGTATTTACTAGAGATGAGCGATCCCGTGATTTTTAAGGAACATCGTGATTAGTGAACGTGATTTTAAAATCACTGTTATTTAAAACTGTGATTGTGATCACAACTTTTATTTTTGTTCTTGGATATTTGAAAATGTTTTGTTATGGAGTTTGACAAAGAAATAAGGCAACAAAAACGATCACCTGTTTAGTTGGACATACTTGAACAAATAAACATTGGCTGTAAAAAAATTCTAAAAAGGAAGAAGAGAGAACAAAAGAAAAAATAGCAACAATTACATTCATGAGTGCAAAAAACGCTATTACCCACACAAACAGTGAAATATCATAAATTTGTGTATGAAACAAAATAAGAAAATAACAACTTAGCAAGTACCTGTTACTTAACAGATTTGGTCACAACTGTGATTCGTGATTTTTCAGTAACAGTGATTAAATCACAGGTACGGAAATATCGCTCATCTCTAGTATTTACTATAGACATCTGACATGTGCGTGTCATTGGAAATTTACTACCATATGCTGACATTGGAACCAGAGAATATATAGTTCATATTTTGTAAATCTTGCCTAAACTTTTGGTACTTTTTAAATAGATTTAGCATTTAATTATTTTATTAAAAACTAAATAAATTATATTCCAATATTATTTATTAAGCTTGAGGTTTTTCTTTTTTATATATAAAAAATTAGATAACATTTATTTTATAAAAGTTCCAATATTTCGATACAGCAATGTGTATCATCGTCAGGGAAATAATTAAACAATAAAAATAACGTTTACAAAATAATGAAAAAATAATAACAATTGTCACAATAGAAAAAATTATTTACAATTATACAATAATTATACACTAACTGCCTTATTTATAAAAACCAAAACATGTTAATAAAGGGTTTATGAAACAGATTTTGTATGAAAATCCAATTTATAAACTCTTTATTAACCTGTTTTATTTTTTATAAATTAGGCCGTAAATGTCTACAATTTTGTGCTACATTTTCGGTGTCTGATTTAAAATTAATTCTTAACAATTCTGGTACTTTAATGATTTGCAACATTTCTAGCATTAAACGTCGCTTATAATTTTTTTTCTGTGTTTAAAACTGATGATACATTCTCAAAGTCCGGAAAGTGATTTAAACTGGCACAATGGGCTGTTAATGCTGTTTTTTGTGATGAAATATCCCTAAACTTTTGATTTGATTTGTGACCCGAGATTCTAGTTTTCAGTTTGTTCTTTGTCGTACCTACATATACTTTGTTGCATTGTCCATTATCGTTTCCCTTACAAGGTATTTTATAAACTACATTCGACATTTCTAACTTATGTACTTTCTCCTTAGTCCTAGTGAATAATTTACCAACTGTATTATATGATTTTTTTTGGCCCTATGCTCCTTATAGGAGTTTAAAGGAACTAATATATATTATATGATTTATGTGCTATTTTACATGTCCTTGTGTCGAATATTTTCGACTTTTCTAAACGTTCCGATATTTTAGGAATATATGTAAGTGATTTGTAAATTATTGGCTCTGCAATTATATGCAAGTTGTTTGCCCTATGGTTACTGCATTGTCAACAGAAGTGGTCATGAGAATGTTTCTCAAATAATCAAAACAGGCATAATTTATGCAATTCCAAATTTGTTTTTGTAGTTTTCTGCTTGTTTTGAGGTGAAAATCTTGATTTATAAAACGAACATAAATGTTTACACTAATACAAACAGGTGCAAGTAGCATATTATGCAAACTGTTAATTGTGTCTTTTAGCGTTTATCATATCGCTGTGTTATTGCAACATAGGTATATCTCAAAAAATCAAAAATTTTAAGTTACTTAAGGAAAAGTGTTCCTTTATACTTTCTTTATACAAGTATGTAAAACAAATCAGCATTATATCTCAAACTCAACCGAAGTTATAGCAAAATATATATTATTAAATCTGTATATGGGCATTTCTCCATTTCAGTCGAAAGATTCCAAAGTTCGTTGTGGGCGTTTGTGTAAACGATATGTATTAAGTTTCTTAGTAGATTAGGATTCTTTGCATTTTTTATTGTAAAGAATTTTATATCAAAAATCAACATTCTTTATACTATATGTACATATATGTACATATACAGTGGAGGCTCGAAAAAGTTAAGCAGTTTGTTTTGGGGGTGATGAACTTTTCCGAAATCTTAACTTTTCCGTGGTATGAAAAATGCATGTGGTTATATGTGTATTTATACATTGTTTATTTATTTATCGTTGATCTAAGAACCATTTGTATAATTGCTTCTCCAAATCGACGTATTCTGCCTTATGTAAAGTTTTTAACTTAATTTTTTCATACGTATTTGACACGGCTGCATAAATGTTTGCTTTGTTTTTTTTAATTTTTGAAATTGCTGATACAGAAACATGAAACATCCTTGGCCAATCGATTAGCAAGAACGCCTTCATCTAATTTTTTTAAAATCTTGCATTTTTCGGCGACTGATAACCTTTTTTGCTTCATTGCTGCTAACATTGTTGCGATCAAAACAAAACAAATTTAACGACTATTTTCTTTAACAACCAACTGATGAGAGCAAACACATTATGCAAGATTAGGTTCGTATATAAAATTCGCAAAAAAATTAATTAACGGTAAATGATGCACTAGAAACAGAAAAACAAAATAAAAAAAAATTGTCTCTAAAAAGTTAAGAAGTACTTAACTTTTTAGAATCACGTGTGGTGAATGAAAGCTGCTTAACTTTTCCATATACTTAACTTTTCTATGACTTAACTTTTTCGAGCCTCCACTGTATATTGAATAAATATTTCAAAAAATTAAAAAATATTTCCACAGAGAAATTTTTCTGTTGTGAGCTATTTTATAAATTCTGCTCTTCTTAAAAGATTTGTTAAAAAATTCTTTATTAAATTTTATGCCTTTTCGCTCCGTTTCATCTTCTTCCCGGCTATTTAGTATTTTATTTATTGTAACATACATACATATTTTCTTACTTTTCAATGTTATTGTAGTTGGTTTGGCAAAACAAAAAAAATCCTTAATGCTATCCTTAAGGGCCATCAACAACAACACATAATAAAATGAAATGCAAAACCATAAAAATGCAAACGAGGGGTTTTAAAAGGAATTTATAAAATTATGTTGTAGCTGCAGAAAATTACAATGTAAATTTTATACACAAGATTTAAATTTTTTGATCTAAACACAATTTACAGACACACACAAACTCATAAAACATACACAAAAAAAAGCAAATAAATTATGCACAAATTTATACTGTTAATGTCCTGGGATTTACAAATAAATAAAGGTGTTTAAAATATTTTTCCTCTCCTCTCCTCTCCTCTCCTCTCTTTATTTTTTAAAAAAACAAAAACAGCCAGCAGTCAGTCGCAGCTACAAAACATTAATTTTTTCAGAACACACACACAAACATATACAAATTTACTACTTCCTTGTTACGTGTATCTGTTAGGTATGTCTATGTTGGTTGTTTGGTTTTTATTGCTGTTGTTGTGTTGTACAGAAAAGTAATTGAACTCTATTTTTAGATTGAGCAAAAACTTATTTTACCTTCCCTTCGTTCTAGTGCATACGCATACAAACATACACACCCACCCTCTTTGTACTTGGTATGTATTAGATTTTATCAGGTCTCATACATTCTCAAATACTCAGCCACACACACATGCACATATACAAGCTCGTTGGCATGTTAAAGGACATTGCTTATTTTGGTACAGTAGGGCAAAGCGATGGATGGGAGAGGTAGAGAGTTAAAGGAAAGGGGATATGAAATACATACCGAAATAGCAAAAAGGATTTGTCGGTTGCATTTTTGCTAGATACAGAAAATGTTTAAAATAAACCCATACACAGACAGATTTCCCTGTTTCTTTAATTGTGTGTATGTGCTTTTTTTTTAATGTACATACATATTTATTTACTAGGTTTGTTGATTGTCAGTATTGGTGTATTTATTTTTGGTTATTGTAATTGCTCCGATAGTTTCGTTTATTCTTTTAGTTCTACTCAAGGTACAGTATTGGAGGTAAAAATAGTTAATTTTGTTCATTGTAACTCTGGACTTTATACAAAGTTAGATTTGGGAATATGTTTAATATTTGTATATATTTTTTCAAGTGCTATTTAGATCAGTTGTTTGTTGAAATCGTCGGTACATAAGAGTACAATAAAACCGGAAAGCAGTTAAATTTCCTATTTATTTCAAATAAAAAGAAAGTGTGTATCTACAAATGTCCCTAATGTACATTTGTCCTAATTTAGGAAATGTTAGAATTTTTCTTCACGATCGTTCTAAATATGAAATTAAATTAAATTTAAATTTTTCGCTGACGAGGGGGCCGGGTTAATTTCAGCTCTTAGCAAATTTGGTACGAATTTTTTCTGATATTTTTGGAACATATCAGAAAAAATTCATACCAAATTTGCTAAAGGTGACCGTACAGGACACGTATTTGTCATCTGACATGTCAAATTTCCCACTACAAAATACATACATGTCGTGTGTTACCTTTTTAACTTTGCTTCTGTAAAAGTCAGACGCAAAGTCATCTGACAAAATTTCAATTAGAGCGTGCTCTATTATCTTCTGACAAACCATCTGACATCATAAATCTACGCCGTGAAGAAACCTGCAGGGGCGTTCACTATTGACGGAATTATTAGCCGGCTGAAGTTAATATTTTACAATACCGATACATATGTATATTAAGAAAAAACGTTTCATTATAATATCCTAAACTGGTATCTTCCAATATAAAGAAAAAAATGTTTAGATGGCTGAACTCTTTTTCGGCGTAAACATAAATTTTTATGGCGGCCGCACGCTATTTTGAAACCGAGAAATACTTTGGTTATGTAAAACAGCAATTTTGACAGACATGCACAATTACATGTCACTTGAAAATTTGACAAGTCAGATGTAAAAAACATGTCGTCTACATGCACCTTAAGAGCTGAAATTAACCCGGCCCCACGACAGTGAAAAATTTAAGTGGGAATAACATAGGAAAAGATCTGTTATTACTTTGGAATTTTGTAAGTTACGCATTAATGAACGGATCATATCGACACATAATAATATTTGTAGCAAATGTAACGCTCTACAAAAAAGAACATATATGATTTTTTGCTAACTTAATTAGTTCAAAAGTTATTCGATGTCAACATAATAGTTATATGTGCTGTTTTCACAACACAAATTATTAAACATGTAGTAAAATGTATATGAAAAGCACTCTGTTTTTTGAATAGTTGCTAAAAATCGGTTGCAGATAGAAAAATATCATAAGATAGATTTATCTTCATGTCGTTCGCAAGCGCATGTGGATCTTTTAAGTTGCATCTTCTTATAATTTATCGCCAAACGTGGAGAGTTACCGCCAAACCTCAATTTCAATACTAAAAAAATTACACAGATAATAATTTTCTTTAAACTTTTTTGTTTTTTTTTTTTTATTAGGTATTATTATAACATAAAAAAAAAACATAAATTATCAGGGGTGTGCTGGAAATCGCAAACGTAAAACGCAAGAATTTTAAAAGTCGTTTTTAAATAAGATTTTTGTAATAAAAGAATTTTATGACAAATATTTAACAAATATTTTCCTATTTAACAGGATTTTAAACCAAAAATTATAAGAATTAGGTTGAAAGTTTATTAAAAACAACTTCCAAATTCTTGCGTTTTGCGTTTGCGATTTCCAGCACACTCCTGTAAATATTTGAATTCTTTGCCTCAAAAATTAATATAAAAAGAATTCGATATATACATTTATTTTCTCTGTGAAAAAAATAAAGCCATCTAACTAAACCTTAAAAAAAATAAAGTAAATAAAATGAATAATAAAATAATTGCTAAATATAACTACAAATACTACCTCAGTATTTTGTAGAACTAGCATCATTTTTTATTACTGCGAAGCAGCGCTTCGGCATAGAGTCAACAAGCTTTTGACAAGTCGTAACTGGAATGTTCTTCCGTGCAGTCTCATTCCACATCTCATTTTTATTTGATGGATTCTTTCCCCTAAGACATCTTTTAACCTCGCCCCACAAGTTTTCGATGGGATTTAGATCGGGTGACTGTGAAGGCCATCCCAAAACCTTCACATGGGTGTCCCCGAACCATGCCTTTGCCAACTTCGATGAATGTTTCAGATCATTAAAAAATTAAAATTTTCTTTAAAAATAGTTTTGTTGGAGGTGACCATATTTAAACATGTTTTTTCTCTACGTGTAGGTATTGAGTTAATAAAACTTTTACTATCTAGTACGGACATTTCAGAAATACGTAAAACTATATTTATGCGAACTAACAAGGTTATACTGTATAAGCATGCATCCAAAAGCTTATTTAATTTACTAATATCAACGCACTACCCTTAAAAAGGGTGATAAATCATCAAAACTTTTGTTTGCAAAATAAAACTTAGCTCAATTAAACTTTAAGTGTTAGAGACATTTTGCACAAAAGCTTAATTTGCTTAAAGCCACAAAAAGTTGAGGAGTCATAATTTGATAAGTTTTATTTGAAATCTTAATTTTGACTAAAGCAAGAACTTTCAGATTATTTACTTTGCTCTTAGGCAAAGTGGCCTATAAATTTAGTTTTCGAGAGAATATTCCTATCATCGATTTAGGAAGAAAAAAAGTTTTATGTCTTTCCTTATACCCTGTCAGATTGGTGGAGAAGTTATAAAAAATTGTAAGGTATTTTTATGTTCTCTACTGTTAATTCTTATGCATTCATATTAAAAGATAAGGTATGTATGTATGTACTTATTTGTATATGAATTTTAATATAGAAAAAGCAACAGCCAATTTTTATGTATTTAATTTTATAACCGGGCTGTTAGAAACAAGGACCCTCTATTTTAATGAGAAAAAAACATTTTATACTGTTGAATTTATATTGAAGTTGGAATGAAATTGCGCAAAAAGCTATACATACATACATACATACATACACATGTATATTTTATACACACATACATATCTATATGAAAGAGATATTGAACCCAACAACAAAACAATAGAAAGAAGCAACAGCAGAACTGTAAAGAATTTTCCAAACTTTTTTCCAGAAAATTTTGTTTTTTGCTGCATTACAACCTGTAGCTTAAAGCAGAAACATTTCAAGAGAAAAAATAGCAATACAGAGTATAAGTGAAATATTTTTAAAGAGCACATTACTAAAATGCGCGCGCATTTTTTCCGCATAACTGTAATATAAAATAATAGAGCGGGAGAAAAGAGCTGAAGACAAATAAGCAGCAGTGTTAATATTGTGGGGGTGTTGTTTATAAAAGGAATTTTTTAAGGATTTTTTTTTGTAATCCCCCTAAAAGTATCACCAGAAACATTCAGTATTTTTTTTTTTTTCTTAAACTTGTGTATGGTTTTTGCATCTTCTATTTAAAACGTTAAAAGCAAAGCGGCATTCAACAGTTCGGCTTTGGTGTATAACAACATATTGTTGCGTTTTTTTTTTATTGTTAAGAGCTATATTTTCTTCATTAGGAGGGCGGAGCGGTAGGGTAGAATTGTGAGGGTAGATGGAGGGGATGGTGGTGTACATACTTTTGCGTTTAATAACCCTCGTTTATTTCGCTATATTTATATACGTGCATATATATGTATGTATATATTAGTTTGTATTGTATATTTATAGGATTTATTTATTGTATAAGGGCGTTTTTTTTTCTGTTTTGGTTATATTGCCTACAAGTGGTGGGCGGTTGTTCAAATCAGCCCCATTTTCTACTAAAACTTTCAGGCAAATTAAAATAAAAAATCGTATTTAGTGGCGTACGTGATTGTTGTATCTATGAGTACAACAACTAGGAACTGTAAGAGGTGATGCATTAATAGGTATTAACAATTTGGGGACAAGTTTGTTTTTTTCATAGATTTTTTTATATTTTAATTATTTAAGGGATTGTAAAATAATATGTATGTTTTAAGATTAGAGAATATTTTTTTTAGATTACCTATACATATCTATCAATCATTATAAGCACATTTAAAATTTACATACTTTACACATATGTATATCTACATACCCCCGTATTCATAAACGATTATTAAATTTTACAAACGTTTTTTAAGTCAAATTTTTCATACAAAATTTGTTTTGTAAACCCTTGTTATATTTTAAAAATTTTTATGAATACAGGCAATATTTTTGTAAGATTTTCATTTCAACGCAAATTTATTTAAAACGATTCGAACCGATTTAAAGTCAATCAAGGCCCCGCCGACACCGTCAAAAAGGGTGTTTCTATCTGAACAAGAATGTATGTATGTATTGACAATTTAAAAAAGAAAAAGTTTAACGATAAGTATCGCTATCGAAAAGAATCTATCGATAGTCCAATCGATTGTTTGCCACCTCTATATTCGAAATTAGGTACAGAATAACAAAGGCTCATATGCCGACACACCAATTTTATTTACTTTTTAAAATAAGGAATTTAAAATAAACAAAATAAAAAAGAAAATAATTTCAAACTACACCTGATCAACACCTTCAGAAAATTACCTACAACAGTAAAGATTACAACCAACTTGGGTAATTTCATACGAAGTGGTATTATTGATGTATGTAAGTGTAAAGGAACATAAACCCTTCAATAAACGTCCACCAATTTTCCTATCAACTATCTAATCCTTCATCTATAAAATAATTGCATACATATACTCTTGTTTTGTTATTTGTTTTTCTTTTTTATTGTTGTTATACATACGTTGTCCGTCACACTCTCTTAGGAAATTTGTACATATAAAAATTTTATTGATTTTTTGTGTTGTTGGCTTTAACTCATTAGCGCCCAATGATCCCATTTGGGAACATACACAAATAATAATTAAAAAATGGAATAAAAAAAATTTTATTTTTCGAAAATAACCAACAATCTTTAAAATAAAAATTGGGCGCTAATGGGTTAACATACTTTTTTTTGTTATTATTGTTATACCACTTCCTCAAACACAATTTTACTCTTATCAATAAATTTTTTGTTGTTATATTTTTATTAACGCTTTGTATAAATGCCAGCAAGTGAGTGTTTAATTTTTTCTGTAAAAAGAACACATTTTTTCACTTTTATTTAAATTAGTCATTCTTAGGTGTTTTTTTTATTTAATTGTATTCTTTTTTTTAAATTTTATGTGTACGCAATTGAGCGTGTGTGTGTGTGTAACTGTTATGGAAAATGGATGTACGATAAAAAAAAAAGAAAATTTACTTTTTAGGCAATGGTGGGAACCATTGTTGATCTCAAAAGTCCTTTTGTCTATGCTGGATATTTCAGGATCAGAGAAGTACTACCGATCTTGATAACGATAACGTATAACTGGAAATATCTGGGAACTTAACACTTTGTTTACCAGAAAAACTAATTTACTCATCTTTGATCACATACATATTTTGAAAAGAATTCATACACAGAAAAAAAAACAATCTTATTTAAAAAAGCAGCTGCAAAATCAAAATTTTTGATTTTAAATGATAATCAATTTTAATAGCAAATTGACCATTTTTGTATTAAAACTTATAATTTTTAAAACAAGAATATAGCACTTTTAAATCAAGAATGTAATATTTTTAATGACGCTTGAAAAGTGGCGTTAACATTGTTGTGCAAAAAATTAACATACATAAAAAAAAACTTTAAAATTAAAATGCTTTATTGTATTTTCAATAACAAAACTGTTTTGGTTTTAATACGTTTTTCAAAATTGTTAAACTTTTTAAAACAAAAACGAAAAATTTCTAATTTAGTATGTTTTTCTGCTTCTTACAGTAAAAACAAAAGTGCTACCTTTTAATATAAAAGAAAACCTTTTTTTCTTAAAATTTTTAGTTAAAAAATAGTTTTTGAGACAAAAACGTTAATTTTTGTTTCAAATATGATTTGTATTGCCATATTTTGAAACCATAACTTTTTTTTTTTTTTTTTTTTTATATAAAATTGAATATTTTTCAAAAAAATTGCTGCAATTTTAAAATAAAAATGCAAAATCGTTTTTTGGTTCAGTGTATAGATGTTTCTACTACATTTAGGCTTGGCAGATCCAATTTGCCAAAAAGCTTGACATTGACAAAAAAAAACACTTGATTTTGAAACAAAAACTTGACACTCATACTATTGTTTTTTTAATGTAATTTTTATAAAAATTATTAGAATAAAAACAAAAATATCATAAAAAATAAAAAAAAGAAACAATATTAAAGAAACAACAAAAAATATATCAATAAAAATTAACTTGTTCAATGTTGTCAATTTACTAGTATGGAGTAATGTGTTAAATATCAGTGCTGGGACTTTTATTAAAATTGTTCTAAAAGAAAACTTTATTTTTAAACTAAATATTATTGCGCATAAAGAAAAATATGCATCATATTAGTTTTAAGTTGTATTGATAATAAAAATTCGGGCTTTAGATTTTTTTTAGAAATATAAACTTACTTTTTTAAGTATTATTTCATAGATAGAACATTTTGAGATTAAAAAATTAATGTATAAAAAAAAACTTGACAAATCACTTTTTCACTTGACAATCAGGCTAAATCAGACCCGTCTGACAACCCTAACTACATTCGTCTTATATGATCTGCTCTAATTGTCGAACCAAACAAAGGATGCAAAAGTTGGAACAATTATACTTTTTAACCACTATTTTATAATCAAAAGTACAATATCACTTCAATGACTAATTGAAAATGTTTCCTTTTTTTTACATTACACGAAAGTATATTTTTTAAAACTCATTTTACGCGCCTTTTTTAATAAACTGTTGTATATGTGCATATCGCTCCTTTATTGCAACATAGGCATAGTTTCCTTTTTTTGTTTTTTCCTTCACATATAAAAATTTTAAAAAGTTTAAAATTAAAATAAATTAAGCAAAAGACAGTAAATTAAAAAACCCAACAAAATTGTTTGACATTAAATGGCGGTTTTTCACAAGTTGGCAAACGTTTGGCAGCTCGTTAACAAGAGTTTAGCAAACCGTTAGCCAGAGTTTGGTTAGTGTATTATGAATAAACTTTTTGCTAACTTCATGCCAAATTTTCATTATGACTACGGCTGAAAGTTTATTAATACCTATTTCAGTTAACTTCCTTTATTCTGCAGATACACCCTCTAAAAGCTGGGTTAGTAATGGTCAATGACCTTTGTATCAAAACAAATTCATGTAGTCCTCTTAGGGTTAAAATAAAACTTTTAAGAGAGTAAATGCACTCACTCGTCCCAACAGGAACCCTTAATAAAAATTACTTGCCTACTACTATGGTTTTAATGATATACATTTCCCCAATGTTGTTGTTTATTTTGTATTCATTGGTGTTGTCGTCATCTCAACACTGTTTTTATATGAACGTGGAAGTGTGTGTGTGGTTGGTGAGTTTGTATTGTTATCACTGACAAACTGAAAACCAAACGATAACGCAACAACAAACTTTTCTACTCTATTCTACACATGCATATATAAGTATGTATCTATGTATAGAAGACACACATTTTTATTTTGTGTTGCATTTTCAAGCATTTTTTTTTTGTTAGTCACTACATACATATTTTGTTGTTTTTATTTTCTTTTTTTTCGTTTAAAATTGTTCTAGCCTGTTTTCCCGGGTCGTTTACTGTGCACAATGCGCATAGTTGAATATTTTTGTTCCTCATTTTTGTTGTTGCTGTTATCATTATTGTAACTGCTGTTGATAGTTTGCTCTGCTGTCTTTTCGGTTTGTTTAAGAGTTTGACATATACAAACATACACCTCGCATACATACAAAACAAACTATAAAACAACAAAGAAGAAAGCAATCAAACACAAATGTCCCAGTTGAAAAATATCCTTTTCATGTACAAGACACATGTTAAATTTAATTTTCTACACGGAAAATGTTGGTTACTTCCATGCACAAATACCTACAATATTATTGAAACAGGATTTTTTTATACCTAGTTGTTATTTGGGTAAATTTTATAGATACAATTTATTTCTCATTTTTCCTATAACATTTTATTTTAAACTTGACTTTGTAATATTATTTAATTAATTTTAATTTAATTTCAGCTCGTCCTTAATTAATATTAATTGTTTTTAATACATACTATATTTTTTTACGTTCTCTATATATTTTTAGGACTTTTTTAATAACGACAAACAACAATATAAAAGCAACAACAGAAAACAGCAGCAAATTAAAAATTTAATAACTTCATTACGAAAATCATAAAGCAAACAAAACTGAAGCAAAAATACAATAGCAAACAACAATAAAACAAGAGAAAAAGATATGTTTAAGGAGAAGAGTGTGTATAGTTTTTTTATGATGTAAAACGCAATAGCGCCTAAACATATACTACACATTTTGTATATTAATTTACATTACACATGGAGTAATTGTCTTACAAGCAACGTGTAACAATTCATTTATCAATTCTAAACAAACCAAGAAATTTTAAAAGTATTATAGAAGATCATTTGAAACAGATGACAACAACAACAATAATTATTACAATAAATAATAATTAATAGAAACGTTAACACTTTTTTGACCATAAGGGAAAAAAATATTTTCGCCGGGAGGAACAACAAACTCTTAGAAAAGGTAAGTAAAAACTAAAGGTTATTGTAAAATTTGTTTTATAGTGTAAAGTGTTTCAAATACATATGTATGTAAATAAGAAGATAAGAAAATCAGAAGAAAGCCTTAAAAAATTGAGCAAAGAATGCTGTAATAAATTTTTTATTTCGGAATTTCATTGCGTACCTTAGGGGATTTAACAATAAAAGTTTATGTGTTCTCAGCTTAATTTACAAATTTCCATCTACTTTATTTTTATCTTAAAAAGTAATAAATTGGGACAAATCCGTGACAGCGGTTCAAAGTTGCTTAAAAAATATTTCTTCAAAATATCTGTGGAAATTAGGATAAAGTGCTTAAGTCTATTTTTTTTTAGATATTTAGAAAAGCAATTTTAAACTTTAAGGGTTATTTTTATAAATAAATTGTTTTATTCAAACAAAATCATCACTTCTCTTCGGTAATAGTTTTTACCTAAATACTCCTAACGTCACAGATCGGAAGTAAACTTAGGCTTTTATTCCAACTGTTATTGCATATAGAAAAAAACTAAAAATAATTTTTCTATAACTTCCTAAAAAATCGTAGAAAATTTCTGTATGGGTACTTTTAAACATGGAGATTGCACAGGTGCCATAAACTCAAATTTTGCTTAAGTCGACTTAAGCACTTTTTCCTATTTGCCACAGATATAAAGGTACTTTAACGGTACAGCCGAAAAATATTTTTTTAATAGAAATTTCGCCCACTACCAAAAATTAATTAACAGCCTGTTCGTCGATTTCGAACGTTAACGCTGTAAATTAAATTTAAATTTCATAATTTTTTCACCAACAATCAATAAACATTTTCCAAATTTTTATTTTTTTTAGGGTTTTCCCGGATTTTATTAAACAAAAAAGCGCTTAAACGCGAAAGTTTTATATGAAATTATAATTTAATTTTGAAGAAAATAAAAACAAACCGAAAATAAATTTGCACAAGATTAAAACGTGTCCAAAATGGCCACATCTCCCACACCATCATTAGACTCCATACGTGGTACAAATTCCATTGAATCCTATATTGAACATAATGGTTATCTATCCGATTCACCACTCACATTAAGCGGTTCTTCACCACCGGTTAGTGACTCAGCCATTTGTGATGATTTTTCAAATGTCGTAGGACAAACAGTTGTCGGTCAACATTCAATATCAGCGTCAGTATCATCCTCGTCAAGCACATCATCATCGTCATCCTCCTCATCGTCCAGTAGTGGTTTAAGTGGGTGTGGCAGTACATCTAGTAGCGCCTCCAGTACGTCATCCAATACGGGTGGAGGAGGCGGTGGAGGTGGTGTTGGTCCAGGTGTAATTGGCAGTGGTAAGGGAAGTCCCTGCAACACATTATTGGGCAATGCAGCAAATGGAAATGTTATAAATGTGACCACAGCAAATGGTACAAGTGCTGCACCACGATGCACCGCCTGCAAAAGTAAACAATCCGATGCAGTTGCCAAATGTTTTAATTGCGTAAGTTTCTTGTGCGGTAATTGCTGTACAGCCCATGAATTTATGCATTGCTTCAATGGACACAATGTTTGTTTGATTAAGGGGTTTGAAAGTGGCAATACAACACATCCTGGCAGCAATTCACAAATGAGCACTAATCCGATGGATTTCAAATTCTCCAGTTCTTTAACTATGATGTTGCAACAACAACAGCAACAACATCAGCAGCAACAACAACATCAGCAACAACAACAACATCAGCAGCAACAGCAGTCGCAGCAACAACTGCAAAAGGCTCCCACACAACAGCCCCTATCACAATTATCAAAGATTGTGTTGAGTTCCGCTGCTGCAGCGGCTGCAGCAGCAGCTGCTGCTTCTTCATTTAACAATGATTTGAATTCAAACGATTCCTCCTCAATTTTGGGACAGGAAGATATGTTTGCTAGCATGCTGCCCTCAAGCATGCGTTCATCCCAACAATTAATGCCAGCTCCAATATCACAACAACAAATGCCGCAACAACAGCCCTTGTATTGTCAGCGCCACAAGAATGATATTTTAAAATTCAGCTGCCGCACCTGCTGCACTTTGGTGTGCAAAGAGTGTGTGATTTTGGAGCATTCATCTGGTTTGCATGAAGTCGAACATGTACAAGAAAACGGTCTAGGTGCCCTAAACAATCTGGCCGGCCAATCAACCCCGGAAACAGTATTGCAAACCGTTTTAGCCGACCTACGAGGCAAGGTAGGAGATATTGTGTCTATGGTAGGCAGCCAACAATCACCCGGAGATATCCAGATACTCAATGGTTCCAAAATTAAAATGCAGTATCAAAAAGCCCACAATGAGGTCAATGAAACGTATCAATTCTTTTGCTCTATGCTGGATGAGCGAAAGCAAGAGTTACTTAAAGAATTGGAAAGTCTTTACAATGCTAAGATGAATACCCACTCCGCTTGGATACAAAGATCTAAAGAATTAATTGATAAGACCCTACAGAGTTGTGATGCTATTGAAAGATCGCCCAAGGCTCATACCATTACCGAGGTTTTGATGTTGCGCAAAACATTGGAACTACAACTACAGGCAGCTATGCAGGAATTACAAATGCCCTTCGAATTGGAATTTATGTCAAATTATCAATCCATACAAGCTGGTGTTCGCAATACTTTTGGTTACATCAGAGCCTCTGCTGGTGACATGGTGCAACAACAAGTTAAACAACCACCCATTGCAAGACCTTCACAGTCCGCATCATCATCCTCTTCTCACGGAGGCGGCTCTTCCAATAGTAGTGTTACTGGCGGCTCGCATTTGCCAGGTGGCTTGGGTTTGTCTGCCAATCTTTTGGAATCTTCTTATTCAAGTAGCTTATTGGGAAATAGATCTAATGTTTTACAAGCCAATCACAATAGTGGAACTACATTTGAGGATTTGATGGCCAAACGTTTTAATGCGGCCAATTCTAATAACAACACACCTTTTGTAGGCGTACCCGTTACCAATCCCTATGAAAAATGGAGTAACGGTGGCAGTGACAACTTATTTTCCGCTGCTCAAGATCCCTTTTCATCCAGTCAAATGTTAACAAATGGCTTGACAGCAAACTCAAACTGTACCACCGTAGCTACGACCAATGCAGGCTTAGCAGCATCTGCTTTGGCTACGCTCAACATGGCTAATGGCAGTGGTTGCTCAAGTTCTGATTCCATAATGGACTTAACTTCCAAGTTGCTATCGGCCACTATTTATCCACCTAAATCGCAAATAAAAAGACAAAAAATGATCTATCATTGCAAATTCGGCGAATTTGGCGTCATGGAGGGCCAATTCACTGAACCCAGTGGTGTAGCTGTTAATGCTCAAAACGATATCATTGTGGCAGATACCAATAACCATCGTATCCAAATCTTCGACAAGGAGGGAAGATTTAAATTTCAATTTGGTGAATGCGGTAAAAGAGATTCACAACTTTTGTACCCCAATCGCGTGGCGGTGGTACGAAACTCTGGTGATATTATAGTCACCGAACGTTCGCCCACACACCAAATACAGATCTACAATCAGTACGGTCAATTTGTGCGTAAATTTGGTGCAAATATTTTACAACATCCCCGTGGTGTTACTGTTGACAACAAAGGCCGCATTATTGTGGTAGAATGCAAAGTCATGCGAGTTATTATCTTTGATCAAAATGGCAATGTGTTGCACAAATTTGGCTGCTCCAAACACTTGGAATTTCCAAATGGTGTTGTGGTAAATGACAAACAAGAAATTTTCATTAGCGACAATCGTGCCCACTGCGTTAAGGTGTTCAACTATGAAGGCCAATATCTAAGACAAATTGGCGGCGAAGGTGTCACGAATTACCCCATTGGTGTGGGCATCAATACAAATGGTGAAATTCTAATTGCCGACAATCATAACAACTTTAATTTGACCATATTTACCCAAGACGGCCAACTTGTCTCGGCCTTGGAATCTAAAGTCAAACATGCTCAATGCTTCGATGTTGCTCTAATGGATGACGGCAGTGTTGTTTTGGCCAGCAAAGATTATCGTCTCTATATCTATCGTTATGTCCAAGTACCACCAATTGGTTTGTAAACATGATTTGATTTTTTTATTATTATTTTTATTTATATAGAAACATATAAATTATTTAAAAAGGTACATTTATTATTTTTTGTTTATGTTAGTTATAAAAATGCATTTTTATTATTACTATTAGTGTTTGATAATGTTATTTATTATTTTTATTTTAAACATTTTAAAACTTAAAAAATTCTATGTTAATGAAGATTTCCAAAAAGAAACGCACTTGAGATTTTCATCGAAACTTGTGAAAATTCTCTAAAAAAAAAAAAACGAATTTGCTTTGTTAAATTTGTTTGTTGTAAAAGAAAAAAACAAGTTTAATACATAATTATAAACTGCAAACATTGCAGAATTTGAAACAAATAAAAATAGATTTTAAACGGCAATAAAATAATTTCGAATTATATAATTATTGCAGTTTAAAGTCTGTCTATTTTCATTTATTTCGAATTCTGCAATTATTATAAAACTGTCTTTAACAAAGCGACTAAACTTTCTTTTTATTTTCAAGAACTTTCACAAGTTTCTATCAAAATCTTAAGTGAGTTTCTTTTAATAATCAAGAAATAATCGTCTTTATTATGAGTGTCGTTGTTGTAGTCAAAAATCTTTCGTTTTCAAAAATACGATAAACTTTAAGTGTTTTACATTGTCGTAAATTTGAAAAGATATCAACAAAAATTGCAAAGGGCTTTGACTCTCGTAATAGGGCTTAACATTTTCTAACATTTTACAATTTTCAAATTTTAAATTTATTTTGACCAACTAAAAGCTGATCTGCTGTTTAAAATCTATTATCACATTTTGTTTAAAAACAGGTTTTAATTTCTAAAACAAAAATGCTCTCTACTCTCTCTCTCTCTTTAATTAGTGTAATAAGGCGATATCTCTCTTTTTAATTGTTTGTTAATTTTATATAAGAACAACATACAAATACAATTGAAAATTTGTAGATTTTTTTTTAAAAAACAAGTAATGATGAATTTGAAATCTCTATGTTTTTATTTTATTTTTTTATAATGAAAAAAATTTATAATTAATTTTTGTTGAGCTCATTTTTTTTTTTTTTTTTTGTTATAAACTTTAACTCTTCTCCTACACTCTAATCCTTTCTCATATATATTTCATAGTACTGAAATTTTATTTACACTCGCTCTCTCAGTCTCTCGTTTTACTTGTCTCATTTTTTTTTTTTTTTGTTTTTATTGTTGAGGTTATTTCCTTTTTTATTTAAAGAATTGTTTTATTTTTTTTTAATAATTTCTTTTTATATAGTTTTTAATTAAAATTTTGTGTATGTAATGTTTTTTAATTTGTATTTTATGTAATTTTTTTATTAAAATTTAATTTTATTTACACTTTTTTTTTTTGTAATTTTTTCAATATAATGTACTTTCTGTTTGTTATACTTTTTTTTTGCTGTTTTTAATGTTTATTTCTTAAATTTTTATATATTTTGTTTGCTTATGATAAAGAAAAAATTAAACAATTTTTTTGAAATTTAATTTTTTATATATGTATGTACGTACTCGCATTAATGATTTTTTTTCGAAGGAAAAGAATAGCATTAAGAAAACTATTTACAATTTATAGTTTTTTTATGTTTTTTATATTTTTTTGTACTTTATATTTAAATTTATTTATTTCTTTAAAATTTTTTTATTAACTTAATTAAGTTTAATGAATTTATATATTTTAAGTTTTTTTTACCATTAATTTTTTTTTGTAGTTTTTATGCTAGTGTTTTATGTTAATTTAATATTTTTATATATGAACTGAACAATTTTTGTGCGAAGCGAAATAATATGATTTTGTTAATTTTTTATTATAAAAAAAAATCTAAATAAAAATGTTGATTTGTCTTTAAAACAAACTTTTTTATTAAAAGCAACTTATAAAAAACAAAAAAAAGTTATAAAAATAATTTCCTTTTTAAATAAAAGAAAATTCTTTTATATTAAATAAAAGATTTCTAGTATTTTCTCTACTCCTGTTTGGCAATCAGTTTATAAGACTTAAACAAAATAGTTCTTAAAAAAATTAAAAATCGTGTAAAAAAAATCAATTTTACAATTACTAATTGTTTTGTAATTTATTTTTTTACTCTTAAAAAAAACCAAACCTCCCCTTTAAACAAACTCAACAAAAACGTTACACGAAATGAAAAAAAGGAATGCAGACTTTCATGAATTTACAATTAAAGCATTTGTTTCTTTTTATAATAAAAATAACAAAAAGGAAAAAAAAATTTTTTAATTGTTAATTAGTGAGTTACTCAATTAAAATTTATTAAAAAAAAAAATTAATGAAACAAAAAATATACATAATTTTTGTTTTTATTATAATTTTTTTATATATAAAATTAAATTTTAGCTTTTAATAAATTTGCTTAAAAATATTTATATTAATAAGTGTTTTACAAAAAAAAAAAAAAAAAAAAAAAAAAAAACAAGAAAAAGTATAAACTTTATTTTTAATTAAAAAAATATTTAATAAACGTTTTAGTAGTATTTTAACAAATGAAAACAAAAAACAAACAACTTAGAAAAACTATACAATTTAAAACATTATTTTTTTAATGTTTTAAAAATTTCCCAACATTTCGAATAGGGACGTTTGGAATTTTACACGACTATTTTTCTTAAAATGAATTGCAAAATATTTTCCTCATATGTATTTTCAAATTGATTACAACTGTTTCCATTCCAAGACTAAAGAAATTTTCGAAACCCGGAATTATATTAAAGTTAAAAAAATCCGGGAATATTAATCATTCCATTTAGATCTCAACATAAACAAGTATTTCAAGTTATGAAACAAACTTCTAAAAAGAAATTTGTAACAATGTAACAATTCTAAGACTTTATATGTAATTCAATAAGTCAAAATATTTTTTTCACGAGCACCCACACCTTTTCAACGAAGAAAACTTTTGTAAATTTTTCTCAGAACAATATTACGTATTTATTTTAATTTTTTTAAAAACGAATTGTTAAAATTTTCATTCAAAACTAAATGAAAATTGTTAGAAACGTCATTTTCAATTTCATACGAATTGTTGCTGAAGTGAAAGTAGACTCAATATTTAAAAAAAAGGTGATTACATTTTTGTTCGAAAAATGAAAGGAAAATATATTAAATATTTTTGGAAACAATAAGATAGAGAAAAACAAAATTGTTTCTATCATTGTGAACGAAGCTTAAATTTCTAAAATATAGTTGAAAATTTCAAAAACTATTTTAAGAGAACTTCATATTTAAGAACATTTATTTTTTTACTTAAAAGTACATAATTTCAAACTTGGAATAAATCAAATTAACTGTTTTTTTTCAGAATTTCAAACGTTAAAGTTCGCTTAGAATTTTTTATTAAATATATGTTTTAATCTTAACTGCCTATTTCCCGATTTCGAAAGAGTGCTTTTGTTTTGTAAAATTACAAATAATAAAAAATAAATTCTAAAATTTTGTTTTTGTTTAATGTAGTTGTGAAAAAGAAAGAATTCTCTCGAAATCGTGAAAACTGCTGTTTATCGATTTCGAACAAGGGTTTCTTTCGCTTTATTTAGATAAAAAATAAAATTAAAAATCTTTTTTTGTTTTTTGTTAAAATGTTAATAAAGCGAACGAAATCCTAGTTCGAAATCGATGAACAGTCAAGGCAATTTGTGTTTTTAATAAAAAATGTCTATACAAACGTTCGACAAGCAGCAGTAAGAATTTTAGGTAGAAAACTTTTTATGAATTTTTTAATATGTACACTAAAAAATTTAAAAAAAATTTGTTTCTTAACTATCACTTTTAATTAAAATTTTTAAAATTGGTTATTTCAAGCAATGAAAATTTTGAAATTGTTTCACTCATAATAGTCTGCAAAAAAGCAAAAATTTAATACCGAAGATTAACGCTGTTACATTGTTATTAAAAAATTTAACTTTGTTTTTTTTTTTTTTAACTTTTAAACCTTTTGAAATCTTAACCACTAATTTATAAAAACGATAAAAACAGGTTTAAAAACGATTTTTTAACAAATTTTTAAAGAAATTTTTATAAACCCGTTTAATTTGGGTAATCATTAAGTGAATACAAAGTTTTTAAAACATGTAGGACATTTCAAAACTATAAGAATAATTTACTTAAAATTGCGCTTCTTTTTAACATGTTTTTTTTTTCAATTCTAAAATTTGTCACGTATGTATTTCTAAAACGTCTTTATTCTCAGCCGGGTGTTCTGGAAATCGAATTCGAAGGAAATTGAAATCGAATAAATTTTAAAAACTACCCTATTCAGAAATTTCATTAAAATTATCCTTTTTTTATAGACTTTATCAAAACCTTCTACTCAAATCAGGAAAAATGGCAGTTAAAATAAAAGACAATTAAACGCAAAATATTCATAGATTTCAATTTTATCCAATTTCGAATTTTAGAACATGGCTGTTTGTTTTTATTTGAAACCAACAACCTTCCTTTCCAATGTTTGTTTTCTTGTTTTAAACTGTTTTTACTACTTTAATCTCGTAATACTGCATAATATTTTTATATTTAGCTAAAAATAAATTAACAGCAACAACAACAAAACCAACAACTAGGGAATAGTTTTAAACTAAATATTTTTATTATTATTATTTTATGTTTATTTAATCATAAGCGATTTTATTATATTTTTAAACAAAATTTCGAATTCATTTCTCACAAAATCTATTTTTAGTTAAAATATTTTTTGTTTTGTTCGTAATTAAATTAAAAAGAAGAAAAGGAATTCACACACTGCTACTTATTTATATATTTTGTATTTATCTTGTATTTTGTTAAACTGAATTTAAAAAAAGTATGATCCTTTTTTAAGAAGTAAAAAAAAATGAATTGTTTTCTATTGCTTGTATTTTGTTTTTTGTATTAAGTTTATTATTATTTTTTTTAAATCAATGTTATTATAGTTTGTAATTATGTTTGATTTTTCTTAAAAAAAAACAACAAAAAGCATGGCTGGTTTTTCTAATTTTTTTATGTAAATTAATGTGTTTGTTAAACTTGCCATTTAAAGAAAAATAAATACAAATTAAAATTTACAAAAACTGTAGAAGTTTGTTTTTTTGTTTGTTTGTTTCAATAAAAAATTATTTTTCATACAAGTAAAAAAAACTAAGTTGGATTTTTTTATTTTTTTTATTTTTATTTTTAAAGTATTTAAAGTTGAAGTAGGTGTAATAGATGTTTAAAGTTATTTTGCGAAAATAATAGAAAAATAGTGCATCAACAAAGTTTAAAAATTTTTTTGTTCAGCGATCCGTTAAAATGTTGCAATTTTTTAAAGCCTTTATTCGTCTTTATAATTATTTATAATAATTAGTTAATGTGGTTGACCATATGTAGATAGAGAGACAACTGACAAACTCAAAGCACATTTTTTAATTGCAAATTTTTAATTAATATTGTGAAAAAATGTTGCACGATATTCTTTAAATAAAAAAAATCAATTAATTTGTGTTGTGCATCATTTCATTTTCTCTTTAAAGAGCAGGGGCTAATTTGGCCACTTGATCAAAACATTTTCGATTCGAAAGCCATTTTATTTATAATTCTTTCAACGAATCAAAATTATTTTTTCAATTTTGTGAAAACTCAAATATATCCTTTACAACCCAATACACATTCGTTATCGACTGAATGAATTTCGAACGAAAAAAAATTCTATCACGACCGCCAGAAGTACCACCCAGTTTCCAAATCGTTTAAGTAGACACTAGCGGTGTTAAAACGCCAAATTATAAAAGCGTTCGTTTATCAGAACACCGGCTTGCGTTTTTAAATTGGAAACGCCAATTCTAAGCAACACATCTTGCTTCAGAATATGGGCGAATAAGGAAATAAGTTGAGTCTTATTCCATTTGCGTATGTACCTACTCATTAAATATTTTTATTTAATCGTTTCCATACTAAAAGCCAAATAAAGAAAATATGAAGGGTTTTCCAATAAGGACGACCACTTTTTTTAACGTGTGCTGGGTGGCTTGTGGCACCGTCCTGTTGAAACCACATGTCGTCCAATTCCTTGTTTTCCAATTCGGGCCAAAAATAACCGGTAATCATGGCGCAATAACGATCTCCACTCACAGTAACATGACGATCGTTATTGTCAACGAAAAACTATGGTCGAATGATAATGATGAAAAGGTTGAGTTGACTGCAAAAAAACGAAATTAGCAGTTAGATGATCAGTGAAATAGTGCGTTCACAAATTAAATTGAAAGTCGTCAAGTACCTATTGCAAAACCCTATATATGCTTTATATTTCGAAATTATTTTCTTTCGATTGAAGTCAAGTTAACATTTAGCTGCTAAACAAAAATTTGTGATTACCAGGAGATTTATAGTGTTTTTCAAATCGAAAAATGTAAGGCTTCATTGTCAGCAGCCATCAAACACAACTCACGTGAGTCCAGAAATTAGTTCCCGTTTTTTTAACATATTTCACTGTCTGCTACGGGTTCTATGAAACCTAGCTGGCGACATTTTCACTCAGTCAGCTGGTTGATTCAATGAAGATTTCCCTTAAATGATGTTAATATTTATAGGTTGTTGTTAGTTGTATAAAAATAAAAAAGGATCTTGAAACATCAAAACACACGTTTGAGGAACAAAGTAAAAAGTAACACCGCCGTCATAAGAGGCAAGCGAATTGAGAGCTTATAAATTAATGGAAATCTACACCTTCCGGGAACGATAACACTGTGCTCTTTATTTAGATTATAGAAGTATTTAAAAATAAATTCACATTTACACGTCGTTACAAATAAATTGTCGCTGCTATAAAAAAAATCTTTACTAGATCACAGATTAAAACTTAACTAATTGATTATGGAACTTAATAACCCGAAAGAAAATCCCTACTCTGATTTCGAATTTGTTATACGAAAATATGTTAAATACAAAAAAGGCGACATCGTCGCAAGTACACTGTTAAATCTCCAGGCGCATGAAATATTGTACCCCTTTTGCATTCGGATAACCACAAAGAAAAAACAACTGCTTTCGGATGCCCCATCCACAATACAATATTATTGAATATGCATACATACATACATATATGTTCAGGGGTGTTCTAGAAATCGAAAAAGCAAGAATTTTAAACGTCGTTTTTAACAAGATTTCTATGATAAATATTTTACAAATATTTCTCTTTTAAACAGAATTTCATAACAAAAATTATAAAAATTTTATTAAAAGTGTATTAAAAACAACTTCCAAATTCTTGCGTTTTGCGTTTTCGATTTCCAAAACATCCCTGGTTATTTGCCATTATCGTTTTATTTTGCCCTATTTTATGCAATAATTGGCACAATGGTTTCAATTAAAATATGGCGCAACTTTAATTTAAAAAAAAAACATAACAAATAAGCAAAACAACGTTGTACAATAGGTGCGTTTGAGTACTTTTACAGTAAAATGCAGTAAATGAGAAAATTGTAAAATTTGCTATCACAGAAAGCTGTTCAAAAAAGGACACGAACGCAAAATTTGTAAAAATTCGTTAAATAAAGGCAACAGCTGATGTCAAATAATTGAAGTGTTGAAAAATGTTTACACTTTTGACTACTTAACTCGTTTTCTTATCGGTACTCGATTAAATACTTTTTATAACACGAACATTTTTGGAAAATACAAACAAATTATTTCATGCAGTCTTTCATATTTGCTTGTTTTTTATTTGATTTGATGTTACTAATTTGTGGCGGGTTAATTTATTCATAAGAACATGAATAAATTTTTGCTATTGGTAACTTAAGTACCCAAGTACTTCACACTTTTGCAACTCTAAAAAAATTAACATAACAAAAAAAGTTTCAAATGTTGGTATTTAGCCAAATAAATGTTTCACAAACAAGTTAAATAAATTAATATTTATTCACTTTTTGTTTTTGTAAGCATTTTGCTTGTTACTTTTGTTTGTTTACGTCTTTTTTGATTTACTAAATTTTACTGCAAAAAGTTCTGCAGTAAAAATTTGTAAATACTCAGACAAGAACTGTCACTTTTCGCTCTCAATTTGCGTTCTCATTTAGTTCTGTATTTTGTGTACGCGAACGCAATTTAGTAAAATGCAGTAAAGTTCAGTAAAAAAATAGTAAAAACTTTTGTGTTCTCGAACGCAGTTATTATTACCAACACATTTCACAGTATATTGCACTTCTTTTTATTTTGCAATAAAAATCAAAAGTCTCTTGATTGTTGCCAATATATCTTGGCATCTTCGAATATCACATAAACATTGACTAATTGTACAAAACGAAAAATTTAACAGTAACATTGCTATGCAAGAAATATCAAATTAAGCCATCGTAACACCCCGTCTACTACAGACTTGAGTTGCTGTTAAATCATGATGTTAAGTCATTAGCGCCCAATGATCCCATTTTGGAGCTTGCACTAATAATTGTATAAATAATAATTTATTAAATAAAATTATATTTTCAAAAAAAGCTTACAATCTTTAAAATAAAAAATTGGGCGCTAATGGGTTAAGACTGCATGTTAAATTTTAAACATGTAAATGTGTTAACATTTTGAATTATTTTTTGACTGTCGGCAAAGCAAATAATTTTTGTTTTGTTTTAAAAACCAAGTTTTCGGCTAAGTTTTTCAGTTATATTGCCAGGGCGTTACACAGTTTGCTGAGCCTCATTTACAAGTCCTTGGTCGACCTAAACCTTCGTGTTCGAGAGAGCTTTCAGAATCCGCTCCAGAGTATTTTGCTACCATATCCAAGCAGGCAAACAACCACGGTCTGTTTGTCTTTAAAAGATAACTTCACAGTCGTTCGAGCTTATTCCCCGCCCAGAGACGGTTTACGAATGGAAGCAAATATGTACTGATAAATCGTGTGTGTGGGTATTTTTTTCTTTGCATCTACTGTGATTTTTAGCATTTTCTCACAGATTAAAAGCAACAAAATGACTGATGTCAAGCTCAAGTCTCATTTTATGTTATAAAAGCACTGTTGAAACACATGTTTTAACAAACATGCTAAAACAAATCAGAAAAACTAACGGCTAATTTCCCCAAGTTCATTTATAACTTTAACTGTCAATTAAATTTTTAAATATTTTTAAACTTGGAGAAATTGCTCGTAACATGATCAGTCTAAGCTTAACACTCACTCACATCATATTAGTGTTTATGAACTGTTTATCATGTCTGTTGTGGGCGGGGTAAAAGAAGTTGATTAGTGGAATCTTCGCAAAAAAGGCCAAGTCCTTTATCGAATTTTATATATATTTTTTTAAGTTTTTAGATCTTTTTTTATTTCTTAAAAAAACCAGCCATGATTTAAAGAGAATTGATGCATTTACAACATTTTTATTTAAAATTAAAGAAAATCTCATTTAATATATTTAAGTTGATTTTTAGGAGTCATTTTATACAAACTAAATATTATTTGTATTTTATATATTTGTAAGTATTTAAAAGTTATTCATACAAAAAGTCTATTATTTACACAATTAGTTTATGTTGAATATTCTGGTTTTCCATAAAAAAAAATAAAGAAAATTAAGTTTCTTAATATTGCACATATTTAAACTGTTAGGCACAATTTAAATTAAGTATGAGATAAAAAAAGACGAAAAACAAAATTCTAGACTTACGAATACTTTAACAAAAAGTTTTATATTTTAAATTAATTTTAAATATACATAAGTGTATGTATGTTTTAATGCAACGGGACACAAAAGTATTGAATTCCATTTTTTTTTATTTGAAAAAGCTATAAAATATATATATTTTTATATATATTACATTACAGAAACAAAAAGAAAAAAAGAAAAAAAAACGGTCAACTTATCAAACTGATAAAAGAAGAAAAAACTTATTTTTCTATTAATTAAAAAGAAAAAGGATAAATGTAGTAGTTTTTTAAATGTTAATTATATTAGTATTAAATTAAATTAAAAAATATATGCAATAATATGAAATAGTAATTTAAACAACTACATACATACAACCATAAATTAAAAAAAAAATATGTGTTTTTCAACAACTAAAAAATATTTTGCCTTTAAAATTTCACTAATGCAAAAAAAAAGAAGAAAGAAAACGTATAAAAGCTAAAAGTTCAAAATTTCATAAAGTTTGAAGGACCATTTTTATTTTAAAATAAGCAGATTTTGCTTTTTATGAGTTACCTAACTACCCGTCTCGACTATACATCAACATGGTAAGAACAACATGTCGCACATGAATTCTACTCGTGTAGTACTGTTCATGTTTCGTCCATGTGCTGCCATCGTTGCCTAAACATTCGTTATGACATCCATGTGCGCCATGATGTTGGCCATTCAATGTATTTTCTGTATATGTACAACCAAACGCCACAACAACAAAAATTGTGGTCAATCAGAACATGAACGTTAACACGTATTCGCCACATACAAGAACGTGAACAAATTAATACCGGTGCTCTGCCGGCGTTATGGTCATGTCATGTTAAAATCGAAAGCGCATGCCGGCAATACGCTAAACAAGTTCAGTACTCAAGACTGGCACTGCAACTTGGGGCATACATATAAGCGAAGAATAGAGCAATTAAAACAGCTTTTCCTTTTTTATTATTCCATTAACCTTTTCATAAGGCATTTGAAGATTCCATTTTCATTAGCCTTTTCTGCTTTTAATGCAGCATAATTTAGGCGATTCTTTGGAACTCTGTCCATAGCAAAAAAAACAACCGCTAAACGCTTCACAAACGAACTGTACACTGCCAGACTTGAGCAGTGTATGGCCAGCATAACAAAAAAAGATTTCTCCAGTTCTCCAAAAGTTGTTGGCAAATCTTATGAATAGAAATTTTATATAAAGTAACTTCATATAATAATTTAGAAATTTCTTATCTCTTTAGTAACTTAATTACTGCCCAATTATATTGCAAATGTGAGAATACCTTTAGGAACTATACAAATTTCTTATATTTTTCTTATTTGTTAAGGTGCTTCTTTAACCCTAGAAGGATAATCATATTCTCACATAAGTATGTTAAAAATTCGTGCTAATTAAATAGAAATAACAATGTTTCCAAAATGCATACATAAATTTTACAGAGATTATCTTTCTAGATTTAAAACTTTAATTTCCTAAAAATTTTATGAAAAATTAAACTCAATCCCTTTTAATGTACGATTTTCTTTTAACATATGTAACTTTATTCAAACAAATAGTAGTAAACTCGGTCAGGAACTACATATTTCAAAATACGATCGTTTCTTGACAACTTAAAATTACAAATTATAACAACATTCCTCCGCATATCTTGTTAAACAAAACTTTTTTATTATAAGTTAAAAAAAAACACCAATTTTTATTTTATTTTAATGTTGAAAATAAGTTTACAAAAATTTAAAAGAAAAAAAGTAGCAATAATAAATTTAAAAAAACTACCCAATCAAAAAGATTTAAATCTAAAGAAAAATAAAACCTCTTTGATAAATTAAACATTTAGACTGCGCTCTTGCTTTCTTTCCTTTCATTCACTCTCTGTCTCCACAACTTTTACTCATAAATACAAATTTTTTTTGTATCAAAACTGTTTCCAAACTATCAAAAAAAAAAAAACGTTTAAATATTAAAGCAAACATTTTTCAATAATCAATGAAAAAAGACAGCCCCAAAAATTAAATGAATTATTAATTAATAAATTAACAAAAAAAAAACACTTTTTTATATATGTACATAAATACATACAATAATAATGAAACAATTATGGCCATAAAATAAATATTGTGCTTTTTATGTGAATGTTAAATATTTAAAATTATAAACAAGAAAACAGAAAAGAAACTTTAAAATAACAAATAAAAGGGAATATTATTGTAGCAATTTATTTATTTATACATATCGCTCATTTGCTGCAAGACCGGCATAAGTCAAAAAAATCCATTTCGAGATAAACGCGTTTAAAGTTTTTGATTTGCTCTAATCACTTAGAAAAAATAACGATACATTCTCTTCAAATGGGAAAAGTATAAAAGATATAAAGCTGAATTTTTTACACAATATAAAGAAAAACATAGCGAACAATTCTGCATCACTAACTCCAAAATTGTATTTTTTGATTTATGCCGGTCTTGCAGCAAATGAGCGATATGTACATACATATACATATATTAATGAAAACATTTCAAAAACGAACAAATAATTACTAAATATTAGAAATATTTTAAAGAAACAATGTTTAAGTACTTAAGTTGGAAGCAAAACGTTTCAAAAGTATTTCTCAAATTTATTCTTTTTTTTTTTTTTAAATAAGACACTTCGAATTTTACTCTTTCTCTTAAAGTGTGTTGTAGTCCTTCGAATCCACTATTACATTGCTTAATTTTTCTTTTTTTAAGGTGACCATACGTACTCTTTTTTAGAGGACAATCATCTATTTTAACTGGCTGTCATCTATAAAATTTGTGTCCTCTTTTATCATCTTTTTTTCATAATCTGTCATCTTTGTCCTCTTTATTTTTAAATGCATAATCAATATTTGTTTTTATTTTTATAAACTAAAATAAATTTTATTTCGCGGCGATCGCCGGTTTTTTCCTGTCAAATCGTATGGAAAATGTCGTGCCGTGCTTATTCTTTTCATACTTCTACTGAACTCTTATTCACTTGCAGTATACAATTTTGAATAAGTTAGTGCAATGCATTTTAATTTTCGTTATTTTTTTTTAGTAATTTTACTTATTTATAAGTAAACGTAAATGTGTATATATCGCTGGCTGAATATGCAAGCAAACCTACTAAGTCCCTTTCAACAAATTTTACAGGAAAACTTTTTTCCCAATTTGCTGCTTGAAAGGAAAACCAAAAATATAGTTGATTTGACACACTTCAAGACTCAAATTAAAGGAAAACTACATGCTGGTCGACGAGGAATATCTTTCTCTACCACACGGCATCAAAATCTCCATTTACTTGAAAATTGGATTTAACAGGTTTGCATTTTAAGCGATATGTTATTTTTTTTTTAATTTACTTAACATATGTGAATGTGGGAATGTAAATTTGTCAGTAAAATATGTAAAAAAAATCTTAAATTTTTAACTTTTTTTCTTTTTGTCCTCTATTTTTATTTTCAAAATCTGGTCGCCTTACTTTTTTACACATTTTTTTGGTCCCTATCCAATTATTTTATAGAACTATTAGCAAAATTCCATGGAATTTATGTATGTATTAAGCGGAGTTTTTATAATCAATTTATAGTAAATCTTGCAAGATTATATACTCGCACCTTGCTTAAGAGCTGGAGATATCTAACCGCTAGAAATATCAAAATATCCACTCCTTAGTCGGATTTTCAGAGTATACCTTCCCGCGACATCGGGTTTAAAATACAGCCACCACGTGATCCCCGAAAGTATGCCCTCATAGCAAAAGGTATCTTCTCCAACCAAAGAGCACACCCTTTTTAAAAGCTCACATTCATGAGAATAGTCCATCTTCTTCTCACTCGTCACCTTAATCATCTCTTTACAAGCTTCCTTTTCATTCATAATTTTAACACATTCTCCATTCTCTTATAACATAGTCATGGCCGTGGAGGGTGCATTCGGTGCAGTCTTCATTTTACATTCATTCATCATGCATCGATCAGGCGTGAGTCTGCATTCATACATTATGTGGGAATCTAATTATTCGTTCTTCATTTTCACTCCGCATTCATTCTTCATCCATCATCATGGTCCTCTTCATATTCACCCATTTCTTCTTCATCTCATCTTTACATCTCATTACTTAAAACTTTTTAAAAAGTATCTGCATATAACTTTCGCATATAAATTTTTCCTGAAAGACAGGAAGCATTTCCCGCAAGAAGTATACTACCAACAGTCAGTTCGATGCCTGTTTACCGAGGGCTACTAACTGCCTTGGTATAATATAGGATTTCTGGTCAGCCGCGATAGCCGAATGGAGGATGTAACACTAAAAGGTGAAACACCCTTAAAATGAGTCCTCTCAAAAGAACTTAAAGCTTTTCTTAGAAAATGCTGCCGGGACTAGGAAACACCGTTTGTTGAAAGGGGGTGTCCGCTTAAGGAAGGAGGAAGTGGATTAGCTTGTATGTACTTATATCGTATTTCGTTCTGTGGTCTTGTATATAAATAATAAATGGGGGAAATTCTAATCTCAATCAAAATACGAATTTTTGTTACCAAAAACTTAAGTAAAGTTTTAAACATTTTTTCTTTTTTGAATTCTAAAGTACTAAGTTTTTATAGGAAAATTTTGATTAAATGCATGATGTGGACATATACATAATTCTTCGCTTTTCATTTTCACTCCGCATTCATTATTCATTCATCATCATGTTCCTTTTTATATTCACTCATTCCTTCTTACTCCTCTTCTTTCTTCATCCTTTTCTATCTTCATATATATCATTTCATGAAACTTTTGTGTAAAAATTATTTTTTTTGTGTGAAAAGTTAAAACATCCGCATTTAAAATTTTCCTGGAAGACAGGAAGCATTTCCCGCAATAAGTATGCTAACGGAGGCCTACAGAGGGGCTTTAAGCCATTTTTTCTATCTTTGAATTCTAAAGTAGGTACTTAGTTTTTAATGGAAAATTTTGATTAAATGCGTGATGTGGACATATAATTCTTCGCTTTTCATTTTTCTCATTCATTATTCATCCATCATTATGTTACTTTTCATATTCACTCATTCCTTCTTACTCCTCTTTTTTCTTTATCCTCTTCTATCTCCGCATTCATTATTCATCAATCATCATGTTGCTTTTCATATTCACTCATTCCTTCTTACTCATCTTCTTTCTTCATCCATTTCTTTCTCCTCATTCATTATTCATCCATCATCATGCTCCTTTTCATATTAACTCATTCATTCTTGCTCCTCTTCTTATTTCATGCTCTTCAATCTTCATATCATCGTCATCACCCAATTTTGACTATATCATTTCATGATACTTTTGTGTTAAAAGTACATATTTCTATTTTCTTTTAAAGTAGTTGCTACGAAACTCTTCAGATTTACATTTAAATTTTTTTTCAAGCATTTTTTCAAGCATTTTTTCAACTTTTTCAACCCTGTTTTCTTTCCCACACCTCCTGCTAACAAACAAAAATTTGCATGCGATAGTTGCGGCGTTAATTGCATAATGTAAATATGGTCTATATCATTGCATGATACTTTTTTGTAAAAAGTATCTCTTTGTATGAAACGTTAAAACTTCCACACATAAAATTTTCCTGTAATACAGGAAGCATTTGCCGCAAGAAGTATGCTAACGGATGCCTCAACCAATAGTCAGTTCGATGCCTGTTTACCGGGGGCAACTAACTTCCTTGGTACAAGATAGGATATCTGGTCAGCCAAGATTTCCGAATCCAAAGTTTTAGCTAAGCCTTTTTAACACTAAAAGGTGAAATACCCCTAAAATATGTCCTATCTAAAGAACTTAAAGCTTTTCATAGAAAACGCTGCCGGGACCAGGCAACAGCGGTCGTCGAAAGGGGGTGTCCGCTTAAGGAAGGAGTCTGCAGATTAGTTTTTATGTACTTACATATATCGTATTTCCTTCTGTAGGCTTAGGTATGAATAATACCTGCGAGAAATTCTAATCTCAATCAAAATACGAACTTTTCTTTTCAAAAACTTTAGTTAAGTTTTAAACCTTTTTTTTAATTCTAAATTACTGACTTTGTAAATTTTTTTTAAATATGTACCTACATATGTTTCTTTTGAAAGCCGTTGCGCTTTAAAATTTTCTATGTTGTATAGATTTTCTTCGAACCCTCGTAGTTGTTTCCAACTTAATTTCTATATCTTAAAATAAAAAAAAACTAAACACAAATTATATTTAAATAAAGTAAAAAATACAATACACAACTCAATTTAAACTAATCCTTACCACCACATCATGTTTTCAAAATAAAACTTTTTTAATTGTTAGGCTCTGAGAAATGTTACTGTAATAAATTTGCAAAACTCAAAAAAAAGTGAAAGAATTAAATACTTATTTAAAGTATTAAATATAAAAAAATATACAATTTTAAATGAAAAATAAACAAAAAAAAACAAATATAAATATGTACACTATATTTAAATTTTAACTGTTCTCAAGTTTTTTTTTTTAATATTTACATGTTTCATAGAAAGTGATCTAAAATATTCAATAAAAAGTTATAACGGTTTAACGAAAAAAAATGTTTGTTGGAAAAATATAATGTTTTTTTTTTTAAGAAGCACAAAGTAATAAAAGAAAAACTTTTTTTCTTTATTTTGATAAAACAAGTATGAACAAACCAAAACAAAAACTATAAAAATACACGTGGAAAAATGTTACCAAAAAAATGTAGTTTATATTTTTGATAAATGTTGTTAACCAGAAATAAGAAAAATCTCTAAAATAAAAACACACAAAATTATACCATTTCCAAGCAAAAAAAGGCAAAATTTAATAATAAAAAAAAACTAAAAAGGACTTAATTAGAAATGAAAAAGCGAAAAGACACATATTAAAAATGATAAAAACTCTAAGTGATGTTTGCATGTGAATATTTAAATGGTTTACTTAAATATACCTTTTGTTTTCTTTAAGAACTACAGTATGAAAATTGTTAATTACAAGGAGAAAGAGAATTTGCAAACTGAGAGATTTTTTTAATAAAAAAAAAAATTTTAAGGGTGTAATTTTAAAAAGTACGATTTACCTGGGTTCGCACTTTAAAAGTTTTCTTGGTGGCATGTCATAACGTCCAGTGTCATAGTGTCCATGGAATCTCCAAAAAGTGTCATAATGTCCACGGACACTTTGACACTTTGCAAATGAACATTATGACCCTTTCAAAAGTGTCATAAGGTCCGTAATTACTAAAGAAGTTAAATACAAAAAAGATCTACACGCTGAGGAAAACATGTTTTATCATGGTCACAACCAACAAAACTAAAGAAACTAATTTAACCATAATATGGTTGTCGACTACAATGATTTGGTTAAATTAAACATATTATGGTTAAATTTTTTTTAAAAATGGTTTTGTTGCTTTTTCTCTGGGTGTATATATATTAAATATATAACGAAAACACTTTTGGGCTAAAGGATTTTTTCTCTATGGTATAACAAATACCGGCTTCGCTAACTAAAGCTTATCTGCACAGCCGGCCTTCGGCCCCCCCGTTTTCACATGCAAGTGCAAGTTCGAAAAACTCAATACACTCAAACTTTTTCACTTACATTCACACAATTTTTGTACTTTCAGCCAATCGAATGTTTCCTCGATTTTTCGTTGATAATTCATATACACTACTTGCAAGTAATTAATTGCATGTGGAAACGTAGGGTTACCATGTTGCTTTTTAAAAAAATTAATTGCTTTAATGAAAGATAATGAAGATAAATTCTCTTGTTGTAAGATTATTAAAGGCATAAATAAGCCTGTTCGTAAATTTAAATAAAAATAAAAAAATAACACAATTTTAATTTAAAGTCAGAAATTCTAAGGTTTCGTCCACATGAAACCGAAAACTTACACGAATGCAAAGAAAACATTTCACTTTCAAATTTTCGAATTGGAAATTCTCTTTCTCTCATTTTGTTTAATTTTCTAAATTTACAAACAAATTGCGATTTTGCTATTGAAGTTTATTTTTTAACAATATGTATTACTAATTATTAGGAATTTATAAAAATAATAAATAATAATCTAAGTATTACTAGCTTAACATTTATAAATAGTAACTAATTAAATTTTAAAAAAATTATTATATTTAAGACAAGTAGTAGTACGTTTTTGTAGGTATTTTATGTATTTTACATGTTATGTACACAATCATATAATTACTTATTTAATATATATATAACCATATTTATACATACTACTAATTATATACACATTCACACACACACCAATTTTTTTTAACAGAAACAAAAAAAAATTAACCTTAAAAGTTAATATAAAATGAAAAATCCGTCAAAATATTTGCAAAATTAAAAAAAAAAATTAATTATAAAAACATATTAATAAAAAAAAAATATAAATATGTTGAGGAATTTTTAAACAAGAAAAAAGTATTTAGTATTTAATATTAAAAAATGTAAACACATTTTTAAAAATAAACAAATGCTTACGAAATAAATTTTAAAGAAAACCAAACAGTTTTATAAATAGAGAAAAGTTTAAAAACATTTTATTTTTAACTAGAAATGCTAAAAGTAATAATTGTTGTTCGAGTAGTATATTTTTAAAAAATCTTGCGCAATTAAACCAAACTAAACAAAAATTCTCTTAGATTTTCAAAAGATATTTTCAATTCCATGTTCTCTTCTGCATTATCATTACCGAACCCATTACTCATCCCCCATTGAGTCACCAATATTTACATACATACAAATACATACTTTCATAGATATTTGAAATGCATATTTAATCAATCATCATCCTTTTCCTTCACCATAAAAATTATAAAAATTTAATAAGAACATTTACTGACTGTTTAACGATTTCGAACGTCAACGTTCGCATAGAAAATTATACTTAAAACAAAAACAAAATTCGAAAATTTGTTTTGTTTTAAATGTTATTGTCTATGCGTATGTTAACGTTCGAAATCGATGAACAGGCTGTAAAAAAAATATAAACATATAAATATATTAAAATCAAAAATAAAAATGAAAACGTTGTTGAAATCCTTTTAAATATGTTGTGTAGTTCGAAACTATGAAAATCTATATACATACATACATACTTATAAATGTGAATTATTATAAAAAAATGAAAATGCATTTTCTTTTTATCTTAAAACTTTAAATCAGACTTTTACCATCACCATAATTCATCATCCAACACCACTTATATACATTTATATATATATACATACTTACATACATATATACTAAAAAAATATATATTATTCACTACTCTTGACTGATTTTTAATATTATAATAAATAAATATATATTATTAAAAGGAAATTAAAAAATTTGAAAAAAAAATAAAAAGTAATATTTTAATCAAAGAAAATTACAACAAAAAAATAAATTAAATATGTATTTGTAAATTTAAATGTTACCTATATATTTGTATTGTATAAAAAAACGCAAAAAACTTAAAAAAAGAAATAAACACTATTTTTATATTGAAAAATTTCTGTTAAAAAATTTTTTGTTATAAAATTTTTATTTCTTTAAAAAGAAACATAATTTTTGAAAATTTTTGCAAGATTTTAGCAAAATTTTCATCAAATTTTTTAAAAACCTTTAAAATTCTTAAAATGTAATGCGAGTTAAACTGCTGGCTGAACTTTTTGACAGAAAAAAAAAATTCCAGACTCATTTTGTTAAAAGAACGGCAATGATATTTTTTCACTAAAAAATATATCTTTGTAGAACACATTGCAAAAAAAGCAGAAAAAAATTATTTTTAAAACCGAAATCAAAACGATTTCAGGAAATCTATCCTTATGATATTTTCCCAAGAAAAGGTAGCAAGATGATCAATTGAGAAAATCGGGCATGTTCTAGAAATCGAAATGAGGTGGATTTGAAAACGGACGAGATTTTGATTTCAATTATTAACAAAATTACTACAGTTATTCCTGTTTTTAAGAGCTGTTCTTGTAAAGATAATTTGTACTCAAAGTATGAAGTATGTATATAAGAAGAAATATATTTATGAACTGTCTTTACGGGCTTGTTTTTAAAATTTGTTCGATTTTAAATCTACTTCATTTCAATTTATAGAACATGCCCGTATTTCACATATATAAGACAAAAAAATCTGAAGAAAAAAACTTTACAAATATGTTTGACAACCATAAATATTTCTTTATACCCCGTCTTGAGGAGCCATTTTTTTGTGTACACAAGAACAAAACGTTGGCAAAATAATTTGATATTTGGTATGGGAATACTTACGTATGATACGAAAACCCATATAAATAGCAACAATAACAATCAATATGGCGTTCATTTATATGGCAACACAGTCAGTCATTGATGTTAGACATTGATGTGCGAACAAATGTTTGAACGATTTCAAGGAATCTATCTTAAAGTTATTTTCTCCAGAAAACATAGCATAAATGTTCCAAGAAGAAAATATCGCATATATATTTATGCATATTTAAGAAAGCAATAAAAAAATACAAAAATATTTGATAACCATAGATGTTTCTTTGCACCCCGTCTTGATGAGCCATTGTTTTGTGCGCACAAGAACAAAACGTTGGCAAAATAATTTGATCATGTTTTTATGTCTAATAAATCACTGATGATTTAAACGCCGGTTTAGTTGAACTGAACTTGAATTTATATGTAGTTTAAACTCAACAACTATAAAGGAGTGTCCCATGTAATATATGTTGTTAAAAAATAACATGTGGCAGTACATACTACTGTATTGGTAGGTTAAACGACCAATTTTATGCGCTTAAAGATGGTTTATATGTTGAGTGATTTAAAGATTTGTTGGTTTAAGCACATTTTAAACTTGCTCGGATTTATTAGCCCAAAGGGCGTTCAAACTACCATTACAAACCATATGAATTTGTCATTTATCGTAGTGCTGCCACATGTTATTTTTTAAGCTACATATAATACATGCCATACTTATTTACTGCTAATAAGTTTAAACTACATATACATTTAAGTTTAGCTCAACTAAACCAGCATTTGAACGTTCACTGATTTTTAAGCCATTAGTGTTTAATTTCCCCTTAATTTTTTTAATAATTGACACACTGTTCCTTCTATTAAAATATTTAAGCCTCAAAGTATGCTAAAGTTTTTTGTTATCTCATAAACAAGCAATATAAAATTCTTTACGAAATCGGGGTTTTGTAAATTTGCAAATTTCGGGAAAAAATTTTGAAAACTCATTACATTTCCATGAAAATCCGAGTCAAAAAAATTTACAATATTTTCGATCTGCACGCTGCATTTTAATTTTAAAGCTCTCTTTCAATTTTACAAACACAAAAAAATGGTTCAGATATCGTTACAAAATTAAGTAATACGGAGGAAGAATTACGGCATTCGATGTCGATTGGGATGTTTTTAAATTGTATTGGGATTTCGATCTGTATCGAATGCCGTAATTTGCATTCTGGCTGAAATTTTTAAAAAACCCTCCTCTTTCAAGCTTAAAAATTTTTTTTTTGTTTTTTAACAATAGTAAGGAATTACATTTTTCCACTTTCGATCGGAAAAGATTTCTGAGACTGGCCTTAATGACCTTTCTTTTCTATATAGACTAATTGGATAAATTACAATTCTTAAGAGGTTTAAAGTGGTGCATTTAATTTAAAAGTATTCTATTTACGATTTTGAATCGTCGATTTCGATTGAGGCCGGGATTCACTATTCTATTCATTCATACGCTTTATCAAAAAAGTCATGTGTGCTTAGAAAAATTGCAAGATAGATTTTTTGACAAATCTGTCCAACTTGCTAATATTTGTTGAAATTTTTCATAGATTCTATGCGATCGGAGTTACATTTTCTTGTAAAGTAGCTTACTTAGTCGTATGATTTTGCAAACTTTTTGTGTATTAGTAGGAATGACATCGACAACAGATTCTGCAGATATTTTTTGTCGGATAGCATTCAATCAGATTTTTGTGTGAACGAATCGTCTATTATGTAGGATTGTGTATCCCGGAATTTAGAAGCTGTAGGTTTATTTATTTTCAATCTTTTTCAATATCCTCTAACTGACCAGCAACATTTACATAAGTATATAGTTCTTGATACAATTTTTAAGTTGAAATATAAAAGGGTGTTCTGTTTTCCATTTTCTTTTAAATTTTCAACAACCGGACATGTTTTTTCCTACTTTTTTTGATTTTAAGTCTTTTTCAAATTCTTCTTTACTCTGACTGCATCTTCTCTTATGTTTAGCTTAAATTTTAACTAGCCAAAAATTAAACAAAACTAAATATTTGCATTATAAAAATTTTTCAATAGAAATTTTAGTAAAACAAAAAATGTCTTTATTTAAACAAACGTAAACATCTAGACTGCTTAAATAAAAAAACAAATCTTTAACAAAATTATTAAAAAATAAAAACGCTAACATTTTTATTCTACTTTTAGTTTAAACTTAATTTTTAATTAAACTAAAACAAAAATCTTGTGAACATTGAGACTCGTTTAGGGAATTTTTCAAGTTCGAAAAATTGAAAAAATGAAGCAAAAAATTTAAAAAAAAAACAAAAACAAAATTTTTTTAAAAATTAAAACTTTTTTATACACTCAAAAAAAAAAGACAGGAGGAAAAACTTAAACAAAAACACCATTTTACAAACCCGCTTAAAAGTAAACAAACCAATACAACAACATTACATGGTTAACGGTAATAATAAAAACAAAATGTCTTCTTTAATGATATTGAGAATATCTACTCTAATAAATACAAAACAAAAAAAAAACCAAAAAACGTACACACTCACTCTCTAATAAAAAACACATAAAAACAAATGTAAACAATTAACAATTGAGTAATTAAGATGAGACTTGAACAAATTACACTTGACAATTTTTTAAAAGCTTAAATAAAAAATCTGATATCTCTTATTTTTAAGGTTAATTTTTTTTTATAATTTAAAATTTTCCTTTCTTCTATTATTTTTTCGATTATTTGAACAACTAAAAACAAACCAAAACAAAAACTAATACATATTTTTATATGAAACTTGTAGTATTCTAAAAAAAAAAAAAAAATATAAAAAACATTACAAAAAAAATATATATTAAATTACTGTTGTTGTTGGCTTTTACATACATATACATATTACAAAAGTAAAGTAAACTTATTAAAAACAAATCATACTTATTAAAATTATTATACATTTATATACACTTTGCATTTGTATTTTTATTATTAAAAAAAAAATATTATTTTTTTATTTAGTAGTTGTAATTATTATTAAATCTTAAATTTTAAGCATTAAATGTGTAAAACCTTAAAAGAAAATCAGAAATAATATAAAAAAAAACATTACAAAACAAATCTAATAATTCTATATACATACATACATACATACATATACATACATATATTTTTTAAGCTAATAAAAAAAAATTAAATATTTATTGAATGAATGAACAACCGCCACCGCTTAATAATTTTAATTTCATTTTAAAACAAACAAATACAATCTTATTTATTTAGTATTTTTCCAATTTGTTTCTCTTATTAGATACTTATTATTATTATTATTTTTTATATTATCTTGTTATTGCTTGCTAACTTTTAAAATGTATGACGTTGATTTTGAACACCTATCCACTTTCTTACGTTTAGTTATTACATATGTATTTGGTAATTATTAATTTAAATTAGTAATTTTAATTTGTCCTTTATTTAAATTATTTTTCATATATATTTAGTATTATTGAAATCTGCAATTCAAAGTGTCGTTGAACGGGGTCACGCTGTTTTCAAATGTTTTTCGAACAAAAAAAAAAAAAAACAAAACACAAAATTTTGCAGTGACGGTAAATATTTCATGCAATTTCAATTTTAACCAAAAATTATCTTTTATTTAAAAGTAATTTTGAATTGAATTCTTTTTTTATATTACGATTTATTTACCGATTTATAATTTTTTTACTAAAAAATTTAAATTTCAAGCGGTAACTTCAAATACTGCTTGATACTTAATATGTATGTATATCGTCAGCTCATAATTGGTTTGGCGCATATCATGGTGAAATTGCCATGTTATGCAGCAAACCAATAATAAGCTGACGATATGTAAATTGAGTGGCCAGTTGCCGAAAATATATAACGGCTGGCAACCCATAACAACTGGAAGTTGGTTGAAGGTAAATTTGTTGTTATATATAAAATAGAAAATTAAAGTAGAGGAAAGACCGAAAAAAATAAAAAATGCCAAATTAGAATTTTTTAACATGGACACTTAGTCATCGTCCAGACTTGCAATTTTTGTAGATTTGAAATAGCATTAGTGTCCAGACTGTGAATTTATAGTTTCATAATTTTTGCATTTTTTCGTGCTTTCCTCTTCTCCTCTTTAGATCTTATATATAAAAACGAATACACCTACGGCCAGCTTCAAGTTGAAAAGTGCAAGAACTACGAAATAAAACAGAATTGCAGAGTACATGAAACTGAGTACCCCTCCCCAATCTTCTCACCTCTCGCTCACCAATAAACTCAAGAAAAGCTGCAACTAAAATTTCAAGTCTGGACGATGACTTATGCAATTACAAAGCAGAAATTCATAAATTGCATTTACAAAAAATAAATAAAACAAAACAATTTATTTAGTTTAAAAAAAGTAGTTAATAATTATATTTTTTTATTTCATTTAATGATGTAGTTGCTTTTTTAATTCATTAACTTTATTTTATGTAGTAACCTCAATATATAAAGACAAGATTTATATTATTATAAACATACATACGTTATTTTTATCATTAGATTTATTTGAAATCTTTGCAACACAAGTATTCGTCAGACCCCTTTCAGACTCGGCAAGTTACTTGCGCAATTCTCTCGCGCAACTCTTGACAGTAGTAAGGTCGGAATAATGGGAAACGAATTTGGTATAGACTTGTTGTACTCGGCAAGTGACTTGCCCAAATACTTTGCAGTCTGAAAGCGTTGCCACGACCAAAAAAAAAAGTATAAGCTAAATGAAAACAAAAGTAAAGTTTCCAAAATTATTTTCTATTAAAAGAATGTCTAACAGTCGTACCTAAACAAAAGCGGCATGCGTCTTAAGTTGTCAAAAAATGTCATGCCCATGCAATTTGTATGAAGCGTCCCTAAATAGCGCGGCGTCAACGCTTTGCAATAAGAAAATCCGTTGGCCGCAATTGTTAATAAATAATGGTAATTTAGCTGGTTTTGGTCAATCTAGCGGTTTTTATACTAGTATCCGACCGAAGCCAATTTTTTAGGCCGATGCCGAAGTTTGGCCTAAAAGGCTAAATTTGGCCGAACCGAAGCCAAGCTTAACTTATCCAAATTCACAACAAGAAAAAACTCTACAATTTTTAAGATAAATTAATTTATTAACCATTTACCCATTTATTTTAAAAAATTTTTCCTTTTTAAGAATTTTTTATTATTTGCTTCCACTGCAATGTGAGGAATTACTTATGTCTTGAATTTCCTACATATGAACTTAAATTTGTTTTCTTCTTTTTTTCTTCCGATATTGCTTTTTTAGTAACAATAAATTTTCCACAACCGAAATTTTGATAAAAATCTTTTGGTTGTTTTTTTGGGCATGATTTTGTAACATTTGCATACAATGGTAAAAAAAAAATTTCGGCCTTCGGCAAAAAAAATCGGCCAAATAAATGTCTCACACCGATTAGCAATTTTTGGCCAATACCGAAGCAGATTAATCGGTCGGACACAATTAAATACGCTTTGATTTTCCAATCGCGATACCGACACAAATGCTTTGTAGAAGTCGAAGACACTTTCATCTAAATTTCGCTATGATTTTTGTGAAATAATGTTACACGGTGAAAGCAATATCGCACAATTACAAAAGTCCAAAAACAACAGAGATTTTTCGTATTGCAGGGTTAACGGCTCGAAATGTCAAACATTTGTAAATAAATATTGTAAACCAAAAAAAAAAAAAAAACGGCTCGAACTGTCAGGGTTTGCTTTCTTTTAGCTGCCACCTAATATAGATTCGCCTTAGATTTGATGTTGTACTTGCATTTTTTTACAAGCCAAATTAAGCAAAGTTTAATTGTGCTGTTTTACACATACAGACATAAATGCCATTGTGTGTGTGTGTGTGAATGCTGCCCACCACTGCTCAGCGGGAAAACTCAGAAGAGCATCTTACTTCTGGCCTTTTTAAAGGCCTGCTTAAACTTTTTTTGATTCAATTACTGTTCTTATCTAACTGCTAAAGAATGCCCCGGCTCTTTGGTATAAAAGATAAGATACACCGCTTCTATGAGAAGGGAGTAAAGAAGGAGTAACATTTTTTGTATTGTTTTTTTTTTTGCTTCCGTTACCATTCTTATGTACCTGCTTAAGAAGCGAGAACGGAAGGCCTACTTCGCAATCACAATGTGCGTAAAAAAGATATGAGTATGGAATGGAGCGAGCAGGCCTTGTACATCCAAATGAAGAGGTACAGAGGCCTTCTAGAAGGCATCCGTACTCCTTCTTTTTCCCGCTGTGTCGTTAATTTAAATAATCTTACTTTTGAATAAGAACGTTTGTATTTTTTTTTAATGAGACACAAATTTTTAAAAACAAAAACTTGAGCTCTATTTAATAATCTTTTTTTCAATATATATTTTTAAATAATTCATAAAAAACATTACTATTTTTCAACGTCATACAATTTATTAAAAGTTAATAGCATTTTATATTATATTTTAAAAATTTATTTGTAATCATTTTTAATATATTTGAAATATTTATGAAAAACAAAAAAAAAGCTAATATTTTCGCTTATTTACCAGAAAACAAAACTAGTCATTTCTTTTAAAGTCTAAATTAATTTCTAATTAAATAATCTTATTGATAATAACGTTATTTTTAATACAATTTAATTCTAAGTTTATTTGTTATAGTTAAAATTATTTAAATTGCAATAATTGCGTAGTCATACAGGGTGTTATAAAAAAAACTAAATAAAAAATTAAAAAAAAATTTTTTTTTTTTGTTAAAACAGTTAATTATTTTTATATATATAAAAAACATTTTAATTAAAAATTTTTTAAACAAAATAAAGAGAAAAAAATCTCAAAACCCCACCTTTTCAACGAAATAAAAATATTAAAATTTTATTTAAGGTTTCTTCTTCTTTTAAACAAACACCCTTTTTTTAAATTTACATATAAACAAAATTATTAAATAAAAATAAAATTACTAAAAAATAAGTCTATTTATTATATTAAACAAAAAAAGGCAAAAAACCCTAAAAAATAAATGTGAAAACTTTTTTAAACTTTTTAAAACGACACTTCTAAAAGCCACTACTTTAGTCCCTTAAAGGTTTAATTATTAAAATTGAAAAAAAAATATTAATAATAATAATTGAAATTATTAATTAAATTAAAATGAATTAATTCAATGTATGTGAACTTTAGATCAAACATGAATATTTTTAAATGTTTATGGTTAAAAATAAAATAATAATTTATAATAAATCAAATATAATAATACAATTTTTAACGAAAACTAAAACATAAAGAGCAATTATTAAATTAAAATTAAAAACAAAAGCATATTTTCGATTTAGTCATTGTATAGATTTTTATAATTTTTATTATTATAATAATTTTATTTTTTTTTAATAAATTAAAAAAAACCAGTAAAACAAATCATTAAAAACACAACATAAATGTGAACGTTATAATTGAATATTATTAAAAATTAAAATAATAATAAATATTATTATTGGCAAAAATTTAATGAATTAATAAAAAAAGCAAATCATACATACATATTTTTTATACCTAAAACAAAATCATAAAAAATCAATTCACATAAATAATTATTATTATTATTATTATTATTAAAAAACAACTTATTATTATTAATTATATTGCATTATTATTTATTTATAAATCATTATTATTATTATTATTAAAATTATTATGATTATTATTACTAATTGTATTTGTCATTAAAAAAAAACATCATTAACAACATATTGAATTTTGATATTAAACAAATATCCAACATGAAAAGAAATTTAATTAAAATAAAACTAAAACAGTCTTTTTTAATGCTTAGGGGCCACAATTTTCAAAAAAAAAGAACATAAAAACCAAGATTTTAAATAAAAGTCTTAACAAAAAAAATTAAATTTAATATTAAAAAATAATAATAATTACATAATTATAAATATTGTAAGTATTTCTATTTCCATCACAATAAAATAATTTTGTTTTTTAATAAAACTAAATTGATTAAATTGTTTCATTTACTCTCTACTTTAACCCGCCCGCATTGTATTTATTCACCCTATCGTGAATAAAAATTCCTTGCGAGTTTTTTCCCTTTTCCTATTTTTACAATTGAATTAACATATGAAAAATGGAAAAAGGGGGAAAACTCCCAAGGCATTTTTATTCACGATAGGGGTGGTTAATTTGTTCACCATAAATTTTAATACGCTGCAAAAATTTGATAGTATTTATCGTTTATATGCGCACCGGTTATAAGTATTTAAAGCGCCTTTGTCAGGGTTGTCAGAATGATTTCGACCTTTTTTCCCCAAAATCGCCAAAGCCTTTATTTTTTAGTTTTTGACAATAAAATATATATTTTTTTTTAAGTTATAAAGGATTTTTTAAATCCTAAATGTTAACTCATTCCGAATCGATAAAATCTTTGGTTCAATTTTTATTTAGAATAAAGTAAAAATTACTAGTGAAGACATACAAGGAACATTGCACAAAGAAACAATTTTTGTGGTTAGTATTAAACAAATATTGGATTTACATATGAATTTGGATGCAGTACTATTATATATCTACAACGCTATACACTTCGCCGTCAAGACCCCGTTCTTGTCTACTTTTTTGGAATACGAACATTGTAAAGGGAATTAGATTTATTCGAAGAAGGTACAAAAGAAGTTCATGATGTACTATTTACATTCATATAATTTATAGCTCGTTATAAAGCGTCAAGAAGTTATTATTTTTTCGTATTGAGTTTAACGAATTTAAAAAATTCATGGCTTATAAAAAATAGCCAACAAAATCGCCAACTATTTTATAAATCGCCATGTCGCCAAATCAAAAATTAGTTCGCCAAACAAGTTTGAATATCGCCACGTTTGGCGAGAAATCGCCACGTTTGACAACCCTGTCATACCAAACATAGTCCCCATTTACATTATACGATTTTTGTCGTTGCGATTATTGTCGTTTCTTCTTTGAAGTCCGTCCTTTATTTACGTTGTTCGATTTTTGTCGTTGCAAATTTTTCTGTGTCACCGAATTTAAATACATTTTTTGCTCAAATGAGAGAACAATGGAATGTGTACCCCTTTTAATTGCTCTCTCCCCTTTCGCCTAAAAGCTAAGAATCGCAACGGTAAAAATCGTATAATATTTTAATTTTACAAATCATAGGCAATTTATTGCACTGATTTTGTATTGATTGGTTCTAAATTATACATTTTTAGCAAGAAATTCTATTTATGATAAAAAAAAGTGATATGGTTACGTTTTATTTTAATTATTTCAGCAAGTGGGCTTGGGTATTATAACAAATAAGTAAAAACAAAATGTATTAACAAAGTGACCTCAGTACTACAACAATGAAACAATAGAAAAAACAACAGGCATTTTGTTGCTAGAATTGAGACGGCAAATGTCAAAATGCCTTGATAAAAAATGTAAATAGACAAAAAAAAAATGACGCCAAACGTCACACACGAAGAAAATCACTGCAAGCAGCTTCGCTTGTGAGGTCATTTTATTAGTACATTCTGAGTAAAAATATATTTATCAATTGAAAAGAAATACATATGTACATACATACATACATAATAGACCCAAGGTATATTTACACAAGTAAAACTCGTTGGCCCATATGTTTGTCAGCTGTTTACCTAAGTTGGAACACCAATGTCAAATTTCGTGTATATGAGCCAAAATTTGTACATGTGTGCGTTAAATTTATATGAAGACAATTTTGACAATTCCGTTCCACTCGGTTATTTTTATAGAGCAGCATGTCTACACTCCCAAATGAGTCTACCTTGTGTAAATATACCTTGAATAGACCCCTTTCACACTCGGCAAGTTACTTGCGCAAGGCTCTTGCGCAACTCTTGGTTTGTAGACGTCAGCGGTAAGGTCGGGGTAAGGAAAAAAATATTTAGTACAGACTTTGTTGTACTCGGCAAGTTACTTGCGCAACTAACTTGCCGAGTCTGAAAGGGGTCATAAGAAAAAATATATTTTCATAAAAACATAACAAAATTCTATTTATTTCATTTATCCATATTCACAAAAACTTTAACTATAAAAAGTAGAATCTCATTGCCATTAGCTCAAGCTTTCTCTGTTGCAAATTGTTTTTACTGTTGAAGGTGTTAACCAAGGGTTCTGTCTATGTATGTATATCAACAGCCTTTTCACCCGACTTAAAGCGTTTTATTGCGTTCAATTTTAGTTCCAAACTAATGCATTTTCTTATCTTTGCACTAATTTTTCCACACATCTTCTTATTAAGAACTAACTTCTTACTTCCAAACACGCAACTTACCATGGTTAGAATAATTAACCTAAAAATCTTCATATGTGATAATGACTTCAGTGAAAAAATCCAATTGTATGTAGCGACGCAAATCGGAATCATAACGACGCAAAGCGGATTTAACCATGTTTCATTTTCATGAATTTAAATAACAGTTTGCAAAGTACCACGATTTAACTACTTAAGCATTTCTCCATTAGATTTCTTCTCTAATCTTCAAAATGATTTTTGTATTTATTTTTGCCATTTTAAAAGTTAATACGAGTCTTAAAATTCGTTTTTCGCAACAAAATTATTTTAATGTTTGTAAGATAATGTAAATCAACAAGCCTAACGGGTAATCTCCTTTTTCTTCTTAATTTTTATGTTTATTTGAAGAACTGCCAATTCTTTCTCTCTTCAGATATTCTGAACTTTAAATGTTATAAACATTAACATCCAAATTTCTTTTGGATATCGTCTTTAATTCTCTAGAAGTTAAAAATAATGGGGTGTATGTAGTGCTTTTTACTTAACTGTAAATAAACGCCATCTCGCTTGTTACTGTTGCTTTTTATGTGTGCGTTGTCGTATCATACGTTTTCCCCACATCACAGAGTTATCGTGCACACAAAAGCATTGACTCGTCAAGACGATGCGTAAAAAGTGTATACGAATTTTAAATTTTAACCAAAATATTAGTAAATTCAAATATGTATTTAAAAGAAAACAAGTTGTTGCCATATAACTATTTCGATCGATTTCATTATTATATAATTTAATGTTCACGTAATTCACGATTGCCCAATGCCAGAGGTGGACGGAAGTTGTTGATAACTTTGCCATTCAATTCATTAGCTGGACATTCTTCCTTGACATCGTAACAATTTAAGTCACGCATTGCTTCCAACTGATCGTGAGAGAGTTCAATGGGAGTTTTAAATATTAACCAAATGACGCACTCCGAGCAGGGCGGCGTAGTCAAGGAACCTTCATAGGTCCAGTAGTTGGTTATGGTTGGCAATAGCTTAGCAGGATCACAACCATTAGGCAGAGTTATACGATCACCCTTATGTTTGACAAATTGCAAAAGACTGGTAACTTTATTGAATTCTTTGTGGTGTAAGCCGGGCTGGATTTGAAAGAAATAAATTTAGAAAAATAATAATTTATTCATTACATTAAGTTACCTTTAAGAAAACACCCAATACAGCCAATCCATCCGGAGCGGCACCAGCTTCCTCAAAACTAGCATATTTGGTTGTGTTCCAGTGCACCAAATGCAATTCACCAGCATATGCTTGACCATCGACTGTGTGCTCGGAACCTTTTACATCGGTACAACCCCAATGACAGTGAAATTGTTCCAATTTGTAAATGTTTTCCCCCAACGGACCACCGGTCAGTTCAGATTCATTACCATCGACATCCACACGCCAACAGTAGCCTGGATTTACTAAACTCTTAGTATGTTCTGGAACATATTTCCATTTCAACGGTTCCACTTTCAAATCACTTCCTCTTTTGCAGATGGCAGTATTAATGTCGACTGGGGATTGACGAGTTCCAGTAGCGTCGGGGAATGCAATGAGCCATTTATCTGGGCCTTATAACGAGAAAAATCAAATTGAAATTTTTTTGTAAAAAGTGAAACTTTTTTATTTAGTATAACAAGTTTTTTATTCAGAAATTGTAAATTCAAGCCCTTAAAAGGATCCACGCATAAGTTTAGGGCGATTTTATCAATTGTGACCTGTATTTTGCGCACAAGGTTTACGTGGACAGAAAGTGGCTCTGGGTCGACCGGTATACTACAAGGTAGGCGTACGAACCAATATTCGACTATGCTGGTATGGGTATAAATAGCAGTTCTTTTGCCGCGAAATCAATATATTGCCATTAAAATGATCAATACGCTCAAAATTTGCATAAGAATGTTTTATTTAGGCATTGATTAAAATTATATCTTCTCTTTAGAAACCTCAGATTTGTATACCATTTTCCCAACACTTCCCAATAAATGAATAAGCCTATGGAGAAATTTTAATTGAATTAACTTTTCCTACATATTTATTCTTAGATTTAAATTGAAGTTTGTTGCATTTTAACCATTTCCATTTAAAACTTTTACAATTTACATTTGATCAATAAGTTTTAATTTTAATTACTTTCTTTGCATTTTTTTACATATCTAGTCCTACTGTACCATATGGCATGATAAGATTGAATTAATCTTTTCCAAATAATTTACCCAGCAGGCATTTTGTATCATTATCTAATCTTTTATAAATCAGCTTCAAGAGTAAACTAAGCGCATATGAGCTCATTTTTCGAGATGAATCACCTCAAAGAATCATTTGTGATGAAATTTTACTGATTCCTCATATGTGAATCCTTTTTCAATCGCTATGTTGTTGAATCAGTTTTCAAATCAAAATATTTAGAAATCATTACTAAAACATATAAATGAAGCATATATCAATCGTGCAAGTGATAAATAAGTTTTTAATCATCAAAAGCAATCTGAGCAGACTCATTCAGGTGATTTTTACAAAAAATTATCACCCAAATGCGAGCTGGGAATTTTTTTTATATACATCCATACATATCTACATACATATGTATGTAATTTTTTAGTGTTATCTCAAAAAATCTTACGACTGACAACGTTCTTCTAAAAAATAAAAAAAATAAGTATAAAAGTATAGTCAGTCAAGCCCCGACCATTTCTTACCCTATTGGGGACTCATGGCCAATCATGGACCCGGCGAAACAAAATTATGTTATGACCTTAAAATTCATAAAAGAGTTATTTGTGCTGAATATTATTATCTATATGTATGATTGAGTTATGGTCAATTCTGCGCCTACCACCATAAAATTATGATATGAAATAGAAGCTTTGTTAAGAAAGTTATCGCCGGTAAATTTTATATCAATACATACCAACATTTTAAAAGAAGCTGTGGCATTTAAAGCTATTTTCGAGAGTGGTATTTGTATCAGAGCTATGGTCCAACAACAATGATATAAACCAGATTACGCATTGCGCATGTTTACAATATTTAACCGTTTAATATGACGTAACCTCAGCATAAGAACATTTAATTTTTAAAAGCTGAATTCGCTAACTTGGTTTCTTTGTATCATGATGGCTAAATATACACAGAAAAAATGTTTGCAAAACATTAATCAATTAAATAATTAATTGGTGTACATTAATTATTCAATTAATTTTTTGTTTGCTGCAATTAATATTTTTAATCAAAACCCATAAAATTAAACGTTTGTGTATATGTGGTGTATGTTTTTGTTTATGCAATTAATTTTTTAATTGACTAAATTTGTGTCCCATGACTCGAAAATACAAATCCGTTAATTGATATGATCAATTCCTTTGCAGGGGCAAAATTAGTTAAATCTTTAATTGTCTGAACGAATTGTTTAATTAAAGTCGATTTTCTATTTTTTCTGTGTAGTTGGGCAAAAATTTATAGAATCGTTTCGACCGATCCGAAAGATTAAAGAAACTATGCCGTTCCTTTCGGTCATCGTTCCTGTTCTTTGAACAAAATATTTGTTATTGTTTGTTTTTATTTTGTAGCGCAACAACATAAGAACAAGTATAATGTGTTTTTTTAATATTTGTTATATATAAAAATTTTTTCAATAAATTGAAAATATGTTTTAAGAATTTCATAAACTTTTACCTGTTTGAATTTACGCGTACGCGAATATATTACTTTGGATCGCATTTGTAATTGAATCAATTACGAACATTTTCATAAGTAAAGATATAAATAAATTATATATTCTAGCCCTTCTTACAGTTATCAACAAAAAATAATAATGGGTACATAAATTGTTTTTTTTCTAATTTAGCCCTGTAGAAATTCAACATCATTAAAAAATCAACACACTTCGATTACAAACATACGAATTAAATAGGAAGACAACAACACATTACTTTAATTTAAAAAATGCGTGTGTATCCAGCATACAACATTGTTTAAAGTTTGAGACATAAAACTTGAAAGAAAATAATACATACAAAAGCTTGTGGATATTTTTAAAACTGTTTAAATAAGGTCACCTCCAACAATAATGTTTTTAAAGAAAATTTTAATTTAATTTAAACATATTTTTTGGTCACCGACAACCATATTGTGGTTAAATTAGTCCCATATAAAGTAGCCACAAACATATAATGGTTGTCTCTTAACATGTTATGGTTAAATATGGCAACAATTTGTTTGTAAATTAACAATAGTATTTTCCTCTTTTTCAAGAGCAACATGCGTTGGTTGAAAACCAACCATGCTATTCTAAGTGTTAAGCATATTTTAGTTAGTAAACCATAATATGGTTGTAGCTTATGGATATTGTTACCATATTATGGTTGTCGTTGACAATAATATGGTTAAATTAATCATAATAAGGTTAAAATTTCCTTTAAACACAGTATTGTTGGAGATGACCATATTTAAACATGTTTTTTCTCTGGGTGTATAAATAAGCTTAAGTTTAAGGTGTTACAAACAAATTACGCAAAAATTACACCAACATTTTATGATTCCAAAATAGTCCAAGAAAACATAATTTTGTTCTATTTCTGCTGTTTTGTGCAAATAGCATGTCAGATCTTGTATGGATGAATAGAAAACACTTGAAAAATAATTTTTATGAATTGATAATTAATCTCTTATTGTTAATAAACATATTGTGTTAAAACTTCTTAATTCTTAAATTCTTATTGTACGAACTTTGTTCTTAATGCGCATTATCATATGTTTTTAAACAGTTTATTTATATACATAAATCTTAATTAAACTTGTTTTTTATTTTTTAAATATTTGAAACTTTTAATTGCTTTTCTGAAGACATCACGGTTGTAAAAACTACGAATATTACTAATTTTTTAAACCTCAAAAATGATTCACATGACCATAAAAATAATTATAACAAAAGTTAAAAGTAACAGTGCCAAACAAAAATTATGTTACAAAATCGCAACCACATGCTTCTGATATTTTACAGCTTAACAAGTCTCTTAATTTATAGTTATCGTTAGCAAGGACAAGGCAAGAACTTTAAGTATTTTAAATAATCGATACTCTTAAAAAAGAAATAGAATGTCCTTTTACTTAAAATAAAGGCTAAAATTTTAATAAGGCTAAATTTTGATAAAAGTTTCAAAAATTTTTGCTTACAACTAATATGTTTGTTCTAATATATATATACATATATATGAATGTGGCAAAAAATACCCAGCCAGCAAAAAAGTCCGACGTCTTCCAGATATCTGTGAGAAACGTCGATAAAAAAATTGGGAATCGTATAAGAATTCTGTCAGATTTCTGACTCAAAAACGTATGAAGTGGTTGACACGAATTCTGACAGACATGTCTTGGGAAATTCTGGTTTTTTACCGACATTTGTGAGAGATATCTGACAGAAATCTACTGAAAAAGTATAAATATATAAGTTTTTAGCACTCGATACTCTTGAGAAATCGGCATTTAACTGTCTATATGAAAAGCAAGGGGTCTATAAATATGTATATTCCAAATTTTTGAAAAAAATAGAAAAAGTACTATTTAATTTTCGCATAAAAAGTACCCTATATTTTAATCTATATTTCGAAAAGAGAAACATTACCAAAGATAAACAAGTACCAGCTTTTCCTCATTTTAGGCCCCCAGAAAGTGAAGAGAACATGCTGTTCTTTTTCCCCCTCTCACCCATAAACTCAGACTTTCTGAAATAAAACTTTCATAGTGTGATCCCAGACTTACTGTAGAATGAGTAATGTGTATGTTGTTTATCAAACTGATCTCTTATTTCAAAAATATCAAGGCCCGCAATCTCGAAAACCCGTTTTACATACATTGCACGCACTTTTGATGTAAGATGGCCCCTAGTAAAATCTGATGCAGATAATATTCGTGGAACATTTTAATCCTCTAAAGTGCAGTTTTAGTATACTTTTGTGTGGAAGTTACAAAAAAGGACAAAAATTACCCCTTAAAATGAGTGTTAGAGGGTTAATATGTTCGACGAAAATAATCGAAATACAATCCCACTGAAGACATCTGAAGTAGTATTTTAGCTCAGATGTACATTTAGTATATTTTTTTTGACTTGTACCAAACGCCTTTTCAAAAAATTCAAAAATTTCAATTAGCGAAATTTCGAAAATCATTTTTACATTCATGGCACGAACTTTTGGTCTTAGAAGACGCCTAGTGAAATTTGACGCAGAAAATATTCGTGGAACATTTTAACCCTCTAAAGTGCCGTTTTAGTATACTTTTGTGGGGAAGCTAAAAAATGTACAAAAAATTTATAGCCATTAAAACGAATTTGTGTAAAATCGCATTCCGCCGCTATTTATTTGAGTTCTTGTAACAAAATTATCAGTTTTTTAGGGGGATGGTTTCACATTGGTATTTATATCTCTTATCCTACTGAAAGGATTTTGCTGGATTCAATCCCAAACTGCTTAGGATGACGAGCAACAATTCAATGTTGGTATGTACTTTTTTTTTGAGTTCTTCGAAAGTGAGCCTGTTTGCAACAGACGGACAGGACGCCGAACATTTCTAAATCGACTTAAAATTACACAACTTGTTATGGAAGGCATAAAAAGACAATAACACGGAAAGAGTTTTATATGCAAACGACTGCATCGTTAATGAAAAACTCGTTTTCTATAGCACAATATAGAAAATGCACAGTAATAAATAAAAAAAAACACAAAATTTATTTACACATTGAATATTAAAAATTATTAAAAATCTTTTGTTTTTTAATTTTATTACAACTACAACTTTCGGGAAGTGAAATTGCTCTTTTGTGTAAAGAAACAAATATATTATGTAATAATTCAAACTTGACTCAATCACTAACACTTGCAGACAAAAAAAAAGTATCGATCACGAGACTTTGTTGTAAGTTTAACAGAAATCTTACAATTCTGGTCGAAGTATGTTTTACACTGCATTCAAAGTGAATTAAGCTAAACCCCAATTAGAAATTTAAAAAAAATCAATAAAAACAAAAATATAAACGTTAATTTTTGTTTTTTTTTTTTTATTTATTTTTAAATTTCTAGTTTGTGCTTAGCTTGGACTGCAATGCAGATAAATATACAACATTTAAAGAGAAATATATTTGTAAATAAAACATATAAACAGAGATTCTTTCTTAGAGAGTCTGAGATTAAAACTTTAATTGAACACTATGTTATCAAAATTTGTGTATTCTCTTACCATTTCCCTCCGTGTAATCCCAAGGATGAGAGCTCATTTTGATTGTTCTTATATTTGTTATAGAAAAAAATTAAATTACCAGCATTAAAACACGTATTTAACAAGGCAGATAGAAATTATTTAATTCAAATCGACCGTTAATAGCTTTTTAAGGTTTTCAAACGTTGTATAGAGTTCGTCTGCTAAGTGAAGACTGAAGATTGTCCAAAAAGTTTGATACAGAATACATATAACAAAAAAGTCAGATGCTAGCAAGTAAAATGTGTTTACGAACACATTTGTATACACAAATCCACATACATACATATATACTTACATATGTACATATCGCACTAGTTCAACAATAGTGTATTAACTCAAAATTTTTCTCTTTTCTTTTTTTGGAAAAAAAACGAAACGTTTTATATGTATTCATATCTAACCGCTGTAAAAATATCATGCTATTTGGTTTACTTTTTGGTAATGAAACTGTTGGTTCGCATATATGCGTTTTATGTAAAATTAAAAATTGGTTTGCTTCTACTGAATTTTTTAATTTTGAGTTAATACGCTATTGTTGAACAAGTGCGATATGTTCGTACAAATATGTGTAGTTGTAACCCTGCAAACATTTTCGATCGAAAAATAATCCATTTAATTTCTCTATTCTCAATTTAAGAAAAAATCACTCGATTATGCTATCGAATTCGTATCGATATAAATAGTAACATCGTTCGGGAAGAAGTGTGCAAGTAAGGTAATACATATTTATAATAAGAATCTACCTACTAAGCGCCTACACCCAGAAAAAAATACATGTTTAAATATGGTACCCTCCAACAAAACTATGTTTAAAGAAAATTTTAAACATAATTATTTTAAATTGTTTCAGCTTTAAGCTCAAGCTTAAGCAATTTAAAATAATTATTAAAAGAAATGTCAAATAAGAATAAATAACATTTTAAACATATTATGATTCATTTAACAATATTATTGTCACCAACACCCATATTATGGTTGAATTAGTCCTCCATCAAGAAACCACAACCATATTATGGTTAGAGTTAGAATTAATCTTTTTTTATACATAAGCCACTCGCATCCCAAAATGCAACCAAAACTACCTTAAAGGAAATGAGATAAGCTCTCTTTTGAACAAAAAAAAAAACAAAAAAAAGTTTTAAATTTAAAAAAAAAAATTTTAAATTTAAAAAAATTTAAAAATTTAAAAATTAAAAAAAAAAATCAAAAGATTGATAAAATAGCTATCGAAGCTACTTGGGACAAATTTTTCTAACACCAATAGGTAGTAAGTTACATGGATGAAAAAGAACACCAGTATGGTCAAAATGTCAAACTTTGACTCCCTCTCACTCAAAAACTTTTTGACCGATCTTGTGTCTAAGCTACTATCCCATAGGAATAACCTTGGTGCAAATTTCATTCAAATCGAAAGACATTGATTTTAAAATTGGGTCACTTGACATGAAATCCCCCATTTATATAAATACAAACAGCCACACGAGTTTAATGCAGCGCTTAAAAAACTGCAGTCAAAGTAGAAAAACTGAAATAGCAGTTTCCACTTCTTAATTTGTAATTTGATTTGATTCATTAAAATTTACATTTAATGTAAACAGTCGCTATCAAACCAACTCAAAAAGCGAAAAGTTGTACACAAATTTTAGTTTTCTGTTTGACAGTTTTTCGTTTCGGTTTCAGTTTTTAAACTATGCATTAAACTCGTGCGGCTGTTTGCATTTATACATACATACATACATATGTATGTATTATTAATTAGTTAAGAAATAATATACAATATTTCACGACAAGCCCAGGGGGGGGGGGGGGGGAAGGTGGTGTTGTTAAAAAACTTTATTGCTAATTTCACACTATGTAAATATTTATTTTATTTTAGTGATGATTTTTATCACTACAACTGATAAGAAATTAAATGGAATGATTTATTTACTTTTTTTATTTTAAATATAAAAACATTACGACGACCATTTGAGAAGAATTTAATTTACACACCTGTTCTTGTTGTTGTTTTTTTTTAACTGTATTTACAATAGAGTTTTTATTTTCCCTGACTTTTTCATTTCCCGTGAAAGCGGGATTTATTTTTCAATATAATTCATTTCATGCTGTAAAATTCCTTTCTTAATTAAAATAATTTAATAAAAGTTAAATTAAAAAATATCAAGGTTGGCAACCGATACCAATAGTAATACCGTTTTAATTGAATAACGGCATTGTTACCGTAACCGAAACTAGTTTTTTGCAGAAATACCGGTATACGTATATCGCTTCCCGTAATATCGGTATTAACTAACAGTATGTAACTATGATAAAATCATAGAAAGTAACATAAGTTCTACAACAACATTTATAGGAAATTTTAAGGTGTGCTGTTTGACAGTTTGAAATACAAAAGTTCATGTATAAAAACATTGGATCAGCTTTCTAAAGGGCCTAATACACTTATCAAAATACTCGTTAGTGAAAATGTGTTTCCACGTGTGACAAAGACGATGGAAATTCAAAAAATTTAGATATGATGGTTAATATTGCATCCAGCACACGTACACGAGTAAATTTGCCAGCATTACAAGCATTTAACAAGTGTATTTGGCACTTTACTGAATTAAGTTTGTATTGTTATTGTGTTATAATATATTTAGTTGAAATCAATAAACAAAATATAACACATAAACACATGTGTATATGAATAATAAAATACAAACACATATCTGAGATCACAATACATAACAGCTTAACTCGAGTTAGGACACAATGAAGTTATTAGTACCATCGTATTCAGCGTGTCTAAATATATTTGCTATAAATTTTTAATTGTTGTGTCTGTTATGAAGAGCCAATTAACCCTTAAAAACCTAAATGACTGTTTTGGCATTTCCGCCTAAAGCTACGGTGCAACACTTATCAAATATTTGACGAAAAAAACGGGACCAAAAAGCAAACTAAATAATAATTTCCTTAAATTCTAATATTTATTTTGATAATAATACCACATCTTACAAACAACAATTTGCTGATATGTCTAGTAGTATTATTTGCTTATTTTGTGATATTAAGATCAAGCTAAATCTCAATAAATATTAACAGAAGTAGGGGTTACGATTATTTGGTCAAATATTCAATAATTGTGACCGTAGTCGATTCAGGATTGCAACATATGTACATATGTATATAAACATTATTTTTTCTTTATTGCCTAAATCAACTTAAGTCGTTATTCTTAAAACTTTATGAATTATTATATAGGAATAACAACCTAACACAACATGAGAGATCGAATATGAACAATTTTGGCATAGAATAATGATGTATGTCAATTTAGGCGTACTGAAAGCTTTTTATTTTATCTGGAATAAAAGCCTAACTCTTTACCTTTTTGACTTTCTTTCGTTCAACAATTCATTAGACTTAGGCTCTTTTTCGGTAATCTCTTTTGACTACAAAAATAAACAAAAAACAGTTTTTAAAAAACAAAGTAAAGAAATTCGTTTATTTAGAATCTGTAGCAACGTTTTCCAAAAAAAGCCGTCTCCTGATTTTCAGTGAAGATTTTAAACTTTAAACTGCTGTACTAAAAATATTAAAAAAAAGACTTAAGATGTTATGACTTGTGTGTATATGCATAAATATTTTTCTTTTTTAACGTTTTTTTTTTTTTTTGTTATAAAAATCCTTACACCGGTATACCGATTCCGATATAATTAAAATACCGATACCGAAATAAAGAAAAGTTTAATACCAATTCGTTTCGGTATCCAACCTTGGAAAATATCGAAGATTTTAGTTTTCCTAGAAAATGTACTGAGACTACTAATTGCTAACAAGAATTAAATAACAAACTGCTTTAAGTTTTGTAAAACTGGTTTCGGACACCCAATTTAAAAAAATTCATAGTGTCCAGTATTTACATATGTATGTATGTATGTGGATCTAATTTAACGATTGGGGTATATATTTTAGTTTAGGCAAGACCTGACCTATCAAGCTTGCGTTCAAAACAAAACTTTTGTTTTCATATTTTTTAAGAAATAATAAAAAATCGAATAAGGTTCTGAAATGTTCTTAAAATAAAAACAAACTTTTAATAAATTTTTATAATCACAAAAATAATTTAACAATGTTTTAATTAAAATTTTTAAATTATATATGTATGTATATAAATAACTAAATAACTGTCATAATGTGTGCATTTACAACGAAATGTGAAAAAAGAACAACAAAACAAAACAAAAAAAAAACAAAAACAAAAATGTTTATAATTATTCATCAAAAATACTTTACACTCCACAATATTACTCAATCTTTGTCATTTCTCTCTCTTTCGATCGATCAAGTTTATTTCATTAATTTAATGTTCACCACATTCACGTAGTTCCCGATTACCCAATGGCAGGGGTGGACGAAAGTTATTGATTACTTTGCCATTCAATTCATTGGCAGGACGTTTTTCCTTGACATCGTAACAATTCATATCACGCATTGCTTCCAATTGATCGTGGGAGACTTCAATGGGCGTTTTGAATACCAACCAAATAACACACTCCGAACAGGGTGGTGTGGTCAAGGAACCTTCATAAGTCCAATATGTGGTTATAGTTGGCAATAGCTTAGCAGGATCACAACCATTAGGCAAAGTTATGCGATCACCCTTGTGTTTGACAAATTGCAAAAGACTTGTAATTTTATTGAACTCTGTGTGATGTAAACCGGGCTGAAATAAAAGTCAGTAAATTTAGAAAAATTCATTTATTCATTGCATTTAGTTACCTTTAAGAAAACACCCAATACAGCCAATCCATCAGGAGCGGCAGCAGCTTCCTTAAAACAAGCGTATTTGGTTGTGTTCCAGTGCACCAAATGCAATTCACCAGCATATGCCTCACCATCGACTGTGTGCTCCGAACCTTTTGCATCGTTAGAACCCCAATGACAATGGAATTGCTCCAATTTGTAAATGTTTTCCCCTAAAGGACCACCAGTCAATTCGGATTCATTACCATCGACATCCACACGCCAACAGTAGCCAGGATTTACTAAACTCTTAGTATGTTCTGGAACATATTTCCATTTTAACGGTGCCACTTTCAAATCACTACCTTTTTTGCATATCGTAGTGTTAATGTCGACTGGGGATTGACGGGTGCCGGTGGCTTCAGGGAATTCAATGAACCACTTATCGGGTCCTAAAAAAGAAAAAGTGAAATCAAATTTTAGTGAAAAACTCAAATGTTTTAAATTTTATCAATTCAGAATTTGAAATGTTCTCGTGAAAAATTCTAAGTTCTACATTTTTGCCTGGCAACACACAATACTCAATTTCGAAAATCAATTTCATTTAAACTTTTTTTTTCAAAATTCCCATTAAGCAGTGATTTGATTTTATAGCTCGACAATAATCATAATTTATAAAGTTTAAACAATTGTTTTATTATGAAGTACATTATTAATACCTTTTTTTATCAATCACACCATAAAAAAAGAACAAATTTAGTCATGAGTTTTATTATTTATTTATTGGACAAAAAAATTATCATCAATTATATTTAATAATGACTTAAAAAATGGTAAACTTTTTGTTTAGCAAATTACATTTTTATATAAATACATATACATATTTTGAAACCTTTTCCACAATATATTTAAAGTAGGTACTCTTAAGTTAGAAGACATTTCTATCGTGACAGGGTAATTAATACATCAAAATGACAAGACCCAGGGCTTAAAAATCAAACATATAACTTTTGATAACATTTGGTTCTTTTTTTTCTTTATTTATTTATTTATGTATTTAATAAAGACATTTATATTTAACATTTAATAGTGTTTTTATTATATTTTTATTTTAAATATTTTATCGCAAATCATTTATTTTTTTGTTTTGTTTGCCATAATTGATGACACGAGTTGTTTGCCATAAAAAAATTTCCTTAGTCAGTTTAACTGGTTAAGTATTGTTTTGGCTGTCAGACTGACTGTTTAAATAACGAATTGTCTAACTGGCAGCATTTTCATTTGTTTTCATTTTATGATCGTGATGATATTTTCAATTTAAAATGCATAAAGGATGTTTAAAATCAAAATTATTTAATCATTTTTATGTCTTTTTTTGTCGCTTGTTGCATTGTTATTTATTTCATGCATAATGAATAAATTCTTTTATTTTTTAAACTAATTTATTCACAAATTTAATAAGGAGATTAAAAACTTAAATGACAAAAAAAAAAAAAACAAGTAAGAATTTTATATTCAGATGTGCTGGGTAATTGCGACTCTTAATTGAAAATTGGAATTTTTCTTGAGTAAGCAACTTTTTTGGGTTCTGTGATAAATTATGAATCAATATTCATAAAATCTTACATCACAAAAATAACTGCCTGGTAAAATTGTTCGAAAATCGTAAAATTTTGGGGAAAATCGTCAAATTGACCTACATAAATCGTCACAAAAATTATTATCAATAACACTAACATTTGTTAGTTCTTAAAAATTTTTAACTATTTTCAATTTGTTTTAATTGAAATAAAAAAAAAACATCATAATTTGACAGGCCAACCTACATAAGAACGGCAAACGTTTTTTATATATGAAAAATTCAGCTATTAAAAAAATCCAAAAAAGGAAATTATTTAACTTAACATTTTGATAGTACATATAAGTAAATTCTCGATAGTATAAGTAAATTCTCTCGTGACTTTGCTTGTTGTGTAAAGTTCAGAATGTCATACATCCGAATATGCTTTAAAAGTTTAAGAATCTAGAATTAACGACGTGACTCTAATAATATCTTTTATCCTTTGAATAACACAATAAAAATTCAAGTTAGCATTCATAAAAAGTTCGGAAATTAAATGCCACATGAACTGAGAGATATCGAACTCCGATTTTACCTTCTTTAAATTTTTACATATCCAGCCCTACTGTTCCATTATATGTCTTGATAAGATTGTCTTAATATTTCCCACACACTTTACATATATCTTTTTATATATGGGTGATTCTCATTTTAAGTGTATATTTTATGTTTATTTTTTTTAAACTTTACCAATTTAATTTTTAAAAATTGAGAAGGTAAGACTCATTATAGTTTTTGCCTTATTCATAAGATCCTGAAAAAAATTCAATTTTTCTAATTTTTTGCATTTTTGCGAATTGAGCGTTACATATCCTTTCACGTTTGTTGAGGGAGTGATTTTTACGAAAATAATAGGCCACAAAAGTGAGTATAGGTTACAAAAACACTAATTATCTATTCTCTAAGATTATTTTTTTTAATATTTGTAGGAGGAAATGAAAAATTATAAACATTTTTTTTAATTTTGACCTGCGATCCCACGGAAATGTTCAAAATTAGAATATTTAAAAATAATTATTTCCAAAATTGTATACATGATTAAATAGCAGGCCACATCCTCTTTCTTTTATCAAAATTGAACTACAACCGTAGTAGTTAAATCAATTTAAAATAATTATTCGTACTAAAAGGCGATCTATCTAATACTTTCTTCGGATATATAAAAACTGCAGCAAGCTTTATGAAAATAAATAATCCTATCGGAATAAAATTTCACATGAACATAGTAGAGGATGAGCTTCCCATAGTGATCCGCAGCGGAGAAATAAAGTCTAAATAAGGGCATGTAGACCGTTCCATCCTTCGTTATTTTATTATTTCTCACCCTAGCTATTCCACAAATTGTTTTTGTCCTTATTTAGTCGTTCAAAGAAGTGATTTTTATTTTATTGTGTGTAACACAAACATACATACAAAAATATAAAGAATTAGGCATTTACAATTTGCTTAATACTAGATTTTAAGTAAATTTCGTTATTTCGTAAATTTTGTTTTGTTTAGGAAATCTAGTAAAAAACAAATAAATGTTGATCGAATCTCGTAAGTACTAGATTTCGTTGTAGTGTAAACGGGCTATAAAGAAATTAATGTGTTTATTTTATGTACTATTTTACCATCTTTAAAGGGACTTGAAAAAAGCATTTAAAATGGGATTCACCCATATATATTCTCAAACCTTTTAGTGTTACTTATCTCTAAAAATCTTACGGATGACAACGTTTCTCTTCAAAAATAAATAAAACAAATAAACGGGACTAAGAAGAAATACGACAGCAATAAAAAATCAACCAACGGTGATTACAAACATAAACATATTAACTAGAATAGAAAAGACAACAACAAGAGTTTGAGCAAATAACAAACCAGATATGAATGAATAGAAAAAAGACTTTAAATTAATCACGTGCTGCAGATATGCGTGTAAACTTAAATAACTCGTGATCAGGAAAATAAAAACAAAAGAAATATTTTAATGAAACTAAGATTTAAACTCCAAATATGATAAAAAAAAACAATTAGTTTTATTTATACTGTATGTTAGTGCTGGGAAACTATCGATAGTACTACCCATAGTCTTAAAATATCGAAAATATCGATAGGAAAAATATCGATATCGATATTATTATTATTTAAAATACAGCTATGAAGACATGTAACAGCACTCATACACATACAGTTTTTAACTTGCTATTATTAATTCGCGCTGAATTACAGCAATGACTACAAACAACAAGAATGGCAGGTATGGATTTCTTAGATGTGCTTTTTTACTGCTAATTAAAGGCCTTTACGTCGAAATTTGTATAGGGACTGAACATAAGGACTGAAATCTCAAATATTTTTGTAATGTTGAAAAAAAAATTGCAAATATAAATGCAATTGCAATTGCGAGAATAGAATACAACAATGACCGACCGTAAGAGGAAAAGTCCGCTAGATTGAAAACCTTTTGGGTTGAGAATCAAAACCAATTTCTAAAGTTGCAATAAAATATCTTATAGTTCTTGCTACTTCAGTTCCTTCAGAAAGGTGTTATCTAAAATAACGTGCGTACATGCATACGTCTCATACGTTCAACTAGTGAAAAACTAGTTAAAGTTCTCCTGCTCAAGTACAAACATTCAGTCGATAGTAATATCGATATATCGATAGTGAAATCTGAACTATCGATAAATACCGATAGTTAAAATATCGATAGTATCCCAGCACTACTGTATGTATAATAAAAATAAATTAAATACAACTTTAATTAGGTACATACATATGTATGTACATATAAACAACAAAACAAAAGTTAATAAATTGAAAGGAAATTGGTATTATACAGCCGAAGTTTCTTTTTTGTTGTGATATAATCAAACAAACAAGTTCGATTTTGTTCGAAACTCTTAAACACTCCACCAAAAATCCAAATATTATACATAGGTATGTATGTACATACATATGTATGTATGTGCGTTAGAAAGAAAGAATTGATATTTAAATTAACATAAAAGTAATTTGCGACAAATCCATGTAAACGTGGATGATTACGCCTAACCAACCACATTAGCGGATGTCGTAAGATCAACTCGATTCTGAGCTGATTAGCATATTTAAAAGGGGAAAAGCCAATATTTCAATCCGTTACAAATACACAAATTCCCCGGCTTGCGTCGTTTTCGAAGTTGCGTCTCTTTAAAATTTCTGTCATTTTGAAGTTGCGTCGTTTTTGTTTCAGTTTGCGTCGCATGGCTTCGAAGTTACGTCAATAGTGGTTTCGATTTGCGTCGTTAATATGAAAATGTTTCTACAAAGCTAAAACAAAAAAAAGGGAAGTCGCGTTTAAGTCCAGTAAGCAAGTAAAAAATCGTAAGTAGTTTCAAATTACATTTGCTAAAGTGAAGTTAAAATTTTATATTTTGCTACAATGAGACCAAAAAGATAGCAAATAAGCTTAGAACAAAAAGTGGACCTTTTGAAAGGCTTTGAATCAGGGGAAAAGGCTGTTAAAATTGGAAGAACCCTTGGACAAGCCCCTTCCACAATTTAATCCATTTGTTCCAGAGTCGCTTATAAAATTAAAAAAAATTTCTGAAATCGAGACTTCATTACAACATAAACAAATTACAAAAATAAGAAGTCCTTTAATGGAAAAGATGGTGTCACTTCTTAGCATTTGAACAGAGGATATAAATCAGCGAAGAATGCCATTAAGTCAAATGGTAATTCAGAAGAAAGCTGTATCTTTGTTTAAAGATCCGAAAGAAAATTATCCCTTATCAAGTGCTGACAGAAGAATTTGAAGCAAGCAGATGTTGGTTTGACAATTTTAAAGCCCGTGGAAATTTGCATACTTCAGCTGCAGAAAAGTTCAAACTTGAATTAAAAGCAATTATTGAAAACGGTGGGTATTCTGCACAACAAGTTTTAAACGCTTATGAAACGGGACTTTTTAGGAAGCGTTTGCCTGGAAGAACGTACATTTACAAATCCGAAAAATCTTGGAATGACTATAAATCTATTAAGGATAGACTTACATTTCTTTTGGGAGGAAATGCTGCAGGAGGTTTTAAATTTAAAACATTTCTAATTTATCACTCTAAAATTCGAGAGCTTTTAAACATTTTAAAAAGAGTGAACTTTCTTTTCACTGGCACGCAAATAAAAAAGCATGGCTGACTGCTTTTGGAAAATTGAAGTGATGCAGTTGATATCGCAAGCAATGGACATTTTTGAAAACAATTACCCGGACGAAGATCGCAATTTCCTTTTTTCTATAAATTCCTTATTTTTCTTTTCGATTTTAGCCTTGATATTTTTGCTTTCGCCATGTTTTTCTAAGTTATCCTCATGAATTGTTATATTTTTATTTTAATAAAAACTGTTCTTAAAGCTAAAATTATGCATCTTGAAACCAATTAAATAAAAATCAATACAAATGTATGGAAAATCCTGCTTCGGTTTGCGTCGCGTTTTCCGGTCCAAATTTATGTTATTGTAATGTAGGGTATCGAAACGCCTTTTTGCCGATACCGATACTCAAACTAAAAAATCGCAGATATCGATACGAACATTAAATATTGAATTCAAGCTATAACTAAGACCCATCTAGGGGCATCCTTGGCACTGCAGTAGCCAAATTTAAGAATTTCAACCATACACATATGGCGGTTTAAAAAAATTCTTAAATTTGGCCGCTCAAGCCACATATGGGCATTTACAGAAAAGTCTACTTTTTGTAACGTAACTTTTTTGAATGCACAATTTTATTTATTTGCTGGCGTAACGTTACAAAAAGTAGACTTTCGCTGGAAATGCCCATACAACATTGTTTATATATTACGAATTTTTCCATTAAATATTTAATGTAACAATTTTCTTTCATAAAATGTTTATTTTGGCTAATATTTATGGATAGTTTTCAAAATCTTACGTGAAGGCAACATTAATATTTTAAATTTAAATGAACAATATTTGATCAAAGAGGTTTTACCACAAATCGAAATCAATAATCTATTTAATTACTTAATTATGGAAATACATATTTATTGAAAAAAAGAAAAACAAAGAAATTATAAAATAACACAAATAAATAAGGAAACCACAAACAAAGAACAACAAGTATTTACGTGTGAAGACAGTGAAATGAAATAAGAGGTGTGAAAGACGAAAATATATTAAATTTATAGTGCAGAGAAAAAAATGTTGTTAAAAGAGTGTGTAAGCAGAGAGATTTTGTGGACTTAAAAATATTTAATATGACCAGAATTGCAGTTCGAGCCTATTTGTTTTGATTTGTTAGTGTTTTGCTAAGAATGGTTGACATTTCGAGCCGTAAACACTAACAATGCAATGCAAAGCCCCTATGTTGTTTTTGTTGTTTTTGGATTGTTGTAGTTGCGACACCACCTGTAGTTGAATTCGCCTTGGAAGCTGTTATTATTATTTTTTACTAAATTTAAACACACTATCTTAACGCTTTCAATAAAAATGATTAATAATCGCACAGTTTAATTGGTAGTTTTGAAATACATGTTTTACAAGTCCATCATAGTCAATGGGGGGAGGGTGCATTAACTAACATATGCACATGATATTGTATTCGAGTCGTCAAGAAGAACTGACATACATAGGTACATAGAAATGAAACACAATCGCTTAAGCCAAAATGCCAAAGATTATGGCCTGCAGATTAAGGTGAAAAACAGAATACCCTTCAACGTCTTAAAATGCCTCCTTCTTAAACGTACACGAAATGCTGCTTTTGATTTATTTAAATTTTGTGGACCCAAACAAACTCCAACCGACACATTTACTGACTGCAACAAATGAAGGAACTAAGGACGGCCAAGAACATCATGGCGACGCAACACCAAACATGAATTAGATAAATAAATCCTGGAATGAACTGAAGAGTCTATAAAAAAAAATAAATAACAACTATAGATCTTTCCTAATTGCCCTGCGCTCCACTGGGAGTCTTAGGAATATAACGTTGCACTAATCTAGAAAGACCCTAACACGCATAATTACAACTTTGCACTAGATAGAAGTAGTTTTTACTATCAATATTCTAACAAGCCTATACAACGTAAAAGTGTAACATTAAAGTTCATCATTTATATAAAGACTTCAAGAAATTTAGAATTTGAATAGCAATCTATTCCAGACTCTATGTGATACATATAGAAACTTAGGCCCCATCATAGCTGTAGTCTTTGTAAAGTGAATTTTAAAATAAACGCGGACTGACGAATAGTCAAGCATTCATTGCCCCTACTCAAAAGAACTCAGAATATAAATATGTACATATGTATTTATGTATGTACTTGATGGGTGTAAAGATCAATATTGTAAAAATAACAAAAGGAATGACAAACTTTTCACCTGTGGTGAAGGGTAGAAAAAGAAACGCATAAAACGTGTCCACATTAAGTGCTGTAGTGTCATAACAAATTAATTTTTATTCATTTAGTTATTTCAGAATTTTATTAAACACAATTTCTTAAATGTTGCACGTTTTTTGTTATAGCCCGCCAAAAAACTGATTGCTTTTATTTAATTAGCCCACAAGTATTGATTTTGGAGCAAAATATACAAAATAAATATAAATTTCTATTGATCCAAAATATTTCGTATTGACAAAAACAACTTGAAAACAAAAAAAGCTTTCTCTTACCCCTTGGTGCGTGGTGTTGATTGAAGGTTTTTTTTTTAAAGAACAACGTAAAATTTGCACTTGCGAGGTTTCGATAAAGTCTAGCAACAATGTTGCTCAACATATTAAGGCAAATACATATCTCGTAACATAACATCAAAAGCGTTATTTTTTTTTAATTTACACTTGTATTTATTTTCAAATATTTTTTTAATGTGTTATAGTTTTTTATCTCCTCTTAAAACAATAGAAATTCGTATTACTCAATTATTGTGCCTTTTTCAGTTTTTTGGACAAAAACAACAACAAACAACAAAAATAAAACTAAATAACCGTTTAATAGGCAATTTAACAATTGAACATTACAAAATTGGACGATCATTTTATAATACGTACAACGTATTTATAGACCGATAGCTTAGCTTCCATTTTTTTTTATTTAATGATGCTTCTGTTTGCTGCTGCTTATAATGGGGGTTGGATTTATTGAGCGTGTTTAACTGAATCTTATGGTTTGTGTAAAAAAAAAAATGTTTGCAACTTTTATACTAGAATACATTTGGTAATATATAATTTAATTTTTAATCCGATAAATGCCATTTTTTAGACTTTTAAGTGAAATTTCCTCGTATAGGTATATACATAAACATACTCCATACAAACATACATACATATGTATGTATATATGTACATACATCAAGGAAAACTGATTATGTGAGAATTATTTGTTCCCAGTCTATACAGACATACAAAGTGTTTATTTTAGATGATTGCAATTCTTTTGATAAGAAAATTGCGAAAAAGTATAAATTGCTATCAAGAAAGAGTTACTAATGTACAGATCTTAAGAGATTTTATAATATTGCAGGGATGGATAGTTGTATTTTTTCAGTGGTACTTAATACCTAGAAAATATGTAAATACTTTTTGAAAAATAGAAGTTTTAAATTTTTAGTGATACAAAACTTATAACAATTTTTCATTAATCACATACATCAAAATCAATGAAAAAGTCGATTTTAAAATTTTGGTTAGTTAGGGCCTTATGCGTTTTAGGTAACGATATAACATATCGCACTTTCATATAAAGAGGTTACTAACTCAAAATTCAAAAAATTTCAGTAAAAGCAAAACAATTTTAAATATAATATTGAATTTTTTGTTGAAGGATTTTTTCACTATGGTGGCTTTCTGATTGCTTTGTCAATAAATAAAACATACATTTGAATAAATGAACGTACAGAGAATTTAAATGTCAGATAAATGGCAACTGAATTAACAGCAGATTGCAAAGTCGCAATTTACACTACGGGCATTTCTTGCCGGACAGAAAAAGTTTGTTGGCGAGAGAGGCTAGAAGTAGTGTGTCAAGCATATAGCGTCGCCCCCTTACCAACAAACTTTTTCTGTCCGGCAAGAAATGTCCATAGTGTAAATTGCGACTAAGCAATAAATGCTCCTGCAATCAGCAGAGCCGTTATTGCGCTGATGTACACACGTTGCAAATTTTATGGAGCAATTAAATTTGACGTTTGCGATTGTAAATATTGCTACATGGAGACCGCACTTTATGATGGGTTTTTAAGTCGTCACTAATTGGTTAATTTAATTAAATTTCATTTTCGTAATTGTAATTTTCAATTATTTTGCTTTAAAACAATACGAACAGTTATTACAAATTATAATAACTTTTTTGTAAATATTATTTGAAAAAATAATTTTGTTTAGTTAATTGTTCGTATTCTAATTTGTAAAAACTCCGATCCTAAACCAGATTAAAGAAAATTCGAAAGTGTTAAGTGCCCCATCAAAAAATAATTAAGTAGTTATTTTTCATTTGCGGCAACTTTATGATCACTGTAAAGGTATTAAAAATATTTAATAAAAAAATGTTTAATAATTTTTACAAAGTTATTGGAATACATACTTTCATCACCTTTTAATTGATTTTAAACGAAAAACAAATCTTTTACGATGTAATTTTAAATTTCTTTTGATTTTAACTGAGTTTTGCCGCCCAAACCCCCATATTTTTTTGTTTAAAAATGTTTATAACAATTACGTTTTACTGAGGAAAATTTTAAACTAAGTATATACTTTAATTTTTTCTGTATTTGTTTTTTATTTGATTTTTAGCTACTGAATCTTCTAAATAGCAGTGTTGCCAAAACTTGGTTCCCAAAAATGGCTTAATTTACGGAAAAAATGGCTAAAAATGGGCTAAAAAATGGCTAAAAGTTTTTTTTAATAAAAACACATTAAAAGTTAATAACAAAACAGAAATAATTAATTTAAAGTTGTTTACGATGAAATTTTAAGTTAAGATCCATTTGTTAAATAAGAATAAAAGAAAATTAATATTTTGATAGATATTCAAACAATTAAATCATCGATTAATTCGATGTCGTTATTGTTCATTTCATAACGGGTCCGCCATATAACGCTTTTTTTATCAACTAGTGCTTATTTCGTAAATGGTAACACTTGGCTCATGTCAGATTTGACAGATAATTAGTTGTATCCTTCCGCTGAACGAATATGGTTGCGTATACGCTTGAAAAACGATGGGAAATATGCGTTTTCGCTTCGCTAAGTGTGCCTGCGATCGACTTACAGAAGATGCCGATTTTGCCAAAAAAAAATCAACTTTTCAGATGAAGCTCATTTTGATCTTGGCGGATATGTGAACAAGCAAAATTGTCCCATTTGGGGCACAGAAAACCCGCACGCATACATTGAAAGGCCGTTGCACCCAAAACGAGTCACTGTTTGGTGCGGATTTTGGTCTAGAGGCATAATTGGGCAATTTTTCTTCGAAAATGGACAAGGAGTGGCCGTTACAGTCAATGACGATTGTTATCGGGCCATGCTGAACGAATTTTCGTTCACAAAAATTGAAGAGGAGGATATTGGCAACATTTGGTTTCAACAGGACGGCGCTAAGTGACACACAGCCGAAGATACACACGATGTTTTGCGCCCTGTTTTTGAAGATCGCATTATCAGCCGCAGAGCTGATGTCGTTTGGCCACCTCGGAGCTGCGATTTGACACCGTTGGACTACTACTTGTGGGGTGCCGTCAAAGATAAGTGGTACGCCGACAAGCCAGAGACAATTGACGCTTTAAAGGACAATATTCGTGAAGCCATTGGTAAAATACAGCTGCACACAATCGATAATGTGCTTAAAAATTGGACCGATCGTGTAGGCTACTGCATGGCCAGCCGAGGCACCCATTTGAATGAAATTAGTTGTAGAAAACACTTGTGCCTATTAGTTTGAAATAAGTAGAAAGTAAAACATAATCACGCCAACATTTACCCAACCTTTTAAGCCCAGATCTACAATAAATAAAAAGTAAGAAAGTAAAGTCGGTCAACCCAGGCTATATGGTACACTACAACACATTAGAATCTATGTACCAAATGTTATCAAATAATCACCAAAATTGCGACCTGTACTCGACTCAGAAAGTGATTCTGAGTCAATCGGTATACGTAAAGGTGGTCTTAGGACCAAAATTTAAAGGTGTTACAAAAATCAGCACAAACGCATAGTACCCTCTCCACTATTGTGGTGTTGTTATAAATATTTTATTGTTATGGGTAAAATATATATCTAATTGAAAAAATCGAATTAACGGTTGCTAAATGTAACCTATTTCTCAAATTACTTTAAACGATGTTTACTTGGCTAAACACCCTCTCTACTTCAGCATTAGACCATGGAAGTGGGAGCAACTTTACAGTCAATTCTGAAATTTCTAAAAAATTGTTGAAACACCGATGCTTGTGTCAATACATTTTATAAATTTAATATTGGAAGTTTGTTCTTTTATTTTAAAAGATGTTTCATCATCACCGTTTATAGCGATTTTCAACATTTATAAAAGTTGTGATTTAAATGAAAGGCGTTTTAATTGTTAAAAATTTTTACAATACAAAAAAAATTATTCTTTTTAAAGAAAAAAGGCAAAAAATGTTTATGGCTAAACAAGTTGAAAAATGGCTAAAAAAAAAAATGGCTATTGGCTAAACTCATTTTTAATTGGCTAATCAGGGTGAAAATGGCTAAATCTAGCCACTAAATGGCTAAATTGGCAACACTGCTAAATAGTTAAGTATATGTTGTCATAATATGAGATGTACGCGTGAGTGGAAATATACTCAGGCACGATTAATATTATATTTCTCACGATCACATTTGCTTACTGACAAAACTTTTGTTATCACGCATTCTTACTCAGGAAGTATTTTCAAAGTCTTGCAATCCGTACACCCACGAAATATTAATGAAGCTATAAGCGATTAAATAAATTTTGGGTAATTTCATATAAGTAAGAGAGTTGCATAAATCGTCCGTTACAAAATTAAAAATACAAGATGACAATTTATTCTAACAGTTCTTTTGGCGCTTTAAGTGAACAAAAATATACTGATTGTATCAATGCATGTCCTCTTCCATGTTTTTCCAAGGACATGCATTGATACAATAAGTTTATTTCTTTTCATAAGATACCAAAAGAACCGTGAGAATCATTTTTAATAAAGCACGAAGCATTAATTAGCCCTAAAATTGTTTAAATTTAGACAGCTAAATACATACTTAAATAAAAACTATTGTTAAATTTTCAGTATTCCATAGTTTTTTAAGAAAGGCTAAATCGTGAGTTATTTTAATCAAGTAGCACCACTCATGCACGTGACAAGAAAAGTTTACGTCACGCGCACATTTCTAGTTTCAATTAACATTATTTAACGTTAATTATAACTTTTCAATTAATAACAAATTATTTGTAAATGACATTTTGAAGAGTATTTCACAACATTAATTCAATTATTTAATTAAATGTTTAAACTGTCAGATACGCTTTATAAAGTTATATAAGAAATGTTTTACAAAGAAAAAGTACTTTAACTAATCATTTTGAAAGAGGGCCGTAGTAAAGCCAGGGGGATTTTTTCAAATGAATACCTAAAAGATATAAACGAAAGTTTTCTGTGTTCTGAGTAAAACAGTTTTATTATTTGCACGTGTTTATTTATATACGGCTTTTTGTCTGCCCCTTTTTTAAAAAGTATTATTCTCGAACTCTAAAATGATCTTCTGTAGATATTTTAAAGTGATTTTGGCAAATGAAATGATACTTTCTAAAACTGATTCTATTATTCGGAACCGACTCTGTTCGGAGAAATACAGATTTTGCAAAATAAATTTAAACATTTGCGGGTTTTTTCTTCGATTTGAGCAATTTTTTCGAATACTTAATTGTTATTTATTCTAAGTAAAATAAGATTTTAATATCAAATACATTTATAAAGTCATAAATATATTTTACTGCCTTTAGCGTTGTAAAGTTCAATGTTTTTTAAGTATAATTTAATTCACACGATTATTTATTCTATTCTATTCTTATTAAAATTTAGAAACAATTTATAGGAAATGCAACAGATGAAAACGTGTTTCATGTAAAGCCGCACAATTTATTTAATACACTGTAATTTTTTTGTAAATTTATTGGTAATTTCACAATTTAAAACTTGTTCCACACACATGTGATACAATTTGAAATTTTTTTTCTGAGTAAATAAAATTTTTTTTACCTAAATTTGGTAAATTAAGATTTCACACGTCTCGTGTATATTTACTCATTATTATCATTTATATGCTAATTCATCGGAATTACAACTGATCGAAAAATGTTATTATATTTGGTGAAAAATTAAGTAAAAAACATATTTAAAAAAATTTAGAAAATATTAAAAAGTGTTTATCTAATAAAGCAATAGCACATTTAATACTTAAACCAGTAAAAGTGATATAATCGGCGGCACCGAATCTTCGACACTCTCCACCGACAGTTAGAATATTTCAGCCGTGGGCCCCATTTAGGTCGATAACTTATTAATTAATCTTTATAAAAACGGTCGTCAGCTACTGGTTGCGGCTTAGATCTACATGTGTTACAGTATTGACCGACAATCCGAAAGCTTTATGCTTTAATTTCTAGTCATATCAAACTTAATTTTTACAAATTTGAGTAAAATATCATGATTCGTAACAGTTTAAGCCGAACTAAAATTATTTTCGAGAGGGGAATTTATAGTGGACCCATTGTAAATTTAGGGCCAATCTTCACAAATTCTGTTGAGTGATTTTTGGTATGAACAAACCTAAATTCGCACAAAATTGCATGGTATTATTTCTGAAGCTAAGCTATTATGAAGCTAAATTGGACAAAATTTTATCAATATATCAATATCTGCTACAGTTTTAGGCGTATTAAAATAATTTTCCAGAGTGGGCATTATATGGTATATTATGGACCGACCTTCACGAAATTTTCTGCTGTGACTCAAAGCCTGATACAACTACGGTTTTATATGGAGCCTAGGGTAAATTATTAACCGATCTTCACGAAATTCGATAGTGTTGTTTCTAGTCCTATACAACTATGACGTACACAATTTGATTATTTGCTACGGGGTTAGGCGTACTAAACTATTTTTCGAGAGTAGTCTTTATATTGGACCTATGGTAAATTATGGACCGATCTTCACGAAATTTATAACAATACAAAATCTTTTAAACTTAAAATTGGTTTTACACTTAAATTATCTTTCTTTGCTGCATTTAATCACTAATTGAATAAAAGAATGAATTTTAAAGTGTTTTTTTTATGGTAATTTCTGGTATTCAAGTTAAATTTTTAGTTTTGGTGCATTCATACACTTTTTAGAAAGTGAAAAAAAAACTTAAAAGTATGAGAGTTAGAGGTTTTAGGGTAAAATTGTTTTCTATGCCGATTCATCATAAGAATGCGCCAAAATATTTAGACTTTAACACTCCCTAAACGAGCTTCTGGCGTAAGATTTCAAAATGCCGATACACTTTTGGTTTTTTTTTTTTGACCACTTTATCAAAATCACCCGTTGTAAGAGAAATCTGAACAGACCGAACGATTTTTAACACAATTCGCTCATTTTGTTTCAAACGCTATTAACTTTCAGAAAATATTCACTTTATTCACGGAAATAATTATTTACTAAATTTTGCTTGATTCTCGTCCAAGCCAAAAATTTGTGATTTTAACTTATTTTGTTCTTATTAAATTTTCTTAAATAAAAAAACATTTTGCTACCATAGTTGGGGGTAGTGCACTAAATATTGATTTAAATCAGCAGTGCACTATCACTAAATAAAACTGCAAAGAAATTAGTTTGCACTCTTTTTTTACCAGCTTTAGTGATGATTGCAATTTTTTAACTACCACTAAAATTTTTTTAGTGATATTGCAAATTCAAATAGTGCAAAATTTGGACTTGCAATCAAAAAAGCTGCATACAAATATTGTATCACTGTATGTGTATGGTTTTTGATTTTTTTTTTTTTTGGAGGATATGCATAAGCAAAGAACATTCAACAAAATTAAAGTTTGTCAAAAGGTATAATGATTGGCTTTAATCATGAAAAAACAAGTTTTTGATTTTAAATTTAGTGCAACAATTTACGTTGCACTCAAATGAGTTAAGAAAAAAAAGTTGCAATAAACTGATGATTGCTTTTTTTTAAATCAAACTATTTTTTTTGAGTGCAAAATTTTTTAACATCGCTATCACTCATGGTTAGTGAGGCTTCAAATTTTCAATTCATCACTCAACACCAAGAAAATTATTGCAATATTTTTGCACTATCACTAAGTGTGAGTTGAAACTGCAAATGAGTGCACGTATATTTAGAATAAGTAATTTTTGGCTTGGACGAGAATCATGCAAATTTTCTTGGTTCAAGCCATATTTAGCAAATAATTCTTTCCGGATATCATGCAAATGCCTGTGGTCTCTGGACTAAATCAGCAACTATTTTTACTGACCATTTTGATGGGACCCAAGATTTCTCAGGAACAGGTCAAACGATTTTTTAGCATGATTTTCTCATGCTTACTTTCAGAAAATATACACTTTATGCCATGCAAAGGCCCGTGGTACCTGGAATAAATCAGCAACGGTTTTTCCTAACCATTTTAAATTAACCCAGGGGCCTGATTCCGGCAGTCGTGATCGAGTACTTTCTCGATTCGAAATCACTTTAATATCTAATTATTTCAGTCAATACTGAACGAATCGGAATTATTTTTTCAGTGCTGTAAAGCATTCATTTGAGTTTCACCATTTTTATCTACGAAAGTCTACGCTAAAATTTTCTTTTTTTTCTGCAAATCCCCAGTATTTGGGTATTTTGGTTCCCGGTTTATAAATTCCTAAGATCGACGCTATTTCGGTGGCGCTCTCTTTGCTCACTTACCAAATTTCGTCACATCATAATCAACTGTTTGCATCTTTATCTTAAGTATTACTTAAGGAAATATTTATTAAATGTCTTACCTAGTTTTCTTCTAATTAAATATTAAACACTTGAGTTTAAATAGCTAAGTAAATATTTTTAAATAATTACATTTGAAAAATGTCAAAAGTGTATTCCAGTTAAGGTAAATTTCGGGAGCTGGTACTATTACACATGAAGAGCTAGTTTGATAGACGTTTATACAGCTATCGAAAATGTGATTATGACTTGATCGGTGTAGCTTCTGGCTGGTGCTGATAATCTGTTTTTCTTCATTTAGGTATTTAAAAAATGGCTTTATTTTATAAAGCTCAACTAAGCGATCAACATTATTTACCATTTGTGGTATATCAAAAACCACTTCCGATATTTTAATAATCCGGTTTCGACCAAAAATTTTTAAACAAAACCAAAAATAAAAATTTATATTATTTCGTATTCACCTAGGCTACCGATTATTGTTAAACGGGCTTTTTTAAAAACTTTAAATATGTACTTTTATTTCGGAATTTATTTTTTAAGTTATGACGACGTTTGACTGTCAAAAACCGATTTCCTTTGGTAGCCAATATCAATGAACAAGTTTTGCTCCACCATTTAAAAAAAATTTTGTGGGGTACACACAATCGAACTTGACTGACAGTTAAAATTGTCACTTATTGTTGTTCCTATTTCACTAGTCTCTACGTACTAGTTCTTTGCAACAAATGTCGTAAAAACTAGAGATGTAACGTTACGCCTTTTTACAGATACAATACCGATACTCAAAAATAAATATCGGCGATACCGATTCCGATTAAAAATTAATAAAACTCAAGTAGAATATTTATTTATTATACATAATTACAGTGTAATGCGGCGCATACACTTGCAATATAATTGCTAAATTTTTCGTATTGTACAATTATGTATGTATATCGTCATGGGTATTTACATGTATTCGTATGTATAGTTCGGACTGAAAAATAATAAGATATAATGAAACATTTAAAGAAGCGACCATAAGTTCGGCAAAAAAGTTTTTTTTTCGAAACCTCCTTGCAAAAATACTTTATATTAGAGGGTGTACGGGTAAACTTTTTTTAAGGTATGGTCTTATGGACATAATTATTAAATAAAAAAATTTTAAGAAAATATGTGTTTCTATTCATGCTACCAAAAGTTTTTTAAGTTTTAAACTTAAAACATTAAAGGAAATTTTGCTTCCTACTGTAAAAAGTGTAAGGTGTAAATTACTTATTAAACTGATCTCATATTTCAAAAACACAATAACACGGAAAGAGTTTTTAATGCAAAACTCGTTTTTTTTTAACAAACATTCAAAACACTATAAAAATTGGACTGTAATAAATAACAAAAAAAGACAAAACTTAATCGCACATTAAACATTCAGAATTGTTAAAAGTTCGTTTTTTTATTTTTGTTGTTAAATCTTTATTTACTAAAACTTTCGGGAAGTGAAATTGCACTTTTGTTTTAAGAAAAAAAAATAATGTGTAATAATGCAAACTTGACATCCAACATTATAATTATACTTTTTTACAACTTTCAAAACTCAATCACTGACACTCGCAGACAAAAACAAAGAAAAATTATCGATCACGAGACTTTGTTGTAACTTAAAACTAAATTTTACCCTGCACTCAAAATGAATTGAGCACGAGTTAGAAATTTAAAAAAAACATCAATAAAACAATAATGAACGTGTTTAAATGCAAATAAATATACAAAAATTTAAAAAAAAAATACAACAAGAAATATTTGTAAATAAAAAAATATAAACAGAGATTCTTTCTTGGAGAGTCAGAGAGGGAGAAAGCACGATTAAAACTTTAATTTCCCTCTATTAAATCAAACTTTACTTAAAGATTAATGTATTCAATCTCTTACCATTTTTTTTAGTGTAACCCCAATGATGCGAGCTCATATTGTTTTTATTTGTTATTAACAAAAAAAAAAAAAAAGAATAAATTAAAACCGATTTACAGAAATCTGTAGAATGACCGTTAAATTATAGGAATGATTTGTTTCAAAATCGAACGTTTTTTAAGGAAAATTATTAATTTTTAGTTTTTTTTTTTAAACGTTGTATACAGTTAGTCTGCTTAATGAAGACTGAAAGTTGTCTAAACCGCTCGATACAGAACAGAATCAAAAAGCTGAGGCGCTAGTGAGTAAAAAGTGTTTACGAAAACTTTTATTATACAAATGCACACACATACATACGCACAAGTATGTAGTTGTATACATATGAATGTATATAAATAAGTTGTTAATGTTGCTATTGCTGTTTGCTGCTGATTGTTTTCACTGTTTTGTTTGTATGTTTGCATTCAGCTTTATTATTATCGGACAGACAGAAGCAAACCGTCGGCCGGTGTACAACTCGATTAACATACAAGAACAAATAAGGTTCCACCACTATAATTGATTGAAAGAAAAGTGCATACGAGACGAAGGACAGGTTGTCTTACACGAAGCTTAACATAAAAGTTCTTACATGTATGTATGTATATTATCATTGAGTGAATTTTTCGATATTCTTTCGTAATATCTTTGGTCGTGTTTAATATAAATACTTTCATTGAAAAAATGTTTAGCAACATTGTTGCAAAGCCATTTAAGGGTACATTACACTATTTTAAGTTACTTAAGCAAAGGTGTTCCTTTACACCTTCTTTTTATATATAAATCAGTATTATATATCAAACTCAACCGAAGTTATATCAAATTATATTTTATTAAATCTGTATATGTGACAGCGCATAGAGAAAGGGACCTAAGAAAGGGACATCTGAGCATCGAATGAGACCGATCCCATGCCCCTAATCGTCTGGAGTATACCATGGAGTAATTTCAAAACTAGTCTACTAATGTATGTATGAACATGGAGTAGTTTAAAGACTACTCCGTTTTAATGCAAAACTGGGTTATATGGTCCACTCCTAGGACATCGTAATGTTAAATAGACCACCTTTTTAGTTTTTTTTTAGTACTCCTACTCCTTTATGGATGTAGGAGTACATGCATGTATGGACTAGTCGCGTTATCTGCAGGGTAATGGTGTTTATACAAAAGCTTGTGGATTCTCCTCACTCCAAATGCGAAAATTCTGCTTATTTGCGTGCCCATTTAACCAGAGATGGGCTTCATCGGGAAATAAAATTTTGAATGGAAATTCAAAATCAATATAAATTTATGCTAGAGCCCATTCGCCGAATTATTTTGTTTACAAATTTAAAAATTTTGATAATAAATAAATAAAGCAGTGATGCCAACTCAAAGTTGTGACACTCTAAAAACCCTTTATTTTGCGTTTAAAAGAAAGGTTTTTTTAAATAAAAATTATTAAAAATTAATATTTTTGTGTCATTTTATGTATTTTTTGCACTTTTGCAAAAAAATTCGCTTGAATTTGGCGAATGAGAACGCCAAATCGTTGATATGGATACGAGCATTTGTAACATCACTACCACAGAGTACATACAACTCCACGAACAAGTTTTTTCGTATGAGTTTTGACACATTTCGCCGGAACATATTTCTCTGGTAAAATGTGTGTAACGAAATTCAGTAAGCCACTTTTTACTATTGAAATTGATGGTGCATAGTTCAATTTCATTTTTCCTCAAATCACTCTATAGTCTGCCGTCAATGGCTGTCAAACATTTACTAAATGGCGCAGCTTATTAAAATGTTGACAGGAGTCAAATGACAGATACCTGTTGGCATGAACGGTGTTGTCCTTTAAGTCGTTCTTTGATTTGTAAATGCAGGGTAAAAATGGGCGCTTATTTACATTATATTTTCGTAAAAATTTTTTTTTTTTTAGTATTAAGGAAAATTTTCTAAAATAGACAAAACGCTGAAAATTTTGAGCAAATTTCATTTCATGTTTTTTGACAATTTTCCATTGCGTGATTTTTCACCGCCTTCTTTCGTAAAAAAAGGGGATATGCTAAAATTTTCTTAAGTTCAATTAATTAAAATAAGTAGTGCTGTGCTTTTCGTGAAAATAATAAAATTTTTCATTTTGGTGTAATTGGTAGTTATGGACAAATCCGGGACTGAAATTTAATTACTGGATTTTTATGTGATAAAATAATTCATTTACTTTTTTTTAATAAACCTACATAGAAATAAAATAAAAGTTTTTAATTTTCTGTTCTTTACAAACCAGGTGCCTTTGTAATAAAATTACAACACGTGTCACACTTTGCAATTAAATGACAATAATTTCGAACCAATAAACATTAGTTTTTTACAAAAACAATTGCTAAACATTTTCTGTAAACAGGTATATACCGTAAAAATTCTCGTATACTGCAGCTTACAATTATGCAACATTGTTGCAACACTTTTGACCGCAAGTTCAACTTAATTATTGTCATCAAACCCTTTTATTGTTAAATCTATTGCACATGTACATTTCAATTTAAATTTTTATTGTAATAGTTTTTCACATTCAGCAAAAAATACGAACATAATTCATTATTAAAAATTTTAAATTGTATTTAAGCACACTAAATGGCACAACTTCGTTAATACGACTTGTGCGAATATTATTAAATTTATAACATAATTGTTGATCGTCATTTACTCTTCTCTCCAAATGAATAGAGTATATACATATACACAGAAAAAAATTACGATAAATTAATTGTCATATTGAATACCATATTCGTCAATGCAATTATTTGTTTATTGAAAAAACACCAACAACCGAATTTGAAAATATAAAAAGTACTTTTGTTCAGCATTAATGGTGTTCAGAGTTGGGCATACAAGGAAACGGAACTGATCGTCTTTAACTTGGTAAAGTCCAGAACCAATCCTTGCTCTTGCAACCAACTAAGAAGACTCACGACCTCCGACCCTTCGGGGCAGGTGGGCACCGGGCAATGGTATTATAACATTCGTTATGGTACTATCTAATGTGAGCAACGATGCTGTCGGGCTGGAGGCAATAAGTTGGCAGCCCCAACACCAGCCTTGGATGCAGAGGGTTAATCTCCCACTCATCTGAAACAAAATGATTAATGAAACCAGTACAAGTGAAAACCAATGGACTCCCCTGGCGACGACTCTAAGCATGAAGAAAGGAACACGATTTGGATTATGGAATGTTCGTACTATGATAGATATTGCAAAATTGGAACAAGTTGAAAAGGAAATGTTGCGCTATAAACTAGAATTCCTAGGCTTGTGCGAAACCCGATGGCCAGACAATGGCGAATATAGAACCGAAAGTGGGATGTCCCTTATCTACTCAGGCAAACAGCCGGAATTCCCCAGAACCAGTGGCGTAGGCATCTTAATGTCGAAAAATGCCCGCAAAGCACTAATAGAGTGGAAACCATTTGGTGATCGTATAATCATGGCGCGTTTTAGAACAAGAGTTCGTAATATTACTTGTATCCAATGCTATGCGCCCACTGAAGCTGCTAGCGACGATGATAAAAATGCTTTTTACAGTTATCTTTCGAAGGTTCTTGACGAAATCCACATCGGGGACATCAAAATTGTTCTTGGGGACTTTAATGCTCAACTAGGAAGCGATAATATGGGAAGAGAAAGAGTGATGGGCAAACATGGTATGGGCCGCCTTACTGGGAACGGTGTACTGTTCACGGAGCTCTGCAGCAACCATAACCTTGTCATAGGGGGCACATTGTTTCCGCATAGGAACATACATAAAGTTACGTGGGTATCCCCCGATCACAGCACCGAAAATCAAATAGATCACATTGCGATTAGCCGTATATGGCGTGGGTCTCTTCTTGACGTTCGTAGTAGGAGAGGTGCTGATGTAGGAAGTGATCATCACTTAGTGGTAGGCCAAATACGTCTAAAGATCGTAGCCGTTGAACAGAACAAGAAGCAAAACAAAAATAGAAAATTAAACACAGACAAATTGTCTATACAACCCACTGCAACTGCATTTATAAGCGAACTTCGTGCAAGAAGTTCCGCACTCATAAACATAGGATGTCATGATCCGGTTCAATATTGGTCGCAAGCTAGATCCATGTTGCTAGACACTGGCCAAAAACATCTGGGTTATGTGAAGAAAATCAGAAAGCCTTGGATATCGGACTGCACCTGGGAACTTATTGAAAGCCGGAAACAACTAAAAATCGCCCGCGATAACGCAAAAACTCGCCAATTAAAATCGGAGTTGCAAAACAAATATAACGATGCCAACCGGCAGGTCAAACGAAGTGCAAGGCGTGACAAAAGAAAGTGGGCAGACGATCTAGCCATCGAAGCTGAAAAGGCCAGTGCGACGATGAGAACAAGAGACTTATATAAAATAACAAAAACACTAACAGACAGCAAACATGTCAACACCAAACCTTTTAAGAACTCTAGGAATGAGCTGGTGTACTCCAAAGAAGAGCAAGTAAAACTGTGGGAAGACCATTACAGAAATATGCTATCTAACGACAATAGCACAACAAACTCGATGATATGCAACTGTACTGAAACAGAACATCAGGCGCGTAGAGATCCAATCTGCAATTACTTCACTAAAGTGTCATAAAGCTCCAGGCCCCGACTATTTACCACCAGAACTGCTAAAGGTAGATTGCACAACCACAGCCCAGTTACTTAAACCGCTAATAGAGCATTTCTGGGTAAATAAACATCTACCGGATGTACTTAAAGAAGGTCTAATAATTAAGATTCCAAAGAAAGGTAATCTGACTAAGCTAAAAAATTGGAGAGGTCTCACACTTTTAAACATGACAAACAAGATCATTGCTCATATAATAAACAAACGCATTTCTGCTACTATTGAGCCAGAACTTCGCAACGTACAATCTGGTTTCAGGAGAGGTAAATCTTGTATAGACCATATCAGCAGTCTTCGTATAATAGTAGAAGAATCAGTCGAGTGGAGGTCTGCATTATATTTGCTTTTTATAGATTTTGAAAGGGCATTTGACACGTTACACCAACCGGCCATATGGCATGCTTTAAGATGTAAAGGGATTCCAGAACACCTGATCCAACTAACCAAATGTTTATACGATAACGCATCCTGTCGTGTATTACATGATGGACTTATAAGAAATAAATTTCCAGTTGAAAGAGGAGTACGGCAAGGTTGCGTGCTCTCCCCACTTCTTTTTAACATCGTTCTAGATGTTGTAATGGAACAATCGATGAAAGGTGATCGTGGCATAGCTTTTGGGCTGCAGGGTAGACTGGATGATTTAGATTATGCCGACGACATATGTCTTCTGTCACATAACTTCAATAACATGCAAACCAAACTAAATATACTTGTTGAAAATGCATCCAGAGCTGGTCTTAGGGTAAACATATCTAAGACAAAAACATTGCGTATTAACACCAACAACACCGAGCCTTTAAAAATTTTAGATCACCCACTACTAGATGTAGACAAGTTTTGCTATCTCGGCAGTATAATAACTACATCCGGTGGTAGCAAAGAAGATATAGCTTACCGCATTGTCAAAGCAAATCAATCATTTGGCTCACTAATTAAAGTGTGGAAGTCTAATCGTATAACTCTTCGCACGAAAATAAAACTTTTCAATTCAAATGTAAAATCAGTCTTACTATATGGATGTGAAACATGGAACATAACAAGTGAAGACTCAAATGCACTCCAGGTTTTTGTTAACCGTTGTTTGCGAAGAATTTTACGTGTTTTTTGGCCTACAACAATTTCAAATAATGATCTATGGCGTAAAACCCAACAAAATCAAATCATGTTAGATATCCGTTTGAAAAAGTTTAACTGGCTGGGTCATACCTTTAGAAAAAGCCATGATGACGTCACAAGAAAAGCTCTTGATTACCATCCCCAGGGCAGCCGACGTAGAGGAAGACCCGCAAATACATGGAGGCGCCAATTAGAGAATGAACTGCTTTCAGCCAGAACTTCATGGAGAGAAGCAAAAAGACTAGCCGAAGATAGAATTCAATGGAAAGCTTTTGTACTGGCCCTTTGTTCCAACTAGGAATCCCAGGAATTTATATATATAATGGTGTTTTCTTTTCTACAAAAAAATGTGCCTTTTTTTAAAAAAATGCAATTTGGTGTCTGCTTCTTAAAAATTTTGCTCCCGAAAAGCATGAGTTTTTTAGAATAAAACAAGCCACCCTTTTCGGGAGCAAAATTTTCAAGAAAAAGACACCAAATTGAATTTTTTTTAAAAAAAGGCACATTTTTATGTAGAAAAGAAAACACCATAAGTCAACATGAGTTATAAATGTTGTTTTTTTAATTAGTATTGTGGTTATTTTGTTGAACTGTTCTATGGTTTTTAATTCAAATTTTGATATTTAATTAGGCTTAAGCTCATCAAATTTAATTTCCATTAAATTATTTTTATGAAGAAAGGAATTTTACAACATGAAATTAATTAAAATTTATTGATAATTTTTCATTCTTGACTGACCTAAGGCACGAACCCAGGCGTTTTTACGGACAGGTTACCCGGAGGTGCCACGCCCAAAATTACTAATGCATCCATTTCTTATTCAAATAACCATTTAGATGTATTGTGAATTTGATAATTCACAAACAATTTAATTAAGAAAATTGTTAAAAATATAAGAAAAGTTTAAAAAAAATGTATTCATTACATAATAATTCTTGTTACTTTTTGAACATATACCTTTCTCATTCTGCTTGTAGTTTTTACCAGCGTTTAAGAGACTGCAGTCAATGTCCTACCAAAACTAGAACTTTGGCAAACAAAATGTTATACAATAATTTGTATTGCGGTAATAATATTGAACTGTTTATGGTTTTTAATCCAAATTTTAATCAGGCTGAAGGTCATTAAATTTAATTTTCATTAAATTATTGTTATAAAGAAAGGAATGTTACAACATGAAATTAATAAAAATTTATTGATAATTTGTCTATGAGATCGAACCCACGTTCGCGAAAAGGATTATCTGACATGTTGTGATAGTCACCACACTATCTCCTCAGAGATCTCTGCTACTTAACACTCACCGCCATTGACGACGGCTGGCAGTGGTGCGTACATGATTGCCCATGTGCCCCAAGTAGAGCGCACTCTCAAAAATGTATCTTTGAATAGGGGCATGGTCAGGCTTAATCGTCTAGCTATACTTTCTTACTTGTTTTGTTTCTCATTTGTTTTGCTATCAAATCATCATTTTGCTTCACTATTTAACTTGTAAGTGACATGTGTCAAATATGTAGTTAGTTGACTTAATTTAAATGATCAATATTTGTCCAAATGGTTGTCATCGAAAAATAACAAATAAATAAAGAAAACAAATCATGTCAATATACTGAAATGATTAGACTAATTATTATTATTATTTGTTTGCTGTTTTTTTTTGTGATGCTTTCATTATGACTTTGCTTGCGATTGTCACTTAAGGAACACCACTATTTGTTTGTCAATTCATTTCCTTAATTTTTGCAAAAATATTATTTTCTATTTCTTTCGAGATCAGCTTTATTTGAGTATTAATTTATTTGAACTAAAACAAGAAGTAAGAAAGTATAGTCCCTCAAGCACGGTCATATGATACCCTACAATACAGTATTTAAAAACACATCATGCTTATGTGTCCATATAAATATAAATATATCTATATTTAAAAACTTCATTTTAATCGGTTTGAAAGTTTATGAGAGGGAGAAATTGCCCCCTACCTCCCCTTCGTGATCCTAAGATTTGGCCTATTTTCAATAGGCATGGTCCGTGTGCCAATAAAAACCTACATATGTCCCAAATGTTATCAAATTTTCTCCAAAATTGCGACCTGTACTTTGCGCACAAGGAATCGTTAGTTCGACTCGGAAAGTGATTCTGAGTCGATCGGTATACTTAAATGTGGGTCTAAAACCAATATTTTAAGGTGTTACACACAGCAGCACAAATGAATAATACCCTCTCCACAATTATGCGTCTTAGAAATCAAAACTCCTATACTAATGGCCAAGTAAACCACAAACCACAAACCACACAAATAGATTATTAAAAATAAAAGTTGTTCATCTATCCAAAAATTTGATACGAATTTTACCACTTTTTTGTGTTTTCAAAGCTTTCGAAAATCAGCTAACGTTGTTGAAAAAAATAACGTAATTTGAATACACATAAAAAAGTTATATGATAAAATATAAATGAGCTTCGTCGATTCGACGAAGAGTAACCGTGCAGGGTTAAATGAAAATGTGCGCGGTTGCGAAAAAAATTATTTCTTTATTGTGAACACCAAGTGAAAAGGTCGCTGCCATTTTGAACGAAGCCTAAAAGTTCAGTTGTTTTACTGAATAATCTATCCTTTAAATTTACCTACATACATTTTTGTATGTACAATTGTGGTCAAAAAAGTTTTTTAAATTGTATTACACCTGGAAGCCCCGATCTGAGGCCCTTGGACTAAAAAATGTTGTCGGTGTTAAAAAGCATGGTCTTGACTAAACGTCATCCAAATCTGGTATCACTAAAGCGTGCCCTTATTCCTATGAATATAAGGCATACTACAATAAAGCCCGTTTCATTGATATTAAAAATATATTACCTTGTTTAATTATGATTAAAGCTTGTGTCACTCTATAAAAAAAAAACACTCTTTAGAAAAAGGGGTTTCATATGTGACTACGGAACGGTCACTGATCAAAACATCTTTCGGTTAAAATTACAACAATGATAAACAATAAGATCACCATGGTTGGAATAAGAAAATGCTTTTGAGCAGGGTTGCCAGTTTTGCTCATTTATCGTCATTTCGACGATTTTTTGTTCCGAAATTAGCAAAGTGCCGACTTGCTGATTTTTTTCTAAAAAGTGACGATTTTTTCAGCCTCCAAAATCTGAATAAAACATTACATTTTCTGGCAATTTCGTTTTTTCATCTTGGAATGTTTAGCAGCAGTCGCATAACAAGAGCGGAAGGCGGGACGTTTTCTTTCGCTTAGCTTTTAGGCTGAGTTCGTCAACTTAGCGACCGAATTTTTTATGGCAAATAATCTTTTAGAGGGAGCCTTAACTACTTCATTTGTCTCTATTTCCTGTGTAGTTTTAAAATGCTCTAAATAACACTGGTCTTATGGTTCATGTGAAAAGCCTGAGATAGGGATAATTTCTTCTCACAATTAGAATTCAGAGAAGGGCCCATCAGTTTTTATGATCACGTTGGGACTTGGAGGACACATAAGGTAGTCCATCTCGTTCTACAATTAATTCACAAATTCACTATAATTTATATACTGCGATTTTCATTAATTAGCTTTGGGAAATTTTAAATGAAAATGAAAGCTGATCGAATGTTTTTATACTTGAACTTTTGTATTTCAAACTGTCAAACAACACACCTAAAATGTCCTACACAATTTGTTTTAGAACTTATGTTACATTCTATGATTTTATGATAGTAAGTAATAAAACAATAACAGTGTTGCAACCATTTTTCATTAGCACACTGTTTGAAACTTATAAATATTTTCTATGTATTTGAAAAATAATGTAATTTTTAAATACCGAAACGATTGTACCTGTATTAAGGGAAACGGAATTAATGCAAAAACTTATTTCGGTATCAATAGCGGTATTTAATTTTAACGGTATTTAAGCAGTATTAGTATCGGTTCCAGTTGCCAACTTGCTTTTTTTAATAGACGTATGTTCCAAATTTTATTAACATGTCTTTCTACCTGTGAAGTGTACTCGTAACACAAGGTTTACATAGACACACAACCAGCCAACTAACCAGATGTACCCGTTGTACCCTCTATGGAAGGTAGTGTAGGGTATAAATCTTGCTTCCGTTAAACATTTTGCGAAATGATTGGACACAATTAATGTTTAAATGAGAACACTATTTTTGATGTCTACGCTTAAATGTATTTTCCCACAGTAAAAATGCATTTGGTCAGTCAGTGATAAATTATTTTTTATGTGGTCATTCGATACTAACGGTGAAATGCACTCAAAACAATTAAAGTCTAAATGATTGCTTTTAAAATTCAATTAATATTTTGACACTTTAAGATAAATCAATTAAATTTAAAACAATTGAATCAAATAAAAAAGTGTATAATAAATATAATTAATATCGTCAATCGATAGTCATTTAATGTGTGAGAGATTTTTTTTTAAATGATCAACATCTCTTGGCTGTGGAAATGTTGTTTGTTGTTATAAGTTTGGAATAGAAATATTTCTTTTTTTTATTTATTATTATTTTTTTATTTATTATTTTTTATACGAAATTGTTTAGATTACTAAAAATAAATACACTTTCAAATTCAAATTCAGAAAAATATATTTTGTAAGGACATTTCTTTTAAGTTAAAAGTAGGTACGCTTGGAAATATGTATATCTGTGTACGCACGGGTATTTAGAAGATCAAAATTTATATGTAGGTACTAGATGTTTTTTAAATTAAATTATTTTAAAAACGGAACATATTTAAAAACCTGGTTGAATTATTCAAATAATTGCTTTTTAAATAAGCTAATATTGATTAAATTAAACTTTAAATTTTGATAAAAATTATGTACAAAAAGTTTATACCAACCCTTTGGACAAATACCCCATTTACCGGGTATTTAACCTTTTCCCATCTACGAGTATACTAATAAGTTTAAATCAAAAAATTATTTTTGGATTACGGATTTTCTTGTTTTAAAAAACAAAATTAATTAATTTAGAAAATAAATTTCTTTCCGAGAAATAATTTATTAAATAATGGCTTGACCCAAGAAAATTTAACATGAATCTCGTTCAAGCCAAAAGTACTTATTCTAAATACATATGTATACATATGTGTGGCTTGGTTATAGCAAAATGTTTTTTTGGGGGAGTTCAAACGGTGTCTTTTCAGACATGTCTAACAAACACGTCAGTTTTGTTTGTAAGCGATGGATGTAGAGAAGAAAGAGGGGTTGCCAAACAGACATGAAATGAGTTTTGATGGTTGTTTATATGCCTTCAATTTCAATTTGTATGTTCATATGTATATGTAAATTAGACTATTAGATATGAAAACAGACATGGTTGGAAAGACATCGTTTGAAGACAAAAGGTTTTTGGTAGCATGTTCAAAAGGGAACGTCAAAAACAGACATGGCTGGAAAGACACCGTGTAAATGCCCCCTTTATTTAAAAATTTTTTCTAAATACGAACGAAATAAATTTAAATCAATTTTTTATTTTTGATTTTCTGGTTTTAAGAAACGAAGTTGATTGCTTTAGAAAATAAACTTATTTCCGTGTCTTCTTTGATGTCGAACGGATATATCAATGTTAAAAACAGGGTTGTGGAGTCGAAATCGGAGTTGAGGTTTTTGTACCGGAGTCGAAGTACAGACAAAAACTCCGACTCCAAAATATTTTGGCTTACAAAATTTTAAAATGTTTTCTAATATTTTACAAAATAAAAAAATTTTGAAGTCAGAAAATAAGCACCAGTCTACTTTACATATGTATGTAAATAACTATGTTTATTACAGGTCAAAGCGTAACGTGTTAGAATTAAAATATCGATTTGAAATTTTTACAGACAGGGGAAAGTAAGGAGAGATAAACTCACTGTTTATTGTTGATGATTTTGTTTAAACTTTGATATTGTTACAAATAGAACTGTTGCTGTAATTCTTATACGCTTTACAGTTTTATTTGGTTTAATATCTTTAGTTTTTCTAAAATCTTTATGGATGAAGTTTCCTGATGATCTGGCCTAAGCAACCAGTGAAATGCGCATAGGAATAGCTTATCCCATCAACAATAAATTTCAGTGTTTTTATCAAAAATAAAAATTGGGAAATTAAGCACGAATATCAAAATCATTTAAATTAAATTTTGTATTCCCACGAAAATTAGTTTGTTTATAAACATAGATAAATCCATAGTAGGGTATCATATGGTCGGGCTTGACCGACCATACTTTCTTACTTGTTTTATATACATTTGAAATAAGTTAAAACTTATAAATCGAAAAATTTGCGTTACGTGTTTTTCAATGAATATTTTTGTTGTTTTGTTTTAAAAATAACGCAATAATGCGATGTGCTGTAAAATAAATAAAGTGCAATAAGCTTTTATAAATCTATTTTTTATATTATTATTCGTTCGACGAATTAAAAATTGTTTTACGTCCGTTAAAAAGTGTGACAAATTTAACGACATTTCCAAACCTTCATAAGCCGTTTTAAAAAACACACAAATTGTTTGATTTAGCGTTTAATTATTGCATCTAGAAGATAACATTATCATTCTTATCTCACTCAGTCATTGCACTTGTCGATATTTTTTCATGTGATATAAATAAAATAGAATAAATTACATTTTATTGCAAACATGTCGTTTCCTAATTTACTATACAAACGGTTTTCAGTAATTAACTGCCTGGCCCACAAATTCGACACGAACATTTCGTTGGAATAATCGTTTTACAAGACATCTATTTAAAGCAACAGTTTCCGTACGCAAAAGAAAAACAAAGCCATTTTAACGTGACAACGCTGTTCACCTTCCACTTCGCCTCCATTCTATCTTTCCACTCGACTGTCCCCAATCTAAACAAAAAAGTGACTTTTGCGTTTGCTACACTTTATCGGCAAAAAGGCGGAACTCATTTTGAAGAAATTGGAAATATCGATTTCGAGTGATTTTAAAATCCATTTCTTAATTATAGTCTTCATTTTTCGTTCAGAATACACTTCAGTTAACGTATATAAATTAAAATTTTAACAAATAAAGACAGAAAATAAAAGCAATATGTATTTCAAATCCATTTAAAAGATACTGAAAACGATATTTTCGGTTTCAAATCGTTTCGTTTTTTAAATCGATTTCCATCACATACCTGATAGGCTTTTCTAACCAATTTTGATGACATAAAACACATTTTGATAAAATTTAAAATATACATATCGATGGCTTAATTTTACAAAGGCATTACTTGATTTTTTTAAAATATAGATTTTTTGTTTATTCTGGTAGCTAATGCCAAATGTATCTTGAGTTAAAATTTTTAAGGGGCTGTAGTACATCATTTGTCAGATATTTTTTAAATGCCTTTTAAGAGCATAATTCTGGTTTCCCTGATGATAACATGACATGAATGAAATCAAATGCGCAGGAATATACACAACAGAATGTACTAATAAAGTGACCTCACAAGCGCAGCTGTTTGCAGTGATTTTCTTCGTATGTGACGTTTGGCGTCATTTTTTTTTTTTATAAAGGCATTTTGACATTTGCCGTCTCAATTCTAGCAACAAAATGCCTGTTGTTTTTTCTATTGTTTCATTGTTGTAGTACTGAGGTCACTTTGTTAATACAGAGGAAAAAGGAGGCAACATGTAATTTGAAATTTAAGTGATAATAACAGCAAATTTCGAACCACCTAACTAACGGGCACCGCAGTGGTGCAGTGGGTAGAACACAAATATCTTCTGACGATAGAAAGTGGTGTTTCTTGAAACATGTAAAGATCAACCCGGGTTCAAATCCCAGCTCAGCCAAGAAAAATTATCAATAAATTTTAATAAAAAATTCCAAGTTGTAAAATTCCTTCCCTCAGTGAAAATAATTTAATGAAAATTAAATTTGATGAACTCAAGCCTAATTAAAGAATATCAAAAATTAAAAATTAACAGTTCAACTAAAAATCAAAATTGTTCATTTTGATAAAATGGTCCTATTTTCAGTAATTTTTCCTTTCAAAAATACCACGGTACCCCTACGTCCGTTTTAGTACTTTTTTTGTTATGCTTCTTTATTAGAAATTTTGCGTTGATTTTTTTAACGACTCCAACCACTGAAATTCCTACTGCGACTTCTAATCTAACCTTAATCCTAAATGTATATGAGACTGGTCCTTATTTGGCTTTAAACTCTTTTTTAATCCAGTACCTTTTAAATGATTAAGTATAGCAAGAAAACGATTCAGTAAAAATTTCAAATCGATATTTTTAATATTGCATCCCAAAGTCAAAAATTAATTCTAGGAGGGCAACGCCGCAGGCACGTCTAGTCATACGTATAATAATAGGTGCGTTCGAGAACACAAAAGTTTTTACTAAACTTTACTGCATCTTACTTAATTGCGTTCGCGTACACAAAATACAATAAATGAGAACACATCTTGAGAGCGCAAAGTGACAGTTCTGTGTACTAAGAACTGCACTTGATTTTTAAGTAATCAATAGCAAAAAAAAATATATTACTGTTCTTTTGAATAAATTAACCCAGTCGCAAATTAGCAAAATCAAATAATATAAAAAAAAATATGAAAGATAACATAAAATAATTTGCTTGTATTTTCCTAAACTGTTCGTGTTATAAAAAGTATTTTATCGAGTACCGATAATAAAATGAGTTAAATACTCAAAAGTGTTAAAAATTTTCAACACTACATTTATTTGCCATCTGCTCTTCCCTATATAGGTATTACGAATTTTTACAAATTTTCCGTTCGGGTAATTTTTTGGGCAACAGCTTGTTTTTAAAAGTAATTTTTCAGTTAACGCAGTAATGACTCATTTAATGCATTTTACTATAAAAGTACTCGAACCCACCTAATAACAAATTTTTTTTGTGTGTATATATTTTTTAAAGTTTTTAATATATGTTTTTTTTTCTTTAATATTTTATTTTCCCTTTTAATGGTATTTTAGTAGCAGTGCTACCAACTTTCATCAAACTTTCCAAATCTTTATAAATATAACACTGTCAACGGTTTAACTTTCGTTTTCGAAACAATTCACTTTTCAAATCAAAAGGCGCGGTAGCTCCCTTGTTAAAATTGTTGTTGTGTAAAAATGTGTTGCTTACAGTTCAAGCGATTTGCATTCAAAAAAATTATTCTCAGTTGTTTTTAAAATAATTTTATTGTAAGAATATTCAGTTATATTTAAATATATTTCATTTTTACTATGTATTATACATTTTATGACTATTACTAATTTTATAGTTATAATTTAACTTTATTATTCACTCTAAATAATAGTACATATTTATAAAGTAAGTGTGTATGTATTTATATATTTTATAATTATTTTTTTTTTATAAATTTAAAGTTTTTTTTTTGCTATTGTTTATTAGCAGAAATAACTTTAGTTTGGATTCTCTATGTAATTATAACAAAACTATGGACAGTTTTTTTTTTCAAATTTTAGGTGTTGATCATTTTCAAGAATAATTTAAAAAAACCCACAGTCAAAATTTTTATTAACAATTCACTTTATCGGGTTTGTTTTTTAGTTTCTTTATTAAATATATCTTATAAAACTTTCTAATTTGTATACTTATGTTGATTGATTGAATTCATTTATATTTATACATGGATTTTAAGATAAAAGTTTTCCAACTTTTGTAATAGATGTGTGAAAAATGTTCTTAACAATTACACTACTATAGAAGAGAGAAAAGGTTTTAATTTAAATTTAGTTAAACAAGTAGATGAAAAAAATGTCACAACTGACTTTAGTAAAAGTTTATGCATATTACAAACTGTTCATTATGGCCAAATCTCAAAAATAAATCTCAAAGTTGTTAAATCGATTGATATGACAATAGAATTTAAATGAAAATTTCGATCAATATCGAATGCCGTTATTTGCCCCCAGGTTTGTGTGTATTAAAAATATAATTTTTCTTGCAAAAAAAAAAATATTTTTATACCACAAACTTTGAAAAAAATTAATAAAACTTTGCACTAATGTAATTCAAATTGAAAATATTTTTAACAGAAAGTAAAAAAATCTTTAAAAAAAATTATAATAACGCACATATGTATGTATGTATGTAATTCAAAATTCGGATTACTTTTTGCGAGTTGAACTTTTAACTCGATTTTATTAAACGTTTTAGAAACTAATGGAGAATACAAATTGAGGTTATGAATTATTTAAATTTCGATTTTAGAATTTTGACTAAGATTTAAAAATAATGCTTAAAGCCTGAATATCTGTTTGAATTTTAACAAAAAAAAAAAATGCGAATTATTAATGTAAATTTTTAAAAATTTTGAAATTTATTAGAAATTTTATGGTAGTTATACGTAGAAAATTTTTTAAAAAAATTAAACTAATACATTTCACAGTTAATTCCAATTGTTTTTCAACATATTTTTTAAATATTTTAGAATTTTAACGAATACTTAACGACAACAAATTTCTTTAAGCCAGCAAGGCAAAAAGAAAAACAATAAAAATATATTGCAATTAGTTTTTTAATGTATTGATAAGTAAAGACCAATTTGCATTATTATTAATATCAATATCGCACCGCTTTCTCTTAAGAGGGTTAACTCAAAATTTATAAATTTAGTAGTGGTAAAACACTTTTCTTTTAATATTTACTCTTACATTACAAAGAGGGATACAACTGTATTTTTTTGTGGCGAAAGAGTAGAGAATACGATATCAGATTTTTACAGTAGGTAGGTAGAACCACTGCATATTGTTTGCTAGCAAAAACTGAACATTCGTAATTTTTAAGTTGACACCCTTTAGAGGAAATGGTGCGATTTTTTTTTTTTTTTAATTTGTATAGCTATAATAATATAAACGATAAATAAATATATGTATGCAGGTATGTATATAAATTGTATAATAATTTATTTTGCTTGAAAACAATTGTTAATTAATTTAAATAGTATTTCGTATATCTTTCGAAAATTGTTATTTATATATTGTTTTAAATTTAAAGTCGAATTTTATTGAAATTGGTTGTAATAGTTATAGTGTCAGTAACACTATTTTACATTTAATATATTAAACACGGGACCAATACGTAAAAATACACGCCTAAGGACACTTCGTAATTCGGGCTTCAAATCAAAGCACATTAATTCACATAATAAAGCATAATAGTTAGAGACGTGCGTAGCAAACTGTAAATTAAAAGAAAAAACTTATTAAAAAGTCATATATAGTTTTGCAATAAAATACATATAATGAACTCTATTATAGCCACAATTATTCAGAAGAAAGAAAAAACTTAGTTTCTTAGATAACACTGTACGGCACTACAAAAAAAACGAGATTTTTAGGAGAGATTTTGGTGAAGGGGACCAAAGATATATACGTGTATGGACATTTGAGGAAAAGTTAAAGTTTACCCGATTTGGTACATACTTTTGATGAATCGGCATAGAAAAAACTGCCCCTTTTAAGGTTTACAACTCAACTCTAGCTGGGGGTCTACTCTCTATTGCGATTCGAAAACAATTTCGATGCGAAAGCTAAATGCCAAATTCGTACTCTCTATCGTTTTCGCAAAATTTTCTGAAAATTAAGCTGGATTTACAGTAATGAAATGCCAAAGTGTGTAAAAATATTTCAAATTGGATATTTTAAATAAAATAAAGCGATGATTTAAGAAAAGAAAAAAAATTAAAAGATGCGAAAGACATATCGTCAGCTCAGAAATGGGTTGGCGCATATCATGGGAATTTAACCATAATATGCGCCAAACCAATTCTGAGCTGACGATATGCCATTAGGATACGAAAGATACATTTTTCGTACATTTTGATGGCTTCAGGAACCATGTATAATCCAGACTTTTTCGTATCTTTTGAATCTGTACGCAAAATGTACTAACACTTTTTAAGAGAACAGGAGCTAACCTAAAAAAAACGGTGGGCACCATTGGATTAAGCGTACCCGAATTATGCTAAAACGCCATGTGCCCGGCTTGTCTAAAAAAAAGTGTAAAATTCGAGCACAGTGTAATTAATCAAATTTTGTCCTAATACTTTATTTATGTCCTGCCAGTGCCAGACAAAAATTTTCTTCATCACGGGTTCTGTTTACATATATAGGTGTGTTCACTCATCTAATTGGGTAAGTGCTGCAGTGTCTTAAGCGATTGTGGCCGACATGATTGAAAATATTTCGAGCTAGTGAATTAGGGTGCTGTTCAAAACGTTTTAAATATTTAACTGCATATTAAGTAATCATAGTTTTTACTAATGGCACATTGAGATCCTTATGAATGTTTTTAATATAGCAGGGAGCGGCTGTGATTATTCGAAGATATTTATTTTGGCGCCTTTGAATTTCCCGATATCCCGATAGCTGAATACCGTAGCACCAGATAGGCTTTAAGATAGCGTTGTAAAGTAGAAGCTTGAAATCAAGACTAAGGACAGTTCCAATAAGCCAATGAATTTTAATTGCTTTTAGTTTCATTTGAATTAATTTTGCCTCTATATGGCATTTCCACGTTAATCGCCGATTCAGATGTATACCGAGATATTTTACATGCGAATGTTGAGGAATTATTTGATTATTGATTGTAATAGGGGGGCAAGATTCCCGGCACAAGATGAATGTTATATATACGCATGTTTGCTCATTGACCATTATCATCAATTGTCTTAACCATATTTCTAGTTGAAATATATGATGCTGTAAGTAACGAGATGCTGTATCGTCTGCAAATGTTGAAGTTTGGGTGAAGTTGTTTGTTGGCATATCCGAAGCATAAATTAAGTATAATAGAGGGCCCATGATGCTGCCTTGTGGGACTCCAGCGCCAATTGGCTGAGGTGATCTTAAGAAATTTCGTTCTTTAATAATACATTGACGACCGACTAAGTAGCTTTCTAACAGCTTGTGTGAGTTTGCTGGTAAATTTTGCTTCAATTTATGTAATAAGCCTTCATGCCGGACTTTATCAAAAGCTTGCGAAACATCGATGAAGAGTGCTGAGCAATATTTTTTCCTTCAAATGCTTTTCTTATGACATTTACTATTCAATGAGTTTGTTCAATTGTGATGTGTTTTCTTCTAAATCCGAATTGATGGATTGGCATACATCTTGTTGCACTTAAAATTTGTGTTAATTTTGAAACTAATAATTTCTCGAACAGCTTTGACATATTTGATAATAAGCTAATAGGCATATATGGCTTTTGTATGATCTTTACCTTGCTTTGGTATGATTGTAACTAAGGAAACCCTCCATTTTTTAGGATATTATTTAAGGCGTAAAATAACATTAAAAATAAAAAGAATAATTTTCTTTGCTACGCGTGGTAGTTCTAAAAGCAATTTATTGCTGATCTTATCAATACCAGGTGCCTTCTTAGAGTTTAAGTCACAAATAGCCTTTTCGATTTCTCTTATCTCAAATCTTAGGGGAATAGCTGCTCTAGCAGCAACAGGTGGTAACTCGACCGCAATATCGTGAAATATATTTGGTGTAAATACGTTTTTCAAGTGACTAACAAACAGATTTCCTTTTCTTGCCCAACTACCATTCAAGTTTCTTAATGGTGGCTTCGATATAACTGGCCTTTTTAGATTTCTAGCTGCACGCCATAATGAGTAGTCTGATTGTGGAGTTGCATCAAGTTCCTTAAGATATTTTTCTAGCCGTTTTCTGAGTCTGCAGCAACTTTCTTAGCCTTTTTGTGCACTCTTTTAATAAATTCTTAAGTTGCGGGGATCTGTACAGTTGCCACTCTCTTGGAGCACAGAATACACAGAACTGTGTAAAGTGACGTGTGAAAAGGGTCCAAATCAGTTGCGAAGGCAGCTTTCGAAGAAAAAGACAGAAAGCATTTTTTTGGTAGTGAAGTGGCAATGTGTAAAAACAGGCCGCAACCATCAAACACAAATGGCGTGATCAAAACAAAAATAACAAACCACGTTTAACAAATGCATTATGCTAGGAACTAAGGTGACCATACGTACTCTTTTTTAGAGGACAATCATCTATTTTAACTGGCTGTCATCTATAAAATTTGTGTCCTCTTTTATCATCTTTTTTTCATAATCTGTCATCTTTGTCCTCTTTATTTTTAAATGCATAATCAATATTTGTTTTTATTTTTATAAACTAAAATAAATTTTATTTCACGGCGATCGCCGGTTTTTTCCTGTCAAATCGTAAGGAAAATGTCGTGCCGTGCTTATTCTTTTCATACTTCTACTGAACTCTTATTCATTTGCAGTATACAATTTTGAATAAGTTAGTGCAATGCATTTTAATTTTCGTTATTTTTTTTTTTAGTAATTTTACTTATTTATAAGTAAACGTAAATGTGTATATATCGCTGGCTGAATATGCAAGCAAACCTACTAAGTCCCTTTCAACAAATTTTACAGGAAAACTTTTTTTCCCAATTTGCTGCTTGAAAGGAAAACCAAAAATATAGTTGATTTGACACACGTCAAGACTCAAATTAAAGGAAAACTACATGGTGGTCGACGAGGAATATCTTTCTCTACCACACGGCATCAAAATCTCCATTTACTTAAAAATTGGATTTAACAGGTTTGCATTTTAAGGGATATCTTATTTTTTTTTTAATTTACTTAACATATGTGAATGTGGGAATGCAAATTTGTCAGTAAAATATGGGCATTTCCATTTTGACGTGTCGTGATATTTGTACCACAAAATGTTAAAAAATTTAATGAAGAAGTCAAATTTGTAAAAAAGGTTTTTATATATACAAAGTAATGAAGTAGCACTATATTCAGAAAAAAAATTACAGTTATCGTCGGCAAGGATTTGTAGATATAAGCAAAAATCTGCGCTGGCGTGACGTTAAAAAAACGGAAGTGGATTTTGACTTGCATTACAAATTGAATAAGACTGCGAATTGAGCAAGATGTTTTGTATAAAACCTTTTTTAGTAAGCTTTGGACTAATACAGATTTATTTTTCAAGCTATAAAATTAATTAATCTTTGCTCGTTTTAAGGTAAATATGGGCATTTTAAGCGAAAAGTCTACTTATTTTAATGTAACGCCAGAATGCAAATAAGGTTGTATTTTCGGACCATGTGGTTCAATCGTTATCCCTTTTGTTACTAAATGTAGAGCTCGTTGCGCTTTACACCAAAATATAAAAAAGTAAACTGTACATATAAAATTTTTTGAGAAACAATTTAAAATATTTCTGGCGTTACGTTACAAAAAGTAGACTTTTCGCTGGAAATGCCCATATGTAAAAAAAATCTTAAATTTTTAACTTTTTTTCTTTTTGTCCTCTATTTTTATTTTCAAAATCTGGTCGCCTTATAGGAACACAACTGGGACGAACGACGAATTTTTGGCCGCGAATATTCGTCGCCAAAAATAAAAAATATCTGTGTATATGAAAATGCACACAATCAGGGCGCCGACGAAAATTCGCCGGACGTTGCAAACTTTAAATAGCTTTAATTCTAATTCTTACGCCGGCGAACGACGAACAAATCAGTACCGGGTAGCCATATTGTTTGAAAATGGTAAGTGTTTTAGTAAATAAAGTTACTTTTACTTTAGAAATTGTAAAATTTTAACTGAATATAATTTAAAATACAAATTGTAAAAAAAATTGACAATAAAAAAGTATTTTAGTTAGTTGTTCTTAATGTTTTGTTTGTGAAGTATTTTTTGTTCATATGGTACCACTATTTCTTGTTTAGCATGTACATTTTTAACGTTGGGGTCGGTTTTAGACTTATCGAAAAGAACTGTCCCATCTAATTCACCACATACTACGCAAACAGGGGTAAATAGCAGTATACCTTAGTAAAGGGTTCACCAACTGGCGGACCGCGGTCCGGATCCGGACCTTGTGTTAACAATACAATTGGTGATGATCCGTTAACTAACAAGTAATAGGGAAACCTATGCAAAAAAAAGATAATTTGGTCGCGATAATACAAACAATTTCATTAGTATACATATTACTCATGTCATCATAAGTTTGTGTATATACATACATACATATGTACATAAGTACTGAGTACAAATGAACCCAAATCTGCCATTTTATTAAGTAATGAGTTTTTTACTTCAAATCAATTTTTATGCACTTTATAAGTTGAGTTTTAATAAACAATATTGAAAAAAATAAAAAAGTAGAATTGGTCTGAAAAAATTACACTTTTATTTAAAAATTAATACAATTTGTTGAACGTCACTTTGCATTCCTGGTTCAAAACTTTCAACACGGGAGTAATAAAGCTTCTCTCTAGATAGAAATGAAATTATCGATTTCCAAGAAAATACAGTTTTAAAACACCAAAAACAGGAAGTTTCTTGTCAAGAGTTTTGGATAAAATTTGTGTGTGCTAATAAATATCCAGAATTAAAAAAATTAGTCTTGAAAATTCTCACTTCGTTTGGGCCAACATATGTACATATCGAGCCTTTGCTGCAATAGAGTAATAACTTAAAAAAAAACCAAATATTTGAGCTAATGTATTTAATTCTTTAATTCCCAGAGGAACATAGGGCCGCCTACAGGCAAAAAATGTTGAGTAAATCGCCATATCGATTCTTCATATTGTGTAAAAATTTCATACAAATATGTTATATACTCAACTCTTGAGAGGAGAATTAAATTGTAAGGTGTTAGAAAATTCAAAATTAAGATATTATTGCAGCAAATCCTCGATATGTTTGTGAAGCAGCATTTTCTAAGATGAACTTCATTAAAAATAAATTCCGGAACAGACTTGCCGATGAACATCTCCAAGATTTAATGAGAATAGCCTGCACAAGCTTTACTTAAAACTTCAGACGGATAGTCCAAGACAAAAAATGTAATTTTTCTCATTAATATTGCAAAAACCCTTAGTACTTACTTTTTTTTTATTCAAAGCATTTGTTTATTATTTAATAAAATAATGCAACGAAACCCATTCGTTTTATATGTCCATTGATACAGTATCTAAACATATTATTTTAAAAGTTCAGTTTATTGCCTTCCGGACCGCGACGGTCGTGATTTTTTAAAAAATGGACCACAAATGACAGTTGACAGTTTAAATATTGAACGGGACCATTTCTTTTGTGTGGGTTTTCTATACAGAATATATTTCAAATTGTAGATAGGATGCGTTTCGTTTTTGTAAGCTTTACGTCGCCGGGTTCTAACTCCACTCGAAATAGTCGCTTTCCCCTATTTATAATATTTACTACATGTTTTATTTTGAAGTCTTTTTCTTCCAAGAAAGTTTTAATTTCTTCTGGGTCCACACATGAGTCAATTCCCTTAATCACTACCTGAAGACCTTTACTGCTCTTCAGTTGGAAATTTTTAAGTGCTTCAAATTATTTTGCGAAAATCATTCTCATGATTTACTTGTATTTATGTCTCTTTAAAATACTACCACGCTTGATTGCAGCTACGTAAAACGAATTTTCACCTATCACCGAGATCAAACTCTTTATTAGCTCGTTTAAGTTTTGCTCATTAAGATATATCGGGGGAGGATCGGACGATTTGATCATGTTTGGTACTTCTGAGGATTCATCCTTCAGAATTGCAAAACGATTTTGTGAATTTATTCTATTAAAATATGATAGTTTTGAGGCCGAAGTAACAGCTGAAGAGGTAGGGCTGCGACCCAGTTTAAGCACTGTTATATACCTGTCCATACCAACTTGTACTTAAGGCTTTTATAACTTTTTACTAGAGGGTTTTCCATTGTGTCTGTGTTTGAGTTTATGGTATCATTTCTTACTAAAATTATGTTTGCCGTCGCGGCACTTGCACTTGCGGGCTCGGCAACACTTGTCCCAAGAGGCAGTTTAATATTTGTTTAATGTATCGCTATGCACTGTTTTTGTAAACACCGAGGTTAAAGGGAACGTGTGCGAATAATTGGCTTAGCCGTTAGGTAGATATTTAATATTGTTTTGTTTGGTTTTATTTATTTCAGCATTATTTTCGTTTGCATGAACTGTTACATACACACATTTCTTTCATTTAGTTTTAAATATGTCACAAATACAAAAACATATTTAATAAATTGTTATAAATATTGAAACATATTTGGAAAAGTTTTCCAAATACGAAAAACGACTTCCTAAATATGTCTCTCTAAGGGATAGATTCATCCATGCGTTCCGAACAATATTTTTGCCCGGAGAATGATTTTTTTACTGAGGGTGTTCTGCAGAATGATTCATTGCTTTTTTTGAAAATTTGTTCGGAAAAACAAAGCTACCATATGTACAAAAACATTTTTGTGCGGTTTTTCTGCCGCAGGTTCGTCTGGTTCTTTCTTACTACAACAATTAGAAAGCTTTTCTTTGTTGTAAACCTAACCATTTAATTGCAAATATGGAATATGAATAAGGTGTTGCAAGTTGAATTTATTCTATCAAAGCTACTTTTTCGATTTGTATGTGTAATTTTGCTTTAAATTTGTAATTTGGTACACAGTCTTGTGTAATTTCCGAATTCTTCATGGGCAACACTGCGTCAAACTCAATATAAAAATAAAATACGGACAAAAATATTGGTCGGAACGAGCTTAAGAAGTAAGATGTTACGTCGAAACATATTTATCTTCACTAGGGTATTCAAACTATTAACCGTTGTTTGATTAATCGATTAATTTTACGATGTTACGTCGAAACATATTTATCTTCACTAGGGTATTCAAACTATTAACCGTTGTTTGATTAATCGATTAATTTTGGGAAATTAACTGTTCGGATAATTTAAAATTAATCATTTTCGATTAACGGATAATTGGAAAACAAGCCGGTACGTTTTAAATACCCTTTTATTGTTTTTTAACTCAGGAACATTTCCTTCCAGTAAAAATTTTTTAAAGTATAGTACAAAGAATGAAACCAAAGAGTTAAGGAATAATTTATTTTTAAGAATATTTAATACAGACTTTTACCACAATGATTCAGATCAAGATGATTTTTTTGAGACTAATGAAAACAACCTTCTACCAGGCCTTAGCAAGACTATTAAAAGTATTAAAAGATACAGGAGATTTGCTGCATATTTAAAAAAAATTAAAAACGATATTGTAGGAGATTAAATTATAAATTGTTTTCTGCACAGTATCTTGAAAGTAATTTCAAGAAAAAATTGTTCTCGACTGTCTTACGTCGTAATAACGATGTTTAGTTACAACTGAATAATAAGCCAATAACAACAAAACGAAAATGATTTCTCACTTACCCTTGCATCGGACATTTTAAGCAATCTTGTTAAAATAAGCAACAACAGTGATGTCCACGCATCCCTATGGGCTTCACTTTGTAAACTTAGGAAATAAGTTAAAGCTTCTTTACACACTTGCACCAATTCCTGTTCAATACCCGGCCAATCGCTGCGTCTATTCTCATCGCCGTACATTTTAAAGAAAATTCTTAATACACAGGCCAATGAGGCGGTTTCTTGTTTTAGTAAATTTGGTTTAATGGACCCCTTAAAACCAGCACGCCACAAAATGTTACGTTGTTCTTGGTCCGCATTAAAGCGTTTAGCAAATCGATGAGATTGCATCAGACAATCGGCCAATGTAAGCAATTGTCGAGTACGTAAATAACTGTACATGCCCTGCTCTTCACGTTGACAATCTATTATAGGATGTGTAGTAATATTTCCAGTTAAATCTGCGGCGGCCTGCGCCAAAGTTTCAGCATCCTCTTTACGTGAAGTTGCTGGGAAAAAGATTATGTTATCAACTGTTTGTATTAGTTCCAGTTGTACAACACATTTAATATTAAGACTTTCAAACAAAGCTGGATTTTGCGGAACTATTGGATGTTGAGGAGTAGCGTGCGGATGTTGATAGTGCTGTTGGTGAGGATGATGGTGGGATTGATGGAGGTGATCGTCATCAAAACTTCCCGAATAACTATAAACGGAATGTTGCGAATAAGAACGATTAAGGTTATCGCTCGTTCTAGCATTAGAACCTTTTCGAAAGTGGGGCGTTTGGGGATTATTATGAGCTGCTGTTTGGTGTTGCTGCTGATGTTGCATGTATTGTACTTGACCTTGTTGTGGATGGTGCTGTAGCTGTATTTGCTGCTGCTGCTGCTGGGGATTTGGACGCCAAGTCAACAACTCGCCTGGCAGCGTAGCGTTGAATATATCCAATATACATTGGCAGGTTTTATCCCATGTAGCTTCATTAAATTTAAAACCATTCGATATTACTAAATTCTCTAAACAATTTGTTCCTGATCTAGCCAATTGTTCATTATTTTGCTGAACACACCAATGCAACTGAGCAAAAAGATCTTCCAACAATAAGTGTCCCAAAACATCAAAGTACTGTGTAAAGACATCAATAATTGCATACAAAGCATGATTACAGGTGGTGGTCATCCATTCTGATTTTTCTGTTACATGTTCCGGTAGCTTCATGTTGTCGAAAATTCGGAATATCACATTGAATAGATCCTTCCACCAATTAGGCTTAAAGCTGTCGCCGTGCGTTTTTACTATCTCAAACAGTACCGTCAAACCTCGAGTTCTTACATCCAATTTACAACGATTTACCACACATGAAAGTGAAAACAACATGGGAAACCAGCCTCTGACCCAAACTCGATCTTCTTCTGCAACCGATATATCATTTTCCATGCCAGCGTGTTCGGCAAACAGTTGAGGCGATTCATGCACACATAAAGCACATGTTCTTACCAAGCGTATAGCCTCCATGCTAGTATCGGGAAAACGCGCATTGCAAGCAAATTCCGATAAACATTTAACGGCATCCTGGAAAGAATCTACCATAATAGCGAATTGTTTTTGATACAACTCCCCAATAATTTTCCCGGTCGTTTGGAAAGCCAGTTCAACAATAGCCTCTTCATGATCACCTGCAGCCAAATGAAATATAGAGAATATATTTTTCCAGCCAGACTTTATATTGCGTGCTTGTGAATTAACCATTTGGGCCACGCAACGCACGACCATGTCTCTTATGGCAGGTGATTGGTTCTTTTTCATTATATGTTCAAAAGGCCTCAAAAAATCTTTTTGGAAACGAAAATTAGCAAATTCACCTTTTTCCATAAACTTCATGGACAATTGACGCAATGAATCTAATGCGAAGAAAGAGATTTCTTCATTGTTATTGCAGCCGACCGTGTTAAAGTGTTCACCTAAAACCTGCCAAATTCGGGACCATTGCAAACGTATACGTTCCATATTGTAATAAGAAATTTCCACAATTTTCTGCAGTGAAAACATTCGTGGCTGGGTATTGTGTAATTCTTCAATGGAAACCTAAAAGAGCAAATTGTTTATAAATTTATCTTAATTTTAGTGCAGAAGTAAATTCTTCTAACCTGACATAAAGCTTTGACAAAATCTACAATAGCATCACCATCTAAACGAATGGAACCTGTGAAAATTCGATCCACCGCCACAACTACACTCTGACTACTAGTCTGGCCAATATGTTCCTTGACACTGGGATTCAATGAATCCTTAAGAGTAGTCTGAGCACCTGATAAAAACTTGGGACGAACTCCGGTGCCAATTAATTGCGCCAGTTCTAGTTGACTAATGCATTTAACAATATCTAACCAACTGGAGCCCAAATAATTGCCATCAGTATGGGCCACCATTATAAGTGTTTTAATTGTATCAATATTTTTAGCCTTCATTTCATTGATGGGCGAGTTGGCGGTGAGTAGAGTAAATCTGGCCAAGGCCTGGACATAAGCGTCTCGTTCTAAAGACATGTGGAATATACAAGCAATACGTATGGCACAGCGTATACCATCCAAGCACAGACAAGCTATTTCGGGATCATCACAATCCTGCAGACCTACTGAAAAGGCAGCCAAGAAAGGAGTCCAGGCCATTTTAAACATGGGACGTACATGTTCCAAATGTTTGGCCGATGTAAATGGAGACTTGACATGGGATACGGATTCCATAAGATTTTTAGCCGCCGTCGATATGGCCTCCATTTCCATATTCCACAAAAGTTTGCGTCGTTTTTCATTGGCAATTATTTGCTTTCCCGGTTTGTTTACAACAGTATTTTTCATTTTAATTTCATGTCCAGCAATTTCGTCATATATTGAAGACAAATACTCTACAGGAAGGTCATCTCTACTATCACTTACACCCTGGTTAAGTTTTATATATTGTTCTTTTGTCATTTTGTTTTTCACCTGGGGCGAATGTAAATCTGTGGTCAACATTATAATTGAAAAGGCCAAAACGTAAACAGTGTCGGCACTTTGAAATAGTGAGTTATTGGGATTACATTCACAATAACGACTGGCAAATTTTTCCATAAGACGATCTATCTTTTGGGCTTCTCCCGGCAAACGGAATTCCTCCAATAACATACGAAGTGCAGACACAACTTCAAGATTGTGAAATTCAAAAGCATCTATATAAGCACACATAACTTCCTTTGAATGATCGTCATTCTCTCCTATGTAATTGCCTATAATAGTTTTATCTAAACGTTCATCCTCATGCAGCCATTTAGCTATATCTTTGGGCGTAGGTCCCAGTAATTGTTTCTCTTGTAAAAATTGTACTCCCTTTTTTGGTTTGCGATTGAATATTTCAATGCCGGCTTCCATTACTTCTTTTCGCATTTTTCTTTCTTCCAAAGCTTCGGGTAAATCCAAAACTTCTGTATTTTTAACACTGTCATAAGAATTCAAACTATGGCTAGAGCCCCCGTAAGTTGAACGTATACCAATGGTATTGGTTTGGGATATTGCATCTGCATTATCTGTGGGTGATTGTAACTCATTCGAATTAAGTCTATTATGAGCAGTACCTTCGTGAGCATTTAATGACGGCATGTTCGGATTGACATATAAATCTTGACTCCACTCTACCATACATTTGAGTATAGATACCAAACATTCTAAGCCTCGTATGCGCATTGATTTCTCTTCCATAGGATTAGCCCCCAACTCTAAAGCTTGTCTCCCTTGAGCAATTTTTGATAAATCATTTACTAGGCGTTCGAAAAGATTTGCTGCTTGAAAATCGCAATCATAGTTAACATAAATATCGACCACCGACTGAGCATCAGCACATATACGTGTCAAAGCCTGTATAACCATCCATTTATGTTCAAAAGAACTAGAAGTAGCCTCCAAAATATTAAGGAAAATTTCCTTAAAAAACACCTCAATTTGTTTTTTCAAATGTATTTTAAAATTGGACAACAAAGCCACAAATATCGACAATGACAACTCAAATACCTCTGGCACCAAACTAACTCCATTTTTGGAAAGGGCTACACATAAATACTGTTTAATAGCCATGATAAACATTTCGTTTGAACGAAAAACAGGACCTGCATTCTGCAATATCGACAGTAGTAAACGCAAAGATAAAACTTTTGATCTCAACTCATGAGATTTTGGATCTGGATGACCATCTGGCAAAGGTTTCATGGACAATTTGCACAGTGCGCGAAACACCAAAAATGCATCTTTTTGCAGTACATGTGTAAATTTCGCAGTAACCACAGCATCATTTTCACTCTGCATTTCTGCACTTTCTTCGGAATTTAGATTTAAGTTATTCTCTGATGAGATATGATTAGCATTTCCCTCAGAACCAGTAGCTGATATGTTATTAGTGCTGGTGTTATTGTTATGGTTTGTAGCTATCTGTCCTTCTTCATTGATAGCGATGTCTATAGAAGTTTCTTTGAGAACTTCGGTAATTGCGGCTAGAATAAAAATAAAATAAGTTTTCTCAGATTATTTAAAATAAAAAACCATATACATACATATGTATATTTTCTTTGCATAGTATATTTCAAAAGAGTATTAAAATATTTATGGTGTAGAAACAACAATAATTTATAGTAAGAAATAATTGAGCTTTCATATTTTTTGGGATAAATAAATGCTTTTCTTTATAAGATGACTCCATTTAAGGTAGATTTGTGAGCGAGACGCGATTCGAATTAAAAAATATTTTTATAATATTATATACTAGCTGACCCGGTCCGCGTTGCTGGCTCTAAGCAAACATTAGTGTTGTATTACCAGACGATTAATATTGAGCCCTAATAGCAAAAATGATGTAACCAACAAAAAATTAGTCAAATCGAAAGAGCCGTTTTCTGATTTTAAGTAAATCGAAAAAAGCGGGCGGTGCAAAGTTTTCTTTCCGTAAAAACCTAAGTTGGACCATGGCGATCATTTTAAAGAAAAAATCGTTCAAATCGGTCAAGCCGTTCTCAAGTTATAGATTTTGCCACGCCCCTCCGCCCCCAGACCGAAAATCAAATATCAGACTTCACAGTGTCACCCGCCTGAATATTCTGAAGATTCCCTGAAAATTTCATCAAAATCGGCCCAGCCGTTTTGGAGTCCATACGTTACATACACACATCCTATTTTATAAATATAGAAGAAGATGTATCAGGGGTGTTCTGTAAATCAAAAACGTAAAACGCAAGAATTTTAAACGTCGTGTTTTAATACGATTTCTGTAATAAAAGAATTTTATGAAGAATATTATACAAATATATTAAACAGCATTTTATAACAAAAATTATAAAAATTTAATTAAAAGTGTATACATACAAAACAACTCCCAAATTCTTGCGTTTTGCATACAAATGTATGTCCAAATTTGAAAATTTGATTATTAGATACTTTGTGTTTTATTTAAGAATTGCAAATTCCCAGACTTTTTAGTTTTCCGCGAAAACGGCACAATTTTGTTTTTCTTAAGATTTCCGAAAAACCTTTCGCACCACATGTAACTTCTAAAAACTTATTGATAATTTTTTTGTTACATTGGCGGAGCTCAGAAAGAGAAAATTTAAAAAATCGTAGCTCTTCTGTTAAAGCAACCAACTACACAGAGTTTCTGTTATATTTCATAAACGAGTATGATATTCTCTAGCGGTTTAAATAGCGACAGACACATCAGGTTTTTTCGAACTTAATTTAGCTTTAATTGTTCATTTTGAAAGAGGAAAAATATAAATATACATTTTTAACAGTGTAATATTTGCCTAATTAAACGCTTCTCAAGAAAAATAAACGAATGCCATATTTGTGTTCAGCAACCAAAATGTGCCGGCAAAAAGTTGAAAATTTGTGAGCTGTCAATAATTTAATTGAATTAAAATCAAGGTAAATTAATCCAAATTCAATGATCAACCAGATCAAAATCTTTCAACAAATCAAAAATTCTGCTCCAACCTACTTAAGGTTGCGTCGAATCCTCCACAACATTGACTACGGCTGGTAATTTACAAAAACCAAATTGTCTTTCAAAAAAATTCTGTTATTATGCAGGTACATATTCTGATAATTAAGTTAACATGATTCTTTTAATAACCTTATCAAAAAATTGGTAGGCATGTCGACTTTGTTACAACTGTTACCCTTTCGTATTTTAAACTGTTAGGATATTGACCCCTACAATCATCTTATTGAATAAGTTCGAGAGAATTTCCGCAAACATGTATTTATTTATTTATTTATTTCATTCACAGTAATATATAAAAGCCTCCTAGGCCAATTAACATACATATATTACAAAGATATATTCCTGAATACAAATACAACTTAATCTTAATAGATATTTACTACATAGAAGCATTTTAGGTTTTATTGTATCATTTTTTGCCTGTTGTAAAGTTCTCAAAAGGTTAATGTTATTTAACGTATAGGTCAGATTATCGTTTTTTAGTCTTTCAGTTCTATTAAAAAATAATTATTAAACCCTATAGGTAGAGGCACATATAAGTTTCGTTTTGAAACAACTTATTCATAAATAAAAATGTTCAGCTTTTCTTCTTTATTTTAAGTTGTCGCTCTTAAGGCCGGGTTTTTGAGATGTGGATTAAGTTTAAGCTTAGTTAACGTAGTCTGAAACTCGGAATATTCCGGCGAACTATGATTTTGTTTAGTAGGTATGTCATTAAAGAGCAACATTTTAAGCAAAAATAAGCTGTTCCGTCAACATTTTGTACACAAAATTCGTAATAGTGGGATAAATCCGTTTTCAGATTAACTAAACCTAGTTTAACTGAGATCTCAAAAACTCAGCCTAAGAGTAACAACTCCACAAACTGAATCTTAATACTGAACATTTAAATATTTTTTATGTTTAAATTAAACTTGAAAAAACATACGAATTAACAATATCAAATTAAGCTAAGCAACGGTAAGCAACAAAAATGCTTACCTCGCTGTCTGACCAAATGTATGTGGACAAATAAATTGTAATTAGAGAACAAGGTTCCCTACACTTGCCAGCCAATACTATTAGATAAGGCAATGGGTATGTAACTCGAGCGCTCTGTAGACTTCTGTCAAAAAAATTAAACTGGTGTTTTTTCACACAAAACATTTTGACGCGTTTGAACTTTTTAAAGCGTTAAGTATTTTTGACAAGTAAACAGCTTACAATAAAAAAAGAATATTTTAACAAATTTGTAAATCATGGAGAAAAAACGTATTAAATAGTTTATAAAACATACAGAGCTAAATCTTGGAATTCTATAAGAAAAGTGTTAAGCAAAATAAAAAAACAGCCGAAATAAAAGGCTTTTATAACACGCGTTGTGCAACTTGGCATTTTTAATGCGCTAAAATTCTTGAAAGCACGATACTCGTCGACATATTAACGCGTGTTATGTATTTCTACCTTTTTACTTTATCGAGATCCGTTAATTAAAGTCTACTATCCAGCAAAGAAAAAGTCTTTTTAAGAATTTCTCCCAAATTCACAATTACTTCAGCAACAAATGATATGAAACTGGCGTTTTTAATAATTTTTATTTAGTTTTGAATGCAAAATTTTAACAATATATTTTTAAAAATAATAATAAATCTAAATTTTGCTTTAAGCAAAATTTGCAAACATTTTCTGGATTGAAATTGTGTGCGCCAAGTGAAAATGTTAAATTTGTTTCCTTAAATTAGCTTAAATAGGCTTGCTGGTGGTTTTACACGATATGTATGTATTTTGCAGTGGGTTTGTTAGATAAAAAATACATTTGTAATTGCATATGTCAGTCAAAAGGAAGAAAGGAAGTTGTTCAGTTTTATTTTTTTAGTGACCTTACTAACTCCCTTCTTTGGGAAGGGAACGAAGTTGTTATTTAAGGCAGTGAAGAAGGGCTTGTTCACAATGACAACCTGTGTAAAAAATAAATAAGTTCGGGATGCGGCGAGGATGACTTGTGTCTGCTAAATAAGGCCTTCTATTAAGCCTCTTTACTCATTCTTGTTATCGCTGGGTAAGGCCTTTGATATTAATTATTTATTAAAATAATTTCTTTACTCAAACGATTACTCGTTTTTAATTTTGTGTAGGGGTTAAAAAAACGAAAACTATTTTGATAACAGATGAGAAATAATAATATGACTAACATTGTATTTATATTTGTATTACCATTAACATGCCCCCAAATTCAGCCCATTTTTTCTCTTTCACATACATATTACATTTAACCATGCAGACGCCAATACAAACTAAACAAATTACTATCATTCACGCCCTAGAATAAAAGGTATATGTATTAAGTGAAGAACTTCAAAAAAAATTGTTTTGGTCACGCCCTAATTTAGAGCGCTTTTGTTTTATATACCATTCTCCAAGTCCAATTTCATCGCATCGAATATCAATGCTAATGGTTAGAATATGACTTTATTTTTTTATTGAATGCTTATTCTAATTTAACTTAAAATTCTAGATGGCATTTATGATATATGGGATCCTTCCCCTCTAATGTCTAATTTTCTCACATGCCAAGAAAGTCCTTTTTGGGAAGAAAAAGTTCTTTAAATTCGTCGGAAATGGTGAAAATTTATGTTTACCATTCTGAAAGCTATTCACATCGCGAAATCGCTAAAAAAAATCGGACGAAATCATAATGTGGTAATGAATTATTAAATTACACCACAGGCCAAGCGAAAAATTCTTCAAATCGCCCATTCTTCCTCTAAAATTTGAGTTTTTATTGTTTTTTCAATATGAATACCGTCATAATATCGCTATTTTTTGTATTAAAATACGAATGAAATTAAAAGAAATAACTAAACTCTTTGTAATTAAATGTTATTTTTGATACTTTAGAGTAAAGGTTTCAATTCCCGCCAGAGACTCTTGTCTCTTTCCTACAGGCAAGCGAAGAGCTTCGCGGGATTAGCTTAGGCAATTTAAAACAAAAATTTTAACGATCCTAAAAAAGAAAAAAAATCATTTCTTAATATTTTTTATGGTCTACACGACTTTGCGATGAAAAATTTGATACTTGCAAAAAATGCAAAAAAGTTATAACTCAGTGTACATGTTAAAAAAAATTTTGGACCACGGCAAGTGAGTAGAAAAATAGGTGTACATTAGGTATGAATTTTTCAGATTTTTTCCTTACGCTAAATCGTAATCTTAAGCCATCAAAATGTCAAGTTTTGATTTTTTTAGAAAGTGAAGATTACTTTAATTTTGACATAAAGATTATTCCACCAAATCCGCATTGTAATACGGAGGAAGAGTAAGATGTTGCTGAGGATATTGCTGTTGTTCGCATGCCAAATGATGTAGAAGGTGAAGAAATTTTTTGTGGTAGTAATCGTGAAAACGGTATTCCATTTGTGCAGTTACGACAGACAATAACGTCCCCCAAATTAAGCAAAAAAAACCCCTAAATGGACAAAAACCAAGCAGAGACCAATGTGCACAATATGTCTCAGACTTGAATGGGAAATCGCCAGTTGAAGTTTTCGAAACTTTGTTTAAAAAAGTATTTAATTTAATCATTAAGCAAGGTAATAAACCCAACTTCAATGCAAAAGATTTCAAAATATCCTTGGGTATTTTACCTTCTAATGTAAACAGCTGGACATGTATTAGCAGTTTTGCGGGGACATTTGCACCGCAATTGTAACCGAAAATATGTCGCGGAACAGACTTAAGGAAATAAACCGTTTTATTAATTTCTTAGATAACACTAGTTTCAATGTAACTGACAGAAATGGAACAAATCAGACCCTTGTCAAAACTGTCCAAACGGTCACTGGAAAACTCTCAGGAAAATTTTATTCATAATTGGTTTGGTTGATTATATAATATAATAGAACATACATAATCACCCCTATCGTGAATAAAAATTCCTTATGAGTTTTTTCCCTTTTCCCATTTTTACAATTGAATTAACATAGGAAAAATGGAAAAAGGGAAAAAACTCCTAAGGAATTTTTATTCACGATATGGGTGAATATGTATTCCACTTTTTAATGATATAGCGTATGTTATATTTCTTGTTGTGTAAAAATTCAGTTATCGTTGACTTCTAGAATAAAAACTAATTTTGCTCTTTATCTCAATCGAATTAAAATTTTGTATGGCTTTTGCTAGGCAGGCACCAAAACGTTAACGTGACTGTTTCAATAACAACTCGTTTAGTTAAGGTAAAGCGTTTAAGTAAACATTCTTCTGAATAAAATTATAGTGGCTGCTCCCCGAAAAAAAAGTTCAGCTATATTCAACAACAAAATCTTTAAATTTATTTTTAAGTTTTTGAAAAAACTTAACTCTTATTATAGCAAAACAAAACTTACCATTTAATATTTCCTCTACTACTGCAGCTGCAATTGATTCTGGTGTCTCCTCCTTACTGCTGCCACCAACACTTTTCACACTTACACTTGCTTCCGAAGCTTGCGATGTATTTGCATCATGATTATCATTATTAATAGCAGCTGCTTGGGCAGCATGTGCAGCAACTTCATACACTTGATTTTCCATACGTGAAAATATTACGTCCAACATTTGAGTAAGGGTAGCACAAGCTGTTGTTTGATTGACCAAATTTTTACTTGACAAATAAATGTCATAGCAAGTACGTACTGCCTGCAATACAGTACCCTCATGAATCTCAACATGTTGGGAGGTGACCACAGTAAGCAGAGCTTTTATAATTTGTAGTTGAACGCATTCGTCTGTCTGAGGCCCGTTGAAACAACCACATATTGTGTTGACAATGCGATCAATAAGTAAGTGTCCCGGACTAGATGAATCTTGAATTGCACCAGTTAGATGGCCGTATGCTATCAACTTTTCCAAGCAATCCAAAGCTGTCACTACAATACGGGGTGAACGACTTTTGCAGGCCAACTCAAATGGCAGAAAATACGTCTCCGCATTTATAATACTGGCTGCATCGTTCTTAGGCAATGGTAGTGCAGCGCAGGGGAGCTCATTACCTTCTGCTATTTGGCCTGCACTGATTAGCTCCGCTTTGATTTGTTCTAAAGCTGTGTCGCATGACTTCTTTAATTGTGAATTTTGGGAACGTTTAATGTCCTTATCGGCAAGGATTTTCTCTAAAGCACGCACTATAAACATTTCTTTAGTTTTTGTGGAAAAACTTTGCATTATGCATCAAGGTCTTTTCATGTGAAATTTAATCGAAAAATTGGGTCTTTCGTAGTCGTTTAGGTTGATGTGTCAATTAAAATGGCACAACACAACAACACATACTCAAAAAGCCACAATACTGTTTCGTATATTTTTTAATGTTTTTTTTTATATACGCACAAAATAATTTTAATATATTTCCATTATTCTGGTAACTTTAAAAGGAGTCATTTTCGTTGTAATTAATACAATTAAATTAAATAAAATATAACTTTTTTATCGCTTTTATTGAAGTAAAAATTGAAAGTAATGAAAAAATTTTATATCAGGATATTAATACACAAGAGCGAGAAAAAGAACGTCATCATCACTAAGAATGTCAAAAACAAAAACACTTGTCAAAACTCAATAAAACGCGGGCGTTGCTACACTACTAGTCACAGTCGTGGCAATTAACAAAATCCAAGGAAAATTTATAATAGGTAGGCTCGCCAGAATTGGCTTTGAAAAATATGCACATACATACATAAAATTGTTAGCGACAAAGTAAACTTCGAAAATTGATATTGTTTTTTGCGTTACACAGGGTGTCCCAAAATGAACGAAAGGGGTTTGAATTCGTTATAACTTTTTATTTAAGAAATAATAATTATTTTTTTTAATACAGTATGTAAATGGGGAATATTTTTAGTTTGGTTATGAAAAATAATATCTCGCAAGTTGTGGCCATTTTCTGCTTCGTAAATTCGTGCTCTTTCCAACACATTTTCCATAACCTTTCGCAAAACCTCAGGTGTTATGTTGTTTATTTCGTCGCGTACATTACTTTTTAATAGCTGGATGGTTCTAGGCTTATTAATGTAGACTTTTCCTTTCAAATAACCCCAAAGAAAACATTCTGGGGCGGTTAAATCCGGTGAACGTTTATTGTTGACTCAGAGGGTTCAACACTCACGCAATTTGGGCACGTTCAATTGAGTACTGCTCCATTTTAAATTCCCCAAGTCTTCTGTACAAAATACTGAAAAGAAAAAAAATTATAATAAAAAAGTTATACCATGTTCACACGGACAGCAATATTCGTGATTCGCGCCCCAAACATGATTAAAACGACTTGTTGTCCCATACAATATTTTGAGAGCGAAACCGGTCGTTTAATTTTGAAACAGGCTGCGAAAAAGGAAAAATGTACTATCATCTCCAATTTTGATAACAGTTATCGTTAGTTTATCTGAACTAGCTCTGTGCAAAAAATATCAAAACAAATAAAAGAACAAAATAAAAATTGATTTTGAATAAAATAAAGTGATAATTATGATATAATAATATTAATAAAAGTATTAAATAATATATTCTTGTTTTATTTACTTTTTTATCTATTTAAAAAAAAATCACTCTAACAACACAAAAAAAATGTCAAAATGAAACAGGAATAAATCGTATGAACAGCATGTTTGGCAATCTAGTTTCAGAAAGCGAAACCAGTGGTTTCTATCATCGTATGAACATAGCATTGTAAGCAATTCAAGCCCCTTCGGTCATTTTGGGCCACCCTGTACAAGTTGATTTGAAAAAAAACAGTTTTATGACTTCTTGCTTTTTACAGATGACTACTGCTTATAATTTTCCTTCAAAAAGTGAAAGTTGAGGTGGCCTTAAGAGGAACAAGTGCGATATGTATGTACATTTCACATATTAAAGTTGTGTTCTTGAGTTGTCAGTTCTGGCCTGTCACATAAATCAATTCCGATAGAAAGTGGTTTCGTATCTTGCTTCACATAAAACGAAATCACTTGATCGAAATTTATTTCTGTGACAAGCTTAAATGTATGGATAGTATTTCAAAGGATTATGACAATATTTTCAGATCGGTGGCGACTGTTTCTTTCCTAAGCTACTATAAGTTAGTTTTAGACAACAGACGTTTGCATGTCGTTGATGTCGGAAAGACGCAGATTTATTTCCTTGTAATTTCGTATTTGTTGGATAGATTACACACGTTTTGTTTTTCATTCAGCTTATAACTAGATTTAAATATCGCTCACACGCTGATCGGTTTGAATATTAGCGTATTTCCACAGGAATGTCATCAAGGCGAATTTATACAAGGTGGTCTTATTTTGAAAACGTTTACAACACTGTAAAGTATTTTAACGTTGTGTCAAAAATAATACAACACAGTAGTAAACAATTTAAACAAAAATTTCATTTTCTTTTTAATATTAAATTATTTGTTTTGAAATGTAATAATTAAAAAAATTTTTAATTTCATAATTTTAAGCGAAAATTATAAAATTTGGTAAAATTTCCCCAGAACCACATGAACTGTATATCATTTTGACACAAGGTTAGTAATCAGCTGTTGCTTACGAAGGTCACCTGGTGTAAATTCGCCTTGAATGTCATGGTTTAATTAACCTGCTGTGTTTCTATAATATGTATGTTGATTTTCACAAAGCTGGCTTTCAGTGTTTGGTACAGTACGATATGTTTGGAATGTCTTGTACACTGTCCATTGATGACTTTATTAAAATAAATAAAAAAATCGATTTTTAAAGCCCAATAATTGATTTCAGTATAAAATCGCATACGTAAATTCGATTGTAAAAAATCGATTTTTTACCACAGAATGGATTTTCGATTTACCATTCCCTGAGGGAGTAACGAATACTGATACGTGAAGTATCGCCGATATATTACTATCGATACTCCGATACTTTTTTATAGTTTTTTTGAACAAACTATTTAATTTGTAAAGCTTATTTTTTACATAACAATTAAGAGCAAAAAATTAAACAGAATAAGAAATCGTTTCTTTTAATTCTTAAGCTGAAGTTCGGTCTACACCATGCGTTTTATGCGCATGTTTCTTTTTTGACCTTTTTTCGAAACTGATGCTTAAGTAGAAAATAATCCGGCTTTATGCATTTTACGCGTTTTCTGTGTAACTTCTCAATACAATTTTACACTACGACTTTTTGGACTGATGCATAAACGCATTGAACGCTTGGTGTGAAACTGCAACAGAATTTTTTGCAAATTTTAAATAATTTTTGTGAAAACAAAAATCACTTCGCTACAACTTCGAAAAAAAAACACAAAATCCGTAAGCGAAGTCGCTGCAATTGGCGATTTACGTTGAATTAGCTCTGAATGAAAGATTTTAGGGTTTAGAGAGAATAATGAATTCTATTGTTTATCTACAATTATTTACCTTCGATACAAAGCTTGAAAATTTCAAAGACAATAGATCGATAAAACGTTTTATTAGGCTACTTAACATGACTGCATTCTACATATATGTATGTACACAATAATACATACACAAGCTGTTCGTGCTGCGGTCGTAGCTAAACATTTTTGTTTGTTCATTTCTTTATCAATGTAAAAAAGAAACATTAAAGAGCATTAAAATATAATGTTTGTATACATTATCACTACAATTGTTCTGTTTTTAAACGAAGAACAGAACACTATATGTAGGTAGGTAGGTAGGTAGAAAGGCTGGTGTGAAGTTTCCTCCACACCTTCACCCAGAGACCAATATGGTCCATTGCGATGCCTTAATTAGGATAGATAAGGTGAAAAGGAAAAGGTAGATGAAAAAGAGAATGACAGCCCGAGAATAAGAAAATAGATATAGAAGTGAAGCAAAGACCAAACCAAAATTCCCACTACACGCGGACAGCGCCCCGTCTCCTCTCGCGCAGCCAGGTCATCCCCATTACGAATCCTATAAGACCCTCGAGTCCACACCCCGAGACGTCCCCTAATTCGCCCAGGAATCTACTGCCCAGCCACCTCAGCCTGCTATTCTGGAGCCTGGGACAGTGGCACAGAATATGCTCAACCGTCTCCAGCTCCCCCGGGTCCTCACACAACCCGCACACATCCGATAAGTCGGATCCCATTCTCACCGCCATCCTGCCTATCATACAGTGGCCCGTGATAATCCCTATCAAGGTCCTGACACAGACCCTACTCTTGCCCAGCAGCGATTTCGAATCGGACCTCCTAAGTACCGGCCACAGTGTCCTTGATACACGGCAGTCCAATCGGCTCCCCCAGGCCCGGTTGGTCGCATCCAGAATCCATTCCGTGATCCTTCCAAAAATGAAGCCAATTGGAGGCCTAACTGCCTCCACCCGGTCAGGATCATCCATCTCCGAGCCCTGTCTCGCCAACTCATCAGCCACCTCATTGCCGATTATGTTGGAGTGACCAGGCACCCAGCATAGCCTCAACGCATATTCCCCTAAGGCTCCCCCTAGAGCCCTCCTACAATCATCAACCAGCCTGGATTTCACATAACAGCCCCTCACAGCCATAAGAGCTGCCTGGCTGTCCACATATACAGTGACCTCCGAGCCCCTATCAATGTTGTCCCTCATCAGTCCCACGGCCCTCAAGACCCCAAGAACCTCCGCCTGAAAAACACTGCAGTCGTCGGGAAGCCTATATGACATTCTGATGTTCAGATCCTCGATGTAGACCCCCGCACCCGTGCCCCTCATCTTCGAGCCATCAGTGAATATAGCAAATCCATCAAATAATCTGCTCCTACCCGACCAGCTCTCCCTAGTAGGCATTATTACCTCCGGCACCCGCCAAAAATCCACCCTGGTGCTCACGTAATCAGTAGAGCCGGGCAATCCCAGGCAGTAGCCCCCAGCCTCAATCTCACCAAGGATCCGTGCGTGACCCTGAGTGACATTTCCCATCAATCCTAACTCCCTCAGCCTAAGAAGGCTCCTGGCTGCCATTCCCATCACATACTGCTCAATAGGCAGAAGATGTAGAATGACATCCAGGGCCGCCTGAGGAGTACTTCTCATGGCACCTGTCATGCCAATTGAAGCACACCTCTGAGCCTTAGACAAAAGGTTCCTTCGACTAGCCAATCTCAATGACTCCCACCAAACACAGCATCCATACGTAAGAATGGGTCTAACCACCGAAGTGTACAGCCATCCCACTACTGACGGCCGGAGTCCCCAACTCTTACCTATTGATGATCTGCAAGCATAGTAGGCATTGAGACCCCTCTTTAGTCTCTCCTGAGCATTCCTTCCCCAAGACAGCTTGCTGTCCAGAAAAACTCCCAGATACTTAGCACTATCCGATAGTCCAAGCTCCACACCTCCCAGTACCGGTAGCCTAAAATTCTCCACCTTGTACCTCCTAGTAAAAAGAACAAGCTCCGTCTTCTCCGGATTAACTCCCAGTCCCTTATCGCTCGCCCATGCCAGTTCGCCCAGCGCCCCTTGCATGACTTCGCTTATTGTCGGCAGAAACTTGCCCGACACCAATAAAACTACATCATCCGCGTAGGCCACGACTTTCCGACCCATTCTGTCAAAAAGTCTCAGAACGACATTGACGGCCAAGAGCCACAATAAGGGAGAGAGAACTCCCCCCTGTGGGGTCCCCCTAGTCACCAGTCTCCTCACGCGTTCCCTTCCCCAGTCCGAGTGAATAACCCTACTATCAAGCATCCTAGTTATCCATTCGACCAGGAACAGCGGAACCCCCAGATCAACCAGTGCCTGCCTAATAGCCTCTATCCTCAAATTGTTAAAGGCGCCCTCTATATCCAGGAATGCCGCCAAGGTGTATTCCTTGTTTCGCAATCCTCGCTCCACATAACCCACCACATCATGAAGCGCACTCTCAACTGATCTACCCTTAAGATAGGCGTGTTGAGCGCCGCTGATGATGCCGGCGTCAATCTTCGTCCTCTATACACTATATGTATAATGCTCGGCTCTTTCTTGAAAATAGTTACGAACAGTTTCAAGGGTTGTGTTCGTCTACACAATCAATATCGTCCTTGAGTGTGTGTGCCGAACTCTAAATAACCCATTCACCTAAATATTTCCAAACCTTCTCGAGGCCTTTTGTATGTAAAATGTTTCTTTATTTGTTTCCGATATTTCACTCACTCACTGTAGTTTCGGATGCTGAAACGTGAAGAGCTATTAAACCTTTATTGTGGTTAATGTAAATTAAAGTAATTAATTAAACATTCCCTGATGATGATATTCAAAGAATATCGGAAACAAATAAGGAAAAATTTTACATACAACATAACTCGAGCTTAAGCATTTTCATTTATTATTTATTCAAAAATATTAAAACGAAAGTTAAGCTTTGTTCACAATCAGAGAAACAATTTCATTTTTTCTTCTATCTTTTTTCTTCCCAAAGTATTTCATATATTTTCCTTTCATTTTTAAACCATAAATGTAACTAAATTTTTTTAAAAATGTAACTAAAGTCAACTAGAACTTCAGCAACAATTTGTAGCATAATGTACTAATAATGTGACCTCACAAGCGCAGCTGTTTGCAGTGATTTTCTTCGTGTGTGACGTTTGGCGTCATTTTTTTTATTATTTACATTTTTTATAAAGGCATTTTGACATTTGCCGTCTCAATTCTAGCAACAAAATGCCTGTTGTTTTTTCTATTGTTTCATTGCTTACATTTTGATTTGTATGAAATTGTTTCTGAAGTTTTAAATCAATTTATTTAGTTTTGAATGAAAATTTTAACATAATGTTGTAAAAAGTAATAATAAATGCATAATATTGTTGTGGGTAAATTTTGCAAACGGTTTCTTAATGCAAAATGTGTGTGGTGGCAAAAAAAATTGTTGCTACATATATTATGAGCACCAAGTGAAAATGTTTCTGGGATTGTGAACGAAGCTTTAAAAGTAGATTAATTTAGTGGTCACGCATTTTGTTAAATGTGAACATACCTTTAGTCCAAATTATTTTACAACATGTTTAACTTACAAGGTTTCTTTTAAATCTGCTTACTTTTACATATCGTCAACTTAGAGTGTAAACCTGCTACCTCACTTCTAGAAAATTTTACAGGGCATACAAAAACTTCTAATGATTTCACTCTAAAACGACGATATGTATGAACATAAGTATATAAAAAATTGATAATTAATAACGATATTTAATTAACATAAAAATGGATGCATAATGCTTCATCAGCACATTAATGGTATTCACGTCACAAGTTGCACCCTTGCAAAAAAGCAAAAGTGCAAACACATAACGACAACCACAAAGAAAATTATTTACGAACACCTAATTGATTGTGTGATTGTTGTTATATTTTTGCCCTTTTGCTTTTTCGCAAGGTTGCAACTTGAGACGTGAATACCCTTATTATAATTCATTTAATCGATTTCCATGTAGTTAAATCACTAACTCCAACCTTTGCAATTGCCTCATAAATGCTTAAGCTTTCACCTGGTGGTATTCCATATCCTAATTGCATGCCATGGGGGTTTGAGGGTGTTTTACAGTCCATTGTACATTCTTTACGCAATACACTATCAACCTCAACGGATGAGAAAAATGCCACAGACATTGGTAAATCGTTAAGGCCCAAACGTGAAGAACAAAAGGAACGTGTGAGTAAATTAGTTATATGCATTGCTAAGGCAGCTTGATAAGCGTATTTTTCTTCCACTAAATATCTTATTTCATCATGAAAACTAAGACAAAAACGAGCTTTGCCACCCAGAAGCCAACGCATCGAAACCAGCATTAGGTGCAGAAAATCTACAGCACCACTTTGAACAACCCAGTTAATGCGTGTAGGTAAAAAACGATTTTCATCGGAAGTGTTGTGTGATTCCAAGGCACGGCTAAGACGGCAGCCTAAAAATGGTGTTACGGGCTGATCTCTCGTTGCTATTTCTTCTAAGCGATTAAACATATCACTTTCAGTACCACCTTCCCAGAAAGGTCTTTTAAATAGTTCATCTACCGCTTTGTTGTGAGAAGAAGCCAATCTTAAAGCCTCATAGCCCGAGTAACTGTAAGAAAAAATATATTTAAAAGCCATTATTGTTGCTACTAACAAAATAAAAACTTGCCTTTTATTTTCAAAATCTTCTTGAAACTCTTCCTTCAATCTATAAACTTTTTTACCCTTAGTTATAGCAAACATTTTAATGGCTTTGGAGCGTGCTTCGGTAGTGGAAAAAGTAGGATTGAATTGCTTGAGTAAACCTTCGGCAAAATTTTGACCAGCCCCATAAATTCGAGCATAATTTATTACCTTTGCATGATCTCTGGAAATACCCACTGCTTTTGCAGTTATCGAATGCATGTCAGTACCTTTTGATTTTGTGCCACTTAAAGTCATCCAACCCAGTGGCGTGGCACCATGAACTCCATAAGCATGCGCGTCTCCTAGCACAGAAGCTATCCATAGTTCCTGGGAGTCAACGTCTGCTCCTACAATACGATAATTAGGAGGTGCTTGAACCATTGCCCTTAATTCTGACCCTATTCGTTCTTTTTGCGAATTTGAGGCCGTCATCCAAGTAGGTTCCATAGCTCTACGTGTTAAAGTGCCACAAGTTACCACTTGTGGACATATGGCGCCATAATCATAATTTTGGTTTCGTATAGTTTCTGGTAGTTCCTCGGGATTAAGCCACACTACCAGTTGTCCTGTGATACGATCTCTATTGTTGCGCCAATAGGACATCATACGAGCAATCTCAATGACTCGTTTTGCAATGTTACTCTCCGACTCTCCACTGCTTAGCACGTTATCCGAAAACTTGTTCAAAAAATCTCTTGATAAGGGGTTACCTACTCTTAATGATTTACCATTTTTGTGTGGTAGTTTAATGAAAAAGCAACAGTTGTCTAAGATTTTATTGCACCAAACGCCAGACCCTTTATAATGACCTTTTGTATAATCTTTTTTATTAGCTTTACTATAAAACTCCTTTTTACCTAATTTACTATCCATTTCTTTTTGTAAACACCCAAAAGCGTACTCACTTTCTTGTTCCGAAGCATATAATTGAGCAAATTCTGGTATAGGACATTGGGCCACTAATTTTTCAATGGGTATACGTAAAGAACTTTCGTTTTCCGTTTCTGGGGTGTTCGAGATAAAAGGCACCAAAAATCCCCAACCATGGTCTCGCGTATAATGTAAAGGAAAACCTTCCCAGCAAAGTGACAATAGTTTCGGAGCGATTTGCATACCAGTACTGATTTCAGAAGGTCCTGGTGTCCAATCGTTATTGTGTGTATCAGCTTTTGGCGGTTTTTGACATAGTTTACGATACCAGGCCGGATAACCGGGTAGTAATGGACGTCGGGCGGGTAACAGGTCTTTCAGATCATATAAATATTGAAATTGTTGATATAAACGCTTTTCTTCATCGGAAAGTTCTGAATATCGGTTAAGTTCAGAACTTTCTTTTTGCTGATTGGTAGGCGATTTGCTTTTAGCCGATTTTATTTTTAATATTTGTGTAGACCAATCTTCATCCCATAGCCATAAATGTTGTCTGTATTTTTCATCTTTCAATAGACTACAAGCTTCATCAGCCCTTCTAGCCAAATGATATTTAGCCTCGATACTAAGATCTTCATATGTTAAATCTGCCTCGTTTATGTAACGCAACCAGTTTTTGTTGACTGGCAAATAAGCTGAACCCATTTCTAACATACCCGCTAAAGTAACAGGATGTGGAAATCTTTCTTCAAATAAAGGGAAAAGATTTTGCAAAATGTTGTGTGTGGCGGCTACATCATTGGAACAGTAACTCATCAGATTCTGAAAATCTTGGCGAACATCTTCTAAGGTCCCCTCTACAAAAACGTTACGTGCTTCCTTGCTTATTGCATTTCCGCCACAGTATAATCGATGAACGTCACTCAAACTATTTAAAGAGCTTTGACTTAACCATTCCAAATCTTCGAGAGCAGGTTCTTTTTTAGATTTCATTAGGGCACGCTGATAGCTGGTGACACCACTTACACATACATGCAAAGACATGGTGTCCAAAAAACGCGCTTCGGTGTCATGCAAAAAATATTGTTCCCTTACTCTTGCTCTGTCATATGAGACGTTATGACCAACTATAATTTTTGGATGTTTAGCGCCCAATGGTATTAGTTCTGCCGATGAGTAATGGGACATTTTTTGTTTGACCTTAGTTTCCAAAAAATCAGCAGCCATTCGTGGACTTACCCAAGAATACCAGTGTGTGCAGCTCACAGCAGTAGCTATAGTTGGCATGACACCAGCACTCATACAAACTTCTACATCAAATATTAACCCATTTTCCTGGGGAAAATCAACAGATAAAGCTTCGCTACTTCCTGGATCATAAACCGTCCAACCCGGTAGACAGGACCATTGTTTTGGTTTTTTAGGCAAAGATTTAAGTTTTACTAATGGATCAAGTAAATCCTTATAGGGTTGAACTTGTTGTTTGCCTATATTCAGAAAATGTTCTTCAATGTTTTTACCTTTTAAACGAGGGAGTTTTAAATTAACATCCGCCAACCTTTCAGTGCTGCTTATATCAATGCCATGACGCTGTAAGTCATATTTCATTTTTGAGGTTTTATGTTTTGTAATTTCACTTGCAGAGCGAGAAATTTGTGGAAACAATTGTTTATGAAGATTTTCTGACAACATTTGAATTTGCACAACATTTTCATTATAGTCTTGGGAATTTATTTTCGTTATATGTTTGTGTTCCTTATAATCTTTTTTGTTTTTACCAATATTTTCTTCTTTTTGTTTTATTTTAGCAACTTTTGCTAGATCTGCTGAAGAAATCACTTTGTAATTAACATCCCGATGATTAATTTTGGTGTCTTCTTTTGGTTTTATTTTATTTTCTGTTTTTCCAGAAGTTTTTGATTTACGAAATATTTTCACTTTACTATTTGGATAAATTTCTTTGGCTATTTTAGAGTAACATCTTGAAGAGCTCATTTCGTGTTATTAAAAATAAGAAATGTTAGCAAAACAAAAAAAGTGAAATAAGAAAAGCCGGTGTTGAGTGATGAGTAAAATTTAATTGATGATAAAAATCGATAAATAATTAGTTACATTTGGAAAAAATTAAAAATGGTGTAATAGCATGACGATTTGGTTTCTGAAAAAATATGTTTCATTATATAGCAATTTCAGCTTAAATAAAATATTAGCTGAAGTGCACTTTACGGGGCGTACGAAAAAAAAATAAAAAAAAATATGCCACCCGATTCAGAATAAAAAAAGAAAAAAAACCATAATTAAAATTTAAGGGGACTGAGGCCCGTGGGCCCCCTGTACCCAAAAATCTACCCCGCCCACTTAGTGATATGTGTGAGTACTCAAATTAAAGGAAATTTGCTCACGATTGCAAATATGTATTTTGTTTGGCATTCGCATATTTTCCTCTCTAGGTTAATTTAAGTATCTTTTAGGTGCAGAAAAGCTTTAGTTAAGCCCTAATGACACCAACTTTTTTCGATTTTTTAAGATTTTGAAGAACAGAGCAAATATACTGTTATATAAAATGTTATCAATAGCTAAGAGATCAACTATATACATAAAAATCTAAAAATTCAAAATGTGTATACATGTTATCGATAAAAAGTGCAATCTGTAAAAAAATAATAAAAAAATTTGTGTCTTAGTGCCGGTTCACACACGTCAAGTTTGACTCGTCAAGTCTTGAACTTTTTGGAGAGAAGGGAAAAGAGAAGGCCAAGGCCCATCTATCAGGTCTGCTTACTTGAACAAAAACAAAATACGATTCTTTTTAGTTGTCAAAAATTTACTACCCCATATACAAAGCAAAAGGAAAAAACGTGTATGTGTGGCATACCATAAACGTATACATGCACATGTAAACAACTTTTGACAACTAAAAAGAACATAAACAACGATCATCAGGCTTCTTGCGCAGACCTTTTCAATGGGCCTTGGAGAAGGCCATTTCTTTTCCCGTCTGTCCTAAAAACTCAAGACTTGACAAGTCAAACTTGACGTGTGTGAACCGGCACTTATATTTGACATTTCAAGCTTAAAATGACTGTGGTGCCAATATATTACTTTTTTACTCGAATATAGCTATTTTAGTTAATTTTTAAGCTTTACAAATAGGCAACATTGAAAAAAAAACACTAGTAGTAAACAATCCTACAAAAATCATAAATAATTAACAATATACATATAAAAAATCAATTTTGGCTGTGAAAATTAAAAAAATATTTGTTTATGTTATTTGTATTTGTCTCTCTCTAACAATGCATTTCACTCTTTCAATCTCAGATTTAAAAAAGACGAAAAAAAGTAGGTGTCATTAGGGCTTTAGCGAAGACGGTGTTTGCTATACCATAGAAGAGAAAATCCTTCCGCCCGGCCAAAGGCCGGTTACGCAGAAACGAATTCTTTAGCACATCAGAAATAGGCTATTAGTTAAAAAAAATTTTAATTGTTTTAAAAAAAAATCCAGCATAAAACATTAAAAATACAAAATATTTACAATCGTGAGCAAACTTCCTTTAATTTGAGTACCTACACATAGATGTGAGTGGATGGGGGCACTTTTTTTGACCCAGAGAGCCCCAAAAGCCCCGCCCACCCTAAATTTTAATTTTTTCGTTTTTCATGTACAATTATATTCGACTAAGTGGGCGTGGCAGTTTTTTAGATCCAGGAGGGCCCACGGGCCTCAGCCCCACTAAATTGTAATTTTGGTTTTTTTTTTGTTTTTAATTTCAGAAGGGGTTCAAATTTTTTTTATTTATTTTTCGTACGCCGCGTAAACTGCACTTTTGCCAAAATATTGTTAAAATAAAACGAAACCGTTTCGAAATAATTTGTATTGTGGTTATTTTATTGAACTGTTTGTGGTTTTTAAGACTAAAGTGCAGTTTACGGGGCGTACGAAAAAAATATGCCATCCGATTCAGAATAAAAAAAGAAAAAAATTAAAATTTAAGGGGCATAGAAGAGGGGAAAAGATATGGCATTCTCTTTTTTCTTCTCTCCTAAAAGCTCAAGACTTGACGGCAAAAACTTGAAGAGTGTGAACCAGCACCAAATAGCACTAAAAAATCGCCACGTTTGGCGAAATATCGGCATATCTAACAGCCCTGGCTGGCAGCACTGTGACAAAGAAAAAATAACAATAATTCATGTTTAAATTCGCCTTGATTTTCAGAGTATATTTTATAATTGGCGGCGTAAATAAATGAATTATTTTCCTTCATAAGTTTATTTATTTAATTTAAACACGAAAAATGTCTGTTCAATTAAATTTCAACACAACTACAGAATACGAACTAATAGAATATCCAGGAATGGTTAAAAATACAGATAAAATGATGAACACATTAGGTGGTATAAACAAAATATCCCGTGTAAGTTGTTTTTTTTTTAAGCAAGACCAAACGAAATGATTCACATTTTAGGCCTTAGGAGGCGATACCAAACGTTTGGAATTACGTTATCATCCAGACAATCCATTTAATAAGCCTTTAAATGGTGAAAGCAGCAAAAGAGCCGGACTTTTATTATCTGTTAAAGTAAGGAAATCAAAACGTGATCCTAATAAGCCACCACAATATACAATAACACTTAAAGGCAACATCAATAGGAGCTTTACATTTGAATGTAAGTTTATGTTGAATTGAACATATTGTTCCAAAAATCACAATACAGGTATATATTGTTCCAAAACATACGAATACTTTGCAGTCAAAGTAAAAAATGTATAAGTTTACTGTAACCGTTCTCCAGATATATAGAAATCTACATTGTCGTTGCATGAGCGGAGCCATGACATGACCACTTGTCCAATCATGTGCACTTTCCGGAAGATGTTGTGTATTGATAACAAAGCTTTTTGTATCACATAAAGATTATTTTACTCTTACCGTCTATATTGTACCGTAACCACTTTTTAACTTTCCATTTTTTCTTATGCCCCGTAAATTGAAACCGAAGTTTTTGTACTAAGTTTATAAGATTTATTTTTTACTGTTCACCAGATATACAGAAATTTTTTTGTATTTGTATGAGGGGTGCCAAGACCACTTATCCAATTTCATTCACATTTTGAAAAAAATAGTGTATTATGTGAGAGGCCGGTGAGTAGTCACCTTCAAAGGCGTATTTGAATTAATACTCTTTAAATTATAAGATTTAAATAGTTCTTTTTACAAGATTTACAAGATTTACAAGATTTAAATAGTTCTTAATACAATGAAAAATGAGAAGTAAGGAAAAAATATAACATTTATACAACTAAAGAAAATCAAAGATAGTTTGTTCAAATTATTAAATATAAAAACATATATTAATATTTAAAGTACAAATCGTTTATATTCTGCATCCCTTCTCGATTTTACTTTAAATCAATCCAATTAATTGACGAAAGTATTTAAGTTTCGTAGATTGTAGAGTAAGTACATCAGCTTCCATTTGATCCGTTGGACAATAAATACATTTAAATATATTCTTTTTAACTAGGTCACGGACAAAATTATATTTTGTTTCAATATGTTTAGTTCTTCTATTGAACTTTTCATTTTGAGTTAATTTTAAGCCACTTTGGTTATCTCCGTATATAATTATCGCGTCATCTGTTAAAATTTCAGATACATATATATTAAGCTTCTGTTGATAATAAAGACACACATTCTTGCTTTCTAGAAACCCACGATATACATGATCCTTTATATTTAAAAAGAAAACCGCTATTAAATTGGCACTGAGCCCAATCAGCATCTGAAAATCCATATAAAACCTTTTCATTGTTGCATCTCAATTTCAATTTTAGATGCTATGTTCCATTCAAATACTTAATTAATCGTTTTAATTCTGTCCAATCTCTATATGTCGGTTGACTAACTTTACGGCTCAGAATTGAAACTGCAATCGATATATCTGGACGTGTATTTATGCTTAAATATAATAAGCTACCAATCAATTTATGATATTTTTCATTGGATGGCATTAAGCCACTTTCAGTAATATATATTAAATATCCGATGTCCATTGGTATTTTTGAAAATTTTCCATTTATAACTCAAGCATCTTCAACGATTTTATTTACATATATCGAGCCTTTGGTCTTTGGGGAAATATCTATCTAAAGAAAAAAAGATTATGATTCCATCTCTAACTATTCAGATTTTACAGCTAAAAATGTCTTTATTGCCTCTAGCTATTTCCAACCATATTGATATTAATATAAAAAAAATATTTAATATTATTAATAATTGTTCACCTTTTTTTAATTACAAAACATTCCTCTTTATTTAAAAACTTGTAAAAACATAACTTTAGTAAACAAAAATGCTATCAAAAATATGGCTGAAAACTTCAAATGCATTTTTCTCAGTTCACGATTTTTTGAATTACTACGGTATTGCACCAAAGGCTCGATATATTTTTCTTGACTAATAGTAAAATAATTATCAACCCCCTTTTCAATTTTAATTCCCAAATAAAAATTGGCATTACCCATGTCAGATATTTCAAAATTTGATTTTAAAATTGTTTTTACAAATTCCTGATGATTAGCACATTTTGATGCAACAAGTATACATACCATCAACATAAATTAAAATAAATATCCATTTACCATCTTTAATTTGTTTCAGAATACACGAATCAGTTAGCCCTCTTTGCAACGCTAAACTTAAGAAAACGTTCACTAGTTTCTCATTCCAAAATTTTGCAGACTGCTTCAGACCATATATACTTTTCTTAAGCTTACAGAATTTATTGTTTTCCAATTCGAATCCAATTGGTTGTTTCATATATACTTCATTATTAAGTTCTCCATAAAGAAAAGCTGTTTTAATATCATACTGTTTGACTATCATTTGTTTCTCGCCAGCAAGCGTTAAAAACATTCGAAATGTTGTTTTATTACCGGAGCAAAAATTTCATCATAATCTACTCCAAATTTTTGACTAAAGCCTTGAGCAACAAGCCTTGCTTTATTTATATTTTGTAAGATTTCCATTAGAATCGGTTTTTATTTTAAAACCCCACTTACACTCTATTGGTTTACGACTTTCAGGGATGTCTGTCAAAACCCATGTTTTATATTCTGCATTGGAAGCGTGCTGGGCCCATAACCTATTGGCGTATTTAAATTAATACTCTCTAAATTATAAGATTTAAATAGTTCTTTATAATACAATGAAAAATGAGAAGTAAGGAAAAAATATAACATTTATACAACTAAAGAAAATCAAAGAAAGTTTGTTCAAATTATTAAATATAAAAACAAGTATAAATACAACAAGTATATATACGTTCGTTTTCTGATTTGGATATACACATTGGTGGTTACAGAATTGAGTATGTCAATCAGCATAGGTGCTTGGGTGTAATTGTGGATGACCGACTTAGTTTTGAGGGACATATTGACCATGTTCATCGTAAGGTTTCGTATATATTACGTAGGATATACTCGACTTATATTTATTTACCATTCAGGATAAAATGTAGAGTTGCATATGCGCTTTTGATGCCTCAGGTGCTTTATGGATTTTAAGTTGTATCGGGTACTATTGGTATGAACCTCAGGAGGATAGAACGTGTTGTTAACTCTATTGCTAGATATATTTATAATGCTCGTAGATATGAACATATGTCTGGGTATGTGAAAAGGTTTTTGGGTTGTTATTTTAGTAGCTTTGTGAAGTTTCGCAATCTTTTGTTTTTCTTTAAGCTCATTAAGTCAGGTGCCCCTTTAATTAATGAATTTGTTTTTTCTCATTCAATAAGGAGAAAACAGATAGTTATACCGAGGATTGCATGTTCAGTCTGTGAAAGATCGTTTGTTACAAGAATTGCTCGTTGGTGGAACTGTTTGCCATATGAACTGAAATTATTTTCTCACTCTAATAATGCTTTTCGGTTGAAATTGATGAATTATTTTTCATAGACTGGAGTTCCCTTTTGCAAGTTATGTATGTCTCTGGCTCCTATGTGTGAATCGAGTAATTTACTTGTTTGATAATTATTTACATATATAACATGGGTATGTACATATGTATGTAATATGTATGTATACATGCATGTCTAAATTGGATTCTGTGCTGTATTGTGTTACGGTTGCTGCCTTTTTTACTGGCTAAAATTACTATTTTGTACTGTTTTTTACTAACTCTTTTCTATGGTTGGGTATAAAATGCTAGGGTATTTATTTGATAAGTTTTGAATATTATGTATATATTTTTGGTACTACTCAGACATTATTGCTATGTAATATATTTTTGGCCTTTGGGCTTCTTATTACAAAATGAACTCTTAAATAAATAAAATATTTAAAGTACAAATCGTTTATATTCTACAATTCACACCCCCATCCAGAGAGCAATATGATCCATTGCGATGCCTTAATTGGTCATAGGATACTGATTAGAAAAGAATAGGAGAAATGAGAATTTAATATATACTAGCCTACTCAGTCTGGGGTCTACTCTCTATTGCGATGCGAAAGAAAATGGTAGTAAATCTAGTGATTGGTACTCTAGCGTTTGCGCATCTTTTTTTTTATTTTCGCAAATCATCACTTTTTATTATACATACATGCATATATTTAGATTTTAGAATTTAGATTTTTTTTTTACATATTTTGACTTTTAATTACTGTCAATCTGCCACAGCGTTCGTGATACCCGATAGTCCATTCGGTTCCGCTATACCCGATTAGTCCCGCTCAGATTTCCAAATCATTGCAATTTTTTAATTTGCTCAACAGTTTAAAATGATCTCAAAATACATTTTTCATTTTTATTATGTTTGCAATTCATTACAGCTCTATGTGATTTTCAATATTTACCTTTAGCTATGAACACAAAAACCTCTAATAGTGAATTACATAGTATTTTTGACGCTATAGTGCCAAAATCGCTAATAGATTTTGAATATTTCAAGTAAGTATATCTTTGTATTTCCTAAATATTTTGATACATAGTTTAATTATTTTTATTATTTATATCTCTTAGTCGCCAAGGTGTACAGTTAATGGCTTTACCAACCTTGTTTGCCCGTTCCGATATTGTACATTCAATATTTCGTGGAGATTTTTCAAAAGAAGATGGCCAAAATGAAACACTAGGGTTATTAAATAAATCTAGTTATGATAGTCGTGACATGGTAACATTCAATATGCTCGATGCTTTCCCTAGCAGACCAGATCCACAAATTTTAAAGAAAATGAAAGTTAAATATGTTTCAGATGAACAGTTGCAAAAAGTTAAAAAGGTATTTCGTATCGCGCAACAGTTACGTCAAATGAATGTGCCCATTAACTGTTTTTTTTTTACATACAGCTTTTTGAAGAATGTCCTATATGGACTCGCATTGCATTGTTGTATGAGTCTGGTGTTTCACATGATAAACTTAAATGTATAACACCTTCGATGGCGTTTTATTTTATTACGGGACCTTGGCGTACGATGTATGTTCGCTATGGCTATGATCCTCGTAAAGATTTTAATTCCCGCTACTATCAAACTTTTGATTTTCGTTTAAGATTTAGATCGGGAGTATCTGAATTTGTAGGTTTTTATAAATTTCATATTACATACATAGTTGCATAAAGTAAATAAATATATCTTGTATAATAAAGGTTTCAGATCGTAAAACCACAATTAAAAAGTTACAAGAAAATCCGTATGAAATACATGCTTTAGTACAAGATATCAATTATCCTTACCTTGATGAGCACAAATTACCCAGATCTAGGCAGTGCATGTTGAGGGTAAGCTTATTTGTCGGATATTATTTTTAAATATTTTAATTAATACTTTTTATTTATTAAGTACTGTGATATACGTATTCCCAAAATTCAAGAAATGTTAGAAAAAATTCCTTCACCTATGGCCGGAGCTATATGTAATGAACGCACCGGTTGGTTGCCTCAAGGCTTTGATGGTCAAGTGCGCCAGATTATGAGTAATTCAATAAAAGAATTGCTTAAAAATTATTATCGCAAGGAACAAATACATGCCGAAGTGGATTCATATGAAAATGAAGTGGGATGAAGAATATTTTAAATTAAAATACATATTACAAATTAATTATGTTTACAGGAGCACGAAGATGCCGATGAAGAAGAATATGATGAAGAAATCGATGATAGTATGCATGATGAGCAATTGGTCCAAATTTTGGATGATATGCAACTAGAAGGTGATGAAAATACATAAAATTGTTGGACAATGTTTTTAGTTAAGCCAGCTATATGCTTGAATTCTTTATTAAAGGAAGAATATTTAAGTTATTTTTGTTCGGTATAACAAATAAATACATACATATGTATTTTACTCCAATATTCTAAATGCATTTTATTATTCTTTATATAAATTAAATTGTAAGGCTTTCAATAACTGCTTAAGGTCTGCATCTGTCCAAGAACCGAGGATACAAACAAACTTCACGAATATGATAACGGTTGAGCAACCAACACATTAAACGTTCCAACCCCAAACCATAACCGCCGTGTGGTTGGGCACCATAGATGCGTTGATCGGTATACCAATAGTAAGGCTTAGGGTCTATACCTTCCCGTTCATAACCCTTTAGTAGTTCCTCATTATCGTAGATCCTCATCGAACCTCCGACAATTTCACCTACATTTGGCAATAAAACATCAACACTCTCGGTAAGTTCGCGGTCTTCTGGACATGAGGACATATAGAAAGATTTGATATTTTTAGGGAAACGACATAACATAATGGGTTCATTAATAGTATCGGTCATTTTACGTTCTGGGGCTTCCGGAATGTCCTAAACAAGAAAAATTATTTTTGTGAAAAAAAATCCTTAAAACTAACTTACTTCACCAAATTCATAGAAAGATCCATCTTCCTTGGTAACGTTGTTTTCCTTTAACCACTTAATAGCATCAGCATAGTTCATGCGTTTAAAAGGTTTTTTAGGAGCTTTAAATTCTGGATTTAATTCATAAACCAAATGTCCCCATGGTGATTTTAATACGCGATCGACTACATCACACACAAGATCTTCTAGACGATCTAGTAAATTATCAAAAGTAATAAATGGGCATTCAGCTTCGATGTGTGTATATTCAGCCAAGTGACGCCTGGTGCGACTTTGTTCGGCACGATAACTTTGAGCAATGCAAAAAACATCACCCAAAGCAGGCAAACAAGTTTCCAAATATAATTGAGAACTTTGAGTAAGATAGGCTTCTTCGCTGCAATATAAAATGAATTAATTTAATATAATTATGATAATTTTTGGATTGATATGCTGAAAACTGAAAATAATTTAAAATGCCTATGTCGTACAAAACGTTTGGCTAGATTAAACACCATTCAACTGTTTTGAAATATGTAACATTTTACAATTATAAAACAGTTGCCCCTCAATTAATTACCTAAAATATTGTAATTTAAATAAAGTCGAACCACCTTCTACTTGAGTTTGTACCAAAGTTGGAGGAGTTACTTCACAATACCCACGGTCAAAGTAATGGGCACGGAAAGCTTGCATTACAACAGAACGCATTTTTAAAATTTTCGAAGTATTTTCGCCTCTTATCATAATATGACGATTATCCAATTGAACATCGGGATGAGCCTCTTCATTGAGAATACTTTCAGCACCGCCAGCGGGGGCCAATCCGATTAATTCCCAGTAATCGACATGCAATTCATGCCCACCTGGTGCCTAAAACAAATAACAAATGAGTTTCTGCAACATTGGTCATGAAACAAAACTTACCGATTTGCCTTCTGGCACAGGTTTTAGTGTGCCAAACAATTGTACTGAGCTCTCAGTAGACAGTGTCAAAGCATCAAGAGTCTGACACAAACGATCGTTTAAAACACATTGTAAAAATCCAGTACCATCACGTAATGTTATAAAAATTAAACCTTTGCCTTGACGTCTTAAACGATGTACCCAGCCATAGATTTTAACACGTTTCTGTCGATTTTCGACACCCTCAAATATGCGAATTTTCTTGGCAGCTGGCCAACTGGGATCTTCAGCTATGACAATCTTTTTGGCTTCATCAAAATTTTGTTTACGCTTTTCCGCATCTTCAGCTTCGCGCTTTTCTTTATCGGCATTTTTATAACTTTCACGTACCCAAATCTTTTGGATTTTCTTTATTTGTGACTTAGCTGCAACCTCATATTTTTCTGCAGCTTCGGGATCTTTGCTGTCGACATAAATTACAGGAAAAGGTTCCTTCCCAGCATGTCTCATGGCTTGCAAAATTGTCTTGTAAGGCTTTGATTCCGAGCCATCTCCATTTTCATCGTTACCATTCTTTTCGGAAGTGTATATAGCCCCTACAGAAGAACAGATTTTTCAATTTAACACATCTTTTTATTAGTCACAATTAACACTATGAACATTTCTTGTCGGACAGACGACGTTTGTTGGTAAGGTGGCGATGCTGTGTGCGTGACACACTTTATCCGGCCAGAAATGCCCATAGTGTAAAATGGAACATATCGTACATATAGAGGAGATATAAAGGAGCAGTTTTGATTAACTTTAAATTTTTGAGATATGTATGACTATGTTGCAATAAAGGATCGATATGAAGACATGTACTTAGTATAGATGTGGCATACATCATAAGTATGTATGCATGTATGTTCGTTGCCACCTCAAAAAAGTAACCGTTTTAAAACAATTTTCTTTTTACGCTTACCCAATGTTAAATTTGCCATCCCTTCAGCCGGCATTTTACTGAATTCTTTTCTAATATAATGTTCTTTATACTGAGTTGTCTTATATTTTTGAAAAATTGCATCAGATTCGTGGAATGCACGTTGAAATAGTGAATGGAAATAGCAAGGGATGGGCAAAACATATCGATACATCAAAATATCTTTATCATGATATATCGCCGATATATATAATACCCATATATCGATATTTACTTACAACTTTCGAATTCGATATTTTTAATAACTAACATATTTAAAATATACTTTTATATAAACATATTCATTTAATTTGCAATAAATAAAAAACAATAAAAAGTTAGAATGTAATTACATTATATATTTAGTTTATAAATTCAGTAACAATCATTTTAGCTAAATACATTCTTTAAATGGTGGAATAAGCAGGTGGCAAGGAGAATTCATGTAAATGGTGGTGGCGACACAACAAAAAGTAACAACACCAAAAACATAAAATTGTATCTTATTTGTTGCTTTCGTTGGTCGATTTGTCAAAAACTCAAGTAACTTTTGACATTCCTCTCACTAATTGAGAAAAAAAGTAGCATAGCTGTGCTTTCAACGTCACGTGAAAAATTAATTCACCTTGGCAGGTGGCATCGTTTCGGCAACAAATACAACATTACAACAAAAATGGGAATTAGGTCACAACTTACGTCAAAAAATATTTTAAGCAAAAATCAAACCGTGCCACTGCACGTGATGAAATAAATAAATTTGTTGCCAATTATTATTTAACTATAGTCAATACCTAATTTTTTTTAATTTAAAAATATTTAAAGCTTTAATAAAATACAATAATCACAGCAAAATATGTGGACTTTTTTAAGCATAAACAAAACTTTGGCATACGATTGGACAATTAATGCAAAAAATTGTAATATGGCGTAGTGCTGCCACCTTTATTATTTCACCATGATTCTATATATATATATATATATATATAAATCCATATATTTAATTAATAAATATCGATATTCTCAAACAATATTGATACGATATATATCGATATATTTTTAAATTTGCCCATCACTATAAATTTCCAGATAATTACAGTGCTGCCAGTATTAACGAGTTTTATAACTAACCGTCTCCACTATCCATCAACTTGTTACTGTCCGTCTACAACTGACATGACTTGCTATTATAACTTGAAGTTAGTGCTGGTTCACACTCTTCAAGCTTTAGCCGTCAAGTCTTGAGCTTTTAGGAGAGAAGGGAAAAGAGAATGCCACATTTTTTCCCCTATCTCCTAAAAACTCAAGACTTGACTAGTCAAACTTGACGTGTGTGAACCGGCACTTATAAAAGCGTTGTTAAAATATTTGCATTAACAACCGTGTTATAACATGAGAAAACTTCGAACATGATGAGTCTATACTTAACACCAAGGCGAATTTAACTACAGGTGGTGTCGGAACTACAACAATCCAACAGCAACAGAAACAACATAGTGTTTTTTGCATTGCATTGTAAGTGTTTACGGCTGGAAATGTAAACCATTCTTAGCAAAACACTAACAAATCAAAACAAATAAGCTCGAACTGTCAAAACCAGATGCCGTTTCGACACCACCTGTAGTTAATTCGCCTTGCTTAACACTAACATCATATTAGTGTTAAAGTTAAGCATTTTATGTCAGTTGCAGACTACATGTTAAGAACAGCATGTCGCACAGGAAATCTTCTAGACTGTTCATGTTTCGTCCATGTGCTGCCATCGCTGCCTAAACATTCGTCTTAGCATCCATGTGTGCCATAATGTTGCCATGCAATGTATTTTCTGTATACGCCACAACAACAAAAATTGTGGTCAATAAGATCATGAACATCAACACGTATTCGCAACATACGAGAATGTCATGTCATGTTCAAATCGAAAGCGCATGAAGACGTGGGGTTAGTCTGCGTTTATACGGCTCATGTTTTAATGACATCCCTACAAGAAATGAATGAGCGAGCAGTCATATTTTTCGTTTTTGTGTAAATTGGGACTATATTTTAATTTTAGATATCCTCATCAGAATTTCGCTGTTTAAATTTAGCCAGCTTAGTCCATAAATGGCTGAGATATTTATGAGAAAAAAAAATGTTTTAAAAAAGTACCAACATGTTGAAAAAAGTACTCTTTTGCTTGGTGGTCAATACCATGGTGAAATTACTAGAAGGTGGCAGCACTAGGAGTTGTTGTATAACAATCCCTACAAGGCGAATTGACTAGAAGGTGTGGTCAAGTCAACATATGGTGTTTCTTTTCTGTGGTCGACTTGTCAAAGTTTGTATACAAAATAGTTTTTTATGTAAACAAACTTTTTTTTTTACTAGCAATATTTTTGACAACCCGACCACAGAAGCAGTGTTGTTGTAGAGTTGACCTCACCTTCTACTCAATTCGCCTTGAATCCCTACAAGAAATGAATGAGCGAGTAGTCACATTTTTCATTTTGGTGTTAAGAAAATGATAGGAAAAAAACCGAATGTGACCGATAACTTGATTTCGGTCATTTTTTCCTATCATTTTCTTAACACCAAAATGAAAAATGTGACTACTCGCTCATTCATTTCTTGTAGGGATAGTATTGACACATGAATCAAAAAAACAAGATTGCGCACTCAGCCGCACAAAAAAAAATTTCTACTGCGCATCTACGTCATCATAGACTAAACAGGGTAAGTGTACCAGTAGTCGGCAGTTTAACTTTTTTTCATTTTTAAACTGGTGCCCTTACGTACATATATAAACGATAATTCAATTGATCATTTATTACATAAACATTTTATGGTTGCCTCAAACATGTTGTGGCTTTAAAAAAAGTATATAAAGCGCACACTTTTCCCAAAACGCTACAGTTTGTGAACAGTGTTAAAATAGTGTTTGTGAATAAAAAATGCCTCCCAAAGCCAGTGGTAAAGCAGCAAAGAATGCCTGTAAGGCACAGAAGAATGTTACCAAAAGTGACAAAAGGCAGAATGCGTAAACGCAAGAAAAGTTACGCCATCTACATCCCGATACTGGAATTTCTTCAAAGGCCATGAGTATCATGAACAGTTTTGTTAATGACATTTTGGAACGCATTGCCGCTGAAGCATCTCGTTTGACTCACTACAATAAGCGTTCGACCATCACGAGTCGGGAAATTCAAACTGCTGTCCGACTTTTGTTACCCGGTGAATTGGCTAAGCACGCTGTCAGTGAGGGTACTAAAGCTGTTACCAAATATACAAGCTCTAAGTAAATTTACTAATTCCTGATTGTGTCAACAACGAATGGTTTCTATTTTTCTTCAACATCAAAGGCTTTTTTCAGGGCCACACAATTTTTTCGAAAAAGAGATATAATATTGTTTTAAAAAAATTATAGTACCAATATAACTGCTCCAAAATTTTTTTAATTTATTTAATTTTTTTTAATATATTATTTACTTTAGGTAATAATATGTACATATGTATGTATATGAAATTTTAATATTTTAAAGACAAATGTAAAAAGTTGAAAAAAATTTTGTTATTTATACGAATTTTCATTCAAAATAAAATTTTGTTTAAGTTTTTAAAATTTTGTATTACAATACATATATGAAATTTTTCTTTAATTTTGGTTTATTTTATTACATACCTACCTATTTGATAAAAATTGTTTTTTCACTGAGTTTTTTTTACAACTTTTTTTCTATCTTATCTAGACTTAAGATGTTTTGTCAAAATACCACAAATTTGTATTTGTTAGAATACATTTTGGTGATTTCTTAAAACAAATTTCTACCTCTGAGGTCGAAGAAAATACATATTACATATAAAAATTTTAAAAATTACGTAAATTTCAATTAAACATTGTTAAATAAACATTTTTCAAAAATAAAGAAAAAAAATTGCAATAATAATTTGTTGTTGTTTTTTTAGACATAAATGTAACCGTAACCTTGTTTAAGCTACTTAGTTGTTTCATTTTTAAAATGATAACGATTTGCTAAATTGTAGAAATTCTTAACGAAACTTATGAAAATGTGTTTGTACCTACATATGTATGTATGTAGTTTGTTATCTAATCTCTTTTTGAAAATATTTTGTAGCCCTGAAAAGGGCTTTTTATTACGGGGGAAATTTTTTTCGAATATCGAAAAATAATTTTGCGTGAAAAGTAATTAAATGGAAATGATTTACTTTTTAGCGGCGGTCTTCTTGGCAGCTGGTTTTTTTGCTGGGGCTGCCGCCTTTTTGGGTTTAGCTGCAACGGCGGTCTTGGCTTTGGGTGCTTTTGGTTTAGTGGCTGGTGCCTTTTTGGCGGGTTTAGCCTTAACTGTACCAGTCTTTTTGGCAGTTTTTGCCTTGACCTTTTCTGCCTTCTTCTTTTCAGCAGTCTTTTTGGTAGCTGATGGTTTTTTAGCAGCTGGAGTAGCCTTTTTGGCAGCAGCGGCAGCCTTCTTCTTTTTATCACCGGCAGCAGCAGCCTTTTTCTTTTCAGCAGCAGGCTTCTTTGCTTTTGGCTCTTTTGAAGCAGCAGCTGACAATTTAAATGAGCCAGAGGCACCCTTACCTTTAGTTTGAATTAATTTTCCACTAGTTACGGCACTCTTTAAATATTTCTTGATAAAAGGAGCCAATTTTTGAGCATCTACCTTATAGGTACTGGTAAGATATTTCTTAATGGCTGGCAGAGATGAACCACTGCGTTCCTTTAATGTTTTGATAGCAGCATCAACCATTTGTTGGGTTGGTGGATGGGTGGGAGCACTGGATGGTTTTTTGGCCTTGGTGGCTGCTGCTTTCTTTGCTTTTTTTTCGGCAGCTGGAGCAGCAGCAACTGGAGATGCGGTGGTTTCAACAACAGCAGAATCAGACATGTTTTTTTCTAATTCTTTTTTCTTTTATATCCCTTGAAAAAACACTTTTTTTCTTATTTTGTAAACACAATAGTACTTTGCACGAAGTCAAATTTTCTTACATGCTACCTATGAGAAGTTCATAGTAGTCAACATAAGAAGATTGCTTAATTTTTAGTACGAGCGAGTACACATTTTTACAAAAGTTTTTTTATAATTTTAAATTTTTCTTCAAGGCTTTTAAAAAATTTTTTAATTTTTTCTTACCAGTTCTTAGCGTAGATATCATAGAATATATGGAAATTTAAAAAATATTTTTTTCTCAATAATGGATAATTTTAGTGGCATTTTCTTAGCCAGATTCTAATAATTTTCTAACAATTTATTAACAAAATTCCAAAATTTTAAAATAAATTTAAGAAAAATTCTAAAGGAAACTATTTTATTTGAAACTTTTATATGTTTTCTTAATGTAGAATCAAGAAAATTTTAGTTTTATAAGTTTTTCGATTTTTAAAAATTATTTTAAAATTAACTCTATGACAACGAAAACTTCTCATATTGGAAAAATTTCCACTAGTATTTTCGCTTTATCCTATTTTATGAAAATAAAAAATATATCAATTTTTAATAATAATTAAACAATTTAATGTTAATCTTATAACCTATTTTACCAATTATATTTTAAATTTCAAAAATTTAAACATTTTTAAGCAAGTATTACAAAAAGTTCCTCATTTCCATTATTTTTTGCTTTAGCAAAATATTAATGAAACAAATGTGAGATGAACATGTACTGTGAAAAGTTTTTTGTTTTGTTCTTAATAATATATACTTTTTATATTCAGCATTAATATTTTTGTAGTTGACTTTAAAAATAATTTTATTGTATTGAAAACAATAGAAAATTTTTATCACACAATTTCTGAACTTCAATAGAAATATTTCTTGTTTAAATAAATTTAATACCGGTTTGTACAGAAGAAACCCTTGTGTACAGATTTTTTAAATAATTTTCAACAAGATTAATTATTTTTGGTTATATGTATTAAATAAAAAATATATAATAAAATAAATATCTGTTAAAAAATTTAGGGTTTTCTATTGAAAATAATAAGAAATTTTAAATTTGTTGAAAACTTATCTCGCAGCAGTTAAAAACTATTTGTTGAAGGTATCTATAAAATTTATTTTGAAAATTTCTTTAACATCAGTTTAAACATTGAAACAATTTTTAACATTAAAATATTTTCATAAAACAATGTAGATAAAAACCTTCTAAATTACCGCTGGCAAAATAAAAAACCGTACACAAACAAAAAAAATAGAAAATATGTTGGTACTATTTTCTTAGCAAATCAAATTCTTAATATTGATCTAATGTTCATTATTTCTTATTTATATACAACCAACAATTAAATTTGCCTACCAATTTTTCTTTTTTTAAGGTCTCTTTTAAAGTTAGCAAAAATAAATATAAAGTAATAATAAACAAACAACCAAAAAGGGATTTTTTTTTCAAGATTGTGTGCAATGAAATTGTATTTTTAGTAAGACTAACCTAAAAAACTATTAATAAACTTCTTAAATCGTGTGTTCGTTTCAAAACATATACATAATTAATCTCTTTAATATAAATTTTGTGACCCTGAAAAGAACCATTTGGAAATTTTTTAATGAAATTCCAGTTAAATAAATTATAAAAAACATTATTGATGGCGAATTTCACCAATTTATTTAAATATCCATTAATGATTAAAATTCGTTTTTCATGTCAATTAAAAAACAAATATTTAAAAAACTTAATTTAAATATTGGTGAAATTAAAAAAAAAATCAAAATAAAGTTCTCTTTCAAAGGTACATATGAAGGTCAATTATTTTCATAATAAAAATATTTCAAAACATTAATATGAATTTTCCATTTTTCTTTTATATTATACCTTCCGTTTAATTAAACATTAAAAAAAACTTAAATTTCAAAACTTGTTTCGTTTTAAAATATTTTGATTTTTTTTAATGTTGAAAAAAATTTTCGATTAACTGTACCTAGATGAACTAATCAAAAAAAATTTCGTTCGCCTTTCTTTACTAAATTCGAAGTCAAAAATGTACTACCTCTTTTTAAAAATTTATTTGTGGTCCTGAAAAGGACCGATAGTTTGAAAATACTTATACACGAGATGATGGTAGGTAGTGGTTGTTGAGTTTATCAATCAACAAATTTAAGCACGTTCGCCGCGAATACGTCTGGCCAATTGGATGTCTTTTGGCATAATTGTAACACGCTTAGCATGGATGGCACACAAATTTGTATCTTCGAAGAGACCAACTAAATAAGCTTCACTGGCTTCTTGGAGAGCCATAACAGCAGAGCTTTGGAAACGTAAATCGGTTTTGAAATCTTGAGCAATTTCACGAACTAAACGTTGGAAAGGCAATTTGCGAATCAACAATTCGGTACTCTTTTGATAACGACGAATTTCACGCAAAGCTACAGTACCAGGGCGGAAACGATGTGGCTTTTTAACACCACCGGTAGCTGGCGCACTTTTACGAGCAGCCTTAGTAGCCAATTGTTTACGTGGTGCTTTGCCACCAGTCGATTTACGGGCAGTTTGCTTAGTACGAGCCATTTTCACTTCACTTTTTCAATAAACACTGAATCACTGTTAACACACGAATATTCCCGGTGGGCCAAATTCGTTCGGCTTATATAGAAAAATTTCCAAAGCAAAATACAGAGATGTGTGTGTGTTTGTTATCATGCGGTGGTTGTTTTCTCTAAAAACGCACACACACAAAGAGTACATACAATATTATACCACTTGTTCCCTCTAATAAAAGTCGATTTTGGTATAAATACGAGTAATTCCGCGAACAAATAATCATTAGTTCTTGTGAATCTTTGTGAAGTGTGTTTAAGTGAAACAAAAAAAGAAAAAAAAAGTTATTAAAAATGACTGGTCGTGGAAAAGGTGGTAAAGGCTTGGGAAAAGGTGGCGCTAAACGTCATCGTAAAGTGTTGCGTGATAATATCCAAGGTATTACCAAGCCAGCTATCAGACGTTTGGCTCGTCGTGGTGGTGTGAAACGTATTTCTGGTTTGATTTACGAAGAAACCCGTGGTGTTTTAAAAGTATTTTTAGAAAATGTTATCCGAGATGCTGTCACCTATACTGAACACGCTAAAAGGAAAACCGTCACCGCTATGGATGTTGTCTACGCTTTGAAGAGACAAGGTCGTACTTTGTACGGTTTCGGCGGTTAAATATATTTTAAAACAATATATGTATTGGATAAATGAAGTAAACAACATCGACAACTTTATATTTTCAACAATCGGTCCTTTTTAGGGCCACAAAAAATATTTAAAAAGGGATTTTAATTTGTTAAACGTTATCTGAGTTATTTAAATATTTCGTTAAAAAAATTGTTTAGTTCAATAAACGATGTTTTGTGCAAATAAAAAACTAAATTGGAAATTAATTCAATTCGAAGAACAATTTGGTGTACCTACGTAAAAATCTAAATTATTTTTTATAAATACCTACATATGTATGTACATATAAACGTATTTTTAATTGGTTTTTGAAAGAAAATATTTTTAATAAAAACCAGATTTTTCAAGAAGTTCAAAGTATCATATTTTACATTTGTTTAATTTTTGCCTAAAAAAATTCATAAAATCAATATTTTTCTCCAAAACTATTTATTAAAGTTAAACTGTAATAAACGAACTACCCGTAGTATGTAGGTACATGCATACCTAATAAGAATAAGTAAAATTCCCATACTTTGAATAGACACTCTGACAAACACTAACAAAAAATAGGTATGCACGAAATTTTTTTTTTGTTAACACCAGCGTTGCCGTTGTGACACTAAAGTATCACTTTTGAGGCTTTTTCATCCCAATGACACTTTTTGTGACCTTTGTGTAATTTTAACAAATTTTATGACTCTTTTTAAACTTATTTGAAAAAAAGAACAAATTTCCATATTCCTTACGAAAGTTCTCATGAGTTTTGTAAACATACATATAATAATAATCTTAGCATGTTATAACGTCTAGTGTCAGAGTGTCCACGGGCACTATTTACAAACAAACTTAAAAAAAACATGTGAGTCCAAGCTTTACTCTCTCAATTTGCTCGAATCGGTGCTGGAAGAATTTGAATAATTAATTGAAAAATATAGAATACGTATTTCTAAAAAGTGATAAGAATTATCAGAGGGTTTTGTAAAAGTAACTTTTTTTTTTGTTAATATGACTAATATTGAAAAGTACCTGTGAATTGTTTTTTAGTTTCAACATTGATTTATAGTTCAAGTAGTATGTATAATTACTTTTATTTTAGTAAATTATTATACACTAAAAAACTTGACCCTATTTTATTTTAAAATACCCGTTGTTTACCCTTTATTTTCTTAAATACCCTTTTTATGAAACTTTCGAAATTGTCAACGGCAGCCCTGGTTAACACACGACTAGAAAAATGGTAGCCAACATAAAAAACCACAACATACTAATTCAGGTAAAAGATTATTTGTTTGTGTTTGCCTAAGCAAATGGTTTTTGTTTGTTAAGAAAAAGAAAAAGGGATGATTTTGTGAGGCAGATGTTTCATAAAATAAGACTAAATCAAAGAATTTGTTTCTATTGCAACCAATTTCGTCTGTTAAAAACGTTTTGTTAATATTCCCTGTCGTGTGTCAAAGAATAGGTATGTACATACATATGTACATACTTATGTACGTAAATAATGTACAAGTTTAAAGCTAATTAATGAAATCATATTTTTTCATGTAAAAAAATAAAGTTGACGATTTGAAATGTGGGTTTCTCTTTTTAAATAAAATTTGTCATCCTGAAAAGGACGGTTGGGTTTAAAAAATACGATGGTCGTTACGAAATATTAACATTTTTTACATCAACTAAGAAAAATACTTTAGGCCTTCTTTTCTGTCTTCTTGGGTAAAAGTACAGCTTGAATGTTTGGCAAAACACCACCTTGGGCAATTGTTACACCAGACAACAATTTGTTCAATTCTTCGTCATTACGGATGGCCAATTGCAAATGACGGGGAATAATTCTTGTCTTTTTGTTATCACGAGCAGCATTACCAGCCAATTCGAGAACTTCAGCGGCCAAATATTCCATAACAGCAGCTAAATATACAGGGGCGCCGGCACCAACACGTTCAGCATAATTGCCTTTCCGCAATAAACGATGAATACGACCAACGGGAAATTGTAAACCAGCACGGTTTGAACGGGACTTTGCCTTGCCCTTAACTTTGCCACCTTTACCACGACCAGACATTTCTCACTTTTTGTTTTTTAGTTTTAATTAACACTTCACTAGAGCACTGTTAGCACAAACTGATAAAATTTCGCATCTTATCGTGTGTATTTATACTTTCCAAGCATACTAGCGTTCATACAAGGGGTGGTTGTGTGCACACAGCTGAAGAAGAAACGATGATTAGTTGTGTGCTATAAAAAAGTATATAAGGTCCACACTTTTCGCAAAACGCTACAGCTTGTGAACAGTGTTAAAATAGTGTTTGTGAATAAAAAAAATGCCTCCCAAAGCCAGTGGTAAAGCAGCAAAGAAAGCCGGTAAGGCACAGAAGAATGTTACCAAAAGTGACAAGGGCAGAAAGCGTAAACGCAAGGAAAGTTACGCCATCTACATTTACAAAGTGTTGAAGCAAGTACATCCCGATACTGGTATTTCTTCAAAGGCCATGAGTATCATGAACAGTTTTGTTAATGATATTTTTGAACGCATTGCCGCTGAAGCATCTCGTTTGGCTCACTACAATAAGCGTTCGACCATCACGAGTCGGGAAATTCAAACTGCTGTCCGACTTTTGTTACCCGGTGAATTGGCTAAGCACGCTGTCAGTGAAGGTACTAAAGCTGTTACCAAATATACCAGCTCTAAGTAAATTTACTAATTCCTGATTGTGTCAACAACGAATGGTTTCTATTTTTCTTCAACATCAAAGGCTCTTTTCAGGGCCACAAAATTTTTTCGAAAAAGAGATACATATATGTAATATTGTTTTAAAAAAATTATAGTACCAATATAACTGCTCCAAAATTTTTTTAATTTATTTAATTTTTTTTTAATATATTATTTACTTTAGGTAATAATATGTACATATGTATGTAGGTATATGAAATTTTAGTATTTTAATTGTAAAATTAATTTCTGCGGCATTTTGACAAAACACCTAAAGACAAATGTAAAAAGTTGAAAAAAATTTTGTTATTTATACGAATTTTCATTCAAAATAAAATTTTGTTTAAGTTTTTAAAATTTTGTATTACAATACATATATGAAATTTTTCTTTAATTTTGGTTTATTTTATTACATACCTACCTATTTGATAAAAATTGTTTTTTCACTGAGTTTTTTTTACAACTTTTTTTCTATCTTATCTAGACTTAAGATGTTTTGTCAAAATACCACAAATTTGTATTTGTTAGAATACATTTTGGTGATTTCTTAAAACAAATTTCTACCTCTGAGGTCGAAGAAAATACATATTACATATAAAAATTTTAAAAATTACGTAAATTTCAATTAAACATTGTTAAATAAACATTTTTCAAAATTTTTAATATTTTTAATTAGGCTTAAGTTCATTAAATTTAATTTTCATTAAATTATTTTGGCTGCGAGTGTTAAACGGCAAGCCCTCTGAAGAGATTGAGTGGTTGCAATCGAAACATGTCAGGGTAACCTGTCCGTAAACACCTGGGTTCGAGCCCAGATTGAGTCAAGGATGAAAAATTATCAATAAAAATTTTAATTAATTTTCATGTTGTAAAATTCCTTTCTTCATAAAAATAATTTAATGAAAATTAAATTTAATGAACTTAAGCCTAATTAAAAATATTAAAAATTTGGATTAAAAACCATAAATAGTTCAATAAAATAACCACAATACTAATAATTGTTAAAGCTAAGGCACGAGCTCTATGTTTGCATTTGTCCTTCAAGTTGTGCTGAAAAGGTCAACAAGAAAAAGAAAGACAAAAAAATGAAAAAACAAAAAATATATGTACTTTGAACTTCAAGAAGAATTCTTGACAAAAGTACGAAAAAAGAGAAGTAAAGGAATAACATGTTAAAATAAATTAAAATAGATAATCATTCAAAAGCAAATTTCGATCTACCAAAGGGTTGAATACAATTTGGTTTAAGGATTGATGTTTGACTAATGACGTCAGCAGTCGTCGATGGCTGCGAGTGTTAAACGGCAAGCCCTCTGAAGAGATTGAGTGGTTGCAATCGAAACATGTCAGGGTAACCTGTCCGTAAACACCTGGGTTCGAGCCCAGATTGAGTCAAGGATGAAAAATTATCAATAAAAATTTTAATTAATTTTCATGTTGTAAAATTCCTTTCTTCATAAAAATAATTTAATGAAAATTAAATTTAATGAACTTAAGCCTAATTAAAAATATTAAAAATTTGGATTAAAAACCATAAATAGTTCAATAAAATAACCACAATACTAATAATTGTTAAAGCTAAGGCACGAGCTCTATGTTTGCATTTGTCCTTCAAGTTGTGCTGAAAAGGTCAACAAGAAAAAGAAAGACAAAAAAATGAAAAAACAAAAAATATATGTACTTTGAACTTCAAGAAGAATTCTTGACAAAAGTACGAAAAAAGAGAAGTAAAGGAATAACATGTTAAAATAAATTAAAATAGATAATCATTCAAAAGCAAATTTCGATCTACCAAAGGGTTGAATACAATTTGGTTTAAGGATTGATGTTTGACTAATGACGTCAGCAGTCGTCGATGGCTGCGAGTGTTAAACGGCAAGCCCTCTGAAGAGATTGAGTGGTTGCAATCGAAACATGTCAGGGTAACCTGTCCGTAAACACCTGGGTTCGAGCCCAGATTGAGTCAAGGATGAAAAATTATCAATAAAAATTTTAATTAATTTTCATGTTGTAAAATTCCTTTCTTCATAAAAATAATTTAATGAAAATTAAATTTAATGAACTTAAGCCTAATTAAAAATATTAAAAATTTGGATTAAAAACCATAAATAGTTCAATAAAATAACCACAATACTAATAATTTTTCAAAAATAAAGAAAAAAAATTGCAATAATAATTTGTTGTTGTTTTTTTAGACATAAATGTAACCGTAACCTTGTTTAAGCTACTTAGTTGTTTCATTTTTAAAATGATAACGATTTGCTAAATTGTAGAAATTCTTAACGAAACTTATGAAAATGTGTTTGTACCTACATATGTATGTATGTAGTTTGTTATCTAATCTCTTTTTGAAAATATTTTGTAGCCCTGAAAAGGGCTTTTTATTACGGGGGAAATTTTTTTCGAATATCGAAAAATAATTTTGCGTGAAAAGTAATTAAATGGAAATGATTTACTTTTTAGCGGCGGTCTTCTTGGCAGCTGGTTTTTTTGCTGGGGCTGCCGCCTTTTTGGGTTTAGCTGCAACGGCGGTCTTGGCTTTGGGTGCTTTTGGTTTAGTGGCTGGTGCCTTTTTGGCGGGTTTAGCCTTAACTGTACCAGTCTTTTTGGCAGTTTTTGCCTTGACCTTTTCTGCCTTCTTCTTTTCAGCAGTCTTTTTGGTAGCTGATGGTTTTTTAGCAGCTGGAGTAGCCTTTTTGGCAGCAGCGGCAGCCTTCTTCTTTTTATCACCGGCAGCAGCAGCCTTTTTCTTTTCAGCAGCAGGCTTCTTTGCTTTTGGCTCTTTTGAAGCAGCAGCTGACAATTTAAATGAGCCAGAGGCACCCTTACCTTTAGTTTGAATTAATTTTCCACTAGTTACGGCACTCTTTAAATATTTCTTGATAAAAGGAGCCAATTTTTGAGCATCTACCTTATAGGTACTGGTAAGATATTTCTTAATGGCTGGCAGAGATGAACCACTGCGTTCCTTTAATGTTTTGATAGCAGCATCAACCATTTGTTGGGTTGGTGGATGGGTGGGAGCACTGGATGGTTTTTTGGCCTTGGTGGCTGCTGCTTTCTTTGCTTTTTTTTCGGCAGCTGGAGCAGCAGCAACTGGAGATGCGGTGGTTTCAACAACAGCAGAATCAGACATGTTTTTTTCTAATTCTTTTTTCTTTTATATCCCTTGAAAAAACACTTTTTTTCTTATTTTGTAAACACAATAGTACTTTGCACGAAGTCAAATTTTCTTACATGCTACCTATGAGAAGTTCATAGTAGTCAACATAAGAAGATTGCTTAATTTTTAGTGCGAGCGAGTACACATTTTTACAAAAGTTTTTTTATAATTTTAAATTTTTCTTCAAGGCTTTTAAAAAATTTTTTAATTTTTTCTTACCAGTTCTTAGCGTAGATATCATAGAATATATGGAAATTTAAAAAATTTTTTTTTCTCAATAATGGATAATTTTAGTGGCATTTTCTTAGCCAGATTCTAATAATTTTCTAACAATTTATTAACAAAATTCCAAAATTTTAAAATAAATTTAAGAAAAATTCTAAAGGAAACTATTTTATTTGAAACTTTTATATGTTTTCTTAATGTAGAATCAAGAAAATTTTAGTTTTATAAGTTTTTCGATTTTTAAAAATTATTTTAAAATTAACTCTATGACAACGAAAACTTCTCATATTGGAAAAATTTCCACTAGTATTTTCGCTTTATCCTATTTTATGAAAATAAAAAATATATCAATTTTTAATAATAATTAAACAATTTAATGTTAATCTTATAACCTATTTTACCAATTATATTTTAAATTTCAAAAATTTAAACATTTTTAAACATTTTTTGCTTTAGCAAAATATTAATGAAACAAATGTGAGATGAACATGTACTGTGAAAAGTTTTTTGTTTTGTTCTTAATAATACATATATACTTTTTATATTCAGCATTAATATTTTTGTAGTTGACTTTAAAAATAATTTTATTGTATTGAAAACAATAGAAAATTTTTATCACACAATTTCTGAACTTCAATAGAAATATTTCTTGTTTAAATAAATTTAATACAGGTTTGTACAGAAGAAACCAAACCCTTGTGTACAGATTTTTTAAATAATTTTCACAAGATTAATTATTTTTGGTTATATTAAATAAAAAATAAATAATAAAATAAATATCTGTTAAATAATTTACGGGTTTCTCTTGAAAATAATAAGAAATTTTAAATTTGTTGAAAACTTATCTCGCAGCAGTTAAATAATATTTGTTGAAGGTATCTATGCAATTTATTTTGAAAAATTTCTTTAACAACCGTTTAAACATTAAAACTATTTTTAACATTAAAACATTTTCATAAAACAAAGTAGATAAAAAACCTCCTAAATTTCCGATGGCAAAATAAAAAACTCCACTGGAAATAGAGGTTGGGGAATAATTTTTCCCCTATTTTTAATATTTACTACATGTTTTATTTTGTAGCCTCAAACTTCGTACAGACTGTGGTCAGATCTTACAATGTTATAATTTTTCTGACAATGGTACCATTGTCAGATGCATTAATTTTCCACATCTGCCAAATACAAATGAGCTTACAATGTTCACACAGTTGCAAGACATTTATAAGCAATTTTAATGACAATATTGTTAGATCTTACCATCGTCTGTACGAAGCTTTACTCTTCTACACTCACAATATTCTGTACGTAAAATTAACTGAAATTGTAATATAAAATAAATGAAAGTTCAATTAAAAACCGGTCTACCCAAGGTATATTTACACAAGGTAGACTCATTTGGGAGTGAAGACATGCTGCTCTATAAAAATAACCGAGTGGAACGGAATTGTCAAATTGTCTTCATATAAATTTAACGCACACATGTACAAATTTTGGCTCATATACACGGAATTTGACATTGGGGTTCCAACTTAGGTAAACAGCTGACAAACATATGGGCCAACGAGTTTACCTTGTGTAAATATACCTTGGGTCTACCTATTTTTCATTTATTTTTAACAAAAAGTTCATTAAATGTTTACTGTCAAAAATTCAACACCATATTCCGTAAAATCAAATAAATATTCAGTTATTTTGTAAAGTTTTCGTTTACTCCACAAAAGAGCCGAATTGCTAAAAAAATACCAGACAGACACCTGTCCGCTTGTTTTTCTATAAGCGAGAGAGGGAGAATATTTTTATTTACTTACCCAGTTACACACGTTTGTTTTACTTTTGTTGTACTGACCACGTTGTTTACAGAAAAACTCTCAATTATAAGACACCAGCAGCATGACCGATATGGCTTCGCAATTATTTTACTTTTAAAATTTGATGTATTTAACTAAATTATTTTAACAAATAGAAAATGGAAATTGCTTACACAAAACAAGCAATTCATTTTTTATAGATACATACATAAGTAAAAATTAATTTTTGGTAGTAAAATTATATAAAATAACTGAATATTTAATTGTTTTTACTGAATATGGTGTTGAATATTTGACAGTAAAATTTTATAAAATAACTGCATATTTATTTGTTTTTACGGAATATGTAGTTAATTTTTTGACAATTAATTTATATAAGATAACTGAATATTGATTCGTTTTTACGGAATTCGCGGTTGAATTTTTGACAGTAAAAATTAAATGAACTTTTCGTTGCTTTAAATTACATTTTTATTTACTTTAACATACAGTAGAATTTAACTCAATCAACGGACGTGATTTCTTAAATAAACTACAGTCCGTTACTGTAATAATATTGTGAGTGTAGGAATGATTTTATTTCTTCTGGGTCCACACATGAGTCAATTCCCTTAATCACTTCCTGAAGACCTTTACTGCTCTTCTTTTAAGCTTTTTTACTACCACGCTTGATTGCAGCTACGTAAAACGAATTTTCACCTATCACCGAGATCAAACTCTTTAATAGCTCATTTGAGTTTTGCTCCCTAAGATATATCGGGGGAGGCTCGGACGATTTTATCACGTTTGGTGCTTCAGAGGATTCATCCTCCAGAATTGCAGAACGATTTTCTGAATATATTCTTTCGAAATATGGTACTTTTGAAGCCGAAGCAACAGCTGAAGAGGTAGGGCTGCGACCCCGCTTAAGAACTGTTATATACCTGTCCATACCCACTTGAACTTGAGGCTTTTGTCAACTTTTTACTAGTAGCTTTTCCATTGCGTCTTTGTTTGCACACTTGCAGGCGCGGTAATACTTGCACGCTACACTTTTAATATGTCGAAAGTGACATCCATGGACCTTCATAGCCCTGGTTGTGCGCTATCGAATTCATGTTGTAAAATTTTTGAATTTTTTTCTTTAATAGGTATGTAATAACCCCTAAACTTTTAATTTGTTGAAGGTGACAACTGCTGGTCAAGGCGAAGTGACTAGAAGGTGAGGTCAACTCTACAAAAACACTGCTTCTATGGTCGGGTTGTCAAAAATATTGCTAGTAAAAAAATAGGTTTGTTTACATAAAAACTAGTTTGCACACAAACTTTGACAAGTCGACAAACTTTGACAAGTGACCCCACCTTCTAGTCAATTCGCCTTGCTGTTGGTCTTAATAGCGCTGGTTGTGCGCTATCGAACTTTGTTATCAGATTTTATAAACCCAAAATTGGTAGATTTAATTCATATAAATTTTTTAATTACTTTCTTTAATATGGAATATCCCCCAAAATATTAATTTGTCGAAAGTGAGATCTTTTTTTTGTCAACAATAATAATCGCACGTGTTCAACAAAATAAATATTGTTATTGCGTTTGGTTTGCGTTTGTTATTCAAATTTTGATTTGCAGTCGAATGCTGAAATTTGGCAACACTAATATACAGCTGATTTTTCGATAGCAGTCATCGATTGCTTGTTTTGTTTAAACACACATTAGTAATGATTTTGTGAAAACTATTTAACGTTATCGCAATCAGAAGTTGTTCCAAAAAATGTCCAGGAATCGGAAACGAGATGCAGAAAGCAGCAGCTCTGAAGAAATTGATAGTGAGGAGGAGAGTCGAAGAAAGGATTTAAAAGAAAGAGATGAATTTTCCGAAAGACTCAAGAAAAAAGATGAAGGACGCACACGCAAAGTATTGGAAGCTAGTTCTAGCCGAAAGGCTATTGAAGAAGCTGCCAAAAGGCTGAAACTGGAACATGAGGATAGAGACAAAATTCTACCACAATTGCGTATACAGTCGAGACGAAAGTATTTGGAAAAGCGCAAAGAAGACAAAGTGGCTGAGTTGGAAGCGGACATATTGGACGATGAATATCTGTTCGATAAATCAGTGTAAGTAAATTTGACGTTTAACATATTTTGGTACATATTTAAGCATTTTTTTAGATATTCACGTATTATTAAAATTTTAATATATTAACCAGTTTAACGGAAAAAGAACGCCAGGAGAGGGAATATAAAAAGCAACTGTTGACCATTGCCAAGGAACATGAGAAGGCCCGAGAGTTGGAACGCATACAACGTTATCATATGCCAAGAAACTTAAAGAAGGGAGAAAAAGGTATGAAAACGACGTGGAATACGATAAAAAAAATTGTTTTTTAATTTTTGTTTTTAGAGGAATATGTCGAGGTGGATGAAAATGAAAGACTACCAAACTCGGAGCAAAAAAAGTGGGAAGCCGAACAATTGGCATCAGCTAGATTCCAGTTTGGTGCCAAAGATGCTAAAGCCGAAGAGGAGTATGAGCTATTGCTTGATGATCAAATTGATTTCATACAAGCCCTTACATTGGACGGTTCTAAAAATAAAACTTCTAAAGAACCAGAAATTTCTGAAGCCGAGCGTAAACGAATGACTATTGAAGAAACACAAAAATCTCTACCAGTTTATCCCTTCAAGACAGATTTAATAGCGGCCATTAAAGAACATCAAGTAGTTTATAAAAAATAATTAAAATTAGTTACAGATAATTAAAAAATTGCTAACGTATATTAACAGATTCTCATAATTGAAGGTGAAACTGGTTCTGGTAAGACCACACAAATACCACAATTTTTGGTGGAAGCCGGGTTTACAGAAGACAAAAAGAAAATTGGCTGTACTCAACCGCGGCGTGTGGCTGCTATGTCTGTCGCAGCTCGTGTAGCTGAAGAAATGGGTGTTAAATTAGGCAATGAAGTTGGTTACAGTATACGTTTTGAGGATTGTACATCGGGTTTGTAATTTCGAAGTTATTTCACACTATTTACAATTACTTTATAATCCTTTTTGCCTACATCTAGAAAGGACTATATTGAAGTATATGACTGATGGTACTCTACATAGAGAATTTTTGTCTGAACCCGATTTGGGTTCTTATAGTGTAATGATTATTGATGAGGCCCACGAACGTACTTTGCATACGGACATTTTATTTGGCTTGGTTAAAGATATAGCTAGATTTCGTCCTGAACTGAAATTGTTGATATCAAGTGCTACATTAGATGCGGAAAAGTTTTCGCAATTTTTTGATGATGCCCCTATATTTCGCATACCAGGAAGAAGATATCCTGTAAGATAGCTTTAACTTTATGATTTAATATTATTTAATTTATAAAAGATAACGTTTAGGTTGATATATTCTATACTAAAGCGCCAGAAGCTGATTATATTGATGCTTGTTGCGTTTCAGTTTTGCAAATTCATGCCACTCAGCCTTTAGGTGATATTTTGGTCTTTCTTACGGGTCAAGATGAAATTGAAACCTGCCAGGAAATCTTACAAGATCGTGTTAAACGTTTGGGCTCCAAAATACGTGAACTTGTTATAATACCGGTGTATGCGAATTTGCCGAGCGACATGCAATCGAAAATATTTGAGCCTACACCTCCCAACGCCCGCAAAGTTATTTTGGCTACAAATATTGCTGAAACATCACTTACTATAGACAATATTGTTTATGTTATTGATCCTGGTTTTGCCAAACAAAATAATTTCAATTCTCGCACTGGTATGGAGTCCTTAATGGTGGTACCAATTTCCAAAGCTTCGGCAAATCAAAGAGCTGGTCGTGCTGGCCGTACATCACCTGGAAAATGTTTTCGTTTATATACTGCATGGGCCTATAAGCATGAATTGGAGGATAATACTGTTCCTGAAATACAACGTATTAATTTGGGAAATGCAGTTTTAATGCTTAAAGCCTTGGGCATTAATGATTTAATACATTTTGATTTTCTTGATCCACCGCCTCACGAAACATTGGTGTTGGCGCTAGAACAATTGTATGCCTTAGGCGCCCTAAATCATCATGGAGAATTAACAAAATTAGGCAGACGTATGGCTGAATTTCCAGTAGACCCTATGATGGGCAAAATGTTGCTGGCAAGTGAAAAGTAAGTAAAAAATATTTAAAACAAAAATAATTCAAACAAATAAATATATTTTTAACAGATATAAATGTTCCGAGGAATTGGTAACAATAGGTGCTATGCTGTCTGTAAATAGTGCAATTTTTTACAGGCCCAAAGACAAAATAATACACGCCGATACGGCACGAAAAAATTTCAACCACATCCATGGCGATCACTTGTCCCTCATGCAGGTGTACAACCAATGGGCAGAAACTGATTATAGTACGCAGTGGTGTTATGAGAATTTTATACAATATCGTTCAATGAAACGTGCACGAGATGTCCGCGAACAACTAGTGGGTCTTATGCAGAGAGTAGAAATTGATATGGTCTCTTGCTTGCCGGAAACAATTAATATTCGAAAATCCATAACAGCTGGATATTTTTATCATGTTGCAAGATTATCAAAGGGTGGAAATTACAAAACAATTAAACATAATCAGACTGTTATGATCCATCCGAATTCATCATTATTTGAAGAATTACCACGATGGGTTCTTTATCATGAATTGGTATTTACAACCAAAGAATATATGAGACAGGTAATAGAAATCGAAAGCAAGTGGTTATTAGAAGTAGCTCCACATTATTATAAGGCTAAGGAACTAGAAGATTCAACTAATAAGAAGATGCCTAAGGTACAGGGTAGAGCTACAATGACTGAATAATTAATTTTTTTATTTTAGCATTTGTGCTGTAAAATTTATATGCATAGATACGAAAAAATTTTGTTTGTAAATAAATATGTACAAACATTTGGGCAATTCACAAAGTGTTCTATTGTGCCATATTGGTTGTATTTGCTATAATTGTTTGAAAGTCACATTTATAAAATTAAAAATAATACAACCAATAACACACCAGCGTTTAAAAAACTGCAGTCAAAATAGAAAAACTGCCATTTCTTCCAATTCTTCATTTGTCATTGGCAAAAAAAAAAAAACTGTTTCTTTTACTTATGATTCATTAAATGTAAACAGTCGTTGTCAAACCAACTCAAAAAGCTTAAAGTTGTACACAATTTTTCATTCGAAAGTTTTTGGTTTCGACTGCAGTTTTTTAAACCCTGTATGACACAATAGAACACTGCGAATTGTCAATTTATGACTTTTTTTTAATACTCGACCTTTATTTTATTACTAGCTGACCCGGTCCACGTTGCTGGCCCTAAGCAAACATTAGTGTTGTATTACCACACGATTTAAGTTGAGCATTTAACGAAATTTACGGCCTTTAAAATAAAAATCCATGGAATACCTATCATAAAGTTTTTTTTACAAAATAACTTACAGATGGTGTAGATATGGGCTCAATCAAAAAAGAAACGCATGTATTTAAGGCAAATTGGAAATTATATTTATTTATTATTTCATCTTAAGGCCAGCGCATAGACAATGTTTTTTGTTTTTTTTATTTGGTGTAAAGAGCCGTTTTCTGATTTTAAGTAAATCGAAAAAAGCGGGAGGGGAAAAATTTACTTTCCGTAAAAACCTAAGTTGGACCATGGCGATCATTTTAAAGAAAAAATCGTCCAAATCGGGTCAAGCCGTTCTCAATTTATGCGCTTAATAGAAAAAGTGGGCGTAAAAGTAGGCGTGGTAAATTTTTCTTTCGATGAAAACTTAAAATGGATTAATACGAACATTTGATAGAAAAATTTGTCAAATCGATGGAGCCGTTTTCTGGTTTTTTGTAATTCGAAAAAAGTGGGCGGTGCAAAATTTTCTTTTCGTATAAATCTAAGTTGGACCATGGCGTAGAGCTGTAAAACTATCGATAGTCGCACCATCGATAGTTTTAAAATGAACTATCGATACTATCGAATTTTTTTTAACATACATACATATGTATGTATTTTGTAGTACATTAAAAAAATTCAGGGTAGCATTACCAATTTCTTTTATATGTATTTACACTGGATTCTCTTATTGTAATTTACTTGCTCTTATTTTACATTAAGTAAATGCAAACATAATATTTTTAAAGACAAATTAGAAAATACATACAAAAATTTACCGGCAGCGAAAAGCCTGAGTTGAGTAAGTATGCTTTTTAAATTTTCCGATAGTATCGCTGTCGATAGTCGCACCATCGATAGTCAGCCAAAAATAAAACTATCGATACTATCGATAGTACTATCGATTGTTTTGCAGCTCTACCATGTCGATCTTTTTAAAGAAAAAATCGTCCAAATTATATGGATGTCATTGGTGGTGCAATATGAAAATTTGATTTTGCCACGCCCCTCCGCCCGCAGACCGAAAATCAAAAATCAGACTTCACAGGGTCACCCGCCTGAAGATTCCCTGAAAATTTCATCAAAATCGGCCCAGTGGTTTTGGAGTCCATACGTTACATACATACACACATATAGATTTATTAAATAATTTAGTAAAATTATAAATTTTTGGCTTTTAATCCAATTTCGAACGATCATAAAATTATGGTCAGCATGTTCACATTATGTGCATTTGTCATGTGGATTGTCACTTTTTCACATGCTAAATTTGTACATATCGTCTGAACCCCTTCAAAAAATATCATGCCCCAAAAGAAATGAATGAGCGAGTAGTCACATTTTTAATTTTGGTGTTAAGAAAATGATAGAAAGAAATTACCGAATGTGACCGAAAAATTGATTTCGGTAATTTCTTTCTATCATTTTCTTATCACCAAAATTAAAAATGGAACTACAAGAATTTTAAACGTCGTTTTTTTGATAAGATTTCTGTACAAAAAGGATTTTATAACAAATATTTCTCTATTAAACAGAATTTTATAGCCAAAATTATAAAAATTAGATTAAAAGTGTGCTAAAAACAACTTCCAAATTTTAGTGTTTTCGATTTCCAGAACACCCCTGATAAAATATTTTTATGAATGCAGCAAATATTTGAATTTTTTTTTTTAATAATTGGGAAAACCTCTAACTTTATATTTTTGTTTTATGATCAATTTAATATCTCGGTAAATAACTCAAATTTGTTTGTGGTAATCTTATTTTTACAGGCTTTAAAACTCACCTTTTTCAAATCAATAATTATAAAATTCAACTAATATTTAAAAATATTATTATTATGATTTTGTTTAGAGTTAACAAAAAAGAAAAAGCATTTTACTTTTATTATCAATATAAATCAATTTAATATAATACAATTATAAATATTACAATGAAAGAATAAATAAATAAAAACAATCAATAAAAAATGCCCGAAAAACACAGATCATATCATTTTATTACAATGTACTTGTTAAAATATTTCAAATTGAAATCAATAAATAAGCAATGATTTTGTTTTATTTTTTTAGATAAATTTTAACTAATACACAGATTGGTGCTAATATTTTTTGTTTTTTTGTTTTGTTTAATAGTGTAACAATGTTTTATTTAGTTTAATTGGTTAGTATTAAATTTCTTTATACATACTTATATGCAATACTTCAATATAAATAATAATAATTAATTGTTTTTTTAATTCTTCTAAGTTGAAAGAAAACAAAACAAATGTTTGTATAAAAATATATGTATGTATGTTATTACAATTAGTTGATTTTTTGCAATTATAGATTAATTCTAATTAAAAGGATTAAATAATAACACTTAAATATTAAAGTTATTAAGACACATAGAATAGAGTTAGGAGATGAGATAATGTACTATATAAAATATATTCATTTTTTTTATTTAAACTAATATATTTTTTATAAATTTATTAATATTGGGCACATTCCTTAGACGTAACTGATGCGCACACGTTGGGTGTTTTCTTATGAATCTGCCCATTCATTTTATTATATCGAAAATTTGCTGCAACATCGTCATCATTTAAAAATATTAATTTTACAAAGTCCAAAATTTACACACAACATAATGAAAATATAAAATGTTATTCCTCTCTCAATAGTTGAGTTTACAATATCTTTATATTTGTGAAATAATAACCACTTCATAAAAAACCTGGGAGGCTACTCTTTACTGCGATGCAAATGCAATTTCGATCGCTTAGAAAATTATTTTGAAAATGAAGCTACACTGGCAATTAAAAATAAAGATTGACGGTAATGAAATGTTAAAATATGTAAAAAAAAATTTAAATTTGAAGTAAAAATATAGTGGTGATTTTGAAAAGAAGAAATTAAAAGATGCGAAAGACAAGTGCGCAAACGCATTAAAAAGAAATAATCATTTTATTTACATTTCATTATGCATTAAGTCAAAATTTTGTTGCAGCAAAAGTTTGATATATTTCTTTCAGAATAATAATATCCTGAGCTTATTAAAATTTTAAAAGTAGATTAAATAACACAGATTGTGGCTGCGTTCGTAAATGTATTACTGCGCTGCATCAGAAAAGCAAACTTTTTTTAAAGCCGATAAAAAAATAATTATAATTTTTTTTATTGTGTGACTATTATTTTTGTGGAGTATTTCCCAATTTTTTGGTCCACATTTACATCACTGATAAATATATCACCATTTGAAATCACTGATGCAGCGCAGTGATGCATTTACGAACGCACCCTGTGTTACTTTTATATATTACAACAAACGACATAGTCGTTTACGACAACGACAACCGCAATAAGGCTGACTTGGATTACATTTTCCTAATCGTGGTTGGCGAATTTAAAATACGCCTGCGACTGTTTGGTAATAGATTAAAGGGAACGTGAACTTATTTCCATTTTTCAAATAATTTTACTTGAAAATCAATCAGGAAATCGATAAATGTTTTATTTTAGATTTCTTTAACACTTCTGTACATATAAGTATAGAATATTAATTATTTAAGAATAAACAAAATTAAACAAACATGTTGAGCTTACAGAGAAACGACTAAAAAAACTCTTTCTAAACAAAAAATTATCTCTCAAAATTCCGTAAGTGTGAAGAAGTTACAATAACAACGTATGTAAATAGATTTCTTGCTTAATGTGCTTTTACACGATCTGTATTTTGCAGTGGGTTTGTCAGATGTAAAATCCATATGTAATTGCACGTCTGTCAAAATTGACAAATATAGACTTTTAAAATTTTTGCTTTCACACGTTCGTTTTTGGTTTCATCTGACTTAGCCTTAAATCGTTCATAACAGCAAATTATTTGAATAAATATTTATATAAAAATGTCTTTTTTTTTTAAAGAATTTGTGTAAATAAATAAATAAAAATTGATACATATATGCCGCCACAAACAAATGACTTGCAACACAGCTGATGTCAGATGGCTTGTAAGATCAAGATAGAACGCGCTCTAATTAAAAATTTGACATTTACAGAAGCAAATTTTTTGAGTTTACACGACATATATGATTTTGCATTGGGAAATTTGACAGGTACACTGCTAAATACAGATCGTGTAAAAGCACCCTAACCTAATCATAGAGCTGAGTTTTTTGAGAGCTGAGTTAGGTTTTTCTGTCTCTTTCCGTTCTATTCGTTTTTCTATGGTGGAGGTTAAATAAGTAAGTATGTAGTTGTTAGGATATTTTAAATATTTTAAGCTCAGCACATCTTATGCGCCCTATACACGTTTCAATTAAATTGTCAACTGAATCTTTCAACTAAATTGATGCGTGGCCATACACTTCATCAACTGAATTGAACGATTTTAAATTAATTTTAAAATTTAATGAAATAAAAGACAATTTTTAAAAAAAAACTTAACTTTTTTTTGCAAAAGAAAACTACAAACATTAATTTTGAAAGCTGATCAAGAGACTCGAACACACAGCACAAACGAATTGAAAGACTTTTGATTTTTCTTCAACCAACTCGACAACCGTCAAACTACACAGAAAAAATTATTGCCAAATTATTTTCAAACAAACGCTTGTTTGAAATTTTTTTTTAATTTCTACAAATTTTTTATTATAATCAATCGACATACACGCTTTGATTTGGACAATAACCGACTCAGTTGACAATTTAATTGCATCGTGTATGGGCTGCTTTAGTATGAGAGATGTGTTATTTTTTTGAAATTATAACGTATATGAATGTATAATTTATTTTGTTCTTTCTTTATATATTCCCGAAAAAATCGAAAATAATTTGCACTTTTTTAAAACTTAAAAACTAATGAAAACAGAAATTAAACAAACACTTAAGTTATTCATGTTTACATTTCCATTTGACCTTTAACAAATATAAATAAATATTTATTAAAAAAAAAAAAATAAAAAATTTTAATAAACTTTATATAGTGCTTCTTTGGCATTTAAAATATTTTGAATTTTTTCGTTTAATATTAGTATCTGACTATTTTTTGTTTCGTTTTCGTTATGTAATACATTAAATTTAATGTTTTCTCTTTTCTGAATTACATATTATTTTGTTGATGTTGTTGTATAAAAAGAAATATTGTGGTTAACTTATAAAACTGTTTCACAGTGTTGCACAAGACAAAAATTTAATATAAGATTTCATTTAAAAATGATAATGACAATAAAGTTAATGATTATCAATTAAATAAAAACCATTTAAATAATTTATATACATATGTTTAAATATCAGTTTGTTTTTAAGTTATTAAAACAATTTGGAAATCACAAAAAAAAAATAACTAAAGAAATCTTAAGTTTTCACGATCTTTAAAAAAAGCATATACAGCTACTCACAATTTAGTGGGATACATAGAAAAAGTCTTATATTGCTATGTTTGGAACTCAAAGTAATAGCCTTAGTTTAATTTAAAAATTTTCATTTAATCGGATGTTATCTAGAATCCGAATCCACTCGAAAGTGGATTACTTAAGCATTATTGGTGTTCTGCATTTCACATCCACATGTTTTTATTCGTTTTCAATTAGAGTAGATATGGGTTGGTGAAAGTAAACCGAATCGACTTTTATTGTAAAATATGATAAAATTTTAGCCATGTTCGCGATATAAGCGATTTGTTCGTGTACGTTTTCTGATTCTTTACAGCTTTAACGACTTATAATAAATGGTAGACTTTGCTATCATGCCGCTGTTAGCAAATTTTTGCGAATTTCCGTGAATTTAGCAATTTTTACCGAATTTTTGCCATTCCTTATAGTTTGAGGGACTTTCAATCAATTTTATGGCTGGTTTGAAATATTAAAAATTTTCGCTATTTTTGCAATTTTTTTTTGTTATTTTCCGTCATTTTGTTTTTTTAACCCATTGAGAGATTTCAAATAAATTTTAGTGTTTGTTTAAAAGTTTCCAATTTTTCGAGAATTAAAGCCATGTAAGCGATTTTTTCTTGTGATTCTTTACAGCTTTCACGATTGCTATCATGCTGCGGTTAGCAAATTAGCGATCTTTAGTTCAAAAAACTTCGAAAACAGAAAAACATGCGGATTTGAGTACACCAATTTATGACTTATGCAGATTAAAAAAATTTTTCGTTTTCAATTCGAATCTAAACCTAGAACATACCTGAATATTCTTTATTTTTTATGAATTATGTATACTAAATTATCTCAATTTAATTTAGGACTACATATAATAATTAATATAAAGTATATATTTTAAGTATGTAAATATTTGTTGTACTAGCTTTTCAATTTATCGAAACTAACACTGGGACAGTGAAATGTAAAAAAATATTCCACTAAGAATGTATATTGATATTTCCTTCTAATTTTAATGTGTTTTATTTTTTTCAAATCAAAATTTTAATTATTAATCTCGTTTTAAGGATATGATTTTTTTTATTTCCAGAGGTGTTCCAATTTTTTTTTCGTGTGCCCTGTAAACTACTACACTTTTGCCAAAAAAACAAAATGCTTATATTTTGTCCAAGTGAAATCCCATATGTGTATGTCCTTTTTCTAAGGACATGTGCTTTGTGTGTACATTAAAAGTTAATTTTTACGTTATCTTAGGGCGAATTATCATATACTGAAAATTTCATTGAAATCCGCCAACTTTGAAATTGCTTGGTCGGAAAAGGGATATGAGGTCTAAGATAAATTATGGACCGATCTTCACGAAATTTTGTGGTATTATTTTTAGTCATTTAAAACGAATTTGTGGAAAATCTCATATCATTATGTGAATTCCGCCACTATTTATGCTTGTTTTTGGAACAATAATATTAATTTTTTAGGATGGTTGTTCCTCATTTTAATTGCTGGACTTCAATACCAAATCGCTTTAGAGAACTAGAAACAATTTGACACCATTAATTTTTTTTCTTTTGAGTCGCTCAGACGGACAGTCAGACGTACATTTATAATCGACTTAGAATTGCTCAAGGATCCAGTATATATGTATATACTTGATGAAAATCTAAAAAAAGTTTCACACGGAATGACAAACTTAGTATACCCTGTTCACAACTAGTTCCCTGCAAACAAATGGAAGATATCCCCTAAGGCAATATCCCCAAATTGTCATCTAAAAGGAAATAATCAAAGTAATTTTTTATTTTCTAGAGAAAAAAAAATTTATAAAATATTTGTACGTCATAAATAAAAAAATAAGAAATTTTAAATCTAAAATATTCTGCAAAAGGTAAATATATATGTAAATTAAATAAATCTGTAATATATTAATCTGATTCCTTTTCAACTAAATCCAGCTATTACTCAACCCTCATAATTATAATGGATGCAATTTTAAAGGAAATTGTTGGAAAATACATATGTACATAATTATTTAATTTTACTTTATTTTATTTGTAAGTGATTACAAAATATATTTTAAATAAAATGAATATTTTTCAAAATGCAAAATCTTCTTTTTATCATCGCAATGTTATTTTGGCGATATCTTCTTATTTTCTTATATGTGGTTATCTGGCGATATTGCCAGTTTATCATCTAGGCAATACGTTTGGCAATACATAGGGTGTATTTCTGTGGTTGCTGGGTAGTGGTGGAGGTTATAAAAAATAACTTTTTTTTATTTAATTGGAAGAAATATTTGTATGTATAGACTCAAATTAATACTATATGCGATTCAAAATTTTATTAAATGAATCCCAAAACAATTTTAGCAAATAACGAAAAACCAATTAGAATTGCAAGTACGAACAATTTCGAACGGAATGTATGGCAGAACCAGTGGACTTACATTAACATATGTACATATATCAATCTGTCAAAACCTGACGGACAATTAAGATGTGTAAACTTCTTTAAAGTTTAAGAACACAAGCAACTTTTTATCTTGATCTGATGTATTATTCTACAAGAGATATACATACATACATTTCATGTATTCGATTACTTGTAGGATTTTCCTCAATGTTTTTTATTGCTGTTTAGAAACGACTAACAATACATAAGAAATCATCATGTCTCTTCTAAAATTAAATAAATAAGAATTATTTTAACAATATATGAATGTAAACAATTTTATACATGGAATGGCCTGGATTGACCAGTTTTTTCGGATCTTGTCCAGTTACCACTTCACATACAATTTTTCAGTTAAAAAAGAATTGCTTTAATTTAAAAGAATTATTTTTATTTAAAAAATTACAAAATGTATTGAGAAAAAATTTCTATTTTGCCCAAAGATATTCCAATTAATATTCAAAAATGCTCTACAAAAAACGTACAAAATCTTTTTAGATAATTTGAAAAAAAATCTTCTGTTAATTTCGTGTTTTGACGCTTACGATCATTTCGCAAAAAAGTCGATTAAGAATTTGTTTGTCACTTACATATGTCCTTTTGGATTATAGGTGACAATTTGTTATATGACGTAAGGCTCAATTTTAATTCTTTTTTTATATTTTTGATAAATATTTTTTTTATAAAATTTTGTTTTAAAACAATCCAAGTGAATTTTTTACATTGTCCAGTTCAAGGCCCATTGAAAAGGTCTGTGCAAGAAGCCTGATGATCATTGTTTATGTTCTTTTTAGTTGTCAAAAGTTGTTTACATTTTGCTTACATGTGCATGTATACGTTTATGGTATGCCACACATACACGTTTTTTCCTTTTGCTTTGTATATGCAGTAGTAAATTTTTGACAACTAAAAAGAATCGTATTTTGTTTTTGTACAAGTAAGCAGACCTGATAGATGGGCCTTGGTCCAGTTATTTGAATTTTGGTTTCTCGCAAACCTTATTTGTTGCAAAGTTTTATTATGTACAAATGCGAAAAAAGAAAAAAATTTACGTATCAATTAAATATATCTGCGACATTTTGACAAAACATTTTAAGTCAAATTTAATTTTCATTCAAAAAACATTTTTTACGTTTTAAAAATTTTGTATTATAAACGAAATTTTTCTTAATTTAATTTTTTGATAAAAATGATTTTTTCACCGAGTTTTTTTTTTAACTTTTTTGCTATCTTAACTCGACTTAAGATGTTTGATTGTCAAAATGCCACATATATAGTTTTAATAGATTCACTTTGAATATACCAGGGCTGTGGAGTCGTCTGAAAAAAATACGAACTCCGACTCCGACTCCAAACGCTGAAATTTTTTAAGTGCGACTCCGACTCCTACTAAAATCTTGATGCTAAATGTACGGCCTTCTAAAAATTAGAGTTTTTGAGAAGAAATTACCGTATCTAAACATTAATGTGCTGTTTCCAAATGACAGACGATCGATTATGTAGTAAAATTTATATGACGAGCACTCAGTCCATCGCCTGTCATTTGGAAATAGCACATAAGAGCAGTATTCATAAACCATTTATTTAAATTTTAAATGTGTTTTAAGAAAATAATTTTTATTTTGGAAAATTTTTTTTAAATTTTTTATGCCGAAAAACTTTGGAGTCGGAGTCGCGAGTTTTTGTGGGTACTACGACTCCGGCACAAAAACCTCAACTCCGACTCCACAGCTCTGGAATATACACTTTTAAAACAATTTAGTTTGCAATAACAAATTGTATTTCGTTTTAATTTCATTGCTATTTTGTCTGATAAACAGAAGTTTGAGTAAAATTGGAGCATAATTTTTTTTTATTTTCATTTTTAAGTAACTGGCCGATTAAACTTATGTGCTGTTTTCACAACACAAGTGGCAACACGTTCAGTCACTTGTGTTGTAAAAACAGCACATTAATAACGTAAAATAAATATTCAAACACAAAAGTAGCTTATTGCATTAAACTTAATTTTGATTCAAATGCATACCCTCAAAACCTCGAAACCTAATTTAAGAGATATTATTAATTCTGTTTTTGTAAAAAGAAAGGAAAGGCATTGACAAATGCACGATTTGAAATCGCAAAACGCCAATTTCATTTTACGTTTTTCTGAAACTTGTGTGTTTTGCTTGTGATCTGCCATAGTTTCTTTAATAAAATTATTCCAGTTCCCTTGAGCATACTTTTGCAATTTTAAGAGATTCACAGAACACATTTTACGCGAGGTCAAAGCGGGTCGTTTTTTAAATTTTTAATAAGAAAAAAACTGCCGTTATTAGTTTAATTAAGAAGGAAATTTTCTCTTTACCTGCACTGAAATTTTTTTTTTTAATTTTTGAAAATATTTATGAAAATGTGGGTGAAGTGTTTATGGAAATCTGGAGTTTACTATTAAAATTACTCCATAAACAACTTTCATATACGTATAAACATACATATGTGTATACAAATAAATATATCGTTAGCTGAAATTTTAAAAGGCGTAACTAACAAACCATTAAACTATGTCAACAAATTTATTAACAAAAAACAAAGGGACGTAACTGCAAGTTAGTGTACTTTATACATATAGAACGACGTAATTACACATTTTTTCCTAACAAAATACATAATCAAATGAGTTTCTTTAAAAATTGTTTGAATAGTTTCATGGACGATTTATCAATGCATGTTTTTCTTACATGTTTATAGTTTTCATTTTACAATTTTGCGCATCTTCAGTAAAATTTTATTTTTGTTGGTTAAGCCTTTTTGCATTTTAGCTTACGATATGTATGTAATAAAGGGTCTTTAAGCCCGATATAATTTATGAAAGTCATTTGCAATGCAACCGAACAAAGTTATGCATTCCTAAAATACTAATGACTAATAATAGTAAGGGTATTCACGTCACAAGATGCACGCTTGCAAAAAAAATAAAAAAAACAAAGAATATTATTTACGCACAACTAATTGTCTGTGTGGTTGTTGTTATATTTTTGCACTTTTGCTTTTTCGCAAGGGTGCAACTTGTGACGTGAATACCCTTAGTATGTATTTTAACTTTTCGATAAAGAATATTTGATGGGCGTTGTATATTAATAATAGCAAATATTTAAACATACAATCATTTAAAGAGTTTTTGCGTTTTTTTCATGTTCTTTAAAGTTTAACACAAAATAGTAGAATTAAATGCAAAAAAAAATTCAAGTCTTTTAAAACATTTAAATTCAACAAATTTCAAATAGCAAATGGTATACCATAAAAAAAACCAATTTTTTGTTATATTTAAGGTGGACCTGCAGAAAAATTGCGTACATAACATAATTTTAAAATCATTTGATTGCCAATAATTTGAAGCTAAAAAGTATGAATCTCTATAAAAAATGTTGGAAATAACAAATTTCCTCCCTATAAAAGTTTAGTTGTTATAACGATTAATAAGTCCCTTGTTAAGCTGATCACATACAAAAGGAGGATAAACAAACAATTTGGCAGTAATATTTTGTATATAATTTTATCAAGCGAAACCTATTGAAATTGTTTGAAAATCTCGTTAAATTAAAAATATAAATAATGCCAATTATTTTATTCACTAACTGCCTCTTCTTTAAACGCTGATTTTATTTCGCTTGTAAATACATAAATAATTTATTGGCTGTTTTTACTACATTTGAAAAGTTAAAAAATCTACTGAACATAATTTAGTTTGTATGTAATTATCTATGTACATACGTATGGAAATATGTAATGAATACAGGTAGTAAATATGTTTGGTTTATATTAAAACCTTTGTCTTGCCCAATACTGTTTACTTTTCTAGTTACCACGAGGTTTTTGTAAGTTTGTATCATAAGAGCGTATAATAACAGATTGTGATACAGCGCCGCCTTCTTCCTGAGAGAAAGCATAACCGTGTGACAATTCGACATCGGTATCAACTCGGGTATTGGCACGTCTTATAAAAACACTACGTAATAAGCGAGCTGTTTCGGTAAACGATGATCGTGTCTCGCTCACAACATCGTCAGGATCATGCTTACGTATTTCGGATTCTCGCACGGCTTCAGTAAGAGATTTAAATACGGTATTTTGTACAAGTTTAAAGAGAACATCCGCTAATAATGTAGTGACAGGTACTAATAATAGACCAAACCAAAAGACTGGAGTGGTGAATATCATTCTCTCCATGCCCAAAAAGTTAGCTGCCGCCGGCAACACGGGCCAGAAGTTTGAGTATATTGCAATAAAAATAAACCATAATCCTATAGAGCCCCATATGGAGCAATGTGTTAGCCAAGTCCATGAATTGGTAGAAAGACCAGCTTTCAAACAGACAGTAACCACAACATATGTGTAAACAAAATTGCCCAGTAATAGATAATCGGATATTTTGCCGCTGGACCATAAAATTTCTGATTGCAATGCACCCAATGGCAACCAGAAGAGAATGATTGAATGCATTAAAGCATTTATAATCCATACCCAAAATACTTGTACATTGAAAAGTTTTGCACTTTGTGAAGGTTTATAGAGAAATGGATATTTTAACATAGTTTCGGCTGAACATACCTTTTCAAAGATACCAATGGCGAAGGGTGGCAATGCTGTAAATACCACATTATACAAGCCAATAGTCCACCGTTCGAACAATATTTGTCCTGACCAGCCAGAATAAATCGCAAACCACAATTCTATAACATAAAGACAGACATTTTTATAAAATGAATACAAAATAAGTTTGGTAATACGTCTATAATTCCATGCACCATGCACCAAAAGCAAACGTTTCAAGAAACGAAATTGTCCTATGGAATAATCAGAAGCACAGGCTGCTTGTAAGCCCTCTACCCCAGATATACCCACACCGACATTGGCTTTTTGTATCATAGCCACATCGTTGGCGCCATCGCCAATAGCCAGAGTTACAGCTTTAGTACTTGAAGTGACTAGTTCCACAACTTCTGCTTTTTGAATGGGCGAAACACGGCAGCAAACTACCACACGGCAGCCAGTACAGAGTTCTTGAAATTCGCGTCGCAGGTCACAGCTTAGAGCATACTTAAGTGTTTTGCCATCTATAATCAGAGCAACATTACAGTTTTTATTGATAGTTGTTTGCAGTTCACTAGAATGACGATGTATAACTTCCCGAGTAGTGTCCAAACTTTCTTCGTTCAAAATCATAATGTCCATTGAAGGTGAGATCAGTTTACAGGAGTGCCCAATATTAATCGCGGTCTCTTGTTTGTCTCCTGTCAAAACCCATATATAAATGCCGGCATCAAGTAAAGAAGCTATAGTCTCTGGCACACCCTCTTGCAGTTTATCCTCTATGGCGGTAGCTCCTAAAAGATGTAGATTATTTTCTATCAAATTTGCTGCCTCCTCTACTTTTCTTTCGCGTTCATTTACAGCCGTTGAAGCCTTGTGGTAAGTAGCCTGCCAATCGTTGTAAACATCATCGGGTATATTTGATACAGCACAACATAAAGTACGTAAGCCTTCTGCTGCAAATTCTTCTAGATGACTAAGTGTAACATCTCTAAACGATTGACTTTCATGGGCTAAACGTTCATAGATAACACTATCAGCACCTTTGCAATATAATTTAATATTTCCTTCGGGAGTTTTAACAATCACAGACATTCTTTTTCGTGTTGAAGTGAATTCTAAGACATTGAGAATTTCATAGCGTTCTCGATTGCCCAAGGCATTAATCTCTACATAGTGGGGAGTGCGAGTGTCAAAGACAAAGCCATATTGCTTAGCTCCATCTACCAACGCCCGTTCATCTGGACTAGCAGCGTGATAGGTAATCGAACCATCTGCATTTTTCTCTGGTATAACTGTATGGCATACCGAAAGTAAAACTAAAAATTCTTTAATGATTTTTGCACTTTGATGGTTACTCAACAAATGCTGTACCACTAAGCTCTGTTCGGGTGTATTTTCTGTCTGATACATTTGCCGGGCAATAGAACATTTCTTAAAGACCATTTCATTGCGAGTCAACGTGCCGGTTTTATCTGAAAATATATATTTTACCATGCCAAGTTCTTCATTAAGATTTGAGGTACGAGCCATAGCCGGTGTATTCGATTCTACGTGATACATTTGTATGTCACAATTGATAAACTGTGCTTGTAAGAATCTGACCAACTCTAAGGTGACTTGCAGGGAGATGGGTATCAAATTGTTAAACAATATGAAAAATGTTAATAGATTGTAGCCAAAGTTTTTACTTTTAAAGTCATCCAAGCCCAAATACCAGTCCGAGATGAAGTAGTTTCTAGTCCAGATAAAATTAAAGATGGCACTAGTTAAACAGAGAACCAATAATATCATAAACAACATTAATATTTGTGTATTGGTTAGGCGATCCACTGTGGAGCGCTTCAGAGGAGCCGAGGTAGAATTTTTCATAAGTTTTGTATCATGGCCTGTGTAGACAACAATGCCAAATATCCATGAAGTATTGCGCAAAACAGCACCTCTTTGCAAAATTTGATCGGGACCCAAAGAAACCGTCTGCTTATCATGCTCCTTTAACACACCATTAAATTCATACAATAACCTATTAGGCAGCTCACATTCCACTGCTCCTTTTAATTCTATTAAATCTTTTGTTTCCAACAATTTGGCTGTGGCGGGTACACCTTGACGTATTTTCAAATTCGTTTCGCCATCCAAATTTGAAGTCTCTATAAAACACATAGCCTGAGGCTCACTAGATGACATTAATATCAGATCGGCAGGAAAAAATGTATTATTTGGAATCTTTACTATGTCGCCTACCGACAACTTTTCCCAACGCACTGTAGTCCAACCACCATCCTTAAGTATTTCCACGCTCCTATGATTGATTTCATTATCCGCCCGATGTCTTTTATAATCCTCTACGATTTCCTTAATGCCACTCACCGATAAAATAAAAATTAGAGGCACTAAAGTTGTATAGCGTCCCGTTGGCGATACATCTGGTATTTGCTGTAGCAATGCGATAAGTAGGAAAAAACAGTTTGAATATCTGCGAAATTGCTCAAATAGGAACGATGGAAGGAAACTTATAAAACTATATTTTGCGGTTGAAATATGATTATTGCAAAATTTTTGTATTTGAGGACGATTTATAAAAATAACACGTTTTTCACCATCATCCAAGGTAGCGGAGGATGGTGTTCTAGCATCGTCGCATGGTGTTGTAAGCGGTGGTGTACGCATATGTATGCGTCCTCGTAATTCTCGCCATAAACGTTTTCCCCACCAAAAATGCACCTGACGTCGTTCATCATTTAAATTTTCGTTTCCGCTTCCGTTTGAGTTATTGTAGTTGTTTTCCATATTGACATTGCTTTAATGAGAAAGGAAAAACATTAGAAATTATTAGATATTATTGATTTTTTCTTTTGCTTTCTAAGAAAATACAATACAGTGTATACTTTTTTCAAATAAAATTTCAACATTTAATTTAGAAATAAAACTAATGGCCTGTTTGTCAATTACGAATGAGGACTTCGTTTGCTTAAATTACATTTAAAACAAAAACAAATTATCAGGTATGTGACAGAAATCGATTTAAAAAACGAATCGATTTTAACCCGATAATATCGTTTTAAGTTTCTTTTAAAATTAATTTTAAATACATATTCCTTTTATTTTTAGTCTTTATTCTTTTGAATGTTATATTAAATACGCTAACTGAAGTGTATTCTCAACGAAAATTCAAGACAATAATTCAGAATTGGATTTGTAAATTCCTCGAAATTCATCACACCTCTTAAAAACGTTCGTTTTGAAATCGATCGATTTTCATCACATACCTGTATAAAATATTGTTTTTGTTTTACATGAAAGTTAAGCGAACGAAGTCTGCTTTCGTTATCGACGAACAGGCCAGGACATAAGTTCAATTTAGGCTTAATTATAGTTAGACTTCAGTGTGTGTTAAACGATATTAAAAAATAATTTCTAATTTAAAATTAATAAATACGTCCAAATAGCGAAGTTGTTGAAAAGTTAAAATAGGATGGAAATTTGAACTTAATTGATTGATAACTTAAATAAAACTAAAAAACTCAAAGCAAAACACTTTTTTTTTTACTTTTTTGTGACATTTACTATTCGACCACAAGCTGATATCACATACATATTCGTACATATGTATGCACATACTTACATACATACATACATACATACATATCTATATTTACTTATTTTATAGAACCAAAAAGGACTAAATGTAATTAAATTGATAATTCTTGTGTACTACTCTTTACAATTTGTGGAGGTTTTCATCATATATACATTTCCTTCTTGTCTAACTCTAATCATATGGGATGGTTATAGGGTTTCTATTTGGGAAAAGATGGGAATAACCAGCGTTTAAAAAGCTGCAGTTGAGATAGTAAAAGTCATAAGATTGCGCTGCAACTTCGACATCTTCATTTGTCATTGGACAAAAAAAACTGTAGCCTTTACTTCTGATTCATTAAATGAAAACAGTCGTAGTGAAGGCAAAAGCAAAAAGTTGTACACAACAAAGAACATCGGCAGTCGACATGTTCGACAGACTGAAACTTTTAAAAAATCCCGTAGTTACCGAGGATGGGACGTTGTGTTCTTTTCCGAATTTTTTTTTTTTAATAATACCTACATGTGTACATAAATACATACAAATATAATTATTTTAATGCTTAACAATCTTTTTAATTTTTTGAAATTAAATAAAACGTATGTATTTATGTGCACATGTATTAAAAAAAAAAAATTGCGGAAAAAACACAACGTCCCATCTTCGTTAACTTCGGTAGTTTCAGTCTGTCAAACGAAACACTTCCGAACATGTCGAGTGCCGATGTTCTTTGTTGTGTACAAATTTTTGTTTTTTGATTTTGCCTTCACTACGACTGTTTTCATTTAATGAATCAGAAGTAAAGGCAATGGTTTATTTTCGTCCAATGAAAAATCAGAAAGTGGAAGAAAAAGCAATTTTTTGATTTTGACTGCAGCTTTTTAAACCCTGGGAATAACATTAAATTAAGGCCTCTATTATGGTTCACAACTCAACTCAGTTGAGTTGTAATTTTTTTATTTTTGCGAACAACAATATCAAAACATTACAACTCAACACAGCCAGTTGTTTTATTTACAACTCAACTGAGTTGAGTTGAGTTGTGAACCGTAATAGGGGCCTAAATGGTTTATTAATGTCAAAAAAAATTAGGTTATTTTTCGACCATTGAAATATTTAAAGCATCTTACCACAATGTGCTAAGGTAAACTTTGTAGGTATTTATGTATTTTTCAAGGCAAAAGCATTTTGAAACAAGTTGCAAGCTAAACGACTCCTTCTAAACTTGAAAGTCTAAAATATGTTTATTCCGAAAAATAAAAATTATCATTGATTGCCAATAATTTATTAAATTCTATACACTTTTCCATATTATTGTTTACAAAAAATTACACAGAAATTTCTTGGAATAAAAAAAACATTTTCTGCGTTCCAGGAAATGAAAAAAGTCCGACAAATTAGAAACCCTAGTTGGTTAGCAGGTAGAAACAGTAAAAAGTGCTAATCGTTATAAACAGTGTTTACAAAATCCTGCCAGAATAATAAATAACAACTAACTACATTCTATATTTTTAACCATTTATTATGGTGATGAGGAATAACCACGCAAATGGACAACACCAGACAATATTTACCGAAAAGTTCTTTACTAATTAAAGCCTTCTTTCTGAACCGCTTGCATACGTATTTAAAGGCAGATAAAACAAATACCTTTGTAATGTCAACAATAAAATAAAAAACAATTTAGAAAGTATGGTCGATCAAGCCTGACCATGTGATACACTACACAAAAGTATGTACTTACTTACAAATTGAAGAGAGTGTACCCTATTTGGGACACATGGACAATCATGGATTGGCCAAAACGAAATTATAAGGGAAATCACAATGGGTAGTGCAAAGTGTGCAAACTATACAAATGCGTGCAAAAATAACACAACACAACAACAAAATGTACGTATTTGCAATTTGCTCTTTTTTACTTCGTTTGCACTAAAAAAAAGCCATGAGCAAAATTAGTAGTGCATATTTGCTCAGTTACAAACAAATATAAAAAATAACATTTGACATATTAAGCGCCATATTGGTTTTAAGGAAACTTATAAATTCCACATTTTCGTGGACTTAAACATAAAATAGAGAATTAAATTTAAATAATTTAAAAAGAAAATACATATTTATTTTAATATGCTTGTGTATAATTGTAAACAAATGCAGATTTTTAACAGTGCTGTCACAAGTTTTTTGTGTTGCCAGAATAAATTTTTAGAAAAACAACACATTTGCACAAAAAATAAAAGTGGTAAATTGCAAATTTGCACAAAGACCATCGTGATTACCCTTTATGTTTTGAGGATAGCATTTATAAAGGGGGTTAAATTTTAAGGGCCGATGTTGATTTTGAATAAAACACAAATTACTTAGGAAATTACTGTCATTTCTTTTTATAATGAAAATATTGGTATGGTTCAATTATGTATGGAACAAAACGGCGGTCTAAATTTTCGATGACGCTGAGGCATAATTGAGGTTATACGCTGCTAATGTGCCGAATTATCTCATCCTTTAGCTCTTGAATTGTTGCTGGCTTATCGACGTACACCTTTTCTTGCACATAACCTCAAAGAAAGAAGTCCAACGGTGTCAAATCACATGATCTTGGTGGCCAATTGACATCGCCATCACGTGAGAAAACACGGCCATTGAATTTATCGCGCAAAAGAGCCATTGTTTCGTTAGCTGTGTGGCAAGTGGCAACGTCCTGTTAAAACCACATATCGTCCACATCTTTATCTTCCAATTCGGGCCATACAAAGTTCGTTATCATCTCACGATAGTGAACACCATTCACAGTAATTGCCTGACCGGCCTTATTTTGGAAAAATACGGCTTGATGATGACTCCAGCCTACAAACCGCACCAAACAGTCACTCTTTGTGGAAGCATAGGTTTTTCGACAATCACTCTTGGATTATTATTCGCCTAAATGCAGCAATTCTGCTTATTGACGAATCCACTGAGGTGAAAATGTGCCTCATCACTGAAGATGATTTTCTTCGAAAATTTATCATATACTGTTGCCATTACTTGCCACCATTCTGACCATTGACGACGTTTGGAATGGTCAAGATGCTTTAGTTCTTGAGTCAATTGCACCTTGTAAGCGTGTAAATGCAAGTCTAAATGCATACTGTTCATCAACGACGAGCGTGAAAGGTGCAATTGTTAGACACGACGACGAGTTGAGGTGGACGGCTCTTCAGCCACACTATCGGGGACAGCAGCAATATTTTCTGCAGAACGAGCTGTTCGACCATGCACTGGTGTTTTCACATCTCCTACAGACCAGGTTTGCACAAATTTTTGCACGATTTTTCCGATTGTACGCAAATTTGGACGATTAAAATGACTGAAAAAGCACGAAATGCATTTTGATTTGAACGCCCATTTTCATAATAAGCCGGAATAACTTTAACGCTGTGCTCGATTGTGTATCTTAGTTTGAAATTGAGAAATGTCAAATGAATTGCAGAAAAAAACTTGACATTTAGGTGTGGTTCACATTCAACATCGGCCCAATTTGTACTGAATATAATAGATCGATTTTAGAGGGGGGGTTATATGTGACCTATACATACCATGACATGACATAGTGGCTAAATATTGTGTCAATACCAACTTTTATAAAGAAGTTTTAACATTAACACCTATTTTCCGGAGAGGTATTTCTATGGGAGCTATGGTGAAATATAGACCGATTCCAATAAAATTTAGTTAGATGTTTAAGATTGCATTGAAATTAGTTTGGACCAAGTTCTAAATAAAAACCTAGTAAATTTGTTTATGATCACAACGACTCTATTCCGGAAAGAAGCATGTATTGGGGCTATGTGAAATGATGGACCAATTGTCACCATTTTCAATAGGCTTGGCCTTTGTAATAATTAGAATGTACCAAGCTTCAGCAAATAATCTCCAAAATTACCTGTACTTTGCGCCTAAGATTGACATGAGAAAGTAATTCTAAGTCGAGCGGTATACTAAAAGCGGATCTATAGCCAATATTTTGACGTGTTACATACATAATCACAAACGCAAAATATCAACTATTGTCGTGTGGTGTGGATATAATAGATGACATGTCTGAAGGTGGCATAAAAAAAAAACTTTGAAATTGTATTGCCTTGTAATAATTATTTGTGTGGATAAAAACTTGTTAAAGAATTACAATTTACTTTGTATAGAACTAAATATGAAAAATTTTTATTATATTAATTAAGTGGTCTATGGATTTTTAATGAAAGTGTAATAATAAATCGATTTGGTTTATTGCCTAAAGGGTAGTTTTAGTTTAATTAGTCAAGGGGCCGTCAATTAAACAAAACTCGGTAAAATTAAGATTCACATATCTTTCCAACGCTTTTGCTGAAGCACATATTTATGAAAACAGGACGGGCACACAGATACTATGACATTTATGCTTGTGTTGGAAGCAGAAGAAGAAAACGAATGACGCTCATCAACAAGAAATGACAACAAAGCAACAGCAGAACGTACTTTGTCACAAACCAAACGTAGAAGTTTATAGTGTACATGTGTCGACGTCACACAAGTAGAATTTTTATTTCTATGCACGCGTACATAGGATTTGCAAAAGTGCCCTTCACTGCTTTAAAGACATACATATAATTAAAATTTCATTTTATAAATACGAACTTATTTAACAGTTTCGAAGAAATGCCGAAACTAAGTTGCAAATATTAAAAAAAAAGTTCAGTATTTACCTATTATAATCAAGTTTTTGCTAGTCTATCAGCGCCGGGGTTGAGGGTTCGATTCGCCCCAAAGACTCTGGCTTGTTTTCCTGCAGTCAAGCGTTGAGCTTCGCGGGATTGGCTTAGGGAATTTAAAAAAAAATTATGAGAACATGACGTTTAAAATATAAGTTATGTTATTATATCCATTATTACAGTTTCTTACGCATATTTTTCACTTTATTTATTTATTTACCAATCGGGCCTGGGGTAACCGAACGGACGTCCTGGTATCACGGACGCTGTTGCCGGTGCTTAGGAAGTCCGTTAGGACCATGATAGGAATGATCTCGGGCCACTGTATGTGCAGGACATGTGCAGGTTGTGTGAGGACCCTGAGGAGTTGGAGACAGTGTAGCACTTTTTGTGCCACTGTCCCAGGTTGCAGGGCAGCAGGCTGAGGTGGCAGGGCAGTAGATTCCTGGGCGAATTAGGGGATGTCTCGGGCTGCTGACTCGAAAATCTGATAGGATTCGAAATGGGGATGGCCTAGTACTGACCGCACGTAGGGCGAATTTGGTTGAGTAGGATTTCTCTCGGGGTTGGTCCGAAACCTTCTTTTCTATCTATCTTTTATTTCTGACTTGTTCTTTCGCTGTTTATTTCACCTAGTTTCTATCTTTATATAGCTATGTATCTCTAAATGAGGCGCCACTATGGACCATACTGGTCTCTGGTAAAGGTGTTAAGAAGACTTTACTCCAGCCTTTCTACCTACATACCTACCTAGACATATCGATCTATTATTTTACCTAGCGCTTACATAAATGTCCTTCCGGAATAAAGTTTTAGATAACTCCGGTAACAAAAGAGAGCTTTAATGTTTAATTTAATGTCATAAATAATCTCTATATAATGGTTTTATTGTAATTACAATACAGCCAAAAAGTCCATTATTTCACCTCCCCCATACAAAATGCATAAAATGCTCATGAACGGATATATATATTGTTTCTGCCATCATTGGTCGCACAAGAACAACCATGCAATTGCATATTTCCGGTTTTTCTGATCATAAGTTTTATGTATGAGTACGCTTTTGTTAGTAGGATATGACAGGACATCTCAAAAAACATTACAGATGAAATTAAAGACAGCAAATCCCATTGTTTTTATTGCTATCTCCTTAGATTTAGCTGATAAAGGTAAGCATTCCTATGTCTTAACATTTTTTTCATACATAAAAGTTAAGGTATCTTGTAAATAAATACGTCTAATTACCTCACCGAGGTATTTAAACGAATTCGCTTAGTTACCTCACTGAGGTAGTTAAGCGTATTCTTACAATTACCTCAATGAGGTAGTTAAGCGTATTCGTATAAATGCTTACCCCGCATAATTACCCAAAAATATTGGTAATATAAAACTAAGGAATTTTTTGGATTCTTTATTACGTTATGAATGAATTTAAACAATAATAAATTTCTTTAAAAATATACAAATAAAAATATTTTGTTAACAAATTAGTTTAAGTAAATGAACTGTTAATAAAATGATTGAGATTTGAATTTTTCCAACCCTTGATTTTTGTTAATACTTCTTACTTATAATATTTTACACAATCAAATTTATTTAATAAAACAACATTTACTAGCGGAATACATACATATACGTGCATACACGTAACATTTATAAGGTGCTAATCAAATATAAATAATAATTTATATTTAGTTTTATTTGACCTTTTTTTATGAAATATTTTGATTGTATATATTTAATAATATATTTATACATACATATGTGTATGTATGTTTTAAATGAATGTAAGATGAAAAATAAGTTTAGTTTATATGCATAGATATATGTTAGACAGAATAAGAAAACATGTACATACATACATACTTTGTTTATAAAATTGTTTGTTAATAAATAAAATGTAAAGGCTAAGTTAGTCTTTACTTTCTGTTCTGTTACGAATCAGCTGATTTGTTTTTGTTATTAAAGAACCTGTGAAATTAAAGAACCTGTGAAATTGATTAGTTTTTCTGTTCTGTTACGGTCCAATCTGTAATATTAAAAAATTGTTAAGTAATTGTAAGTGACAGCAACAGAAACAGAACGTTAAGAATAACTGTGCATTAAGTATTTTTTTATAAGTTATTTTTTATATTAACCATTTTGATTTTTTATTATATTACATATCTATAACTTCAATGTTAACCAAAGGTTGACCTAGGCAAAAAAGTATGTGAAATATTGAGGGAATAGGACTATTTCAAGAAAGCTTTATAAATTGAAATTCGATTCATTAAACACATTCGAAATATAAAAATGGTTAATTTTTTTTATTTATGTTAACAGGTTTTTCTGAATTTTTCTGAAAATTATTTTTCAGAATTTTTATAAATAATAATTAACATTTTAATTTCCTGAAGATGATTAAATATTGAAATATTGAAAATAATTAAATTAATTAATGTTTTTAAATTCAGTTTTCTATAAAAAAAAAGACCTAGAGCTTTATTAAAAATATACAATCAAAATAAAGTTTTAGCAAATAATTCATTGAATAATTCTTTTCTACTAAAAATATATGAAATATATTGTAAAAAATACCTTAAATCGTCATAAGACATTTTTGTAATATAAAAATTATGTTTTTCGTTTTCCAAATATGTAGTCGTCTCAAATATAAATATGTATTTACAATATAGCCGCAACACACTTTTTACTTAATGGAACATATTATTTATGACTGTAAACAAAAACAATTAATTCCTTTTAAAATATTGTATATCAATAACGGTTTTGTATGACTAATGAAAATAAATATTCATAGGTTTTTATTAAAGCTACGGTCACAAATATTAAATCTTTGACCAAATAGGCATAACCACTACTTTTGAGAACAGTCACACTCAATTCACATGAGGGCTTTAACGACGTCGTTTTATCTTGATTCCCTTTTAAAGCAACTTCCAAAATCTCTTTGCGTTCATACGATGATTTTTAGTTGCATCTCATTTTTTTATTTACAGTATGGCCTTGATTATTCGTCATTCGATTAACCGGCAGCATCAATAAACTGGAAAATAATTTTTTTTTGCATTGATATAAATTACCTGTTATCCGAAATTATAAACAAATTATTTGTTTTTGTTTACTTTTGAACAATCAAAACAAATTTAAATAAACGAAGAAAGAAAATTTCCCAACGTACTGGAAGCATATTCTGCCAATTACTTTTTACTCCATGTTTACATAAAATATGAAACACACCAAAAAAAATTTATAATCCAGAATGCTGCCGTCTGTTATCGATAATCGAGGACTCACTGTATTTTCCATCACACACTTCAAAGTAAGAAAAAGAATAGAACGTAAGAAGAAAAAGTTAAAAGAGAAATATAAAAAACGACATGAAAACACAAAACGAGTCGTTTTGTTTACCCCTCAAAAGAGACGTCGACAGAGCCTCCATGTAAATTGCCTGACAGTTGGTGAGATTTAACATGGTCCTAATATCACAAAATTAAAGTAATTTTATTGCCAGACAAATCAAACCCCTGTTTTTTGTAAAATGTAGTATTATAATCAATATAAATATTGGAATTAAAGGATATTATATTTTGGTTTGCTTGTTAGTCACTTTTTTTCGTCAAATATTTGTCAAGTGTGACCATAGCTTAATAAGCATGCAGTGTTTAAAAAACTGCAGTCAAAATAAAAAATTGCTTTTAGTTCGACTTTTTCATTTTACAACACAAACTGTTGCTTTCAATTCTGATTTTAAAACTTAAATAGGCGCTACAAAAAACGAAAAGTTATACACAAACACAAAGTACTTTGACTACCGACTTGTTCGGAAGTTTTTGGTTTGACTGACTGAAACTTTTTATTAATTCCGAAGTTAAGGCAGAAGAGATTTTGAGGGGTGTGCTGGAAATCGCAAACGCAAGAATTTGGAAGTTGTTTTTAATGAACTTTAAACCTAATGGTGTTATATTTGTCATAAAATTCTATTATTACAGAAATCTTATTAAAAAACGACGTTTAAAATTCTTGCGTTTTACGTTTGCGATTTCCAGCACATCCCTGTTTGCCTTTAATTCTATCAGGGTTGTGCTGGAAATCGAAAACGCAAAACGGAAGTATTTTAGAAGTCGTTTTTTAAAAAGATTTCTGTAATAATAGAATTTTATGACAAGTATTATAAACAGAATTTTATAACAAAAATTATAAAAATTGGATTAAAAGTGTATTAAAAACTACTTCCAAATTCTTGCGTTTTACGTTTTCGATTTCCAGCACACCGCTGCAGGTTTCACCCGTTTACTTTTTTTCTAATGAACAACGATTATTGTTAAATTTTTGTATCTCTTTTAGTTTTGGTGATTTGAGGTTAACAAATTTACCCCTTCTTTACCGCCTAAACATTCGAATTTCCAAAAATCCCGTCTAAGTGGATTGATTTGGTCCTTCGGCCCAAAATTCAACTTTTTCGATTCAGGCGTTAAGCCTGTTTGTGCTTGAAATTCATCACACCTTTAAAAAGCGATCATTTAAAAAATCTATTTATTTTATTCACATACCTGCATGCGCATTAAGGTTATAGAAAGGTTTGGGTTGGCAATACCGAGACGGCAATACGGCAGTAGAAAATCAGTATATCAAATGTAAATTATGTTAAATATGTACCACCATTTTTGTATTTATAAAAATTAAGTTATAGCTGGGAACCTCAAAAAATGATTTACTCCTATAAAGGAAGTCGACGTATGCACTATTTTGTTTTTTTTTTGCTAGTATTAAACCAAGTATGTACATTACAGTTTTTGAGAACGTTATTAATGTGTTAGAATGATAAGAACATTTTTTATTTTTTTGATAAGATAGGAAACAAGTTGGCTAAACTTTGCTCTTACGTCATTGTTATTGTACACAAATGAGTAATTATAATAAAAAAACGAAAATAAGTTTTAATTGTATACTATGATTAGACAAGGGTTTACTTAAGGTCATAACTATCTATGCATGTAATGCATATTTTTTAAAAATTGATGTGCTTAGTTAAATACATTGGACCATACTCATAGTAGAAATAATAATGAACACCATTGTTCTAAAGTATACATACATACATACATACTTTAGTCGACTTTATTTTTGACTATGATTATGGGCCATTAACTCCAAATACAAATGTATGAATATGTAATTGATTTATAATTGATTCATATATTTTGTAAAAGGATACAAATATTTCAGAGTCCTTAATGTTGTCTAATTTATTTACTATCAAAAAGTAATTTCAATTTTTGGGAATACAAAATTTAAATTTTCAAAAGATTTTGTTATTCGTGCTCAATTCCCAGTTTTTATTATTGATAAAAACACTTGAAATTTATTGTTGATGGGATAAGCTATTCCTATGCGCATTTCACTGGTTGCTTAGGCCAGATCATCAGGAAACTTGATCCATAAAGATTTTAGATGATGATCTGGCCTAAGCAACCAGTGAAATGCGCATAGGAATAGCTTATCCCATCAACAATAAATTTCAAGTGTTTTTATCAATAATAAAAACTGGGAATTGAGCACGAATAACAAAATCTTTTGAAAATTTATTTACTTAAAATTTTTGTTTCAAATTTTAAAACATTAAACACCAGATTTTGATTGATCCTGGGTTACTTCGGCTGCAAAAGGCACTGTCTCAAGATCACACAAATAGTCTTTGCACGCTTAAGCTGCTAGTCGTCAAAGGAGACCTGTGCTCTGTGATCTCTGCCCTTTTCTGCACCTTCGGTGACTGACTGGCCTTCGACAACACTTCCTACGACGCAATTAGCTTTGCTCTAACGAGGAAAGTTGTTCCATTTGTTATAAGAAACTGGATAAGGGAAATGCTGGCATCCAGGGTAATCAAGTTAGATCTATGTGGCTCATCGAAGACCTAAACAACCAAAGGTTGTCCATAGGGTGGGGTCCTATCGCGTCTTTTGTGGACTTTGGTTATCGATGAACTATTGGAGATCCTAAATGATCTAGGCTTCCGATATACTGACGATCTAGTGATATCTGAATGATAAATGGATTTGATAACGGTACGATTACGGAAGGGATGTAGCAGGCCGTGAACTTAAAACTTGGTTGGTGCAAAGGAAGGGGAATTAAAGTTAGACTAATCTGGTACCATTCAACAGACGAACTCTACGTCTACGTTAAAATTAAAAAGCCGACCTTGAACGGTACGGTTATCGGATTCCTTAACGAGGCGAACTACTTGGGTATAATTCTGGATAAAACTATTTCATGTCACCAGAAAGCCACCAAGGGCAATATTTGCCTGCCTAAGACCCTTTGGGAAGACATGATCGTTGAAACCAAGAATGATCTACAGGTATTTTGGTACGATAATTATCGTAATTATAATTTGACCAATCTTGGCCTATGCCGTCCTAGCGTGGTGGACTAAGACCAAACATGTCAAAACTAGTGTGACACGCAATAAGGTTTACCGCCCGATCTGAGTATCGATCGCGGCCGCAATGAAAATCTCTACCACTTTGACTTTAGAATTTATCATGCATCCTCCTCCATTGCACATATCTGTAAAGGGGGAGGCCTGCTAGTGTACTTTGTAGGTCACTTCAATATTAGCTGGTGATTATATGCTGCTCTAGTCTAGTATTGAATAGGAATTTTAATGTCCTTATAGCTAATAGGGATCAATGGTCAGACCAGGTCTGGTTTACCGACGGATCGAAACATATGAATGGTGATATTGGGGCGGGCATTATGGGCCCGGGTTTCCAAATGGGCTTGCATATTGGTAAACAGCCTACAATTGTTCATAATGTTTAACAGCCGGGCCGCTCTTAGGGCACTATCTCCAAAAAATACAATGACTTGTATTTTTAACATAATTATTTTTCATAACTTAACTAAAAAAAAATAGTCCCCATTTATATACTGTATTAAAAAAAAAATAATAATTATTTCTTAAATAAAAAGTTATAACGATTCAAACCCCTTCGTTAGTTTTGGACCACCCTGTAGGACCAACCCAACTTTATTTTTCATCTTAATCATTTATTTCTAACATACCTACTCAATATCACCATTCCTTAAGGAGGTTCCCATACAAAATGTTCATTACACACTAGAAATTATGTTCCTAAAACGACTGCGCATATTAGAAAAAAGTTTATCTTTGCATAAAGGCAATTTTATTGCGGAACTTCGGGTTTTTTTTAATAATTTCAATAAACTAATCCGTTTTTGAGTTACGCGAATATATGTTGTGCAACCTCCCCCAGTTTCGAAATAGCGGTATACCTCGAAAACAAGAGCTAAGCTAAAAAAAAACGGTAAGTACCACTGTATTCAGCGTGCCCGAATAAGGTTAAAACGCCAGGTGCCCGGCTTTTCTGTTTTTTCCAACTAGCACAGTGTTATCGATACATAGGTCATATTTTAATATATGAAGACTAAAAAATTATGAAAAAAGTCTTGTTAAAATTTTTATTTGAAAAATACTTGCGCTTCTTATAAATTTGCGTTTAACAATTGCTTTCGCTAAGTTATGCTACACCACGGTTATATCTTTTTAATTTTAGTTCAAGTTTTTTTTGAATTTATTATAACATTTTGCTGACCATTGATTTATGAGTGGACGTTGTCGTAATCAAAAACCAGTAGTTTTTAAAAAAATATAGGGTGGGTCAAAAGTCACGCATGCGTGCAAAAAAAATGAAAAATTGAACGACCGAGCAACGAACAAAAGTGGCCAAAAATTATACAGGGGTGTGCTGGAAATCGCAAACGTAAAACGCAAGATTTTTAAACGTCGTTTTTTAATAAGATTTCTATAAAAACAGAATTTTATGACAAATATTAAACAAATATTTCCCTATAAAACAGTATTTTAAATCAAGAATTATAAGAATCAGGTTTAAAGTTTATTAAAAACAACTTTCAAATTCTTGCGTTTTGCGTTTGCGATTTCCAGCACACCCCTGATAGTTATTTGCGTTTCAGTCACATCATCTCTTTTAAAAACACAAATAACAGTTATATCTCAAAAACTGTTCTACTTTCGACAATTCTGACTTCATATTCGCATTCAGCGGAAAATTTTACATAAAGATTAAGTGTCAAATTAATTTGGTCAAAAAATGTCACGTAGTGTTATTTATTTAATGGGCACGAGTGATTCCTATGAGATGAACAATAACGACATCGAATTTATCGATGATTTAATTTTTTAAATATCTATCAAAATATTAATTTACGTTTATTCTTATTTAACAAATTGATCTTAATTTGTTATTGAATTTTAATGTGTTTTTATTAAAAAAAACTTTTAGCCATTTTTAAGTCCATTTAAGCCATTTTTTTGCCATTGTTTTCTTAAATTTAGCCATTTTTGGTCATCAAGTTTTGGCAACACTGCTCTCCACAGAAACCCAAAAAAAACTCAGCCCCTCTTTAATATAAAACATACGTACACATTCCCCGCCCAACAGGTGGCAACTTAAATAAATAAACACATACACATACTAAAGGAAAAATAGTGGAAAAGGAAAATATTTTATTTATATAAAATGCATACATACAAATGTACATATATTTGTATGACAACAAGAGAAAAAGCACTGATTGTTTTATATGATAAATTTTATAATGATTTTAGTGAAAACTCCTTGGAGAGATGTCATTAAAAGACAATAAACTAACAGTGAGGCTAAAACATACGCACACACAAAGAACTGAAAAAGTGTCCTTAAAGTGTCCGTAAGGTTTAAAAATTGTAATTACGGATACACACAGAAGGTAAAGAGGAGGAAGTGGAGGGGGCAGAGAGCAATGTAAAGATAATGAAAAAAGTTGTCTTAAAAATAATTCGAATAAATATCCTCTTCATGATATCATCGGTATAAAGTAAAGTCATAAACAAATGAATGAATAATACGACATTGTAGCGTAAAACCAGTATTAGTACACCTAGCGGCAAAAAAAATTTGCACATTTAAAAGAGATTGTATGTAGTTTGATTTTTTCTTAGAAAGGTTGTTATCAAAGTGTAAATGAAATATTTAAAAAATTCAAGTATTAATTTAGTGTTAGTTTATTTAATTTTCGTTTGTTTTGTTAAATTTAATTTTTTTCACAATCTGTGTTTAAGATAAGAAACGATTTTTTACCCAAATGATTTATAAACACGAACAGCTTAAACCATTTAACAGTTGAGGTTTTATTAGGAAAGGGAGGCTTTAACAACTTAATTTAAGCTAAATACTAATTATACCCACAACACAATAGTGGAGAGGGTATTATACATTTGTGCTGATGTGTGTAACACCTTAAAATATTGGTCCTCCTTAAAGTATACCGATCGACTCAGTATCACTTTCTGGGTTGATCTAACGATGTCCGTCCGGCTGGCTGGCATTTTTTAATTTTAGTTCAAGTTTTTTTGCATTTATGAGTGGGCGATGTCGTAATCAAAAACCAGTAGTTATTAGAAATACAGGGTGGGAAAAAAGTCAAAGTGGTTGAATTTTACTTTTCCAATTAAAATTAAGATCGTACAGAGCTAATACTATATATAAAAAAAAACAATAAAAAATAAAAATAAAGAACAAAGTAATTTGTGCTGATGTGTGTAACACCTTAAAATATTGGTCCTAGACCAGAGGTTTGCAAAACACCGCACATGTGCGAATGCTCTCACACTAATAAAGAGAACATGAGAAAATAGTTTATATTTTTACTAGAAAACACTGAACAAACAAAAACAATTACGCTTAAAAATAAACAACCAAGAGAAAATATAAATGTGAATGTTGGTGTTTGGCGGACCCTGTCCTAGACCCACCTTAAAGTATACCGATCGACTCAGAATCACTTTCTGATTTTAATAAAATTTAAAACATAGATAGATCCCTATTCATATAGCCATACACTCTCGAAAATTTTGTTTTTAAATACTGTGGTGTAGGGTATCATATGGTCGGGCTTGACCGACAATACTTTCTTACTTGTTTAAAATCCATTTATGGGAGGTGCAAACAGATATTGTGATTTTAAATTGCATATACATATGTATGTATGTATGTATATAATTTTTTTTTATTTATTCATGAACAATTCAAAGTGGTGGCCCGGTCGGCATCAGTAATTTATTAGATAGTTAAATTAAATTTAAACAAAAGGATATTATGAATGCAAAATTAAACGTAACTTAAAACCGAACTTTTATTATTTTTTACATAGAAAAGTTTTTGATTTAATCGTTATTCATAATAAGGCCTTATTCATAAAAAAAAATCAGGTTTATAATAAAAAATGGAATTTTTTTTTAAGTAAATTGTACTTTTAAACCGCCTAACTTTCTGGTAAATGGAAAATATAGTTAAACTTTGTCTGAAATCATGCTGCTCAACATAAATCTTTTTGATTAAGATATTATTATCAAAATTATAATTCCCTGAAGTTTACATTTTATCAAATTTTTATCCTACGCTCATTAAGTTAAAAAGGGTATAGGTTAAGTATTATTTGTGCTTATGTATGTATGACTATCGGCTCAAAAGCACTTCTGAATCAATCTAATGGTATCTACCTCTCTGATCGATTGACTGGTTTGTTGTCTACCCGTGTTGCGTAGTTAAGTGTTTCAGAAAATAAGAGGGTAAGTTGTTTTTTTAAAAATGTTGAAATATCTCTTTACAATTAAAAGTGATTTAAAAAAATAAAAGAAGAAAACACTACAAATTGCAAAAGTTCATTTTTAAAGTGAAAGATTTTATTCAATATTATTTGACACCGGCTGTATATACAAAAAAAAACAGTCCAGTCAGGCAAACTTGAAAAGCTTAAAACCATAAATTGCAGTATATATTAATGTATATGTTTTTATGTACATATTTATATACCTTTTGGTAATAAGAAGGGCTAGTTTTAATACGCACAGATAAATTTAATATATGCATGCAATAACAGCCGACGATCGGCTATACAGAGAACAATATATTGGACATTTTATTGATCAAAGGCCGTCAATATGTATAAAGAAACTTTATTAAGCAATGCCGGTGTTAGAAGTACGATACAATTGGACCTGTTTCACACTTAGCGACATGTCGCACAGAAATATTTCATGAGACAGAAGATTGACGATGAAGGGTATAGAAACGCCTGCGATGTAAACAATGTAGCACAAAATGTAAAATCAAGCAACAATTTTATGTTCATCTTTAATATGTTACGTTTAAATTTTTGAAATTTATGTGCGATTTCGACAATACAAGTGATTGAACATGTAGTAAAATTAATATGAAAAGCACTCGGTTTTTTTGTTTACTACACGTTCAGACACTTGTATTTTGGAAACATTTAATAAAAATCGACAAGGGTGTGCTGGAAATCGAAAATGTAAAACGCAAGAATTTTAAAAGTACGTAGTTTATAAGTTGATAAGATTTCTGTAATAAAAGAATTCTATGACAAATGTTATACAAATATTTCACTATTAAACAGAATTGTATAACAAAAATTGTAAAAATTTGATTAAAAAAGTATTAAAACGAACTTCTAATTTCTTGCGTTTTACGTTTTCGATTTCCAGCTTAATTGAAAAACATTTTTGTTCATGTTTTTGAAATTTTGTATTCGGTATAGAAGAAATTTTTCGTTGATATTGGTTTATTTTATTTTTTAATAAAAATGATTTTTCCCCGAGTTTTTTTTAACTTTTTTGCTATCTTATCTTGACTTTACCAAAATGCCACAGATATACCAAAATGCCACAGATATATACTCTATACTTTGACTACCAATTATCTTTACTAGGACCACTGGTAAAAAAAACATGAAAAACTACAGTAATTTTGTAAATAACTGATATCAAAATCTCGTTCGATTTCATTTCATTTCGATATCTCGAACATGCCCGGTTATCACAGGACTTTTAAATAAAATTACTTTTGTATATTCTCTGCAAGCATTTTATGAAAAAAAACGATAATATTCGAGTCATTTATGACTCCTCTGCGCGATTAAAATAGGCATAGATGAACTCATTGTCTGATAAATGATCGTTTTCTCGGGAGAAAATGGTACCCTACCTGGGACTTTTCTTCAGGAGTATTTTATTACCCGCTTTTCTGATCAGTTTCGACTAATTTATGCCTCATATTTCTAATGATTTGCGAGTCTTTTTCGAGTCATTTTTTAGTCGCAATTCTGATTGCTTGCGAGTCTTTTGAGTCTCTTTTTAGAGTCGTATTTTTGATCGTCTAAGAGTATTTTTCGACTCATTTTTTAGTCGTATTTCTGACCGTTTGCGAATGATTTATGAGTCGTTTTTAAAAAATGTTTAAACTGAATACATACCTGCCTGCCTATGTATTTTTAATTTTCTTTATAAAGGAATATATCGACACCTAAAATACAAAAGTTCCTATCTAACATACGGAAAATTTTACAGAAGCAAAAAATATTTAAATAATAACCTTAGGCCCGTTTTCACAACTTACCAATAGCTAAAGGTAGGATTTTATCGGCCGAAGGTATAAAAAGTGTTTCATTAATACAACATTACTTTAACCTAACAGGTAGGATGAACCTTTATTTACTTTATCGCGCACTTTAGGTTTAAGTAAAGTTAAAGTTTAACACTTTTTATAAGGCTGGTTAAAGTCTACTTTTAGGTATCGGTAAGTTTTGAAAACGGACCTAAAACTGTTTATAATTAATTTTTCTTCTATATTTCTTGAACAAACTATCAGTTGTTTTGACAATTGACAATGTTGAATATTATGCAAATTGTTAGTTATGCCTTTAAGCCTTTACCGGTTAACTTTTGTAGATAGGGCCTTTTGTTTTTTGCTAATAAAATCGCAAATTTTGATCGAAAGATTCCAAAATTTTTTGCGGGCATTTGAGTAGATGCCATACATCAGAATCCATGAAAAAGTCGATTTTTAATTTTTGGTTTGTTATGACCTTTTGCGTTTCAGGTAACGATATGTAGATACCATAACAACAGAATTGTGTATAATTGGAGTATGTTTCAAATAATTTACATCGAGAAGCCCTACATACGTTCTTACGAGGTGCGAACCAATTGTGCTGCTAGCTTTTTACTTTTCAAAGTAGGTACATATGTATGTACCTAATTTCTTGATTGAGTTTTTGTTATCAATTTCAAATGCCTGAAAAACTTTCCCTGGTATAAAGACAACGCAATAAAAAGATTTGGCAAAAAAAGGTATAAACAACATTTCTAATGAATTAAATATTTATTAACTCATTTTTCGTAATATCACACATGATAATGATGATAATAATGATGTTAATAATAACGTTCAGATAGTCAAAATAAAGTATGTATGTGTGTACTCTGTTGTTATTGTCATGTCACGTGTCATCAAGAAAAATTCTTTAGCAAAAAAATAGTTTAAAATGTCCCAATTATCGATGATTGTAAACAATCACCGATACAAAATTATTTATAAATGATTCATTACGATTTTGTTGTTATATTAATTTTTAACATATGGATTTTAACCACTATTCCACTATTTTATTTTTTGCACAAGTAATTTTTTTATTGTGTTTAGTAGTATACACTTTTATACGTATTTATATACATATGATACATATTTTTGCGGTCGATAATTTTTTCTTTAACTTTATAAAATTGTAAAAACAAAAAAGTTTATTACTTTTTTTCTTGATGTTATTTATATACTTTTTAGTACATTTTTTGCATTTTATTTAACAATCACTTGAAACAAAATTTATTTTTATACTTTTTCGTTTAAAACACACAACTATACTTGGTTGCAAATTTATACGGTTTGCTTTCTTTTTTTTTTTTGGAAAAATCCGATTCTCTTTTGTTGACCGTTTGAAAAGAAGCCAAACAATAAAAATCAAAACACAATTATGTCAAATGATAATTTTTTCAATTCAGTGTCATAACAAAAATATACGGAAGAAACACTTAGAATACTTTACATACGTCAATATTTTTTTCGTGACATTTTTTCATTTTATATGCCGATATTTAATTTTTTACAATTTTGAAAGATTATTTGTATACGTATGGGCATTTTTGTACAACATTGATAATATTTAATTATTAAAATGTTTTTGTTTTGTATATTTAAATTGTCGCCGGTGATACTTAACGTATTGAAGTATAAAAAGTATTCTATGGAACAAATACAAAACTCGATTCTGATTACAAGAAAATTCGAACAAATTACGTATTTTGGTTGCAGAGTGATGCCAGATATGTTTTTTTTTTTGCAAATATACAAGGCTTATTCCACCATGATATTTAACTTTTTACAATTTTGAAAAATTATTTGTATACGTACGAGCATTTTTGTACAACGTTGATAATATTTAATTATTTAAATGTTTTTGTTTTGTATTTTTAACTTGTCGCCGGTGATACTATTGAAGCATTAAAACTATTCTATGCAACAGATTTCATACAAAAATTCGATTCTCATTACAAGTAATTTCAAACTAAATACATAATTTTTTTTGGAATATACCGGGAATGGAAAACAAAATTTTTCAAAACGCATTTCGTACAAAAAAAGTGATAGCGTCAAAAGCAGTGTTGTCAGAAGATTTTTTCGATAATGAAACAAAATTTAACTCATTTCAACTTTTAAGATTCGAATCGATCTACATAGGTCTAATTCCAGGTGATTTATTTTCTGATGAGTTTTATAATTTTCGGTTTTACCAGATCTTTCCATAGCTGTGCTGACCCTTGACGACGGAATAACTTGAATAATATAGATGTACACAAATAAGCCAGCAAATTCTAACACCTAAAAACGAGCAGGGTCAGTCTTTGAAAACAGCATGTATTGATCTAAAAGGAGATTGCTTCTTACACTGGTAGATTAACGTTGCCTACTCGCAACTGATCACAACTAGAAACCAGTGCCCATGTTCTGTAAGTTTTCGATTGAAATGTGTGAAATTAAACAAAAATTACATATATTGAATCAAACAGCTGTTTTTCTCACTAAACTTTGTCTGTAATTTTTTGGGGAGTACTACAGAAAAAAGTGTGTCTGTAACATTTTTGAGAGAAAAGTTCCCGCTTTGAACTGTTAAATAAATTCACGAAAAAAAATTTGGGCGGGAAACAATTTTAACACCAAAAATCGGTTATAAATGCATAGAATAATAATAACATTTTTATAAAATATAAGAATTTTTTCAAAGCCCCTTTGCAAACAACAAACATTAAAGTCGCACTTTACATTATTTGGTGTGCTGGAAATTATTTATTTTTAAACACTTTTTTCTACAAAAGTGCCAAACATTTAAAAGAAAATAACGTAACAATATGTTTATAGGGCTGGTTTTTGAGATCCCAGATAAGCTAAGTTTAGTTAATCTGAAAACAGATTTGTGCCACCATTTGTTTACCAAATTTTAACGGAACGGCTTAATTTTGATAATAATAATGTTTAATTTTGTATTTGTTAATGTTTTACGCTCGATTTTTAAAAAAAATTTAAATTTTTTTGTAACTAATAGCCTATTTCGATGTCCTAAAGAATTCTTTTCTGCGTAGCCAGCCTTCAGCTGGGCGCAAGGATTTTCTCCTCTAAGGTATAACTAAAACTGGCTTCGCTTACTAAAGCTTCTCTGAATAGCTGGCCTTCGGCCGGGTGCAAGGATTTTCTCCTCTATGGTATAACAAACAACGGCTTCGCTAACTGAAGCTTTTCTACACCTAAAAGATACTTAAATTAACCTAGAGAGGAAAATAGTGTGCGAATACAAAAACAAAATACATATTTGCAATCGTAAGCAAATTACCTTTAATTTGAGTACCCACACATATTACTAAGTGGGCGCGGCAGTTTTTTAGGTCCAGGGGGCCCCACGGGCCTCATCCCCCTTAAATTTTAATTATGGTTTTTTCCTTTATTTATTCTGAATCGGGTGGCATACCAAAAAATACAAGAAGACTACCGGTCATTTTACTAGTTATATGACCGGTAGTGTTGACCAATATAGGGTTTTAGTAATAGTAATTTTTTTTGTTTTGGTTATTCATTTCTTGTAGGGATACTACAAATTTAGCTAGGTATCTCTTTCTCTTAGCATTAAATTAATATGCACGGAGCAATAGTCAGCTGGTCTCTTAAGTCACCTGTTATGAATATGCCTTACCATGCAGAGGTGCTTATACATGCCCTGTAGAATCGACCATTGGGACTTTTACTGTCAAAAGTTTAAACGATAACTATTGTCATCGAAAGTGTGATCGAAAGTTTTCCTCGTTTTACTTCAGTGGTGGTTTTGTAATAAGAATTTTCCATTAATTTAATAATTTTAACATTAAAAAAGGTACAACTTTTTTTTCATTTAAAGTCAACCGAAATGCAGAATTTGTTTTCCATTTAAAAGTTAACTTAAAAGTACAATTTCATCATAAAGCAAAAATTTACATGGTCTTGTTGATAGATCTAACCTTAAAAAATAATCAGAAATTAGTGACTACTTATATGTACATCAACTAATGAAAGAAATAATTGTATTCTTTTTTCGTTTATAGTTTCCATAATAATGGCTCAATTTTTCAACCGCATCGGGCAATTAGGTTTGGGTGTCGCCGTTCTTGGTGGTGTTGTTAACTCGGCATTATATAATGTTGAAGGTGGTCACCGTGCTGTTATTTTTGACCGTTTTACCGGCATTAAGAATGAAGTTACCGGCGAAGGTACACATTTTTTTATACCCTGGGTACAACGTCCCATTATTTACGACATTCGCTCTCAGCCACGCAATGTGCCCGTTGTAACCGGCAGCAAGGATTTGCAAAATGTCAACATTACATTGCGTATTTTATACCGTCCCATTCCCGATCAATTGCCAAAAATTTACACAATTTTGGGTCAAGATTACGATGAAAGAGTTCTGCCTTCAATTGCTCCTGAAGTGTTGAAGTCTGTAGTTGCTCAATTTGATGCCGGTGAATTGATAACACAGCGTGAGGTAAAAAACCCAGTTTGACAATTTATTAAAATATTTTATGCTTTAAAATGAGATTTTGAATAGGTATCATTTTTAAAATTTTTAGATGGTTTCTCAACGTGTTTCGGATGAACTAACAGAACGTGCTAAACAATTCGGTTTCATTTTGGATGATATCTCCATTACACATTTAACATTTGGCCGTGAATTCACTCTAGCTGTCGAAATGAAACAGGTCGCTCAACAAGAAGCCGAAAAAGCTCGATTCGTTGTCGAAAAGGCTGAACAACAAAAATTGGCTACTATTATTTCCGCGGAGGGTGATGCATCCGCTGCCCAACTTTTGGCCAAATCTTTTGGTGATGCAGGCGATGGTCTTGTAGAATTGCGTCGTATTGAAGCCGCCGAAGACATCGCTTATCAACTATCCAGATCCCGCGGTGTTGCCTATTTACCAGGCAATCAAAACACTCTTCTTAATCTTCCTGCCAACTTGGCTCAATAAATTTTGTGTTAATTTTGAAAATAAGTTTTAGCATTTAAATGTTATCTATTAACAGCCGTATGGCCTACATCTTCATAATATCTTATAAAATTTCAAAACTTTTTTCGTAAAAAAGTTATTTTGTTGTAAAGGGAACCATTAAAATTAGTTTAAAGGAAACTCTTAAAAGGAGTTAAAATTTTAAGCACATTTTTTTATAACAGTTTTAAGTGAAGTCTGAAATATTTTTAATCATGATTAATAATTTTAGAAAAACATAATTATCTTGAATTTCTGAGAATATTATTCTAGTCTTGTTTGTTCGGTTAAAAATGGATATGTTTATATTATTTAAAATCCAAAACCAAGGCGAATTCGCCTTGTCCAAAACGTAACGCATAAACAATATTAGCTTACTTTGTTTTAAACAAACATTACACAAAAATTCTTAGTTAACTTAAGTATAATTATGTTTTGATAATTTTTGCATTGGTCTAGCATTTGTAATGTGACAATAAAAAATGGTTTTGAATATTAACATTTTTTAGTTTTTATTACACTTAAAAATACTAAAATAAAACAATTCTCTTAAAGTAAATAAATGCACTACTACTGGGTGTTTAATTAACAAATAAATTTTTAATTATAGTTTTTTGGATTTGTAACAATTGGTTTAATATGGCCGCAAAATGGTGTAAAATTTTGTTGTATTACGACATCATGGGGATTGTAAAACTCCAAGCGGTGTATGTTCCTAACTCCGTCACGAAATTCTTTGATTTCTTTCTCGATCTTTATTAAAGAATCGGAGGCATTTGGATCATCGGGATATAAGTCATCTCCTGGCAATAGACTAACCTGCCCATTCTTCAATTTATATTGTACAGGCAAGTTTACAATGCTGCCTTCTAACGAACGTTGACGGGCAAAATCTTTTACTTTTTCAAGTTCGGTAAAGTTTAAAAGCCGTGACAATTCGTAAACTTGTGGTGGAGGCAACCAGATTTCTTTATCGAAATAGGACTTAAGATAATCAGCAGGGCTTTTCCACTAAAATTACAGAATATAAATATTGCAATATAAAAATGTATCTATACAAAATTTCATGTTTTTTGGTGTGATTTTCAATTGCCGAAAGCAAACTGAGTAACATTAAAAAGGGATTGGTATCCAGAACAACACAATATTATACGCGGTTTTTAGAACAGGCCGTATATTTCGCTTGATTGTATTAAAAATTATTAATTTAAAAAATACTTGCAATAAATTGTGGTTTTATATAGACATATGTACATATTTTAAAATTTTTTGCAAATATTAGATGTATTTTATGATACATCACCATGGAAAGTCCGTACCAACTAAATAAAACAATTTTTTTACATAAAAAATTAATTATTGAATAAAAAATGTTTACCCTTCAATAAGCCTCTATTTCAACAAAACATCAAATGTATCCAAATATTAAGTCGGACTAGCAAATCTTTAAATAGACAAATCTAAATGTTTTCCACCGTTACACTTAGAAAAAAGCAAAGTTCGGTCTCTAGTCGTCGGGAGTCTCTAAAAACGTATGTATATGTACTAATTGGGGCCTTATTATTATTTTTTTTTTAGTAATAGTACATAAATGTAGGTATTTTCTGAAAAAGTTATACCTTAACCCAAACTCATGTAATGCCCTAATTGGAAACAAAACAAAAAAAATTTCATATCTTTAACAGTTGCAACTTACCGCAAAATTTTTAACTTCGTGTTCCTCCGGCAATACATCAGGAATATTTTCTAACGCAACCATAAAAAAGGCAGTATCAAAACTTTTTTTTTTTTTCATAAAAATAAATATAAAACAGAAAAGTTTGTTACTTAATCTAAAATTCCTTACCGCTTCTTAAATGATGATGGTGTAAACCAGTTGGACCATTCATACAAGCTCCATAAATCAGGCACAATATCTAATTCTTCACATAAAGCAAGAAATTTACTAGCATCATTATGCACTAGATTTTGCCAATGTTTGCGATCAAAGTCCTCCTTAAAATTACCATATCCCTTGCCATTTGATGAGTCCAAAGAGTTTCTATCACGACACAAAATAATGCCTAGTTCTTCGAAGGTTTCACGAATGGCAGTAATTCTTAAAGATAATTCTCTAAAATAATATTCGTTAAAGATAAAGTTTTGAAGTAGGTACATACATTCATGTTCTGTGCATTAACTGCAACAACGTTATAAGTAAAAAATCGCAAATTTTGACTTATCACTAATGCATAGTAAATCGTTATGGAAATATTTCTTATGAAGATACATACATATTATTCACCCCTATCGTAAATAAAAATTCCTTGGGATTGTTTCCCTTTTCCCATTTTTACAATTGAATTAGCATAGGAAAAATGGAAGAAGGGAAAAAACTCCCAAGGAATTTTTATTCACGATATTGGTTGTAAATTCAACTTTTGAGAAAAGAATAAAATTTTCTTTCTTTCTTCATTATTTTGCGTGCAATTAAAATTTTAAAGTTGTATGTAAAACTAATATTTTTAAGTTATAACGATGTTGCAGCAAATTAATGATAGGTATGTATGTATGTATGTCTTTACTATTTCTTACCTTTCCAATACATCTTTATTCTCGTTTTTAAAAATGTTAGATACTTGTCCTTTAATTGCTGTGAGAGTATTTAATTGATTTGTTGTAACACCAAACTTTTGAAAATGCCTCTGCCAAAGTGGCGTTTCATCTGCAGATTCACAAACTCCACCTGGAAAAACCGCTGAATTTGGCATAAAAGAGGAATTTTCATGACGGTTAAAAAGTAAAGCCTTAAAATCGGCTTGTTTTTCAACTTTTAATTTATTTTTAGCTAAAACAATTAAACTAGAAGATTTGCGAAACTTGATGGCTAATGGTTGAGCCATGTTAATAAGATTAACCAAAATACTATAATTTGTGAAAATACTATGAAAAGGTAAAAAAATATAAAAATAAAATGTTGATAAATAAACGGCAATAATAGGTCCGTACCAGTACTTTCACAGTAAAATTCAGTAAATGAGTAAACCAAGGTCTACCCAGTTTACCAGATTGCCGTTGACGACATCGCCGTAGATATGCACGAGTTGTCCGCTATCGTTTAGGTTTTCTAGAAATTGTCTTCTAGAGTATATCGTCCCATATGACAGTATGAGCAACAACGTTTTGTTTGGTGTTCCCTATCTCCATCTAACTCTTTGAGGGACAGTATAAACGGCATTGTATTTTATCGAACTTTATTCGGACCAGTATAAATGACATTGTCTTAAGCAAACAGCGAAACTTATCGTACTTTGCTTAAGAAATTAGCTGTTTCTTGGTTACATGTTGAAAAATATTATAAGAACACTTGCATTTTTTAGTACATTTTTATTATTTTATTTATTTGTTTTTAAAATTAATAAAAATAAACGTACTCATGAAAGCAAGGCGAATTCAAACAGGTAAACTCATCTCTACAACCAAGGCGAATTCAAACAGGTAAACTCATCTCTACAACTACAAAAAGCCCCATGTATTTTGTTTATACAATTTTCTGGTTGGTTGTCAAAATTTTTTTATTGGAAATTAAAATTATCACTTTTTTATAAAAGAAATTAATAAATTCACTTCAATCATTCGCAGTTTTGAAATTTTTTTATTATAAAAATAATATTTTTAACACTTTTCATTCAACTTCTTCTCAAAACAAAATCATATTTTGACGTTTGACCATATTTTTTAATTCGCCGTGGAAACAGCTGATGAACGGCTGTCGAGATGAGTTTACCTGTTTGAATTCGCCTTGGGAAGCATGGTGAAATTACCAAAAGGTGGTCCAAGGCGAATTTAAAAAGGTAAACTCATCTCGTCAGCCGTTCTTCAGCTGTCTCCACGGCGAATTAAAAAAAAATTGAGAAACGTCACAATATAATTTTGTTTTGAGAAGAAGTTGATTGAAGTGCTAAAAATATCATTTTTATAATAAAAAAATAACAAAACTGCGAATGATTAAAGTGAATTTAATAAATTCTTTTATAAAAAATTGATAATTTTAATTTGTAATAAAAAAATTTTGACAGCTTTCAATTATATTGCAAAAACAAAATACATTAGGCTTTTTGTAGTTGTAGAGCGGCACTTACCTTTTTAAAACCGCCTTGAGGTGGCCTCGGTAATGCAACAAACATACATGCAATTTGTTTGTGTTTCATGTGTATGGCCCATCATACACTAGACTAATTATGCTGGCGTAAAATGGCAGTTTGTTGGCTAACGAGGTGAAGGGAATGGTTTTTCGTTGGCGTAAAGTGTCAACCAAGGCGAATTCAACTACAGGTGGTGTCGGAACTACAACATATTTTTTTATAAATTTTATATACACACATATTCATATGTATATACTAGGTGTCCTTTTTTACACGGTATTTTCTGGAAATTATCAATGTGTAGAACAGGATTGACTGTAAAGCAAGGCGCATTGGCCACATCGCTACAACAACAACAAAAACGCAATTTGCCTGTTAAAACTTTAACAATCTGTCAAAACATCTAACCAAAAACGCAAAGGAAATAAGAAAAAGAAGTGTGACAATGTTTGTTTGAAAAATTTTTTTTTTGATTATTTTCACTTTTCACTTTTCACTTGCCTAATTTTTCAATTGTAATAATTTTAATGAAAGCTAACATGAAAACATAAACAATTTGTGCAATATAGTTCAGTAAAAAATAGTACAAATTTTGGGGTCCCGAACGAGCCTAATAACAAAAAACATAGTTGTATTAGTCAACGTTCAGACCTGCAATTTTTAAAAATTTTGCTTTGAAATTGCATTTGTGTCCAGTACCCATGTTCTGTAGCTTTGGTGAAAACTTCTCGAAAAGTTGTGAAACAAAATATTCCATCGTTTCTCGAAATGTGAGAAAAAAATAAGTCTGAAACTAATTTCGAAAACTATCATAATATTCCACTCAAAGTCTATGTGAAATTGCAGACGTTGAGAACGGCAATCACACATATCGTTGACGGCGACCAGTTACACGAATCCTTACAAAGTGATACATTTTTCTAAATTACAATGGAACAAAATAAATAAGTACTGAAGACTTCCTTTAAAGGGCTTTTTTTAAAAAAGTACCTACAATATTTGAAATTGGTACTTTTTTTTATTCAATTTGGACCAAAATATTTTTTTTGTTTATTCTTAAAAGATACAGTGCACATTTAGGGGTTAAGTATAAAATAAATGTCCTTTACCCAAACAAATCGATATTACATACAAACTGTTATTATTAAAAAACGCAATTTTTCCGAATTCGCCTACGTTCTTTGGCCGCATCAGCAATAAAGTATGTAAATTTAATAAATACTAGTGTTCGCCTTATGGTCAAAATTCGACCATAATTTTTTTTTTTTTTGTAAATATGAAGAAAACATAATTCATCTAAGTATATATGAATTGATTTGTTTCCATTTGGCGAGGGTCCAACCTCCGGTTCATATTTTATCTTCTACGTGAGTTGATTTAATTTTGTAAGTTCAGTATAAAAAATACCAATTGAAAAACAAAAAAGTATCAAAAAGTCTCCTTTATATATTGTCATCCACTCAGGAAGTTGTACGTTTAATTTTATGTTTATATGTCTAATATTAACGAAAATTAATCAAGGTATCAGTTGTAGAACGAAAAAGTACGAAAAAGCTACCCTTACATGTTCTTATTCGCCCAGTTTAATGTATAATTGTATCTTCATAGGTCGAATATTAACGAAAATTCAAAAAGTTCGAGATGAAAAACAAAAAATACCAGCATTTTTTATCTTATACATAGGTTATCACTCACTCAGGATCCTACACCTATAATATTATGTTTCAAAGTTCTATATTATAGAAAATTTAAAAATTATCACATGAAGCACAGAAAAGTAAAAAAATGAAATTTAGTTTCCCATATTTCACCTTTTTTCTCCCCATACAGGTTCCGTTGACAAACAAAGGAAGAAAGCGTTCTTAACTGTTTTGCCTGGTCTGATTTATATAGTCGAAATATACGAAAACCGGTTTCTGAAAAATGTCAAATAGTCGATTACCCTAATTTTTTATTATTTGATAATTGAAAATAAATTTTTATTTATTTATTTTGCATTTGTGTTAGTAACAATTTTGAACGCTTTCCAGCTAGCATAGGCTGTTTGTTTGACGATTATGTTTAATACACAACTCCCAAAAGAATCTTCTGATGATTATCTGACGAGTAACAAAAACAAAAACATATAAATTTTTTTTATTTATTATTTTTTTATTTATTTTTTGACACGCTCGTCTTTTAATCTTGGAATGAACCTTTTGCGACTCTCTGTAAGAGTCGTATAACAATTACTGAGCTACCTAAATAAGAGCGTTTTTGAAAAATGAAAATATTATTGTCAATACAATTTCAATAAAACAAAACGGCCTAAGGACCTGAAAAAAGGATTTTTCCGACTGGATGGTGTTGATTTCGCGACCTTAAGGTTTGTTTTATATAAATTGTATGAAAACTAGAAGTTTTGACATGAAAAATACGCTTGATGCCCTTATTTAGGTAGCTCAGTTATATGGCTGAGCATTTTACGAGTTGTAAAATAATCCCAAGGTGAGTCTCATACGACTCTTAGCATGCTTTTTGAAAGACTCGTTAGATAATCTCAACATACATCATAAACGATTCCCTTTATGATTAATAAAAGCGTATTTCGCTGCGTTATGGAAGAATCTCTCATACGAATCAGCACGTGTAACAATTTCTCCCGTGCGAGGAATCGTCTACAATTATAAAATGAGCTCGTCGACGATCAAAAACACTCTTTGTGAGATTCCCAGTAGACTCCTAGACGATTGAAAATGCTAGCTGGGTTATAACTCTGAAATTATTGGACAGATTTTAATAAAATATACATTGTGCACTTCTTTGAGTAAATACCTCTTAAATGATGTATATTTTGTTCAAATCGGTTGACATACAGAGGAGGAAAGTGTTCTTAACTGTTTTGCCTTAGCCGATTTATATATAGATAATTACGCATCATAGAAAAAAACTGAGTGTTGGACCTGCGCAATCTTGTTTCTTTGATTCATGCACATTAATTTTTAGAAATGAATAAGTACTTACGTATGTATTAGCCACGATATCGTTCCTTTATTAAGTGTTTGTCTAAAAGTTCTTAGATATCAGACACAACCTTAGCACAAAAGCAATTCTTACCGAAGAAATTGTAAAGCATATTTATTTACTCACCTATACTTAAGGTGACCATACGTACTCTTTTTTAGAGGACAATACTCTATTTTAACTGGCTGTCCTCTATAAAATGTGTGTGCTCTTTTGTCATCTTTTTTCATAATATGTACTCTTTGTCATCTTTTTTTTAAAAGCATGATCAATAAATGTTTTCTTTTATAAATAAAATAAATTTTATTTCACGGCTGTCATTTTCCCACTTTGAAAAAGAATCAATATCCTTTTCAGAAAGCTTAAAAGTTGTTCAAATTGCCTTTAGTCTGCCAGGAACTAATGCAGCTGTGGAGAGAATGTTTTCATTAATTAATGATATTTGGACCCAAGAAAAAAGTAATATATCGATTAATTGTATTGAGGCAATAATGACAATCAAGTGCAACACTAATAAAAATTGTGCAGAATTTGCATAAAACTATGAATTTAAAGACACTATTTTAAAGAGAGTTCACGAATCTGGAAAGTACAATAAACAATAAGCTAACTAAATATGATATTGCAATATGAAATTTTGAATAAGTTAGTGCAATGAATTTTTAAGTTTTGTTATTTTTTTTTAACTAATTTTACATATTTATAAGTAAATGTAAATTTTTATATGTATACGTTATTTTTTTAAAATTATTTTACATATAAAATATGTGAATGTAAATTTGTGTGTAAAATATGTAAAAAAAATTGAAGCAAATAAATTTTTTACTTTTTTTCTTTATGTCCTCTATTTTTATTTTCAAAATCTGGTCGCCTTACCTATACTACATACAGAAACAATTTATTTCTTTAATAGCGCCACTTTAAAAACTTTAATATCCAAAGAAAAAAAAACAAAATCTGTTTTAAGAAATGTTTATATGTATATTTTTTTTAAAAACCCTCTTTAACTTTCTTTATACAAATTACAATAAATCATTCATCACTATAATCCTGTCGTCAATAGAGCTCTTACCATTAAACAGAGGTCTTTAAAACCCTACTTCGCAACAAGTGGCAGTTGGGGGGTTCCGATGGAATTTCAAACTCATACATACATAATTCTTTCATTTAAAGAAAACAGAAAGGAAAATACACGTACACACATACATACATACATTTATTAAAAAGCATACAAGTTAAATATTTACGATAACGTTATTTGAGTTTATAATGGTCAGTCTACGAACACCCTAAAAATAAAAGGTAAAAACCTTGATTTTGATATTTTTCTTGGACATACATTTTTTATACTTTTTAAAGCTTTTAACAGTTGAGACATTCCTGTGCTAGCTAAATGTCAGGTTTAATTAACTGATATAAACAAAAAAAATTAACCTTAAAAATTTGATATTTTTTTAAGATAAATTGCGTTTGATTTTCTCAAGAAGCGTTTTTGAGATATTCGCAAAAATCGTCTTGTTTTGAGGTTTATTAGATATTTTCAAAAATCTCGAGAACTGTTTATCTAAATTGAAAAAAATTAAAGCTGTTGAATAATTATGTTTCTCCTTTCCTAAGAAAAATACGATTTTCGCGAATATCTCGAAAACGCTTCTTGAGATAAATAAGTGAGTGCCATATTCGTGTTCAGCCGCCTCCATTTACCTTAAAAAACATCTTATTTTTGAGGTAATGGGCCATTTCTAAAATCTTTATGGATGAAGTTTCCTGATGATCTGGCCTAAGCAACCAGTGAAATGCGCATAGGAATAGCTTATCCCATCAACGCAGAAAAAAATGCTTAAATATGGTCACCTCAAACAAAACTATGTTAACAGCAACACAGGTGTGCATTTAATTAAATTTTATTTCGCCTTAAGTCATAGCTTTTTGCTTAAACTAAGCCAAACTTATGTTAACATTAAGAAAGCACAATTGAAAGAAACCTTGTTAATTAATTTTTGAATCCCAAGAAAAACTTTAATAACGAATATGCATGTGGCAGTTAGAGTTTTTTTTCCCGGAGTTTTTTGATCCCCGGGAAAACGGGAAACATTTTTAAATTTCCCGGGATCCCGGGATCCTGCTCCATATAAATAATACAAAGTAAATTTGTTTTAAATTAATGAAAAAAAAACTTTTTTTTTTAAAAAGCGTAAGAGAACTTGTTTACAAAGTAAGTAAAAGAAATGCCTAAGTACTCCCAAAAATTAATTATATGTACATTTTTCGTATCATTATGTTCTAGATACAAGATAAAAAGATAACATAAACATAACAATTTAATTCATAAAACAATAATAAAAACAAACAAAAATTATGGTACTCAAGTTTTGAGATCAAAAAGTAAATTTATAAAATACATAAAATATTTTAAATAAATATGTTTTATAAATATGTTAACATTTTTTAACAGCTTAGGAAACAACATTAAGACACATTCAATGCGTTTAGAAAGTCGGCAAACAGTACATTTCTTATTTTATTTACTTATTACCATGTTTCCGATACATTTCGTTCACTTTTTTACCGAGATTGGACAAATGTTTAAAGTGCAAATGTTTAAAGTTGTTGCATATTTCTAATTCGCAATCCGAAGTAATTTTTCTTTTTTATAAACAACGTCTATATCAGTCGAATGTATGTCGAGATTGATGCAAAAATTAGCATCAAACGGACTTCATCTTACAAGATCCACCTGTAATCTTTAGGACAATTGGGGTATTCACAAGGTTGTCATAAAGTTGTAAAGTCATATGTCTTAAATTAATTACATGAAATATATACGACTGCTGTGGGCAACCGCTTATAATTTAGATTCTCATGTGCAGGAATAACGAATCAATGAAAACTGCGTAACATTTTTTTTTTTTTTGAAACACAATAATGTTTTTTTTTAAACAATTGTAAAATATTATTTAGGACATTATGACGATATGACTTGATAGCACACCTTGTGAATCCCCCAAATGTGTTTTTAAAATTTTATGTTGTAGTATCTCAAACGAGTTTCCATAGTTTTTTTTATTTCGGTTTCCCAGCACTTCCCAGTTATATAAGCCGTCACAAAATGAAACAAATTTATGTTTATCACCTTATAAACATATCGTCATATCACAAATTTTTTTTTTAATTTGAAGTTAATTAAGCAAAGTGTTCCTTCTATTTTCTCGTAACAAAACATCGGGTTTTATCTCAAACTGAACCGAAGTTATAGCAAGATATATGTATCTTTAAATCGGTACATTTTAACTTTAATCGCATTTTGCCATTTTGTAGATATGACTTTGCTACAGTAAAGGAGCGATATTTTTGGATATCTCCTATATTTAAGACTTGTCCATGGACAATTAAAATTTACTGCCTGCATCTTATTTTGAATTTATGTTCTTTATAAACTCTTCACTTCACTAAATTTATAATTAACAATTGCGTCAGAAGGCATTGATTTACGAACATACTCACTTCTTGTTATTGATCTAATCGACAATCCATCAACAGATGCTAATTTTTAGAGAATATAAAACTAAATTTCAAAGTATAAATAGCTTTTTTCTGAAACTATGAGGAACTTTTATTTCCCGGGATCCCGCAACAAAAATCCCGGGAAAACGGGAAAGAAAATAATTGAAATTCCCAGGAATTCCCGGGACGGGAAATCTCGGGAAAAAACCCTAGTGGCAGTGTAAATAAACTGAACTAGCAAAATAAAATAAATAATTTGTTTTTTCTTTACCCAGTTGTAGTTGTACATTAAGAGTTGACAAAAAATCAACCAATTGTAGTCGGGACTGCAAGAAAAGATAAACTCACTGTTTATTGTTGTTGTTTTTGTTTAAGTTTTGATATTGTTACGGGTAAAACTGAGGTTTATAATTCTTATTCGCTTAACAGTTTTATTTGGTTTAATATCTTTAGCTTTTCTAAAATCTTTGTATGAAGTTTCCTGACGATCTGGCCTAAGCAACCAGTAAAATGCGCATAGAAATAGCTTATCCCTTCAACAATAAATTTCAGTTTCTCAATATGTAGTATGAAATGGGAATTTAGCACATTTGAAAGAAACCTTGTTAATTAATTTTTGAATCCCAAGAAAAACTTTGGCTTGGACAAAAATCGTGTAAAATTTCCTTGGTTCAAGCCATATTTTCTGCTGATTTAGTAAATAATCCTTTCCGTGATGAAAATTTAATTTTATTAAATGTCTAATAGGGAAACTTAGGTTTATCTAGGGTTACTGTCAAGTTGATGTGACTAGTCCCTGATATTTCCTTAGCTTTTAGGGATGTTAATGTACATACCTACATAGATACATTTTGTACAAAAAATACTGTTGATTCACTTAAAAGTGATTGTTCTAAGTGGCCAAGTTAAACGTCATGAACATACATTATTTATATATGTATGGATGTATGTACATCAGATTTCAGTATAAATGTTTGTGTGTGGACTTGATTAAATATACGAGTTCGTATGTAGTTTTGTATGATTGTTGGGGTTTTCACTATCGTTGCTACTCTTTATTTTATATCTACAAGTTTTGTGCTCATATTTGCTCTACGCAGCCTCTTTTTTGTACTATTAACGAGAAATGTTTTTTTTTGCTTTGTGTTGGGCTGAGGAAATCCCCTCTTTTATGTGTCAACATAATAAAAGTTAACGTAGTTAGGAACGTCACAATTGAATTAAGTTAAAATGGATTTGGTAACAACTGACTTTTGTGTGAGATAGAAAGACGTTCGTAAGAGTGTGTATGAAGATTTGTTGAATAAATACTATTCTAGTGCTTTAAAGTTTATGAGTCAGAACCAGAGAAGGGAATAAGCTGTTGCAAAACAAAAATTAAGAAAAAATGTGGAATTGTTGGAATTTACTTATATGTATGTAATTAAATTTTTTTTTTAGTCACTAGGGATTGAATATATGTTAATGCGGTCATGTTGTGGCAGCGACGGGTTCAACAGTATCGTATTCTGAACATCGAATTTTTTATTTTTCTAAGAATTCGGAATCGTACATGCAGAAAAAAACATGGTTGAATTATGGTAAAAAAAACATATTATGGTCCCCGAAACGGCAACAAACAAACTATTGTTATTTTAAACATTACTTTTTTACGATTAAAATTATTTTGTTTTTATTTAACATTCAAGTGTATACCTCCCTTGTAACTGCAAATATGGTTGAATTTAACAATATTAACTCAGAAAAACAGAAGGAGTGTTAATGATGGTCGTCAAAGGCTGGAAAATGATATTAATGGAAAGTGGAACCTAACACGTAGCAGGAAAAAACGAAATACATATAATTAAAACTAGACACTTAATAAACAAATAAAAAAAATGGACGAAATAAATTACCATAATATGACCATAGTATAGTTAATTCTGACCATAATATGGCATATCTCGAAAAGTCGAGCTGATAGAGAAAAATGGAGACTTCATTTAAAATCAGCGACCTCAAATTAGTTAAAATTTGCAATATCGGATGGATTTTATTCACAATACTATCCAAAACCTTTTACCATTCTGAACTATTATGAGAAGAGGAGTGATTTATTAATTTCTCTTGTCCGTGTTGTTGTTTTAAGGGGTTTCCGACAACTCCAGATAAGCTGGGAACTTAAAAAATATATTTTTATCACAAATTTGTAGTTCCAAACACTTTTTGAAGGACGTTATTAATTTAGTTTTGGTAACTTCTTTATATAACATTTTTATTTAATATTGAAAGTTAGCAAAAACATCGAATTTTTTTTATAACAAGCTATTTTTGACGAATACTATTTATAAAGGCGAGCTAGAATTTTTCAATTAAGCTCACAAATTTTTTCTTTATGTTACTTTTTTGGTAACTACAATGGGTCTAATATGTCTAGTAAATGCTCTCCCGAAATAAATGGTTTTGTAGATTTTTCTAGAAAAAAACTGACGTTCCGACTAAAAAGTTTTTTAGTCCTAAAGAAAAAACCAAATGTATTTTAGAATTATAGCTAAAATATTTGGAAAAGCCAACATCTTCGAACAACGATTGATCAAAAATATTGTTAAGAATATGCTGGTCTGGATATCACAAATCATCTATAATATCCTTTGCTATAGCAATTTTTGCTGCATCAATAATACAAGGTTTTGTTCGGAACTTAAAAATAGATTCAAAAGCAAACAAAATGTGGTGTACAAGGACTTGGTCTTGACTTGAAATAAAAACATTAGTTCTATTATTACAAGATTGTATACAACTAAAAAAGCGTAATATAGAACATTAAAGGTGGAGAAATTTTTGATAACAAAAATTACTGAAATATAAAAAACTTAACTTGCTTAAATATCGATAATTCTAAACATGTGTCAAGATAAATGCAGGTGGGAAAACCAGCTAAGAAAAAAAAGATATACGGGCATGCTCTACAAATCGAAATGAAGTGGCATTAAAATCGAACGAGATTTTGATCTCAATTATTTATTAAATGGCTGTAGTTAACCCGGTTTTCAACAGTGGTTCTTGAAAAGTTAATTAGTACTCAAAGTATGAAGTATATAAAAAGGTATATTTTCATGAATCTTCTTTACAGGATCGTTCTCAAAATGTGTGCGATTTTAAATCCACTTCATTTCGATTTACAGAACATGCTCGATAAAAATTGTGACATATTTTGAACCTAAAAGTCACTGAAATAAAGGATGTTTTTAAGTCTGCTAGAACTTGAAATTCTAAAAAATAAAAAAAAGAATAAAATAGAACGTTTGAATAATTGTGTAGCTTTGTTCAAGTGCAAAAATATTCATGAAGATTTGCCTGCGTGTACTGATCATAAATATCAAAAAGTGACCGCAGTATGTCAGTTCTTTTGACAGCAAACCCTTTTGAAAGTTCTATCGGGCTAAAAAATACCCATTTTAACATAAGAATCTAATTAAAAAGATATCGAGAATTCCAAAAAGAGATCCAAAAGTTCCAATAAAAGCTTTTACATATTAAAAAGAAATCAATCATAAATAGTCAACACCTAAAAAAATATTCAATTAAAAAAAAAATAAACGTCGAAGTCGAAAATATATAAAAGTTTATTTAAATTTAAATTTAGTTTAATAATGGCCAAGGATGTTTCAGTTTTCTCTTTTCTAAAATCAAAAAAATTCACACAATTCGAGCAAAAACCAATTATGTACATCCCAACCCTGTATTTTAAATATTTTCCAAATAAAACTCTTAAATCACTGCGAGAGCAAATGAAGCTAATAGAGCAAAAAGAAAATTTTAAGTATTTGCACGTACGTTTGGTTAAAGTGAGTAAAAATACATAAAAGAATTGAAAACAGAATAAAACTCCTGAGCTCTATAATAGGTAAACGGACAAATTTATCCAAACAGTTTCAAATTTCTTGTTATTCATTTAAATTAATTTAAGACGTCATTAAACTTAAGTTTAACACTGCAAAACTTGTTTGTAAACAAATAAAATTTTGTAAGTGACTCTGATTTGTTTAAAATTTTGTTTTTTTAACGGCCAATTTCACCAAGTTCAGTTATAACTGTCAAAAACATATTTTTAACTGGAAGTTAAAGTAATAGTTAGTTTTTACTGAACTGGGTTAAATTGGGCGTACATTAGTTAAATTTAATATTTTTTTTTTGTTTATGTGCTAATTAATTTGTAAATCTGATTACGATTTTATGTAGGAATCAATTGTTGGAGAGTAACTTTTGATGTTTGAAAGTGTTGAAGTCAAATTCGTATATTTTAGATTGTAGGGTGTCAAAGGATAGCTATTTTTACGATTTATACACACATAGTGTAAATACATACAAATACATATACAACATGTATTTAAATTGTGAAGGGATGCAAAAATGGAGGGAAATCTAGAGCCCTAAGAAAGGGGCCTTACACTTTTTCAGTTTTATGTGTATATGATATTTATATAGCAATATATTTTATGGGATTGATGGATCGATCGCATGTGTATGCTATCGTGTCAGAATTTTGTGCTGTTCCGGTCGGGTCGGGTCGGGTCGGTCGATGATTAAAAAAAGATCGCGATAAAACCAAAAAATTATTTTGCTTGTTTTTTGGTTAAAGCACAATCTTAACGAATTTTTTTTAAATGTTTTACATTCTTATTTAATTTGTTTTTATACCCTCCACCAATAGTGTTGAATTATTATTTCTTGTGAAACTATTTTAATATTCATCTAAGACCCCATAAAGTATGTACATATATTTTGGGTCCTTGAGTAATTATAAGAAAAGAAAAATATTGGTGTAAAATATTTTCTAGTTCTCCTAAGCAGTTTGCGTTTGAAGTCCAGCGTAATCAGTCCAATAGGAAAAGAGTTTTGAACCCAAATGTTTAACAACATCCTTAAAAAACTGATATTACAAAAACTAACATAAATTGCGGAGAGAAAGCACCGATTCTCATTAAATTAGTTTTATATGACTTTAAATCATTCTACAAAATTTTGTGAAGATCGGTCGATAATGTACCATAGGCCCATATATGTAAATACCTTAGTACGCATAAGACCATAACAAATACCACCAATGCCATAAAATACAGCCTGTCTCAGTTCCATAATTTAACATAAGCCCCATATAAAGCGGAAACACTTTAGTACGCAAAAAAATGTTATACTTTCATAAGACTGAAAAGTTTGACATTTAGAAAAAATAAGTTTAAAAAAAACTCCATAAAATATTGCCAGCCATCGTAATAACTCGATCTGATGCAAATAAATAAATACATATGAACATACTTTATGATGTACTTTGGACCTCTCTATTTTAATTCGAAAGAAAATGGTAGCAAATCTTGAGATTGGAAAACTTTAAGGTTTTTCGCACATCGGAAATATGCTATAAACTACAAACTATAATAAAATTAAAGTCCACTTATCAAGCTTTTGAAAATCTATATAGCAATATCTAAAATGGTATAAATTTCATCACTGATTTTATTTGAGTAATTACTTCCATATTACATTTTCGATATGGAAACAGAATAAAAAAATACTCATATCACGACATACCATTGCATATATGTATGTAGATTTGATTTCCGTTAAAAAAATTGTATCGGCATGACCTACACCTAAATGAAATGACCCATGGCAGTAAAAAAACCACCTAATTCGGGTTATTACCCATGAAGTGGCAACACTGGATAATACATATACAACATCAGCAGGCAATAAATTATCTCCACTTGTAATTATGAAAGGTCTACAACTGATTGCTGCATCCCTCCACATTTTCGAAATAATCAATTAGAACAAACATTACATACATCACAATATGAAAAAGGCCCCCAAAAGATTGTGTTAAAAAAGAATAGGCAACATTTTGCACATAACCGGTCCTGATGCAAATAATTTGCTTTAAAAAGCAGCCCCAAACTGTAAAATAGTCTCAGTTGAGATTTGATTGTTGCTTCGTTAAGCAGTTTTAACACAGCAATAAAGTGTAAACAATTACAAAAAAATACTACAAAAATAAATTAAATACTTTTTTAAACTAAACTCGCAACAACTAAAATCTATCTACATCTCTTTAACTTTTGAGTTTGTGTGAAAAAAAAATATATATTGCATTAACAATATAACAAAATTACAGTAACAAATACAACAAGTGATAAATTACTGTGTAGCAAGTGACATAAGAATAGACTAAGGTAAGTGGGAACGCTCTTTATTAAGCGAGACATGGATACAATTGTATTAAAGAATTTTTTTTGACTGGAATCAATTTCTAAACAATTAAATTCAGTTATAATTTTAAAGTATTTCTTATTTACAAATAAATATTTTTTATTTATTTGGTAAATATGTTTGTATGTACTTAAAGTTGAAATTTTGGCATGCGTTTAATTTTTTTTAATTTGTGTAAATGTTTAATTTTTAAATTGTTTATTTTTTGTTTAATTTTTTGTTTAAATAACATTTGTTTAAAATTTTGTATTAACTTGGCTTGAAGACATTTCAATTTATTTACTAATCAAGGCTAACAAGAATATTATTTTTTTTTTATTTCGGCCAAGTTTTATACATGTGTATTAGTTAACTGATATAAATATTATTTATAACATTTTATGTATAACACGGTTTTGGTTTTTAATATACAAAAAAAATTCTAGTAATTAAAATTAAATTCATTTCGTATATTAAAATTTTTTTTTTTTTATAAAAAATGCAAATTTTTTAATTTATGTTAAGTATTTTTATAATTTTATTCAAGAATATTTTCTAAGCACTTGTAAAAAAATACTTTTTAATTATAATTTCTTGAATTTTATTTTTCGCTTAGAAAACAAAAGTTTTTTTCCTGAGTTTTATTTATTCCTCAGAAATAAAAGTTACTTCTTGATTTTTTTTTATATCTCAGAAAATTATTTTTTAATCTTAATTTATCTGCCGATATATACACATAATATTAACCGATTTAAGGGCAAATTTATCCCCAGAGTCCGTGCAAAAACTCTTACATATTTGTTAAATTAACCCTTATACGATCTTCGGGTGAAATTTCACCCACTTAATGTTTTAAAATATAATAAACATTTTGCTGAATCTCAATGAGAATTTTTTCTAATTTTTTAAATTTATATTTTGCATCAGAAACCGAGTGATTTTCAAATAAATTTTACTACACGTTCAATCACTTGTGTTGTAAAAACAGCACATACCTTTTATTTTGGTGTATCTAAACGTTACAAGATTATTTAAAGAATTACGAAAAAGTCCTTCGGGTGAAATATCACCACGTGTATGCAACCTACATCCGATTGAATATTATTTTTTAGTTTAGTTTATTGCATTTTGTTTTCTTATTAAATATTATTTAGAAATAGAAACTGGGAATTATTTCCTTTCATAGGTTAATGCCATTCCTAAAAATTATAGGAATAGGACTATAACAAAAATGCTTTACAAAGTACATAACTGAAATTTAGCTCATAGAATAAATTTGAAATAAAAAATATTTAGTCTAAAAAACAAATAAAAACTTCTTCATTAATGAAAAAACCCTGTATATTTTGATAAAATAAGTTATTTTGAGGAACGTATGAGGGTTAAATTTCATATATTCATCTTAATTCGTTTAACCCTTTTACGGTCTTCGGGTGAAATTTCACACATTTTTATTTGGTCTAAAAAAATAAAAACACCTGCAATTAAATAATCAGTATGGGTGATTTTTCACCCGAAGAACTTTCATGGAAGTTATTTTGAGGAACGTATGAGTTTAGGTAAATTATTATTTTTTTATATTTTTATACTTTTTTCTTAGCAAGAAATTAAATTCAAAAAACAACTTTTGTTTCTGAGGATAAATGTGATGTCTCAAATGACAGGCAATTGATAGCGTAGCAATATTTATATTAAAATCACTCAAAAACCAGATCGATTTTAATATAAATTTTAATACACAATGAAACGCATGTCATTTGGAAACAACACATAATAAATAACGTTTATTTTCGGAGGAATAAATAAAACTCAAAATGAATTTTTATTTCTCAAGGAATGAATAAAACTCAGAAAATAATCGGTAAATATGAGTTTATAATAAAACTTACAAATTTAAAAAAAAAATTCATCTAAAAGTAATATTTTGGTGTGTTTTTTATGCACGTATCACCTCTTTTAGTTTGATTTTTTCATACCCTTCACCGAAGGTAAAACGGTATATATAACTTTGTCATTCCGCTTGTAATTTCTACAATATTGATACTACACCCTATAAAGTGTATATATTATGGGTCCTTATGAAGTTGGCGAAGTTCAAATCCGGTTGTCAGTCTGTCCGCCTGTCCGTCCATCCGTCTGTCTGTTTAAATGGGGTTTCCAAAGCCCCCAGAAATGATGGGGGCTTGGTTGGTATCTATTTCTGTCAGATATTCTTATTATAATTTTGCTATTGAAATTCAGCCAGATTGGTCCAAAAATGGCTGAGACATGAGCAAAAAATCACGACTACCTCTAATTTTTCCAAAAATCCCTTCTTGTTGTTGTATTTGTATTACTTTTTTCTGTATACCTGGAGAACGGCAAGAGCCAAAGTTTCCAAATTAGGTTCGGGAAATTTTTCACTATTGGTGCTACCTAAACGGTGTTAAGTGGAAGTGCATATGCTCTAAAAAGTTGTTTATTGAGATCTTAGGTACATTTTTACCTTTGGAACTAAACAGGCCGAAAAAAAAAAAAAATCGAATTTTTTAAAGTTTTTTGCGATATTGATCTGGAAGATGAATTTTTTAGATTTTATATGTTCACAACTTTTGTAAATATATATTCGTACTAAATTATGGGCTCCCACTAGAATACTGAAATTTTTTAAAACTTTAATGGGGGGAAAAACAGTATCAAAATGGGAATACGGAAAATTTGATATTTTACTTAAGCTTTTTGGTTCTACAACTGGTATTTTTTTAATTGTCGTTTTTGTTGGACCTTAAAACATAAGATTCAACGTGCAATGCCCTGAGTGTGAGAATCTATGACGGAACTTTTTGGTACATGTTTGTTCTTTAACCGGTACTTTTTGAATTTCCGTTAGTATTGCACCTAGAAACATAAAAGTCAAGATGCAATGTCCTGGATGGATGAGAGTCTATAAGAGGAAACTTTTTGGTAATTTTTCATTCGAAACTTATTAAAAAAAATACGAATACGAATTTAGTACTTTTTCGAAATTCGAACATTTAAGGGTTGAAAATCGTAACTATTTTTGGTACTTTTTTTTACAAAACATTTTTCTCCATTCATTGACATATTCGTAGTAAATTATGGGCTGCCACTTCAATACTGAAATTTTTGATACTGTAAAGGGGGAAAAATATAGTACCGGAAAAAATGAAATACGGGACATTTTATATTTTTCTTAAGCTTTTTGGTTCTACAAATTAACAGAAATTTATGTATGCTTATATTTTTTAACATTTAATTTAATTTAAAAACTTATTAAAAATTGTATGTGTCTACTAACTGTTATCAAATTATAAATTACTCTTATCAAAATTTTGTATTAAAAAAATAATTATTGCTAACTTTTTCTATTCTAACATTGTAATAATCGAAATTTTTCATCAAACAAATTGATTAGTACTTATAAAATAACAAAAGCTTGTAACATGGAGAAAGTGAATAAAACTAGTGATAGCAATACTAACTTTACTAATAATTTGGATAAATTGGATCCAAAGGTGTCGGTGAGTGCAGTATTTGTTTTGAGTTGTTTTTGCTTTTAATTATCAGTAGTCATTAATGGCATTTAATTAATTTTCGTAGTTTTATTTCAATTTGTAATAAGGCACAGCTAGCGACAAACTTTAACTAGCTTTTAAAGCAATTTAAGAAATTATATTCCAATATAAAATTCGAAAATATTTGTTCATTTATAGAAATTTTAAGAAAAAATATTGCAAACATGTACATACATATGTATTTGTCGAATATTTCAATATATTTAGATGAAGTGTCTTATCGAAATATGTCAAATATTTCGATTTGATTTTACTTTTCACGTTACATACGAAAAAAAACACTTAGGCCCGTTTTCACAACTTACCGATAGCTAAAAGTAGACTTTAATGGGGCATTATAAAAAGTGTTCCATTATTAAAATTTTACTTTAATGCAAAGTGAGCGATAAAGTAAATTAAAGTTCATCCTACCTGGTAGGTTAAACTCACGCAGAGAAAAAACATGATTAATAAATGGTCACTGCGAACAATTTTATTCATATTTGCCTAAATAATAGGCTAACATCATTATGTCTGAACATATATTGTTACTCAAGACGTGTTTGACACAATCACAACCACAAACATTAATGATAGTTTGCGATTGTGATTGCATCAACCATGTTTTTTCTTTGTGTGATAAAGTTGTAATAATGTTACACTTTTTATACGGCCGATAAAATCCTATCTTTAGCTTTTGGTAAGTTGTGTAAACGGGCCTTAATCTAAATCATGTTTCAGACTGTGCGACATTTCCCTGCAAAAATATTTGTATTTTCTTTGGGTGTTCCTTTGAAAACTCCTATACGTTCAGACGTTAGGTTTTTTTGTTGAAAGTCACAAGCTACAATTTGACTGTAAACTATTAAATTCAAATATAAATATTTAAAAATTTCAAAAATGTATACGAGGAACATCGCATTGTTGCTTGATTTTACATTTCGTGCGACATTGTTTACCCTGCAAGCTTTTGTTCGCCTCTTGCAACACTCTTTCTTCTGTTTCATGAAATATTTGTGTGCGACATGTCGCATAGTGTGATCTGGTATATGATACAAATCGTTTTTATAGTTATGGGAGTGCAAACAGTAATATTGAAAATTAAAAAGCTCATTTACACTTTTCGGCTTCTTTGCCCTTCTCTCCTAAAAACCCAAGACTAAAACCTGAAGCTGACAAATCAGCACTCAGCTTGTAGCATGGCCCTTCATAACATACAAGTTTTGTGAAAATAATTAAAACTATGAATTTTGGAATATATTAAATCTGGTTTTAAAAAGAAACTAAAATGGAGTTTTAACAACAAAATTTAAAATTTAAAAGAGAATCTAAATATGTATGTCTAAAAAAAAATCTTTTCAATTTTCCAAACGCTATTTTTTGTGAAAAAAAAACTCTTCACTTAAGACTTTTTTCCAACCTTTCTCAACACCGGCTGGCTTTTAGAATGTTTTGGATCTTTGTGAAATCCAATAATGCTCGCAGGAAAAGATCAAGGTTTGGTATTAAAATCTAGCAGAACTCAATGTTTTACTTCTTAAAAAAAATAGATACAGAAACCTACATTTTTAAGATGAAATTAGAAAAGAAACTTCCTTAAAGTTAAATTTTTGTCACTAACTGTACTAATTGTAAGTTTTTTCATTAAATTAATAAAATTTTTAATTTCGTTTTAATTTTTTTTCTTTGCCAGATCGATATGGAAGCTCCAGAATTTCGTGAGTTTGCCAAATCCATGGTAGATTATATAGCGGATTATTTGGAAAACATTAGAGACCGGTAAGTAATGTCATTTAACAGAATACATTTAATAAGACCGGTTTTAAACAGGTGTTAATTATTTTAATTAAAACATTAAAACTGGTAACTGCATTCAATTACTTATTCAATAAATTCTAAAATTTACTTTCAAATTTCAATTGTGCTCCCGTTAAGGAAAACATCAAAAAGCGGAAATGAAAGTTTAAAACTGAATGTTCATGAATTTTGGGTTTTTAAAGGGCATTTACTTTTTAAAAATCCAAATAAATTTTATTTGTGTTTTTAAATTTATATGCAAGTACAATTTATAACACATGGCTATTAGTCATATTGATCTGGTTAAAAGTTAAAAAAAAAATCCCCAACTTAATAATATTTTACAGGTTTTATTTCTACGTGCATATAAAAATATGTATAAATAAAGACCCCTGAATGGTTTGAATTTTTTTTTCTCACCACAAACTTTCAGATTTCGTTTTTATTAGCAAATCTTGTACATAATCGTACTTCAATTTAAAGATTTTAAAATTTACATTTTTGTTTAATTGCAATTGTTTGATTTTAAACATTTTGAATATTTTTTTTATAGCAAACTTAAAAAAACAATCGGCTGTGTTTTAACTGTATGTCAAGGTTTCTAAAAAAGAAACTTTTTATGTTTCTTTAAATGTTTGCTTTTGTTACAATATTTTTGTAGATTTTATTGTGTTTTATTGTGGAAATTAAAAAGTAGTTAGTACGTTAAGGTTAAATTGTATCTTGCAGGTTTATGAAGTAAATAATTCTACTTGTCGATTTTTTTCTACACAATCATGCGATTAATTACCTTGACAGTTATATTAATGAGTGTTTGAATTTTGTATATTTTAAGATTTACGAGAATTCAGCCGGGGGAAAAATTAAAGCAATGACAATGAGAATTAAATGCTTTATGCCCAGTTTTCAGGATTGATATTAAAACACATTTATTTTTAAAATCGATTTAAATACAAAATTCTTTTCTTCACTAAAAACTTAAATCAAACTTAAGTCACCGATGTGGTACACTTAATTTCAACTTAAGTTTCCATTGTAATATTTTAGCAAGGTGGCCTGAATATCACAAAAATACAACAACAACAGGCAAAGCATTAACAGTCAGCTGTTTTTTCAGACCACCTTGTAGATAATTACACTTTTTTATATTTTTTTTTGTATTTAGTAGTGCTACCATACTTTTATCTTAATTAAATAAGACTTTTCAAATAAAACTCAAAAACACAATCTGTTTTAAATACGATTTAAGTTTGTTATGAAAATTAACTTAATATAGATTTAAATACTATCCTGAAAATTGGGCATTAGTGGCGGCAGATTAAAGGCTCAGTTAGCCGGGAGTAACAGAAACGTTGCAAATCAGCTGCTTTATTTTGTTGTATGTAAAGCAATTAGAACGATTAAAGTTAAGGCCTAACCATAATATGCATAGCCTTGCTTAACCTACTGTCAAACATTTAAAAAAAAGTCTCTCAAATGTATTTAAAAAAACAAAAACAAAATAAACAAACATTTGATTCCGTACGGAATGTGCGTTTAGATTCGCACCTTGCTTAAGCAAATGACATTTTCATTAAACTTAGCAAAAAGTTTCCTTAAGTTCAATATGGTTGGGCCTTTAGCCGTGAAATGTTACGTCTCAATCTGTAAGAAATATATTGGTCTTACTTGTTTACGGTAAGATTAATTTACTGTTACTCCCGGCTAACTGAGCCTTAAGATTTATTACCTACAAACAATAAAACGGTGTACAGTGGGGCATATGGTAAAAAATAAAGGAATACGTCTGCAGATAAACGGAAAGACTGATTTAAATAAAATTTTACATGGGACATTCCTTGTAAAATTCATCGGTTCTTTTAGGAGAATTGTAAGTAGTGCTTTTAGTTTTTTCTGATTACATTTGGGGGATTCACAAGGTAGTCATAAAGTTGTAAAGTCTTATGTGTTAAAATAATTACAAGAAATATATATGACTGTTGTGGGCTACCGCTTATAATTTAGATTTCGACTGTACAGTTATGACGAATCAATTAATACAGCATTTTTATTTTGTTTAAAACACAACAACATTAATTGTAAACAATAGTAAAATGTTATTTAGGACATTATGACGATAGGACTTGATAGCACACCTTGTGAATCCCCCAATTATTTTGTAGGCGAAGTTTCTCAAAAAAGAGCAGTCAATTGCTCATCAATTTAGCTTATTTGCTCTAAAGTTGTATGAATTATTGGTGAATGAAAACAAATCTGATAACCAGTGTTGCCAAAACTTATTGAGAAAAAAATTTTAGATTTCGTTAAAAAAAAAATGTTAAAATATGCTAAAAAAAAATTAGTATGAAAAATATAGAAAGATCTTCATTAAGGTAAGGTCCAATAAATTTGTTATAATATGCTGCATATTGTCCTTCAGGTTCAACGACGAGCTGTCAAATAGCCTTTAAAATAGGTTTGACAGATACTTGACAGGTGCAATCGAACTATGCACAACACATAAACTTAATGTCGCCTCTGCGGCACTTTGTAGCAAATTCTTTAGAAAGGAATAGGACAAGACCACTAATTTTAGACAATATCGCATTTGCGATAATTGCAAAAGGTTTTTTCTAAGTCATCTGTTTCTTTCACCCATTCTATTGACTTTAGGTGCTTGTCCCAATCTTTGCGAAACTTTTGTGAATAGATTTTAACTAATATTTTAACATTATCTCCTTTTCTTAATTTTTATTTCACCCTACGTTTCCTCATGCAAGTAATTACGTATTATCAACGAAAAATCGAGGAAACAGCCGATTGGCTGAATGTACAAGAATTGTGTGAATGGTAGTGAAAAAGTGAGAGTGTGGTGAGTTTTTCGAACTTGCACTTGCATGTGGAAACGGGGGTCAGTCAAACATTAATGATCATTAAATTGCTTACATTTACATATGTTGTTGCATTTTTTAGATCTAATTCTTCCGTTTTTTTTCTTTTATATTTGTATTAAACACTAGCTGACCCGGCAAACGTTGTTTTGCCATGTAACTTATTTCTAGTGAAAGAAAGAGGAATGAAGCGCTTTATATTATGATAGGCGATGAAAAAATAAAATAGCTTTTTATTTCTATACTTCTGTTCGTTACATATTCAAAAGTTTAACATAAAAAAGTGATGTATTTAACTTGTATCCTAAAGTATAAAAATTAAACAGAGATAATCTATTTTCATTACGAAGAGCAATTGCGTGTACGATATTTTTTGTCAGTCTGTCCTTAGCCATGACAAATAAACTCGATGGCTTGTCGACGCGAGAACATGCCACGTCCGTGTGAAAAACATGGTGTGCCCAAATCTAAGCTGCAAACAGACATCAGTTGGGATGGCGTCTTATTGATTGCCATTGCAAAGTTATTATAGTGTATGCATGCCAAATTTTAAGAAACCCGGCTGATTAGTTAATAAAACGCAGGGAGGGGAGCATTTACCCCTCTAGCCTTATTTCACGCGCTAATTATTGGCTATAGCTCCTTCCAGATGATACACTATTTTCCTGCTAAATTTCAAGAAAATCAATTGATTAGATAAGAAGAAATTGGGAGGGGGAGCTTTTACCCGTTTTGCCCTATTTTACGCCTTCTAGCGATAAGAAATATGCTTTACAACCCATTCCGAATGGGATTGTGCACATAAGACATTACGATACATGGTTTGGGAACTTTTCAAGTGACAATAAAAAATCATAATATGGAAAATTGAGAACTATTTGTTGATATTTGTATGGGAACTCCGGAACTACTGCTTCACATAAACCATCTACAGGCTTTCCCTAACGTACCCTTAAATTTTGGTTGAAATCGTTACACTTCTTTTTTTGCTACATGCTAAATAAGTTTTTTTTTCATGCCAAATGACTTTAAAAATGCTAGATCTAGCATGAAAAAGGCTAGATATGCAACACTGCATATGTATGTATACAACACGTTTATATACATACATACATAGATTATTCAGATATCAAATGTATTATCTTGTTAAAATATGTAATATTTTTTCTTTTGATCAACCGATAACCAAAAAATAATGCGAAACGTAGATAAAGGATACAGATTTTTCAGAGAGAGAGAGAGAGAGTGATTTGAAATCAAGTATTTTTCTTGTGAATAGAACATGATTAGATAGACACACTTTTATTTACTGATTTTAACAGTTTAGAAAAAAGCATATTTATTATAATTCCAACAAAGTTTACCGTTTACTGTAATACACATTTTTTTTAACAGTCGTGTTTTGCCCGATGTGAAGCCAGGTTACTTACGTCCTCTCATACCGGAAACTGCTCCCGAAAAACCTGAAACTTGGGAGGATGTTATGAAAGATTTAGAACGTGTTATCATGCCAGGTGTTACTCACTGGCATAGTCCAAAGTTTCATGCCTACTTTCCTACCGCAAACTCGTATCCAGCAATAGTGGCTGACATGTTAAGTGGTGCCATAGCTTGCATTGGTTTTACATGGGTAGGTGGTATTATCAGGGGTGTCATGGAAAATGAAAACGTAAAACGAAAGAATTTGGCAGTTCTTTTTATTAAACTTTTAATCTAATATTTACAATTTTTGTTAAAAAATTCTGTTTAATAGGGCATTATTTGCATAATAATTGTCATAAATTTTTTTTTATTACAGAAATCTTATTGAAAAACGACTCTTAAAATTCTTTCGTTTTACGTTTTCGATTTCCATGACACCCCTGTATATTTATTAAAAAAAAAAATATGAAATGTAATTTAACTTTAATTTCATTACAGATCGCCAGTCCAGCTTGCACAGAATTGGAAGTCGTTATGCTAGATTGGTTGGGTAAGATGTTGGAGTTGCCCAAAGAATTTTTAGCCTGTTCTGGTGGTAGGGGAGGTGGTGTTATTCAGGGAACAGCTAGCGAAGCTACATTGGTTGCATTATTGGGAGCTAAAGCTAAGAAAATACAAGAAGTAAAAAAAGAGCATCCTGATTGGGACGATAATACCATTATTTCCAAATTAGTGGGCTATAGTTCAGCCCAGGCACATTCTTCGGTGGAACGTGCTGGCTTATTGGGTGGTATTAAATTAAGATCAGTACCAGCTGATGAAGATAATCGCCTAAGAGGCAATGCTTTGGAAGCAGCCATTAAAAAGGATTTGGAAGATGGTTTAATACCATTTTATGTAAGTTCCGTCATTTGTAATTGTTGAAATCGGTAAACGCTATAATTATGCTTTTGTGCTTTTAACTTTTTCAGGCTGTGGTGACTTTGGGTACCACTAATTCATGCGCTTTCGATCGTTTGGATGAGTGTGGTGTAGTAGGTAATAAGTACAATGTTTGGATTCATGTTGATGCTGCCTATGCCGGTTCTGCTTTCATTTGTCCCGAGTACAGACATCTTATGAAGGGCATCGAAAGAGCCGACTCCTTTAATTTTAATCCCCACAAATGGATGCTGGTCAATTTTGATTGCAGTGCTATGTGGCTAAAAGATCCCAGTTGGGTAGTAAACGCCTTTAATGTTGACCCTTTGTACTTAAAGCATGACATGCAAGGCTCCGCTCCCGACTACAGACATTGGCAAATTCCATTGGGTCGACGTTTTAGGGCCTTAAAATTGTGGTTTGTTTTGCGTCTTTATGGCGTGGAAAATCTTCAAGCTCATATACGCCGCCATTGTAATTTTGCCAAACAGTTTGAACAGCTTTGTTCAGCTGATGAACGTTTCGAAATTTTTGGCGAAGTCAATATGGGTCTCGTGTGTTTCCGTTTAAAGGGCTCCAATGAAGTGAATGAAACCTTATTAAAACGTATTAATGGTCGTGGCAACATACACATGGTACCCGCAAAAATACGTGACATTTACTTTTTGCGCATGGCCGTCTGTTCTCGTTTTACCAAAACCGAAGATATGGAATACTCTTGGAAAGAAGTTAGTGCTGCTGCTGATGAAGTGCTTAAACAGTAAACTCACAGTATTAATCAGCTGACAGAAATTTTAGAACAGTATTTTTGATATTGTTAAGTTTTTTTAATGTGCTACTGTTACATTTTTATTAGAAACAGTAAATGGGACCATTGCAACATATTTAGGGAATTAGATACATACATGCGTACATATGTACATATGTATGTATGTGTATCTGCTTAATTATATAATTTTCAGTAATTTTTAAGCTGTTATACGTATAATAATATTAAACTTAATTAACTATTAAATTATTGTTAAATTAAATGTTGTTGATTAGTTAAAATGGGACATCATTTTAATTTTATGTATGTATGTAATTATATTAATAAACGAATTTAAATACTCTTGAAATATATTTCCTTCAAATATTTAAAATTATGTATTTATAAATAACTAGAGTAACCCTGCCCGCGTTGCTGGACAATAAAATAACATTAAATTTTCTAGAAAGAATCGACATTTTCCTGAAAAAGAAGTGCTAAATAATATAAATGTTTTAAAGTGAAAACATCAAAAAGAAAAAAAAAATTATTGCAGAGCTTGGTGGTAAACGACATTTTAGTATTGCTATTTTCACAAAAAATTAATAAAGACGACGGCTTCCCAACACGTGAACATGCAACCTACAGTTGACCGTGTGAAACTACACAGGAAATTCTTAATTTATTCCGCAAACTTGCAACGACTGGTCGTGCCATTTGTTGCCTTGCTAATTCGTTACTTTCTAATCGATCTTCTTTATCCTGATTAGATCTATTTAAACGTATTTGACTGCTGTAGCGTGTTCTTCGGCCAATTTGTGAACGTCTTCGTCGCGCCATTGTTTTTTTAATTTTTTTTGATGCAAAAGATTTAAATTTTAACTGAAAGATTGGGAATCAAAAATTCATTAACAAGGTTTCGTTTAGATGTTCTAAATTCCGAATTCATAATATTGATAAACTAAAATTTATTGTGGTTGGGAAAAGCTATTCCTATGAACATTTCACTGGCTGCTTAGACCAGATAATCAGATAACTTCTTTCAAAGATACACATTTTAAAAAAGTAATTTTTTGGTCATAGTTTTTACATAAATCAATTAAAATAGGGGCTTGCAAAAACAGAATTGTTCTATAAAATTTGGTGACTAAAAACACATCTCTAGTTTATTTTATTTTTTTATGGATGTTTTTGGACGCAGTATAAATGGATGCAAGTGGCAAATGTAATAAAGCAAGTTTATTATTTACAAAATTGTTAGAGTATTTAGAGTTTTCTGTATTTTAAAGTTACACAAATTTGGTGCAAAAATTGTTTTGTTGTTCAAATAAAACAAGTCAAATTTCTACTTTTATTTTAGACTGAAAAAATATTAGACAAATTTTAGTTTTATTTTTGAAAAAAGTCATAACAGTTACGGTCCCTGCTAAGAACACAAACTCAAAAATGTGTATCCTACACAAGTAATATAAAGAAATAAAAAAAAAGATAAATGCTTCCTTCTCTGTCTAAGAAAACTCGGCATAGTATTTGGATGCAACAAGTATTGCAAAGAAATTATATTGTAATTTAGGATTTTTTTTTTGTATGAAAAAATATGGAACAATTTTCCAGTTAAAATATAATAAATTAAGTTTGTGTATTAGGAAATAGATAATAATTTATTTAAAATTTTTGCTAGATAATTTAAAGCTATAGATTCAAATTGTATTATAATTGTGTTTGGTATAATAATCAATTATACGTTGAGCCTCTCGTATACCGCTCATCCTAGCACCGTCTATGGTGATTGATATGATTTAAATTTTAACTGAAAGATTGGGAATCAAAAATTCATTAACAAGGTTTTGTTTAGATGTTCTAAATTCCGAATTCATAATATTGATAAACTAAAATTTATTGTGGTTGGGAAAAGCTATTCCTATGAACATTTCACTGTCTGCTTAGACCAGATAATCAGATAACTTCTTTCAAAGATACACATTTTAAAAAAGTAATTTTTTGGTCATAGTTTTTACATAAATCAATTAAAATAGGGGCTTGCAAAAACAGAATTGTTCTATAAAATTTGGTGACTAAAAACACATCTCTAGTTTATTTTATTTTTTTATGGATGTTTTTGGACGCAGTATAAATGGATGCAAGTGGCAAATGTAATAAAGCAAGTTTATTATTTACAAAATTGTAAGAGTATTTAGAGTTTTCTGTATTTTAAAGTTACACAAATTTGGTGCAAAAATTGTTTTGTTGTTCAAATAAAACAAGTCAAATTTCTACTTTTATTTTAGACTGAAAAAATATTAGACAAATTTTAGTTTTATTTTTGAAAAAAGTCATAACAGTTACGGTCCCTGCTAAGAACACAAACTCAAAAATGTGTATCCTACACAAGTAATATAAAGAAATAAAAAAAAGATAAATGCTTCCTTCTCTGTCTAAGAAAACTCGGCATAGTATTTGGATGCAACAAGTATTGCAAAGAAATTATATTGTAATTTAGGATTTTTTTTTTGTATGAAAAAATATGGAACAATTTTCCAGTTAAAATATAATAAATTAAGTTTGTGTATTAGGAAATAGATAATAATTTATTTAAAATTTTTGCTAGATAATTTAAAGCTATAGATTCAAATTGTATTATAATTGTGTTTGGTATAATAATCAATTATACGTTGAGCCTCTCGTATACCGCTCATCCTAGCACCGTCTATGGTACCAAATCCATTTACTATAGTCGCATCGCCAGCAAATAATAAACTGGGTGTCAAGCCCAGTGGTATAGATAACGTTTGTATGTCTTTAACACTGCTGCGAGTGGAGAAATAAGGTCGACCACCCAAATAGCAAGCACTGCTACTCCAATTTGAGCGCAAAATCTCTGAGGGATAGGGAATCTTAGAATTCTTTAAACATTTTCTTAGCAATTTAGTTATTTCATTAACCACCTCGTTGTCGGGCAACTTTTCAATTTGGTCATAGAACGCTCCACCAATAGTGATTTCCAATACTCTATTACTGGTGGGCAATTTAGAAATTTCGACCACTTGCTTAGTCCATTTGAGATCTGAGGCTCGTTCTTCTGCTGACCACAATGGTCGAAGATTTGATGAAAACCAGGATTTTATATGTTTATGATATTCAAAATAAATTTTAACCGGACTGCCAAAACCAATATTTTCTATTGATTTCGTTTTTGCTGGCGGCAAAGCCGGCTTAAACATATAACCCGAAAAGGTTTTAAGCACTCCCAATGGTAAAGTGCATATAATATGATCTGCCGGTATCACGGAACCATCTAAACAACTCACAGACTTTTGTAAATCCTTATTCGGGAGATACCATTTTATTTCCCCTACTGGCTTTTCGATGTGTAAATGTTCTCCCTCAATATTTGTGATTATTTCCTGCAGTATGCTATCCAAGCCGCTTGGTATATAGAGGGGATAGGAAAATTGGTTTTTAAATTTTATCAATTGTTCTACATTCAAATTCTCCAAGTTACAACCCAATTTACCGCCATATTCCTTCATGAAACCTATAAAAATGTCACCCACTAGTTTGCGATCATTTTCCTTAAACATACTCTTAATGATCTTTGCACTTTCTGCTTGAAAATACGTATAAACATTATCCAATTCATGAAGATGACCCTTCTTGTAACGATTTTTCAATTCTATGCCAGCACACAGCTTCTTAAAGTATATATCGACTACATCTGGTATATGTTTGGAAATTTTCTCTCCTTTTGTATCTACATAAAGAGTTTCAGTTTTCTGTTCAAATTTTTTCGGTAAACCAGGAGCATGTCGCAACAACTCATAAATGGAATTTTGTGATACATCAATGGTTATATACTTAGCACCCAACTCACAAAACGCATCACCAAATTGTTGGGTGTTAATTCGGCCGCCGTAACGGTTTGTGGCCTCAAGTATGATTGTTCGTTTAAAACCGTGCTTGATGAGATGATTTGCCGCCGACAGACCTGCCAAACCTGCTCCAATTATAATAGTTTGTACCTCATTTATAGATTTTGAGGCGATTGCAGCACTTGTAGGCACGTCAGTTTTAAGAACCGTTGCATGAAATATTTTACGCTGTACACTTTTGAAGCTGCAATTATAGATAGTTTTTGGACTTTAATAAATTTTATTTTTCTCAAACTATTTGTTCGCATAACTTCCAATACAAGAATAATTAGAGTATACTTTTTTTTAAATTAGTATGTACAGTAGAATCCCGATAATTCGTAATCGCAAGGGACTGGCCATTTCTTACGAATTATAAGGGTTTTAGATTTAGCGGGGTTTCGATAGAATAAATTCGAAAAATAAAAAATGTTGAATAAAAAACAATTGTTAAAAATAAAATATGTATATAAAAATTATTCATGTAACAAACTGATCTTAAGAAAATAAACACACACGCAAGCAAAAACCTACGCAAAAATAGCGGTGAACAAAAAATCATTATTTTCATGTTTCTATGGTTTTTATTACGAATTATAAGTGGTTGTTAGCAAACAATTACGATTTATAAGAGGCAAAGAAGATTTTATTAAAAAAAAAATTACGAATTAGCGAGGGGACCAATATGTATGAAAATTTTACGAATTAATGAGATTTTTTCAAGGGACCGACAGTTTGTTACGAATTATCGGGAATTACGATTTATCGAGGTACGAATTATCGGGATTTGACTGTATTAATCATAGATTAATAAGCAAAAGGGATACAGACATGTTCTGGAAATCGAATTCGAGTGAAATTGAAAGCAACCCAATTTTTAAAACGAACCTGTTTTAAAGGTTCATACAAATATTCAGTTTTATATACAACCACTTTTTTTGACAACCACTTACATACATATCGAGCCCTGTTTGCGATTATATCGTAAGCAAATTTGAACGAAATTTAGTTTTTTTTTCTTGCAAATAGATTATAAGTACTCCTTACAATGACGAACTAATTCGTAGACTTTGAATTTGTACCGTTGCGGAGAAAAGGCCCATCTAAATCCAAATAAAGTTTTGGAAAAAAATAAAAACAATTCTCCAGCAAAATTTGCCTTTTGTCGCTTACGATATAAAAGCACAAAGGGATCGACATTTTGTAATTTAAAAACATATTTTCGATTATATCGTAAGCGACAAAAGTCAAATTTTACAGGAGAGGGCTTTTATTTTGTTTTTCTTAAGTAGTGCAGCGCTATATTTGGGGGGGGGGGGGGCTATTCTCTATTGCGATGCGAAAGAAAATGGTAGCAAGTCTAGCGATTGGTACTCTTTAATGCATTTGCGCATTTGTCTTTCGCATCTATTAATTTTTTCTTTTCCCAAATCATATCACTTTTTATTTTATTTAAACTTTCCAATTTCAAATATTTTTACATACTTTAGCATTTCATTACTGTCAATCTGCGCCATCTTTCATTTTTGTTGCCAGTATTGATCTATTTACAAAACATTTTGCGAAAGTGACAGAGAGTACCCTGTTGGCATTTAGCTTTCGCGTCGAAATTGTTTTCGCATCACAATAGAGCGTAGCCCTCTTGGTTTCATGTTATGTTGAGATTTTATTGATCATATTACCTGCCGTTTACGAGTGTTAATGATGTCGCCTTTGATTAATAAAAAATGTATAAACTTTTACGATTCACAATTTGCTTATAGTGCACGCATTCGTTACTTTTTTTGCGAACATTAGGACAGGTAAAATTTTAAAGTTCTAGACAAATGCGGTCTGCATAGAATGCATTTAATAAAGCGAGTTGCTTTGCAACCGACGTTTTGGAATTTACTATAAATTTTATTTCACATATGTACAAGTATACGTAAAAAATTGTATGCTAAACTTCAAAAAATTTCAGAATAATTAAGTTTTTTCTTTAACAACCTTTTCCTTCCATATTTGGAAAACGTAACTAACTATAATGTTCATATTCTTAAACTCCAAATTGTATATTGCTTATTTCTATTTCTATCTCAATTTCAACTTACCATTGCATGGCAGGCTGTTTATGGCTTAAAAATTTGTTTGCTTAAAACTAAAAATTTTGTACTTAATATTTGAAAGTGTTCTGGACTATTTTCTTTTTTTAAGAATTGTAAATAAAATACTTGTATGTTGTGAATAATTGTTGTTTTTTTTTATATAAAAATAGCTTAATGACAGCTGTTTTTGACAGCAGTTTAAGAGTGACGTCGCAAACAGTTGTATATTGTATAACAGTAATTTGCTTACTATGGTTTAAGTATTAGCTAAGATATGAATATCTAAACTACTAAACGGTAGAGGGCATGTGCAGCTAAACAAAAATTAAAAAATTTACCAGCTCACTAATGGTAGTTTTACACGATAAGTATTTTGCAGTGGCTTTGGCATAGGTATCAAATCAAATTGCAATTATAAAGCCTTTTTGCAATAGTTTTATTCCTTTAATAAAAAAATGGTTAATTTAATAAAAATAATTTAAAAAATGAAACAAAGTTTTTGCTTCTTTTACACGACATTTATGCATTTTGTAGTGGGAAATTTGACAAGTACATTGCTATTTGTTACAAATTTGGAAGCTTTTAATGTTACTGTTTTCCAGTACCGATGTGCAATAAAATATTTCATTCGTTTCTCGAAAAGTGAGAAGAAAGTGCGTCTGTAACTCAATGCCATAATATTCGACTCGAAGCCGATGTGAACGCCAATCACTCAAATCGTTGACGGCGACCAAAAGTACCTAAAATTAAAAAATTTTCTACGACGGCGTTAGAAATACAACCGTCGGCCTTACCAATATATGGAAAGTGTGACTTTAATGTTTGCTGTTTACAAATAGCTTTAAAAACATTCGTATAATTTTCAAAAACGTTAAAAGTAAAATTATTAAACAATGAAAAATTTTGCCAAGAACAAAACACTTACCACTTCCGCGTTATTATTCATTACATTTTGCATTTTTAAAATATATTTTAGTGTTAAAAGTGTTTATAATATAATTGTTTCTCAACCCGTTTTTATTCGCGCGTATACTACGTACATATTTGACAATTAAAAGCGGGAACTTTCTTACAAAATTTTTACAGACAGTTTCTCGACGCGGGAGATTAAGAACACAGAATACTTGTAGGTTAAAGTAAAGTTGTAATGACACAGTGCAAAACAAAAATGTTGTCTCCGTTTTGACTTCAGTTTCTGAAATTACTAATCGAAACTTGCCAACACCCGTTTTGGGTGTTCTGGCTTAAAAAGGCCATCAAGTTAAAAATTAAAAAAAATTTACACAGATTTTAATGGAAAACTTCTTAATAAAGCATGATTGTCTGTACAATATGTCTTCATCAGAATACCTAATAAAAAGGACAAAATCTGGAATGGTATTGGAAAAAGAATGAAATTAATTGGTAAGAAATATTTTTGAATTTTTAAATAACTACCCCTTTTTAGAACACAAGCGCAAAATTTGTTCGAATGACTTAAGTAAAAAACAAAAACAAATTTTTGTTTGACCTAGTAAATACGCAAGTACCCCCCAAAAGCTTATAAAGAAAAATTAAAAAAAGATTGCTTTGGGCAGAACCATAATGTGCTTAAGTTGGCTTAGGCAAATGTGCGAATACATGTAAATCATATGAGCCAAACTTAAGGAAACTTTTTGTTAAGTTTTAAGAAATTGTGATTTGCTTAAGCAAAGTGCGAAACTAATCGCACATTTCGTACGGAACTAAATGCTTTTTAATTTTGTTTTTTAAAATAAAATTGAGAGACTTTTTGTTAATTTTTGACATTGGGTTAAGGAAGGCTATGCATATTATGGTTGGGCCTTTGATTGTAGTTTAGTGAAGGTTATTAAAAACTTGGCAAAGCCAAATATATATACCTAGCACATGTATGTTTATTTTTAAACGCGTTAGTTTAATCATTCATTCGAATTAAGTGGGGAAGGGAACAGAATAGTCGCTATAGTACAAAGTAAAGAATAGCTCTGCAAGCTTTTAAAGTTAAAACGGCACTTTTAAAGTAGTGTCAAAAGAAAACGTAGTTGTAGGTAGTACCTATTCGTTGCAGTTGAAATTGAAGCGCAACATTCGATATTTGAAATTTCTTGCCTACAGAGCATTCGTCAGTTTCAGCTACTGTTACAACTACTTTTTTCTGTTCCAGGACTTAAATCTATTTAGGTTCACCCATTGTTTCTGAACAATTTTTTTTATATGTGGTTTGACATCTCTATTCTTGAGATAGAGAAATAATTTTGTTCGGAATACTTATTTTTCAACTTGAATTGGTTTCATTTTGATTATTGTCCGGAGAAAATTGAACTTTGCTGCCACATTATCCCGGCGGTAACTAGAATGAGTTAAGAGGCTTAACAGAAGGCCTTATTTAGCAGTCACAAGCCCTTCTCTGCGCATTCCATACTTAATTATTTTTAAAACAGTTTACATTGGGAGCAAACCCTTCCACACTGCCTTTAATATTAAATAGTATCAGAAGGGAGTAAGGAAGGTCACTAAAAATAAAAAGTAAATAAAACTGAACAACTTTCTTTTTCCCTTCTTAAAGATGAGAGTAGCGAATGTGTACTAAATATTTAAGAAGGTCTTTTAGAAAGAAGTTTATACCTTTTAGAAGGCATATTTCTAAACCCAGGGGCCTGATTCTGATAGTCGTGATCGAGCAAGGCCCATTGAAAAGGTCTGCGCAAGAAGCCTGATGATCATTGTTTATGTTCTTTTTAGTTGTCAAAAGTTGTTTACATTTTGCTTACATGTGCATGTATACGTTTATAGTATGCCACACATACACGTTTTTTCCTTTTGCTTTGTATATGTGTTAGTAAATTTTTGACAACTAAAAATAATCGTTTTTTGTTTTTGTACAAGTAAGCAGACCTAGATGGGCCTTGTGAATGAGTATTTTCTCGATTCAAAAGCAATTTAATTTCTAATTATTTCAGTCAATAATGAACAAATCAGAATTATTTTTTCAGTGTTATAAAGAATTAATTTGAGTTTCAGAATACTAAAAAAACAATTTCGACTTGTTCAGTATCAAGGCCCATTGAAAAGGTCTGCGCAAGAAGCCTGATGATCATTGTTTATGTTCTTTTTAGTTGTCAAAAGTTGTTTACATGTGCATGTATACGTTTATGGTATGCGACACATACACGTTTTTTCCTTTTGCTTTGTATATGTGGTAGTAAATTTTTGACAACTAAAAAGAATCGTTTTTTGTTTTTGTACAAGTAAGCAGACCTGATAGATGGGCCTTGTTCAGTATCGACTGAAATTGTCAAACTAAACTTTTCAGATATTTTAAAGAAAAGTAAAATTGTTGAATAACGTAAAACACATAATAGAATTTATGTACATCTACATAATTTCAAAAATCATAAAAAAGTTAATTAATTCATTGCCAATAAAGAAAAAGAAACACACGCTTATTACCATATACATAGTATATTTATGGTAATAAATAAGTTATTAAAAAAAAAAAATTAAAATATGTAAGAAAGTATAATCGTTCAAGTCTGACCATATGAAGGGTTCAGAGCTGAAGCGAACCAAGTCAAAGAAGAATATTCAAAAATATTTAAAGTTTGAGTGAGTGAACAGCCATTAATTTTTAATTTAGTCCGTTACAGAACTGAATAAAGTTTAACAATGCGGAGAATTTCGCAACAGTTTGTCAATATATTTATATAAAATAGTTTATGACTTGGCTCGTTTCACCCATATGACACTCTACACCACAGTATTTAAAAACTAATTTTCGAAAAAGTACCCTATTTGGGACCAATGGGCAATCATTGACTCGACGGAACAAAATTATACTGTGAGGTTAGGATTTATATAAAAGTTGTGTCAAATGGTATTGAGCTATGTTCCACTTTTGCGGTGTGGGTAGGTAAAAAGTCTTCAACTTTTACAATTGGCTGTTGTTTATTAACTAATCATCTCTGATTGACGATGTCGTTGCGAAAATGTGTTAATTGGTTTTCAGAGACACGTATAAGGTACAAACAAACGAAAAACTTGTTTTACGGACAGGTTATCCTTACATGTTTCGATTGCAACCACTCAATCTCTTCAGAGGGGTTTGCCGTTTAACACTCGCAGCCATCGACGACTGCTGGCAGTCAATAGTCAAACATTAATCTGGGTTCGAGCCTCAGGTCAGTCAAGAATGAAAAATTATCAATAAATTTTAATTAATTTCATGTCGTAAAATTCATTTCTTCATAAAAATAATTTAATGAAAATTAAATTTGATGAACTTAAGCCTAATTGAAATATCAAAATTTGGATTAAAAACCATAAAACAGTTCAACAAAATAACCACAATAATAATAATTTTTTTTGTAAAAAAAAAAAAAATTGTTTCTAAAACGACTGCGTATCTGAGAAAAAAGTTTTACTTTTCTTAAAGGAATTTTGTTGCGGAATTTCGGTTTTTTTTTTAATTTTTTCAATAAGTTAAATCGTTTTTGAGTTACGCGAACATATGTTGTGCAACCTCCTTTATTTTCGAAATAAGGGTATATCTCAAAAACAAGAGCTAACCTAAAAAAACGGTTAGCACCATTGGATTCATTTATTTATTTATTAGTATTAGTGAATAGAGAGAGTTTACCCAGCAAACACAAATTTATGTCAAACTAAAAAAGCAATTTTTAAAATAATTTCAATCAGTACCGTAATAATTACGAGCGGTGCCATAAAAATTAAAGTTTGTTATTTTTTATATTTTTTTTTTTTTTTTGCTAAGAATTATAATTTATAATTATAATTTTGTAATGGTAAATTAATTTTAATATTTGGCTTTTATTTTTTTTTTATTATCAAAAACAGGAAGTCATTTTTTATTTGTTTGCTCTTATGTTACGAATCATTTCAAAATAAGAGGGAATATGTTTTAAAAAGGCATTTTGATAACATTCATAGTAATATAAAGGAATTTAAAGTGAAAGAAAAAATAACACCTTCTTGAAAACCGAAAAACATTTTTTACAGAAATTAAAATAATATACATAAACGCCATGTGCCCGGCTTGTCTGTTTTTTTCAACTAGTACAGTGTTATTAATGTAGGTACATATGTTTTAAATAAAGAAAAATAAAAACAAAAGTTATGAGCATTTTAAACATTTACGTTCGAAATTTTATTAAAATAACTCTTATGTAATGAATGAATTTTTAAAAATTCTCCATTCACATTGTATGTAAATATAAAAAACTAAATTAAAACTAAAACTTATGAACAAAATAACCAACTTCATTTGGACTTTTCTGTTTCCATTGCCGAGGATATATGTAAATCCGAACTTATTTGTTTTGTAATGGATGCCATATCTTGTTTAACCGATGTTAATATTTCTTGCTCTAAAACTATATCCATTTGTGTTTGAATTTCCTTCCAAGCAAAATCGATATCCTCATCTTTGGGATCCATGCCGCAAACAACGAAACGTAGAAAATGTTTACCACGGTGTTTGGCCTGTATCATGTAGATTTTTTTACGTTCGGTTAGATAATGCAATAGATCTGTTGTACGTTTATTGTCGCCTTTGGGTCTAAAGCAAACCAAACCTAGGGTCCTTTTGGTAACCACCTCAAAACGTGGATCTGCTAAAACATAGTTTTCAAATCGCTCCGCCAAAGCCATATGCATGCGTATATGAGCCCTTAAGCCTTCGGCGCCAACAGTGCGAAAAGTGATCCAAACTTTAAGAGCTCTAAAACGTCTGCCCAAAGGTATTTGCCAATGTCGAAAATCGGGAATTTGTGTTTGTCCTTCGTATTTGTGCTTAAGATAGATGCGATCTACGTTGAAACTATCGACTACTTTATTAGCGTCCTTCAGCCACATGGCACTGCAATCAAAATTTACCATTAGAAATTTGTGCAAATTAAAATTTAGAGAATCCACCATTTCCAGGCCATTTCTTAGCTCTGAACATTCTTCCAAAGCAAAAGCAGCACCAGCGTATGCTGCGTCTACATGTAACCACAAATCATGTTGATTACAAACATGACCCAATGATTCTATATCATCATATGCACAGGTACCGGTAGTGCCCAAAGTTGCAATACAAATAATGGGTATTAAACCTTTGGCCAAATCATCATCTAAGGCTTTTTGCAACATTGCTCCCCTCAAAATTAAATCTTCTCCAACTGGCAGGAGACGTATAGGCACAGCTGCTAACACTCCAGCCTTTTCAATACAACTATTACTTTGATCGCTGGAATAGGCCACTAATTTGCCTCTTATTTCACTTTCAGTCATCTCGGGATGTTTTTCCTTTATACGCCTTACCGTCTGTTCTCTGGCTGCTAAAACTGCTACCAGTACAGATTCAGAAGCGGAACCTTGAATTATACCACCACCGGGACCATCGGTGGTGTGAAGAAATTGTTCAGGTAATTTGAGGAATTTCGATAACCAATCCATGACAACAACTTCAAGTTCAGTACAAGCGGGACTGCAAATCTAAGAAGAGATAGGAAACTTTAGAACATTTTTATATGTAGATGAAAAAAATGTATCAGATTTTTGAAAAATAAGCTATTCTTTTATATTTTTTTCAGTGTATTTTAACTTTTTGCACAAAACCAATAAAAACTTTATTGTTTAGAAAAGTTCTTCAAGATAGAGCGATTTTAAAAGTTGGTCTGACATGGAAGCTTTGCTTATATATGGGACATTCAACGCCAAATCGGACGGCCTAATAAATTTGTTTCCCTAATTTTGTGATATTTTCAAGTACATTTCAAAGGAGCCTTCCTGGTTAATTTTGCCATTTTTTTGATTACTTGTTCAAAAAATACTTTTTTTTGTGTTTTCAAATTGTATCTTTATCCCTGATGATGGAAAAAATATGATTTTTCTTTTTAAAAGCGATCCTGGCTGGACCTAAGCTCTGCTATGGTAGAATTTGAAATTTGAAGAAGAGTTTACGAACTTCAGACGAGTTCTTCTTTATTAATTTTAAGAGATTACAAAGTCAACGTTATGTGTCTGAAATGCCCTAAAATGCTAAGCTGCAAACGTTCTTCGACGTCACGACTTAAAAATTACCTTTCATAAGTCCACAAGCTTGATATATTTAAATGTTCGCCAAATAAAACTTAAATCCGTTCCAAGTAGTTCTAAAGCGACGGCAATAAGATTTTTCTAAAATACGCTGCCAAAAATTAATTATTGGGTGAAATTTAGCCCGTTGTGTTGCTGAGGATGAAATGTTCGGTAGGACACTTAAGTGGTTCTTGCACATCTACATGCTTAAAACTACAACATTGCGACGATATTTGAAAAATTTACCAGTTTTATTTATTAAAACACAAGAACTAAAAATTAAAATTGAAGAAATCAACCAAAGTCATGGAACGTTTTTAATTGTGGTCGACGAATGGACAGATATTTCACAAAAAAAAAATACAAAAATATTCGTTTCCATAATACTAAAACAAAATCATTTGAAATACATATATAATCTTGGCAAAGAGGTTTAAAAATGAGTTACTAAAATTTATTTAGATTTTAATAAATTTTCATACTGTTATTAATTTCAAATTTCAGCATTTTTTTAAATTATTTTAAGCATTTTCTGGCCTCGTTTACTGCAAGATTTGGCTGTTGAAAATGTTAAGGTCTGGTCTCATTGATAAGTATTTAATCGGAATCAAGTTCCTTGTTCTTAATTTTATGGCTTCCGGTGAAGTACTATCTCTCACAGTATTGATCCTCTGGGTCGCAGTGCTTAGACATAATAATGTTTAATATATTTAGGGCTATTATTTTAACTTGGCATTAGCTGTTATTGGATAACAGGCGTTTTTTGACAGATTGTCAGGTCATTATTGGTTTGACCTACCGACCATTTAAAAAAAAATTAGTTAGGAATCAGGAATATATTTTTTTAATCTCTTTCTAAATCCCAAACCAGTTTCGCGAAATTTTTTGTGGTAGCATTAATTTTGCTCCATATCAACTATTTTAAAGGTTTTTAAGTATTGCTCTACACGTCACTATTTGGCAAGTGCACCAAATTCTTCATATAAAATAAATTTCACTCTTGCTTTGCTTCATTGCCGTAAGAAAAAAAAAATAGTTCAAGAAAAAGCATTGTCGAGTCGGTAGGTATACGCAAAACGACTGCTGTTTTTTTGAAAAGTTGGGTTTTTTTTTGAGCGTTTGTTTTTATAGCAATTTATTTTTGATATCTTCATCATGTTATACACAAACAAAGTGCGTGTTATTATTTGATTGTTGTATTTCTGCAAAGACCTAATAATTGGACCAGTAGCAAAAGCAAAATAAAATGACAACAAGAAAAAAAAATTGTTTTGTAAAATAATAAACACGTGTTAATAAATAGTAAAAATATCTTAAATTTATTAAAAATATAAAAATGAACCTGTTTTTGTAAAATTAAACCAAATAAAAGAAAAAAAAATCATCAATGTTGACTTTTTATTAGAAACTTTAATTTCAGCAAGTTACTTTATGCATAGCAATAAGTTTACGTATATGTACATATGTGTGCAGCACAAAAAGCTGATTTTTAAAAATATTATTAGAAAAGTGGCGTATGCGGCACAAAATAATATTTTTCACTTTCAATAAAATACTATTAATTTCTAACTTCATTCATAAAAGATGACAAAAAAGAAAAAGGAAAATATAAAAAAATGCTTTCGTGTTCATATTGAGAAATCTTCCTGTAAATCTTATTTGTCGTTTTTATCCAATACGACTTTGTAGCATATGCGCCAAACCAATAATGAGCTGACAGGATAACACATTACTATCTGTCAACGTAATTCTAACTTTAACTAACGCCAAGTTGTATTAATAAATGCCCTTATAAGTTTGCCAGTTTTTTTTCTTTTATTGTTATCGACGCAATCGTGTGGCTCTTAATTAGATAAAATTAGATATCCGCAACATCTCTGCACACTTCATATTTTCTACCACTAGTGGTGGTGGGAACAAAAATGTGGTTTTGCTTATATAAAATTTTTATGGTCAATTAAAAATAAATAAATTTTGAATTAAAATTTTAATTACACTATGCAACACAAAAAATGCAAACTCTTTATCGAAAGAAATGAAGTTGGAGCCAAAATTATCATGAGGCAATTAAATCTGAACGGCAGCTAAACTAGCAAAACCCAAATATCGTTTTTTTGGTTGCGCTAAGTACTTCAAGAAATTTCACAAGAAAAAGAGTTGGTACTCGCTGACTTCAAAAAATTTATTAATTTTAATTCATTTATCAAACATTTTAATATACACTCAGGTCTCGTTTTATGCGTTTTCAAATTTATGCGATTTTTAAATTTATGATTTTTTCTTTTTTTTGAATTTTAACAGATTTTGAAATCTTAAATTCTTTTTTACCGTTTTTAAATTAAATCAAGTTTGCAGCACTGATATAATCGTTATAGTTTGTTTTATTTTAAGTTTTTTTCTATGCATATCCGTTACGTTTCAAACTTATTAAGAGCACATAATACAAGTTTTACAATATAATAAGTACGCCAAAGGCTAATTTCGGTAAAAAATAATATCAAAAAATTAGGTCGGAATTAGAAAAATTTCAATTGAAACTTGTTCTTTCCAGTCTTTTACGGTACAACAATGCAATAACCACATTTACGAGTGTACAGAAATTTGCATAAATTTTAAACCAATTGAGGTCCCATAATAAAACTTTTACAATATAATAAGGACACTATAGGCTAATTTAGGTTAAAAAAAATAAAAAAAAATTAGGAATAAGTTAGAAAAATTTTGATTTAAATTGGTCATTTCCGATTTTGCAAATGAAAAAATTTTCCCAGCTCAGCCAAGAAAAATTATCAATAAAATTTTAATAGAAAATTCCAAGTTGTAAAATTCCTTCCCTCAGTGAAAATAAGTTAATGAAAATTAAATTTGATGAACTCAGACCTAATTAAAGAATATCAAAAATTAAAAATAAACAGTTCAACTAAAAATCAAAATTAATTTAAATTTATTAAAAGATCAATCGATTTTCTTAACTTTAAATTTTTTTGTTTGATTAGTTTTTAGTTCGAAAAAATAATTTAAAAAACAACTTTTTGAAAACAGCAACACTTTACTAACTCGTAACTCGACAAATAAACATCATAGAAAAAAAAAATTATTTTGCACACATATTTTTATCTACTAGAACTACATAAAGTTGTGCCAAATATAAAGGAATTCCAAAAAAATTTATTTTTTTACAAATAATGACCCACATATTTTTTTTGTTGATTTTTTTTGCGATTTTGTTTTGATTTTTTAATTAAAATTTGAATTTATGCTGTTTTTCAGAATTTTGGAACGAACTATTAGGTTTTATATGAAGCTATGCAAATTAAATTAAAGCGATTTTTTTAATACATCTATCGCATAAAACAAGACCTGATTCAATCTTTTTATTTTCACTGAGCAACATTTTTGAAGTTATCGACGGCAAACTCTTTCTCGCTATTTGGGCTTTGCTAGTTTAACAGCCGTTCGTATTTTATGGCCTCATGAATATTTTGGCTAAAACTTGATTTTTCCAAAGAACATGCAAGTTTTCTTGCGTCTATATCTCGGAAACCAACTGGAATTTTGTTTTGCTGTCTTCGCCACAATTGTAGCTGTAGACTAGGAGAAGAAAAGTTGAACAAAACTTTTTAATTGGGGTTAAAGATACATTTTTCTTAGAGTTATACACCGAATAACAGAGTATCTATACCATTATTCACTACCCGTAATGGTGGAGGGTCTAAAAAGTCATACCTACACACATCAGGCTACATTTTTTTTTTTTAATTGAATAAATAACCATTTAATTATTATTTTAAACATACCCAACTGAAACCAATGACACTAAAACCATTTGCCAGCATGTCGCCAACAATGGATGGGTATGATGAGGCCGTAGGATAATAGGCATGCATATTTGGTGATTGCCAATGTGTAATACCAGGCTTTATAATGCGATCAATATCATGTAAAATATTCCTCCAATCTTGTGGTTTCTCTGGAATTTCTTTAGGTAATAAATCGAAGAGATAACCAGGTTGTACGGCTGGTAAAATATCACTTTTGTTTTAAATAAACAATAAAAAACAGAAAACAGAAAACACACTATTATTAAAACAAAAGAAAAAAAAACTTTTGGGGATTTGTTTAACGTATAAATACCAATCTCTAATATTTTCCATATAATCAGCTATGAAATCGACAGCAGCTTTGCCAAATTCTCTAAATGTTTTTGCATCCATAATTTATCTTTATTTAAGCTTTACACTTTTAGCTTTTTTTTTTTTGTTAATTTCACTTATTTTAAAAATATGTTACTTAAAACTTAGTTTTAAACTTCACAAATGCTTGAGCACAACTATTAAGATTTTTACTTTCATTCACTGTTTTTATAAACTGGAGATTTTTAATTCAATCTGTATAAAGATGTCAAGTAGAGTAAGAGATGTTAATGAATTTATCTGAGTGACAATGTGTATGTAAGGAAAGTTTTTACTTTCTCTGAGAGTAATAACAGTGGTCGAAAAATGTTTAAATATGCATTTAAATAAAAAAAGTAAAGTTTAATGTCAATTAAATAAGCACAAACCTGTTTATACTTAAAATTTGCCACCAAAATTATCTTTTAAATGTGCGATCAATTTAAATAAAAGTATAAATGTTTTGGGATAGTTTTAAGTACCTGTTTACATTTAGCAAAAGAAGTGTTTTGAATCTTGATTAAAAGATACATACATACATATGTATTTAAAATTTGAAACGATTTTTAATGCATATTGTTTTCCAATAGATTTTAAATTCTTAAATGTTTTTTTTCGCATAATTATTGCAGAAACCAAAGTATTTCTCGGTTTCAAAATAGCGTGCAACCGCCAAACAAATTTTTTTTTACGCCGAAAAAGAGTTCAGCCATCTAAACATTTTTTTCTTTTAATTGAAAGATACAAATTTAGGATATTATAATGAAACGTTTTTTCTTAATATATGTACATAATTTCTATTCAATGGTGAAATTATCATACATGCAGCGGTATTGTAAAATATTAACGTCAGCCGGGTAATAATTCCTTCAATAGTGGACGCCGCTGCCGTTTTCTTCCCGGCATAGATTTCTGATGTCAGATGGGTTGCAGAAGAAAATAGAGCACGCTCTAATTGAAATTTTGTCAGATGACTTTGCATCTGACTTTTACAGAAGCAAAGTTAAAAAGGTAACACACGACATGTATGTATTTTGCAGTGGGAAATTTGACATGTCAGATGACAAATACATGTCGTGTACGGTCGCCTTAAACACCCCAGTTGCCAGATTGTAGTTGAAGATATCGTCGTCGTCAAAGTCAAAGTCAAATAACGACGGGACAACAGAAAAAATTCACCTGGATTTTGAAAAAATAACTGAACGATTTGAAATGCACTTAACTATAAGAAAAAGTAAAGTTTAAATAACATTTTTTTTTACAATAAGACAAACATAAAAACAAGGAAACGTAACATTTTAAATTCAGTATTTTGTCATATTACAAAATTATGTATAAGAGGGCGAATTCACTACAGGTGGCAGTGAAAAGTCTGTAGAATTTCTGCCACCGTATACATAAATTCGCATTGGTATATTTTACTATAAACCGCAAAAAAAAAAAGGATATAAACTGTCATGTTATGGAAGTCGAAGTCACTGAGCATTCAGAGATGAAAAAAGTGACGTAGGAAAAATGCCTAAATCATTTGCGTGATCAGAACAAAAATGCAATAAAAAGCAGCTTTCGAAGAAAAACGCAATATTTTCTATCTCGTGACGCCTTTGTGTGCTCTGCGATCGAACTAGATAAATTGTATTTGAACTGGTACCTGGACAATACCAAAAAAAAATGGACAATCCAGGCCGTTTGGCAACCCTATATGTACATGACAAGCAAAATAGTACCTTACAAACAAAGCAGTAATTACCTCAGTTGTAAAAAACCAGTATGACCTTATGTAAAAGTGAGTGTAAAATATGCAACATATTCACATAAGAAATTAAAAAATAAAATTTTGCTGAATCTTTAATACCCTTCATATAATGTTATGCCGCCATTTATGAACCGATCTGGCTTAATTTCAATAGTAAAATTTAACGGAGCATATGTGACAGAAAAATTTAGCAAGCCAGTTTCGTGAATTTCTGGGGTCTTCGGACCCATTTTAGCAAGGATAAGGACATCCTACTCATAAGGACCAAGAATATACATATGTATGTACTTTATAGGGTCTAAGGTCATTATTGTAGAAACAACAAACGAAATGACAAACTCGTATGTCCTCTTTCCAGCTGCGGGATTGGAGAAGTGAGCGTGGTACTTCCCATACAAAGACATTATAGATTTCTGTATATAAAGAGAACGGTGTCAAAGTTTCCAAATTAGCAAGAAGGAACTCCGATAAAATATGGGAGGGATTGAAGAAGTGGGCGTGGCAAATAATAGATTTATTAATATGTATTTAAAAGTCGGTATTTACATACATAACTTTCTGTTCTTATCGCACAATGGTGAAGGGTATAAAAGATATAACTTGTGTTTTTTGGGCATTAACCACTGACTTACCCAACTGAAACCCAAAACGCCAAGGCCTGCTATTAGTAATTCCCCGATAATAGAACCCATGGATGATGATGATGGAAAATAAGCATGAAAATGTGGTGACTGCCAATGAGCTAAACCTGGCAAAATAATATTTTCCAAATCATCTAAAATAGTTTTCCAATGTTCAGCTTTCTCCGGAATTTCTTTAGGTAGAGTTTGGACCAAAGAAAAAGGTGTGGATGTGGGTAAAACATTTCTAAAAAAAAAGAAAAACACCTTTAGTACATTCATAAGGAAGAAAAAATAAAGAAAATAAGACCTTGTTAAAAAAAAACTTACCGCTCTCGAATATTTTCCAAATAATTGATAATAAATTCAATAGAAGCCTGCCCAAATTCGCGAAATTCATTTGGATCCATATTAAGATTTTTTTAATATTTTTATATAAATTTTGTTTGCTTTTTAAAAGTTTCTGTTACTTTAACTTAACGGCTGCTGTTACAATTCACAAATGAATTGAGATTGTTATCGGAAACGCCACTAGACTTTAAAGTATTTGGTCAGCAAAAAAATGTCAAGCACCACAATATGCAAATCGGCGAAGATGATGATGTCAATGTCAATGAAAATTATTGTTAAATGGTGTTACATTATAAAAATTGTAATTAATACTTGTTTAAAAATATGTTTGTTTTTTTGTTATTTTAATTGTGTGACTTCTTTCACAAAAAAAAAATGATTTATAATTGTTTACATTAATAAATTTTACAAAATTATGAAAATCCGATTGCAAGCATAATGTCATTATTATTTTTTTTTTTTGAAAATTTTACAATGAATCCGTTCATATTTAAGCTGGTGCATTCCAAATTTATGAAATTCTTTTAATATTTAAATTAGTAGGTGATGGAATTTTATTGTTTGTATGGAATTAAAAGACTCAAAACAAACTGCATATTTGTATGTTTGTAACATTTTTAATTTTAAAAGAGCAAGAAACAAAAAAACCGTGTTTTTAGACGAATTTAACACTTCTCTTTATCAGATAAGGAATTAAGACACAGATAAAGAATATCAAAGTCTGTTGCAAACTATATTATTAATCTTGTGCGCAGCGATATAAAACATGCAACATCTATGCAGTTAAAATATTGAAATAAATTAAATTACATATAAACGGTGGTTTAATGTGAACCACACCTAAACGTCAAGTTTTTTTCTGCATTTTATTTGACATTTCCCAACTTCAGACTAACTCAATTTGAACCATGGAAAGATACACAATCGAGCAACGCGTTAAAGTTATTCGGGCTTATAATGATAATGGGCGTTCAAATCAAAATGCGTATCGTGCACTTCGTGATTTTTCGGTCAATTTAATCGTCCAAATGTGCGTACAATCGAAAAATCGTGCAATCTGAGCAAACCGGGCCTGTAGAAGATATGAAAACACCAGTGCATGCACGTACAGCTCGTTTTACAGAAAATATTCCTGCTGTGCACGAAAGTGTAGCTGAAGAGCAGTCCACTTCAAGTCGAGTCCAACAATTGTACCTCTCACGCTCGTGACTGATGAACATTATGCATTAAGACTTGCACGCTTACAAGGTGTAATTGACTCAAGAACTAAAGCCTCTTGACCTTTCCACACGTTGTCAATGGTCAGAATGGTGGCAAGAAATGGCAACAGTGGATGATCAATTTTCGAAGAAAATCATCTTCAGTGATGAGGAACATTTCACCTCAGTGGATTCGTCAATAAGCAGAATTGCCGCATTTGGGCGAATGATAATCCAAGAGTGATTGTCGAAAAACCAATGCACCCACAAAGAGTGACTGATTGGTGCGGTTTATGTTTTTCCAAAACAAGGACGGTCAGGCAGTTACTGTGAATGGTGTTCGCTATCGTGAGATGGTAACGAACTTTTTAGGGCCCGAATTGGAAGATATAGATGTGGACGATATGTGGTTTTAACAGGAAATTGTTGGGAAATTTGCCACTTGAAGCGTTCATTGTTGAAGAAATTTCCTCAAAAACATCGCTGTCGGCATCAAAAATTGTATCTGTATTAGGGAAACCTCAGAGACATTGAATAACTTCCTCTTTTGTACCAGAAGTTGGCAATTATCTTTTCCGTAATAGCTGCTTAAGTTCCTCCACCCTTAAGGCTCAGCTAGCCGAGAGTAACAGTAACGTTGCAAATCAGCTGCTTCATTTTGTTGTATGTAAAGTGAGCAGTATGATGTTACGTCTCAATCTGTAAGAACTAGATTGGTCTTACTTTTTTCCGGTAAGGTTAAGTTACTGTTACTCCCGGCTAACTGAGCCTTTAGTATTAAAAGCTTTTTAACCTTTACACGTGCTTTGCACAAAATCATATAAATTAATTGCTTCCGGGGTCCTTTTTTTTTTGATCTAAAAGACTAAAAACAATTTCAATCTTTCTAATTAGAATATAAGCAGTTTTCACCCATTGTGTTAATTGTACATCTCTGTTTTATTTAATACGATATTATTCTACAAAGCGTGAGTGTCATTTTCGTATGTATTGTAAATTAAAGAATCTGCTGAGTGAGAGAAAGAGAGAGATAGAGTTTCGTCAACTGTTTTATTCTGGTAAATTCAACCAACACACGTGTTTACTACAGCTTTTTGTGGGATTTTTCAACCACAGCTTAGTAAATTTTAGTCTAATACATTTTGTTGTCGCAGTGTTAAAAATGTTAGTATTTTAACTACGGGGGCTTCCAAGAGATTCTCATACGCTGGTTTTTTGATGTGTGAAAAATCTCTGTATTGTTTGTATATCGATTAAATTTTTTTATTTTTTTTGTGAGCGTGTCAGTATTGTAGAAAAGCTTTTGAAAACCTAATGATTTTATTTATGTTAAATTTTATGTGAGAAAATATCAACTTTTAATCCTAAAAATAGGCTTTAGTTTGTATTAACTATCAAATTTAAGTAAACCAGCAAACAATTTGTTTTGCAATATGGAGTTCCCAATTTTTGGGGTCTTATTTTATCCCCAACTTTGAAAATGAAATAAACACCTAAATATACCCCAAAGAGAAATAAAATAATACCCTAATTTTGACTACTTATTTCATACGAAGTTAAACCGCAATTTCTAAAATGAAACTTTGGTTTTAAACAATTATTTTCTCCTCTATGGTATAACCAACACCGGCTTCGCTTACTACAGCTTCTAAAATCGGAATATCATAATTAGGGATTTCACAGTTAGGGATTATAAATAAAGTTCCGGAATTTGAGATTCCGAATTGTGTACATAATTCGGGGTTTTAAAAGTCCTCCTTTTGTCATTTCGGGATTTTGATATTAGGAATTTTAATACTATCCTATTATTTTATGAATGGTAAACGCATGTAGTAAATAGAGGGTGTCCAAAAGCTGAGGTATCATTTTAATTATAATGGGAAAGAGTTTTTTTTGGAAATATTAAAAATATTTTTATTTCAGTTTTTGTAGGTTCCCTTTCTATTAGCTCGGCAGACCCCTAATTTTTTACCAAAAGTCTCAATCACGTTTTTCAATAAACTGTTGATATCTGCTATACACTTTCTATTTCAAAAAACTCTAAAAAAAAGTAGTCTAAAGTTATTAAATCGTCTACGAAAAATATTGCGGTTTTCGAACTTTACTTTCCAAAGATCCATTATTTCTCGTGCTGTGTGGCAAGTGACACCATCCTGTTGAAACCACATATTCTCTACGTCTATTTTCATAAATTTTCCGCCATAAAAAGCTTCGGATCATCTTTCTTTAGCGATTTCCATTGAACGATAGTACCTAAAATTTGGAAGCCCCAAAATTGGTACAAAAAAGGAAAAAAACATTAAAAATCAAATGTATGTATTGGTTTTAAAGACAAAGTTTTGACCAAAAGTACGAAAAATAGAAGTAAGGAAGAAAGGGTCCGTCATCTAACGTTTTTTTTTCAAGTAGTGCTTATTTCGTGAATGGTAACACTCAGCTCATGTCTGATTTGACAGATAATTAGTTTTATCCTTCCGCTGAACGAATATGGTTGTGTATATGCTTGAACAACGCTTCGTAAGTGGGCCTGCGATCGACTTACAGAAGATACCGATTTTGACAAAAAAAATCATCTTTTCAGATGAAGCTCATTTTGATCTTGGCGGGTATGTAAACAAGCAAAATTGTCGCATTTGGTGCACAGAAAACCCGCACGCATACATTGAAAAGGCGATGCACCCAAAACGAGTCAATGTTTGGTGCGGATTTTGGTCCAGAGGCATAATTGGGCCATTTTTCTTCGAACAGTCAATGGCGATCGTTATCGGGCCGTGTTGAACAAATTTTTGTTAACAAAAATTGAAGAGGAGGATATTGGCAACATTTGGTTTTAACAGGACGACGCTCTATGCGCCACACAGCCGAAGCTACACTCGATGTTTTGCGCCTTGTTTTTGAAGATCGCATTATCAGCCGCAGAGCTGATGTCGTTTGGCCACCTCGAAGCAGCGATTTGACACCGTTGGACTATTATTTGTGGGGTGCCGTCAAAGATAAGTGTTACGCCGACAAGCCAGAGACAATTGACGCTTTAAAGGACAATATTCGTGAAGCCATTGGTAAAATACAGCTGCACACAATCGATAATGTGCTTAAAAATTGGACCGATCGTGTAGGCTACTGCATGGCCAGCCGAGGCAGCCATTTGAATGGAATTATTTTCCATTATAAACCGGAAGGATTGTACATTCTAATAAAAAAAGAAATTTGAGAAAATATTCAGTATTTTTTTTTTATAGCATTTTCAAAAAAAAAATGTTATTTGGCGGACCCTTTATAATCAATTACAGCAAATTTTTATCCACCAACACCATTGGCTCACAATTCATATTTCACTTTAGACTGGCATGTGTAAATAAATAAATAAAGATTGATATATGCCGCCACAAACACGTGGGCCAAGATAGCGTCGAATTTGGGAATTTAAAAACCGGGAAAATAAAAGACCCCAATTATGGTGATTTGCAGAATAAGAACAAATGTTATCGTCGAATTTAGGGATTTAAAAAGGGGAAGTAAAAATAACTAATATTTTTAATAAAAATACAAAAAATAGTTAACACAAATAAAAAAATTCACTTTTAGGAACAAAATAAGAGATGCGTGCAAACAATTGTTTGGTTTGTTAAGTTTTTTGCGATTTCGATCTTGAAGATGAGGTTTTTTGATTTTATATGTTCACAATTTTTGTTCTCTATGGCAATAGCTACAACTTTGTTTCTGATAGTAAATCATAATTCCGAACGGTTTGCAAGATATAAGCCGAATAAAATAATCACTTTTGCTAAAAGGCCCCAAATCTTTGGGGGCCCATAAAAAAGTGCATGACTTTGGGCAAAACTGGGAGACACGAGTAATTTTTGGTCCTTTATGATTATTTTTTGTCCGTATATGGATATATGTTTTCGTGTTGCACTACTAACCATTTGACATTTAGATAGCTTTTGTCACAATTTATTACCTATAACGACAAAACACCTTGGGTAAATTATTATTTTTATTTTGTTTCAAAAGAGTGGATCATTGTATGCAAAAGAAATGTTTGAGCTTCTCAAAAGCACAATTAAAAAAAAAGGAATTCCTTTTAAAAATCTAGTTGGATTTGCACCAGATACACCTAATGTTATGTTTGGACAGTATAATTCAGATGCTAAGTCTGTTAGAATCTGACGAAAAGCCAGATATTGCTTTGATAAAATGCTCGTGCCACCCAATACATTTGGTAGCGTTGAAGGCCTGCCTTAACCTTCCAACATATTTTGAAAATCTACTTCGTAATATTAGGTCTTGTTTTGTTAAAAGAAATGCTCGGCACACTATAGGAGTCTTAAGAATATTTTCGCAACAACATGCACTCTTACATTTTGAAAAATGTTAGCTTTGTAGAATGTAATTTGGAGCCAAAATATAATTGCAAAAAGGTGTTTTAAATAAAAAAATCCTTGGGAGACAGATTATTTCAAATATGTAGTTATTTTTGCTTTAGTCTTTTCAAATGCTGCTGCGGAAAGAATATTGAGTAATTTAAACATTTGTACGACATATTTAAAAAGGAATACATAGAAATGGTGGACGAAACTTTTCTATTCTAATCATGGTAAAAAATTGAAGCTTTTAATATCTGGAAAAATCAAAAAAAATTTATCTCAATGTAAATGTGATGTATTTTACTTTGTTTATTTTTTAGTTATAAATTAATATAAAAAATAGTATGAATTTTTTGTTATTTTTATATAATAAAAAAGATGACAAGTTAATCGTTCAAAATCAAAAACAAAACTCGTGAGTTTGAAAATAAAATATATCATGTGTAATTTGTATTTTCTTGTATTATTTTGGCATGATCCATGTGTAATTTACCATTTCGTTGGTGGCAACACTGGAAAACATACAGGAAAAAAAGCTTCTATCGGGAACATGGCTAATATTATTTGTCGTTGTTTGCTGTTACAATTTTTTTGTAATATCAAATAAATGTTTGCTTAAAAATTACTAAAATATTTGATTTTCTGTGTTCACACCACAGAATACTAACCGAACTGTGAAAAGTGACGTGTGAAAAGGGCCCAAATCAGTTGCCAAGGCAGCTTTTGAAGAAAAATACAGAAATCTTTTTTTGGTAGTGAATTGGCATTGTGTAAAAACAGTCCGCAACAATCAACACAAATGGCGTGATCAAACCAAAAATAACAAAACACAAACCAAGTTAAACAACCCTACAAGAAATGAATGAGCGAGTAGTCACATTTTTCATTTTGGTGTTAAGAAAATGATAGAAAGAAATGACCGAAATCAAGTTTACGGGCACATTCGGTCATTTCTTTTTATCATTTTCTTAACACCAAAATAAAAAATGTGACTACTCGCTCATTCATTTCTTGTAGGGAAATGCATTAGTTCAACAAACGTTTGTTTTGTGCAGAAAAAATTTATTTAGTAATATTGTTTTATTTTATAATATTATTTACTAACTTACATACATATTATTTACTCGTGTTGTGGTAAACTTAAAAGTTAATTTTTACAACAGTTTTGCAATGAAATCTCAACTTTATACATTTGTGTTCATTGTATTGCGGCACAAAAGATGATGCAAACATTGTGCAAAGAGAAATGCAAAAGGGCAGCTTTCTTAGAAAGAGAAAAAAAAGAGGCAAAATCTTCCGTCTCGTGACATATCTGTTTAGTAATCTGTGGTTCACACTGTGTTCACATTGAACAAATATTTGTTTCCCACCAAATACTTTTATTTGCTCAAAATCAGCTGTTATTTATTTGACACTCAAAAATATTTTGTATTCAGACTACGTTAATGAAATATTTGATAATTGCTACCAAATATTTCGTCAGTCTAAACGTATTTTAAGTAATTAAAAAAATTAATTAACATTTGCATTTTTTAACAATTTCACTTTTTTATTTGTATTTCTTTAATTTTTAATTCTTTTCTTTTTCTTATGCTGATTTTTTTTAATAGTTAATATTTTCTTTGTAATTTCCATTACGTACTTACAAGATATATAAACATGACATCACTTTTTTGTAATAATATTATTATTATTATTATTATTATTAATTTTTTTTATTAATATTAAATTATAATTGTTTAAATTGTTTTTTGATAATTTCTATTTGTATAAAGCGGATATATTTTTTAAGTTTTTTTTTATTTGTTTTTGGTATTTTGCCTTATTTGAATATAATTTTTGGTTGTTATTTTAATTAATAAATAACGTTTTTTTTTTTAATTATACTACTAATTAATTAATGCTTATTATAAATTAAGGAAAATTAAGTACAATAAAAAAAAATTTATTATTACAATATACAAATATACATTATTTACAATTAGTACTAAAAACAGTAAACAAAAGGAAATAAAGTTTTAGAGAATAAACAAAAGGAAAAGTATTTTTATCTTTCTAACAAAACAAATACAATTTTGAAAGTCGATTAGGGCCGACTTTGCTATGAATGATGAACATATCCCTTATATGAAAGTGACAATATTTTTAAAACATTTTCTTTAAATATGGAACATAAACACTTATTAACATTGAATTATAATTTTCAGGATTAAAAAGAAGTTATACTTTTTCCAACCCAAAATGTTTGTAGATGAAAAAATAGGCTACGATATATGAACTCCTCAACTTTAAGTTCTTTTAGAATTTTCAATAAATGTAAAAACATTTCAAAAACTTCAAGTTGTTATTTTCTACTACATAACAAAAGAAATTTTCCTACAACAGTCTGTGACCTTTGACCTTATAACATTATAAAAATGGTTACTCTTTTTGGCCCAAAACGGACACTAATTAATTAATATAGATTCAAATGTGTGGTTACGACCTAACAAGGAATTTTTCTTAGGTCTATTAACTTTTTTTATAATAACAAAAAATTACCTAATTTTCTTAAGATGGTCACCCTATATCGATTTGAATTTTATAGGTCTTGAAAGTTAATTGTCTTGAGTCTATAAAAAATACTTTAAAAATTTTCGATTCGGGACTTCTTTCATTGTGCCAAAAACGGGCTGTATTTGGAAACTTTGGCTGTACCTAAAAAGTGCATTTTTTGCGGCGCACAGTGGGTTGAAACAAAGGTAAAGGAGGGATAAATTCAGGGAAGCCTATTATTATCGATGATCTTATTTTTTTGAAATAATAGGAAAAATTCTTTTATTTAAAAAAGAAGAGAAAAATTATTCGTAAATTTTTAGAAAATGCATTTGGTGCGGAAAGCTTTTCTGTCAAAATGGCCAGCAAACACAATTTTTAACACTAATTTAGTATTGGCTATATTGTTTTTCATACGGGATTTCTCGGGATCCCGCAAATTTTTTGCGAAAAAATATGCCAAATATACTGCTGATATAATTGAAATAGATCTTAGCCATTAGGCAGAAGGTCTTAAGTCATTGGCTTTAATTCATTTTTTTTTCTCTTTTGTTCGGTTAAAATCACTTTAATCTAGGACAACTCCTTCTAATGGTTATCATCTGTATTTAGGAAAAAAGTCTATAAAATATACCAAATAAATATTTATCAATTTAGCTAACGAAAAACTACAGATTCTCACTTAAGACAGTTTTGCCTAACGCCAAAGAGATGCCAATTCATATCCGATAAGAAAGGCAATGTTTAATGATCTGAAATTTCGAAAGAAGAAGAGTAAAAATGTACAGAATTTTTTAATTGTTTAAAGACCCAAATTTATTTATAAAAACGAAAAAAGTTGTTCCCACTTGCTTTAAAAAAATTGTATGCTTTTTTATGCAGATCTGTAAGAGATGACGACAAAAGTTATTAATAATGAAAACGTTTATTGGACTGAAAGAAAATATTTTTTTTTTAAATGGAATTGTAAGTTTTGAAGCAAGTGCTAAGTAAACTGAAAGTGTCTAGAGATTTTATAATGTTCTTTTGAATCTGTGATATAAAGGCAAACATCTGCATAAAGGAAATCTTCTTGATTATTAGAATTAGAAATATACGATTCTGTAAATGCTTATTCTGAACTAAAATCCTATTTTAAAAGAAATATTTTGTAATAATTTGTCTAAATAATTCAGCTTTTTTGGTTTTGGCCTTGAATTTATTCTGTGGCAATAAATTGAAATTTACTCCGAATTTAACATAATCATCAGTACTTTGTGGAAATAGTTTTTTAAGTTGTTATTCCTAAAGGCTCCTTACGTCACACATCTGAAGTTTTTATTATTCCAAATGTTATTGCACATTGAAAAAAGATAGCCAAAAAGTCATTTTGCTATAACTTCCTCAAAAATCCTACAAAATAATTGAAAATTTGCCCATGTGTACTTTTAAACATGCATATCTTAATGTGTCATTAAGCACTCTACTTTTTAAACTTATTTAATTGATCTTAGGAAATGCTATTTGTTCAAATAAATTTAATTAAATAACATTTTGCATCAATTCCCGGGATCCCGGGAAATTAAAAAATAAATCCCGCTTTCCCGGGAAATGAAAAAGTTCGGGGAAAGAAAAACTCTTATTGGTTATCACGTGGTGATAGGTAAATTTTTTATAAAGAATTAGTCACGAATAACGACATACAATATTGTCCTTATTAATGGCTTGTCTCATAGTTAATTTTTTTTGCTTTTTAATCAGACATCAAATTCTGGGCGCCTCAAATGCCATCTCGGATCCTTCTCCCCTTAAGAAAATTTTTCGAACTTGGCAAGAAAGTCCTTCTAAAATTTTGTACGCCTATCTTTAAATATACTCACTTTTATGACACGCCTCAAATTAGACCCCTATTTTTCTTTTTCACGTACATGTTACATTACACAAGATCGATCGAAATACAAAACTAAAAAATGTTCACGAGTCACGCCCTAGAATGAAATGAATGTATTTACCACGCCCCAAAATAGAGAATTTTTTTTTTTTTTACATATAAACCGTTAACAGCATATGTTTTAGCAACAGGAGTTCTTCAACAATAATTAAAATTTGTACAAAAACGAAGTAAGTGCGCTTGATTTTTTTTAAGGATATTTAAGCTGAAATCTCATATTAGAATAGCAATCAATAAAATTTGCCCGATGTCGGCTTGTAATTTTTTAAACTGAATGTATATCGAGCCCTAATAGCAAAAATGATGTAACCAACAACATTTTAGATTTTTAATTTTTTATGAATATCGATAAATTTTTAATCATTTGCATCATCTCTAAACATCTCATATCTCTGGAAAGTACCGTTACGAAAGAAGAGCAAAAGCAATTTCAAACGAAAACCTTGAATTCAAGCAAAGATATTTTAAAAAGACCGTTTCCTGTAAAATTTTATTTTTGTTGGTTTCATTATTTTGGCTATAAGGGCTCGATATATCGGAAATACCTCATTAATGAAGAACTTTAAAAATAAACATTAATAACGCCTGTAGTCATAAAAATATTTTAAATTTAATAAAGATTTACAAAATAAATTTGTATGAAGATTTTCCGTGATAAACGTGTGTTACATTTAACAATCGTTTATGAATACGGGGGTGAAAATATTTCCAAAACATTTATAAAAACGTTAATAATTAATAACTGTGATCAAAAAAGGACAAATTCTCTGTGATAAATTTTAAATTCACATACATTTATTTTAATATTTTAAGTTTTGTGTTGTCCAGCTTTACAAAATACTGTGATATAATTTATAAATGATGTAAACTGAATTTTTTTGAATAAAAACTCAATCCCTTTAGAAGTTGGAAAGAACACCAACGAAACGTCGAATTTGATTGAGAATGAAATAAATAATCTTTTATTTACATTAAATTAATGCCCTTGAAAGCCTGCATTTATGAAACCATATAAACTATTTAGGAAATCATTTAAATACACAGAAAAAATAGAAAATCGACTTTAATTAAACAATTCGTTCAGACAATTAAATATTTAACTAATTTTGCCCCTGCAAAGGAATTGATCATATCAATTAACGGATTTGTATTTTCGAGTGATGGGACACAAATTTAGACAATTAAAAAATTAATTGCATAAACTAAAAAATACACCACATATACACAAATACTATTTAATTTTATGGGGTTTGAGTAAAAAAATTAATTGCAGCAAACAAAAAATTAATTGAATAATTAATGTACACCAATTAATTATTTAATTGAATAATTTTTGCAAAAATTTTTTCTTTGTAGGTACTTAAATAACTGAAGTTGATTGTTCCATTATAATCTTTTTACTTTTAGAAGACTTTATACAAAATATGTATTAACATTCGAAATATCTCAATTTTCAATTTTAAGCACTGTACGCAAAATTTGTAAAAATTATTTGACTTTGAGCGCTCACTGCCAATCAATTAAGTTACTTAAAGCAGTATTTTTAGCAGGTAGTGGGTGATGTAGAATTTTATTTATTTTCACCCAATACCAAACGTGACTGTGAAGAATAAAGTTCAGCTTTTGAATTGAGTTGTCCGATAAGTTAAAAAAAGTAAACATTTTGTAAAAGCCGCCATTTTATTTGTTTTTATTAAATACCTGCCATTATCAATCTCGTTCAAAACTCGGTTTAATATGCAGTACTCTTGCAAAACTCTATATATTGCTTGTTATTTCACTTTTAAGAAACTGTTTACTCGATTAAATCAGAATTTTGTTTTTATTTTTTAACTTAGCGGTGTTTGCAAGTTTGCAAAACTACTTAATTAATTCTCAGTTTCAGTCAATTTCAATTTACGCTACTATGTACGTCAATGCGCTACAATTGTGTTCCTACGGTTTAATGGGTTTCTGATATGTTCATCATTACAGTTATTTTATAAACTTTTGAGCAATTAGTTTTTTTTTTTTATATAATTTATGTTATAGTTTTTTTTCTCAGATAAATAAGAATTTTAAATAACAATTTTACTTTCTCCCAAATTAAGTCGAAAATTAAGAAACCCTTTTTAAAGTCATTAACAATGACAGTGTTGTTTTTGCGATAAAAAAGATAAAATGATCATTATTATCATCATTTACCCTGTTCTTCGGTATTTTCAAAATGTTATGATTTTTGCTCAGATTTTTGTAGTGCAGGTAATGATAATACAGTTGATGTCGTTGAGGAGGAGTCCTGTGGAGGAAAACCATGGGTAGCCAGAAAAAAATTACGCGATTGCATTTGAAAATATCTAAAGAGTATATTTGAGTATCAGTAATGTACAGCAGGTGTTGATGAATTCGGATTTGAGGTATTCCCCGAATCGCCCAGCCAAGAGTCAGGGCTGGGTGGGAAATCGGGAAAACCTTGTTCGGGACTAGAGTCATTACTTAAATCGGAGACGGCACTGCCGCCATGTAAACGCTGTGATTTAGAACCATGCATATTCGATGTGGAATTGTGATCTGTAAATTCATAAAAGTTTAATATGGTTGAAGTCAAAATGTTCATTTTTTAAACTCACCTATATTGGTGTAGACTATATTGTCGGGATATGAACCAAATGAGTGATTTTGTCCCACTGGCGGCGGCGAACGACTAGATGGATATTGTGAAGGACTTGAACTACCGTGCAGATATGAACCTCTCAGGCTATGCGGTGAGGCAACTTCATCTAAACCCAAATTGACTGTACTATAGCTGTCGTTACTAAGGTCTACAGTAAAAACAATGATTATTTAAAATAATTTCTAAAAGTTTTTTTTTTTATTTTATAAATTCAATAGTTTTCTTACCATGATGACTAAAACTATCGTAATCGACTTTAAGATCATCTTTGTCTAGGAATTTTTCAGTTCGTGGCGAGCAACTGCCTTTCATAGAACGGAAATATTGACTCCAACGTGTTCGGCCCGCATCTTTTTTCAGACGTTTCTCTTTCGCTCTTCTGCAAAATTAAAAGAAAAGTTTAATTTTTAACTGAGTGTGTGAAAAGGTAGCAATGCACTCATGGAAGTAAAATTTTGAGACTGTTGAGGCTACTTAAATTTCGCAAGCTCTGGGGGCCAGCGTTTCCGTTCTGATACTAAAGTATCAATTTGACCCTTTTTCGACGGCCTTGATACCCTTTATGAACTTTTTTTTTAAATTACCCTTTTGTATAATTTTTAACTATTTTGTGCCCTTTTTTGACTTCCAATTCCATGTTTTCTTCTCTTAATTTGTTCGAAGCGGATATGGAGGAATGGACTTCAAGTGAAGATTTAATAAGAAAGTATAGAACACATGTTCCTTAAAAGTAGTTGGGTTTCGTAAAAACTTTGTGTTAAAATATTTTTTACGACTTCAAAATTAGATTTTCGAAAGTAAAAAGTACATATTAAAGTACAATTGAATAAATTTCTTATGGTGTTTTCTTTTCTACAAAAATATTTTCGACAATTTTATTTAAAAAATTCAATTTGGTGTTCGTTTGTTAAAAATGTTTTGCTCTTTAAAAGAGTAGCATTTTTATTCTACAACATGCTCCCTTACTAATGGCATTGAACATTCCGCTGTGGATAGTGCCCTGTAAAATAGGTGAAGATAGTTTATAAATGGAGCCATTTTTAAAACGGCGTAGATTGCCTTAAAGAGAAACAAAGCAACTCAAAAATTGAAAAATTCGGAAAAGTTTGCAAAAATTAGCGAAAGTTTTTTATATTTCAAAGAAGCCATAAAATTGATTAAAAGTCCCTACAAAAATTCGGTAAAAATTGCTAAATTAGCGGAAATTTGCAAAAATTTGGCAACAGCGGTATGATAGCAAAATGTTCGCTAAAATTCGCGAACATTTGCAAAATTGGAAACAAAGCCTAAAATTTATTTGAAATCGCTAAATTGGGGGAAAAAAAGAAAATGGCGGAAAATAACATAAAAAGCATTAAAAAACTAGCCAAAATGATGAAGGACAAACTTTTGTCAGGTTTTTAAAACAGGAAAAAAGATTCCATAAAAAAGGGTTAAGTATTTTTGAGCACTTCCTATCTGAAATTAACAGCCTTCGAAAATTTGTTTTTGTTTGTAATGTAGTTTTCTATGCGAACGTTGACGTTCGAAATCGTTAAACAGACAGTAATATTTTTTATTTGAACAAATAGAATCTGGGAATTTATTTCTAATGTTGAGTAACATTTATTATACAAATTTTCATATTATTATTTGAATGTGTATTCTAAGTCAAATTACAATCCTCAAAAGCTTTTATACTTCAATAGTCTTATTCCTTCAATATTTTCCAATTACCTTTAAAATAAATTTTTAAAACTTTTTGATATCTTGGTCCTTCGCTGAGATATCTTAACCTGAAAAAACTTTGAAAAATCCGATTTTTCGCGTTATTAATGATATTTTCGCCATTCTCTTTTTTAAATTTTTGTGTGAAAACCTGATATGATGGAAAAGTTCTGAGTATAGATTCGGATTCAGCGCAACTTAAGCCTATAGAAAAAAAGTCTACGTTAGTCTCAGGGTTTCGACTTTTTCCAAATTTTGCAGGCCTGTGTAATCAACCAAAAATTATTATTCACAAGAAATAAGAATTACTATAAATGTCTACCCCCTTCTTCATCTATGTATATAAAATTGTAACTTACTGACTCACTGATTCATCATCGCACAGCATAAACGCCTGAAGCTAAAAAGTTGAAATTTGAACCAGAGATTGGTCACTCGCCAAATCAATCTACTTAGAAGGGATTTTTGGAAATTCGTATGTTTGTGGGGTAAAAATGGTAAAAACGGGAAAATTCGTTAACCTTATATCTCCAAAACTTAAAAGAGATACAAACAACATTTAATACTTATCGTTGTTCTTTAGAAACTTTTTAGTTGGCAAACGAATAAAACCTGAATTTTGGTACTTTCTGACACTCCTTCTATATTTTGAACCAATAAACATAGAAAAAAAGTTTATACCACATTCGAAACTTATCAAAAAAAAAAAAAAAAAAACGGAATACGAATTTGGTACTTTTTCGAAATTCGAACATTTAAGGGTCAAAATCGTAACTGTTTTTGGTACTTTTTTTTATAAAATATTTTTCTCCATTCATTGACATATTCGTAATAAATTTTGGGCCCCTACTACAATACTGCAATTTTTGATACTTTAATGGGGAGCAAAAATAGTACCAAAATGGGAAATACGGGAAATTTAATATATTTCTTCAGCTTTGTGGTTCTACAACTGGTATTTTTTTAACTATCGTTAATATTTGACCTTAAAACATAAAATTCAACAGGTAATGCCCTGAGTGGATAAGACTCTACGAGAGGAACATTTTTGGTACTTTTTTGTTTATAACCTGGTAGTTTTTGAATTTCCGTTAGTATTGGTCCTAGAAACATAAAATTAAACATGCAAGTTTCTGCGTGAATGAGAATCTGTAAGAAGGATTTGTTGGTACTTTTTGTTTTTTTTTACTAGTACTTTTTTTATTAAATTAGTACTTTTTTGATTTAATACTTGTTGTTGTTAATAAAATAAAAAAAGCAAACATGTTATGTTGCCGGTACTTTTTTGAAATTCGATCCTTTTAGGTAGTAAACGGGTAAAACCAGTATTTTAAAACTTTTTTGAACAACAAAACCCATAGACATAAAAATTATATGACATTTGTAACTTATCTAAAAAATACAAATGCATATATGGCACTTTTTCGAAATTAGAACGTTTAAGGGGTTAAAATTGTACCTACGTTTGTTTTTCTTCAAAGGATTTTTTTCCATCTACTTATCTTTCATCGCATATACCTCATACTAGGGATGGGCAAGTTGAAAAAATATATCGATATATATCGAATCGATATTTTTTTAGAGTATCGATATTTATTATTTCAAAAATATCGATATATCGATATATCGAACGTATTTTGCTGAAAATATTACCAAATTTAAAAATTCAGTATACCTTTGTACAAACATATGTATGAACAAATTAATTATATGTAATTACATTGTTACTTTTTATTGTTTCATTTTATTTAAAAAAATTAATAAAAACAAAAAATTTAATCAAAACAAAAAATTCAATTAAAGGGAAGAATATAAAAAACCATAAGAAAAAAAAAAATTATGAAAAATTTAGATGGAAGTAAATATGTAAGTCATGGAAGTAGCAACTTTCCTTAAAACTTGAATTGCACCCCAAAAGTACCAACTGGTTTTAGTCAAACCAGATATGGACATCAGGAGCACTCTTTGTTTTATGTGCACTCCAGACAATCTGCTTCTTGTACCCGGCACTGCTTCTTATAAATGCCAATTATTTTAGATCTTCATATTTGGAAAAAAAAACATATGATGAATGCAATGATTCCAATTATTAAAAAACATATTGTTTGAAAAACGGCTAAAATTTTGAATTCTTAATGAAGACTGACTTTAAAAAATATCGAATTCGATAGTCGTATTTCAATATCGATACATCGATATATCGGTATTTAAAATATCGGCGATATATATCGATTATATTTTTTTAAATATCGATATTTTGATATATCGATATTTTTTGCCCATTCCTACCTCATACCTCCTAAACTTAAAGAGATACAAAACATTAACACTTATTGTTGTTCATAAGAAAAATATGCGATATAAACAGGTAAATTCGCTAACCTCATATTTCTTAAACTTAAAGAGATAAAAAAAGAATTTAAAATTGAATTAAATAAAAAATCGGACAGGTGTCTGGTACTTTTTTGAGGCACGGTAGGGAGTTAATTGCTAGAATTTAAGGCCCCTATTACGGTTTACAACTCAACTCAGTTGTGTTGTAATTTCTTATTTTTTGTATTATGGTTTATAACTTTGCTATATTGCGGTGTACAAAAACATAAAAAAATTTTACAACTTATCACAACCAGTTGTCTTAATTACAACTCAACTGAGTTGAGTTGTTAACCGTAAAAGGGGCCTAAACCAGCTTAAACCTAGAAAAATAAACTTTGGCATACAGATATGTCCACGAAGAAAAAGGAGACGCTAACGTAGAGGGTTAAATGCTAGTGTGTAGTAGATAAAGCTGTTTTATTTTATATTATAGAAGGTTTATTAAACCGATTTTTATACAAAATACGTTTTATAAACCTTTTATTAACGTGTTTTAATTTTTCTAAGACGCAATAATTGCACACTTTTTGTGCCAACATTAAAAACGACCATTAGTGACGTTGACACAAGATGTTGGATTGCGGAACACCAGTGAACTTGCTGCGTGTACACGACCAACTAATGAAAGTTTAATTTTAATTCAGCCGCTTACTTCAAAAGACAATTTTAGTTCGTGAAATATTCCTATTTTAACTCGCGCGGTGTCACGATAATTAAAGGCAATTAAAGGTTAAAGTTCAAAAAATCCCAGCTAGGAATTTTTTTTGTTCTAACTTATGATATTTAATAGTAAAAATATTTTCGTAAAATATTTCCTAGGTGCTTAGTAATTATTCTTTTAAAAACTAACCTATTTTGAAACCAGACTTGTACCACTCTCATATCTAGACCCGTATCCTGTGACAGCTGCTCTCGAACATGACGCGCAGGTTTCGGACTATTGTTATAGGCGGTTTTCAGAGTTTCCAATTGTTTAGCAGTGATTGTGGTACGCGGTCGTTTATTCGGCTGGTCACCATCTAAGGAACCATCCAAATATAAACCTTGAATAATAAAATAGTTTACAAAAAAAAATATTAGAAAAATTTCAGTTTGTAATTTTAACGGTCAATTTCACCAAGTTCAGTTATAATTAACTATCAGTTATAGCTGTCACAACACATTGGTAACGGGAAGTTAAAGTAATAGTTTGTTTAAACTGGACTTGGTGAAATTGGCCGTTGATAATTAAAATCTTTACCTTTCGCTTTAGCCTCTTCATAATCTCGTTTACAAACAAGCTTTCTATCTTCCATGAGGTAGAATTCGTCGCCGGTATTTAGGGTACGCGAACAGATGGCGCATAGGAAACATTGCAGGTGATAGACATTATCTTGAGCCCGTCTTACTACTTGAGTTGGCGGTATACCCATATCACAAGCGGAACATTTAGTTCCGTAACGCCTGTTAGAAGACCCAAACATTGGGAATAGACAAAGGGTGGTTATTATTAATCAATTATGTTTACAAAAACGTTTTTATTAAAAAAAAATAATGATTATTAATGGAATAATAAATTAATTAATAATATAGAAGAAATTTAAAATTTTTAGTTCTTAAATAGATTTATGTTTAATATTATTGCGTATACGCCGCGAACTCTGGAATAGGGTGATCGATTATTCGACTTTTTTCAATAACCGGTTTTCGAATATTCCGAATAGTTGCTATTTTTAAAAAACCGGTTTTCGGTTAGACATTTTAAAAATAACCGGTTAACCGGTTTTAATTCGAGTACATAAAAATACAAAAATCAAATTAGTTTTTGTAAAAAAAAGTAAATAAGAATAAAAACAAAACAATTCACGAAGGTATGGAACCAAAAAACTCCATAGATATGACAAGGTATGTTCAGATCACAAATATTTGACGATAAAATCAAAAAAAAACCTGACCAGTCAATGAGTTTTAATTTGTTGCTGGTTAAGCATGTCTATATGAAGCAGTAAACTTCAGCCATATTTTTGAAAAGTGGCAAACAAAACCTCTTATACAAGATTATATATTTCAATTTTTTTTTGTTTCAGCATTAAAGACAAGAAAACATGCTTTTTGTATGAAATATCTTTCAATTCGTCGATCACACAATTTAAACCCCTCCAGGACATTTTTGATTCCTTCAATTTGGTTTAAGTATTATTTGCAGTCTCTTAAAAACTACTTGGAACAGAGTCAAGTTTTACTTGGCGTATATTTATGTCAAGCTTGTAGACTAAGTTAAAGTGATTAATAAGTCGTGACGTTAAAGAACCTTTGCAACTTATCATTTTAGGGCCGTTTAAGCACAATTTTCTTTTAAGTCAGTTTAAGCTGAACTTTTTTTGTAGTACTTTAAATTGTTTTTGGTTTTTGTTACAAGAACACACACTTATATAAGTGATTTGTATTTACATTGCTCATAATGTTTTTTGACTTTTGTTTCATTTTGTTTTGACATTTTTTATAAAAAGTTTAAGTTTGCCAAAGATTCAATTAGAAAAATACTTAAATTACGGGTACATTTATAACAAAAGTAAGAAAAACGTATATGAATTACACGTTACTTAAATAACCGGGTTATTTTACTAAAATAACCGGTTTATTCGATATTCGAAAAATGGACATTTTGAAATATTCGACTTTGGCAAAACTAAAATAACCGGTTAAAACCGGTCGAATACTATTCGATCGATCACCCTACTCTGGAAGCTTAATTTCAGCCTAATTTTTTTTTTTTTTAATAATTTTTTGCTACTCTTCAATCTTGAAAATTGTTCTTGGATTTTGGTTGAGGTAGTCCTGGTCTGCATTGGCCTGGGACTTTCCATATCCTCAGAGAAAATAATTTAATTGCATCGAATCACATGAGAGAGGTGGCCAGTTTGGAGAAATTAATTGGCTGCCAAAGGGTTTTCTCAGTGAATTGATTATATCCCGAGCTGTGTGATACGAAAATCACATGTGTGCAATACTAATGCCTTTCGATTGAGGTACTAAAAATTTCACTATACCGCTTAACTCTTTACGGCATTCGTTATCAATGGAAATTGGAATACAATTAAAATTTTGATCGCTATCGGTTTCCGTTTTTTGTGCCCATGATCTGTAACTCTCTAACTCCGCGTCTAGAAATTTTCCGATTTAAACGTGAGAAATGAAATAAAAATGCCATAAATTGAAAGAAACAAATGATTTTCTCACTAAACTGCATCTATAACATTTTTTGCGAGTAATAGAATTAAGAAAATTACTCGCCAATTAACAGAAAACGTGTGTCTATAAAATTGTTGTGAGAAAGTTGCTGCTTTGAACTGCCAAATAAATACACGAATAAAAACGGGGTGAGAAACATTTTTAGCAATAAAAAAGTAAATTAAAAATGCAATGAATAATAACACAGAAGAGGTTTATAAGTATTTTGTTCTTGGCAGATTTTTTTATTGTTTAATTATTTTTCATATAAATTTTCATATTATATTCGAATAATAATATGAAAAATAATTAAACAATAAAAAAATCTGCCAAGAACAAAATACTTATAAACCTCTTCTGTGTTATTATTCATTGCATTTTTAATTTACTTTTTTATTGTCGAAAATGTATTCTAAAGGCAAACTGAGTCTTTACTTTCTGTTCTGCTACGAATCAGCTGATTTGTTTTTGTATTTTTAATAAAAAAACCTATGAAATTTATTAGTTTTTCTGTTCTGTTGCGGTTCAGATTGTTAAAATCAAAAACTTGTTAAGTAATCAAGTGATTGTGATCGAAACATGTCATGGTAACCAGCCGCCTGGGTTCGAATCTCAGGTCAGTCAAGAATGAATGATTATCAACAACAATTTTAATTAATTTTCATGTTGTAAAATTCCTTTCTTCATAAAAATAATTTAATGAAAATTAAATTTGATGAACTTTAAGCCTGATTAAAATATTAAAAAAATAATAATACATATTTATATTGAAATAAACTATTGTTTCATTCATAAAATTTTATTTCTTCAAATTTGTGTGCATTAAACTTATTGAAATAAAACAATGGACGATGCAAAACAAATAAATTTGTCATAAATGGCTGATAAGTTGCTACAGAATAAGTAACTATTACAATTTCAAAACAGAACGGCACGGAACAGTACAGAAACAGAAAGTAAAGACTAATTCTGCCTTAAAGACTTACCCCCATAATCATAAAAAAATTTTTGATTTATAAAAGGTTTATTGATCAAATTTTCATAAACCTTTTATAATCCTGAAATGTTTTTTTTATGAATATGGGGGCGATTCTGCCTTAAGTCAAACTACAATTTTTAAAAGCCATTGTACTTTAAAAGTCTTACCCCTGTTTTCACAACTTACCGATAGCTAAAGGTAGGATTTTATCGGCCGTATAAAAAGTGTTCCATTATTACAACTTTACTTTAACATACCAGGTAGGATAAACCTTAATTTACTTTATCGCTCACTTTATGTTAAAGTTAAGTTTTAATAATGGAGCACTTTTAATAAGGCCGTTTAAAGTCTACTTTAAGCTATCGGTAAGTTGTGAAAATATTTTCTATCATTTTTAACATTTTTGAAGACAAAAAAAAATACAAATATTCTTAAAGCCATTTTGAAACCAACAAACATTAAAGTCGCTCTTTACATTATTTGGTAAAGACGGCGGTTGTTTTTTCGCCGCCGCCGTTAAACATTTTTTAACTTTAGTAATTGCAATTTCACATTGGTTTCGAGTGGAATATTATGACATTTATAACGTTATGACGTAATCTCTTTTGATAGTTTTCGACATGAGTTACAGACACACTCTTTTCTCACATTTCGAGGAACGATGGAATGTTTGTTTCACATCTTCGATGCGAGAAATTCTCACCAAAGTTACAGAACATGGGTGCTGGTCTAAATTTTTGGAACAGAGCCTTATACCAAATACAGTCAAATCCCGATAATTCGTACCCCGATAAATCTTAATTCCCGATAATTCGTAATAAACTGTCGGTCCCTTGAAAAAATCTCGTTAATTCGTAAAATTTCCATACATTTTGGTCCCCTCGCTAATTCGTAATTTTTTTTTCAAATAAAATCTTCTTTGCCTCTTATAAATCGTAGTTGTTTGCTAACTACCACTTTTAATTCGTAATAGAACAACAGAAACATGGAAAGAATGATTTTTTGTTTACCGCTATTTTTTTTGCGTTGGATTTTTTTTCTTTCGTGTTTCTTTAATTTCTTAAGATCAGTTTGTTACATTTTTTATGTTTTTTTTTTATCGTTTTAGTTAAGAAATTGAAAAACCCCGTTAATTCGAATTTATTTTATTTTAACCCCGTTAAATCGAAACCCCGCTATATCGAAAACCCCTATAATTCGTAAGAAATGGCCGGTCCCTTGCGATTACGAATTATCGGGATTCTACTGTAATAGCTTTTATTATATTTTAAATAAGTTCACATAGTGTAAGATAAATTAAATAAGTAACTGAATGTTTCAAACTTTCTTACATCTATTTAATTCAGTTACACAATTTAGTTTCCATTTAAAATACAGCGCATGTTAAATTTTTTTAGCAAATTCAATTAAAGCAACGAAATTAAAATCTCTAGAATGGAAAATGTGCGGAAATTTACTTACTTAAAAAAATCTTCTTTACAAAATAACTGTCCATTACGGGCAAAACATTTATCATTTAGCTGGGCATGACATTCGCTACATTGTAAACATTTCGCATGCCACGTTCGTTCTAGCACCTTTAAAATAAATCGATCCAATATCAGTTCGTGACAGCCTCCACATTTTGGTATTGTTGCTGTAAATAAATAATGAAGAAAACGAAACATGAGTAAAATTGATGAATAAGAATGAATAACTAAAATGGAGAGAGACTAAAGGCCTCGTTACTCTTACGTAAACGTATACGTTGCTAATCAGCTGTTCCGTTTTCCTTACCAAGCTACTGTGCAAATAGGTACTCTTACGTAAACGTAACGTTGCGTTGCGGATGAACCTGATAAAATTAAAATTTCTCTCCGTTGTTACGTATCAGCTGTAAAGAATTGTATTTTTGTTTTGAAGCAGTGTTGTCAACAAAACTTATTAACCAGCGGTTTACTTTTAAATTTTATTTATGAGATTCTCATCAAAACGTTAATTTAAATTTGATGTTATGAAATCCAATGTTATTGGTTTTTTGTTCGAACTGAAATTAATGTTGGCTTTATGTGTCACAGAAACCAAAGTTATCGGGTTTTTATTGAAAATAAAAGAAGCAGCTTACAGCTCTTGTTTATTTGTTGGAAATAAATATTGTTGTTAAAAGTTTAATTTTTTATTTTATTTTATCCAACAGTTAGATTATTTCCGTAGATAGAAGTAAATAAAATTGATAAATGTTAAAATGGTATTTTTGCATGTTTCCGGCAGCGGGCTGCTGCAAACTTGCAAAAGCCATTTTCTCACTTTTTCTATGGTCAGTTTATTTATTTATAATTTTGAAACAATTTTGTTTGTATTTTAACTAAATTCGCTTTAAATATTTACAAAACAATAAAATAACACAAATATAAACAACAAATGCAAGTTATACAACGATGGCATTTTTTTCATATGTATTTACATTTGTATGTTTACTGTATTTTCATTTACATTTACAACATATTAACAATATTTTAACGCAAAAATTGTAATTTATAAAATTATTAAATAAAAATTTAATTCAAAGCTGGAAACACATGAGCCAAAACATAAAACAGCTGATTCGATTATTGATTTTATTATAAAATAATTATTTGCATGCATTTTGGACAACGCAAATGAAAAAAATCAGCGCATAGTTCCGAATATGCGCCTTAACCTTATTATATTAAATAAATACATTATTTAGTTTTATTTGACCTTTCTTTTTTTATAATTATTTTGAATTATTTAAGCTTGAGGTTTTTTTTAAAAAAAATATATTATATACATATATACATATGTATTTATTTTTCTCATTATTGCGCTAACCTTTGGTTAGCATCGTTAGGAAATTAAATTAAGTTTACAATAACAAATTTTTTTTTTTTAATTTTGCTTAACACATATTGGTTATATCAAAGCCCATTGAAAAGGTCTGCGCAAGAAGCCTGATGATCATTGTTTATGTTCTTTTTAGTTGTCAAAAGTTGTTTACAATTTGCATGTATACGTTTGTTTACGTTTATGTTATGCCACACATACCCGTTTTTTCCTTTTGCTTTGTATATGTGGTAGTAAATTTTTGACAACTAAAAAGAATCGTTTTTTGTTTTTGTACAAGTAAGCAGACCTGATAGATGGGCCTTGGGTTATATCAAGTTTCATTTAAAGAGATATTTATAACGGCTAAAAATATTTTAAATTCAAATTCAAAAAGTTGAAAAAAATGTTGTTAATCATACGAATTTTTATTCAAAAAACATTTTTAAAATTTTGTATTATAAACGAAATTGTTCTTAAGTTTGGTTTTTTTTATTATTTGATTTTTTCAGCGAGTTTTTTAAAAGCTTTTTGCTATCTTATTATGACTTAAGATGTTTTGTCAAAATGCCACAGATATGTATAAAGTATTTTATTTTTTTGTACACAAGCGCCGATATCGGTATGTATTGGCGATTTTAAACAAGAATGTTAGCAACATGTGTTGGAACAAGTCTGTGAGCAAAATCAAAACAAATAATAATTTACGTACATACATATGTACTAGAACACGCATACCCTCAACAACATATGACACGTTTACGTTTTTGTAGTAACTACCAGCATTTCAAGTCGACCGCAACGTTTACGTATCCGCAACATTTACGTAAGAGTAACGAGGCCTTAAAGCTAAAAGAAATCGCAACAAAGATATAATGATAAGTTTGTAGGCATGTATTTTTTTTATAGCAATAAACAGACTTTAAGTGATTTAGGAAACAAACTAAAATCTTGGCCATAAATTATAAATGGACAAATATAAAATACCTACATATCGCAAACTCAATCATAAATAGGCGCAAATCAAAATTCACAAATGTTTAGGAGAGGAAACCCCTGTTTTAAAAAAACATTGGTTGCAGTTTTTTTGTAATAAAATCAAGTTCCTCAGTAGAAAAAAACCGTCTTACGGCCAATTTCACCAAGTTCAGTTAAAACTTACTATACCGTTAACATTCAGTTAACAATATGTTTTTGACAGCTATAACTGATAGTTAATTATAGCTGGGGCCTAATTCTGGCAGTCGTGATCGAGAACTTTCTCTATTCGAAAGCAATTTTATTTCAGTCGATACTTAACGAATCGGAATTATTTTTTTAGTATTGTAAAACTCAAATTAATGCTTTTCAACACTGAAAAAATAATTCCGATTCGTTCAGTATTGACTGAAATAATAAGATAATAAATTGCTTTCGAATCGAGAAATTACTCGATCACGACTGCCAGAATCAGGCCCCTGAACTTCGTGAAATTGGCCTTTAGAAGAAAGTTTACCTTATTTTTTTTTTTTTAATTTTGTGCTGTAATTTTTGAAATTTAGTTGTGACTTTTTAGTGATTAAGCAAAACTATTAACTAAGCTTAATACATTTTTCATTAATAGCGTCACACCCAAGGCGAATTCATTCCAGGTGAACTAGATATATCATCCAACTATTTTTTGCTCTAATTTGTCTTTTAAGCTTGCCAAAAATTTGTTTATAACTACCACTAACGGGTGAGTCTACCCGAATTTGCACTAAAAAATATTTCGTTTATTTGTCGAAATTTTAAGGTCCGATGTTGAATGTGAACCACACCTAAACGTCAAGTTTTTTCTGCCTTCCATTTGTTATTTCTTAATTCCAGACTAACTCAATTTGAACCATAGAAAGATACACAATAGAGCAACGCGATAAAATTATTCAGGCTTATAATGAAAATGGGCGTTCAAATCAAAATGCATATCGTGCACTTCGTGATATTTTTCGGTCAATTTCATCGTCCAAATGTGCGTACAATCGGAAAAATTGTGCAAAAATTTGAGCAAACCCGGTCTGTAGGAGATGTGAAAACACGAGTGCATTCTCGTACAGTTCGTACTGCAGAAAATATTGCTGCTGTTCGCGATAGTGTGACTGAAGAGCCGTCTACCTCAACTCGTCGTCGTGTCCAACAATTGCGCCTCTCACGCTCGTCGTTGATGAACATTATGCATTAAGACTTGCATTTACACGCTTAAAAGGTGCAATTGACCCAAGAACTTAAGCCTCTTGACCATTCCAAACGTCGTCAATGGTCAGAATGGTAATGGTGGCAAGAAATGGCAACAGCGAATGATCAATTTTCGAAGAAAATCATCTTCAGTGATTAGACACATTCTCACCTCAGTGGATTCGTCAATAAGCAGAATTGCCGCATTTGATAATCCAAAAGTGATTGTCGAAAAAACAATGCACCCACAAGGAGTGACTGCTTGGTGCGGTTTATAGAAATAAAAATCAAAAAATAACTGCTATTTTTTGACAAAATAAAATTATATTAAAAAAATATCTATTAATTTTGATCGAAAAAATAAAAGTCAAAATTTTAAAACTCAATATATTTTGTAATAACAATTTCGTAGGGATTAATACACAGAAAAAAATTAAAATTAATTTCAATTAAAAAGTTTGTGATGCTAATTAAAAAATTAATTAAATTTGCACCAGTAAACAAATTAATGGTATCAATTAAACGTTTAATTCACTTGATTAAACGTTTAGTTCACTTGATTAAACGTTTAATTTATTTGATTAAATTTTTAATTAAAACTGATTTTTTTTTTGATTAATGCTTTAAGAATTTTTTCTGTGTATACTTGAATCAGTTTTCTGACATTTACTTTTATATGCCTTTTTTGTTTTAAAATTCCAATACAACTTGGTTTAAACCCAAAGTCGCGGATAGGGACTCTTCACGTCAAAGTCTGATTTTTTACCTTGGTGAAAAGTTCGAGCTGTAAGGGGTTCTTGGGTGCTTTTGCTATTCGGCACACCCAGAGAAAAAAACATGTTTTAATATGGTCACCTCCAATAAAAAAATTTTTTAAGAAAATTTAAAAAAAATTATGTTTAATTTAACCATATTTTTGTCACCGACAACCATATTATGGTAAAGTTAGTCCTCCATCATGAAGCCACAACCATATTATGGTTGCCCTCGAACATGTTTAGTTAAAAATAACTAAACTATGTTTAACACTTATAATAGCCATGGTTGGTTTTCACCCAAAGCATGTTGCTCTTGGAAAGAGCAAAATACTATTGTTAAATTAAAAACAAATTGTTGTCATATTTTACCACAACATGTTTGGAGGCCAACAAAAATATGGTGGTGGCTTCTTTATGGAGTACTTATTTAACAGTTTTTGGTTGTCAGTGACAAAAATATGGTTAAATCAAACTTAATTGGGGGATTCACAAGGTGTGCTTTCAAGTCATATCGTCATAATGTCCTAAATAATTTTTTACAATTGTTTAAAATTAATGTTGTTGTGTTTCAAACAAAAAAAATGTAATGCTGTGTTCATGGATACGTCATAACTGTACAGTAGAAATCTAAATTATAAGCGGTAGCCCACAGAAATTATATATATTTCTTGTAATTATTTTAAGACATATGACTTTACAACGTTATGACTACCTTGTGAATACCCCAAATATGTTTAACATTTTCTTTAAAAATAGTTTTGTTGGAGGTGATCAATAGGCGAGAAAATTAGATTGAAAAATGTAATGAAAAAAGTAGTAAGTTTGAACTAAAAGGGCATAAGTAGATTAGAAAATAGCACAGGGCCATTAAACATTCAAAAGTGCCTCAAATAGCCACACATAATAAATCACTGTTCTTAACGGCCTTCTAAAAAAAACGATTTTTATAAATTTTGAATTGCAACTGTTTATGATTTAGTGTGCGATATGTTTATGGTGGTTTCCTTTACTAAAAGTTTTATTTCCTTCTTTTATAAGTTCTTAAATTATTGTTTAAGGAGATTTGTTTTTATATTAAAAAAAAGAAACTTTTTGGTTTATACTAGCAAATTTATGAAAATATAAAAAGAGCGTTTATCATTCCCTTTGTTCAATCCTTTAACCTAATTTTTTTTATCAAAGTAATAGAAAAAAAATATTGACATATGTTTTCCTTCCAACATACATACATACATATATATGTACGTACGTACATCGTTTGTATATTTAATGGTTTTGTTACACAAAATGCTCTTAAAAATGCCAGTCACACCTTTTTTCTCCACATGACACTCCTTCAAAGTGCCATTCTAATGCACAATAGTAACTTTGTTTGTCCGAATTTTGAGTGGGTAAATGGCTATTGTTTCAAAAGTATAGTTAAGGGTTCCCTAAAAAAGTTTTAAATTCCAAGGACAATAAAATTTTAGTGTTTATATACACGTAGGTATAATGCAAAATTAGCTTTTTGTTTTCAAAAATTTTAAGCTTAAAAAAGTGATATCAAACCTGTTTACCTGTTTATTTTTAATATTCTCAGAATTTTCTTGACGGGTCATTTTAAGGATTTTGTTTTGCACAATTTTTGTGTTAAATTATGTTTTTCTAACTGCCAGTTTATGACGTGGCGAGTCATAACGCCCAATGTCATAATATCCATGGCCAATACGATACTTCTCAACGAAAATTTTTCTTATTTTGTGAAGCGCTAATTGGTACATTTAGAAAGTAAGAGCACATTTATGTGCTACGCAATAGGACGTACAGAAGTGCAATAATAAGTAAAGGTAACGAATTCTTAGCAAATTTTATAAAATCAAATAAAGCCGGCGATACACTGTCAAAAAAAAAAATAGGGGGTGCTCATAAAGTATGATAGTTTGGCTTAAAAATGAATTGACTGAAAGATTTTTTTTACAAGTCAATGCAAATGTTTATGAAAATTTTGTTAAATTACTGGTTCTATGCGATAAGAGTTGCATTTTCTTGTAAAGTAGCTAAGTCATTTAAGTTTTTTTTTTTTGCATTGGCAGCGGATTTTGCAGACATTTTTTTTGTTTCGGAAAGAATTCCGTCAGATTTTCGTGTGAATGAATCGTACGATTGTGTAGGATAGTGAACCCCGGCCTTAAGACAGTATAGTCATCAGTCAAGCCTGACCATTTTATACCAACACTACAGTATATTCGGACAATATCTGGGCTCCATGGTTGAAATACATATGGGAGTTCCTTGTGATGAATTTTATCTAGATATCAAGATTTATTCGTCTAAAAGCGATTGTATAGATGCGGTTTATCTAGAACATATGGTCAGCTCTGGCCTAGAGTTTTTCTTTTCCCGGACTTTTTAATTTCCCGGGAAAGCGGGATTTATTTTTCAATTTCCCGGGATCCCGGGAATTCCCGCTCAATACAAATCGATGCAAAATATAATTTAATTTGATTTATTTGAACAAATAACATTTCCTGAGATCAATTAAATAAGTTTTTAAATACATTCAACTTTTTTACCTTAAAATCTTCGTGTTCAAAAGTACAAAATTTCATTTATTTTGTAGGATTTTTGAGGAAGTTATAGCAAAATGACTTTTTGGTTATCTTTTTTAACATTTGAAATAATAAAAACTTCCGATCTGTGTCATTAGGAGTGTTTTGGAATTACAAAATAAAAAAAATATAACCGCAGAGAATTGCCACCATTGAAGTTTTTAATTGTTCTCATATAAAACTTAAAAAAAGACTTGATCACTTATTGCCACAGAATAGATTCAAGGCCAACAGAATTTATATAAAATCAAAAATGTTAAATTGTGCAATCAAATTATTACAAAATATTTCTGTTAAAATAGTTAAAATAGTAGAATAAGCATTTACAGAATCGTTTAAAAGCCTATTTCCAATTTTTATCAAGAAGATTTCAATGATTAAACACGTTTCTTTTCTGCGGATCTGGGTCTTTGAACAAATTAAATATTCTGTACATTTAAGCATTAAAAATTATCGGATATTAATTGATATTTCTTTGACGTTTGGCAAAAATGTCTTGAGTCAGAAAAAAAATCCCGGGAATTCCCGTAAAATTTTCCCAGGATTTTTTCCCGAAAATTGAGCGGAATCCAGGGATTTTTGTCCCGGGAAATCCCGTATGAAAAACACTATTCTGGACCTACTAGTACAACATTTTGCCATTTGCAAAACCAACATTTTAATGAAAGTTTTGGCATTAAAAGAAATTTTCGGGAATGATATTTGTATGGGAGCTATTGAACCAAATTAAATTTAAAAGCAAACATAATAAAAAATGTTTTTGAGCACAAATACTCTATTCCAACTTGGGGCATCGTAACCTCAGCAGGGGCCAAACTTAAGAATTTCATTCAACAGCCATATTTGTATGGTTTAAATTCTTAAATTTGGCCCCTGCAGCGCGAAGGATGCCCCTAGATGGGTCAAATGTATGACCAATCCCACTTTATTTTTAATCTCAATCATTTATTTCTAACATACCTACCCGCCATCTCCATTACTTAAGGGCGCACCCATACAATATGTTTAATGCAGACTAGAAATATGTATATTGAAGAAAAAGTCCAATAAATGGCCAGGAGTCGCCCCTAGTGGGATATAATGTATGACCGACCTCAATTAAATTTTTAACATTTTCTCGAGACATACTTGCCCCTTATCACCACTTCTTAGGGGGGCTCCCATACAAATATTGCGTTTTATGAAATTCTTAAATTAATAAAAATTTTGCGACTCTTGTGAATAAAATAAAAAGTTGCTAAAAGATTTTAATCATTTATGGCTTGTTTTGTTTGCAGCTTCACTTTTGAAATGTCTGCAAAAAATTAGAAGTCTAGCTGCGTTTTCAATTTTTTTATGAATTTTTAAAAAACAAAAATTTTAAAATGTGGCTTAAAAATTATTTTTTTTTTGCAAAAAAAAAAAATAATGTTTCTAAACGACTCAATAAGCTAACGCGTTTTTTAGTTCCGCGAAAATATGTTGTGCAACCTCCTCCATTTTCGAAATAACGGTATACCTCGAAAACCAGAGCTAACCTAAAAAAACGCTTAGCACCAGGACTGCCAGATTTGACGATTTCTTGTTCCGAAATTAGCAGTGTCGATTTGCTGATTTTTTTCTTAAAAGTGACGATTTTTTCAGTTTTTTCGTTTTTTAATCTTGGTATATTTAACAGCCGTACCTTAACAAGAGCGGAATGGGGAACGTTTTCTTTCTCTTAGCTTTTACGCTGATATGCCATACCAAAGCAAGAGCGTCAACGTTGTGTCACGAGCAGTAGTGATAGCTTTCTTGTATAATAAAACCAACAAATTATAAATAAAAATAGAGATAAAAACGCTATATTGACCAAAAATAGCTAAACTGTCATTAATAATTATAATTAACAATAACGGCAAACTTCACTATTAAACGAGCTGTCAAAAACGGTTTTTCCAATTGCAAAGCCTTGAATCCGCTCTATTCATAAACTAGAAAACGCGTGCCGCTTTTGTTTAGGTACGCTTGTAAGTAATATGCAAGTTTTAAACAAATCTATAAATAATTACAAAAACCACAATACTACACTTTATTTAGCTTTCGTCCAACCATCATCGAATGAACCTTTTACAACTCTCTGTATAAATCATATTTGAGTCTCATACGTCTCAAATATGCTTTGCTATGGAAGAATCTCAATTAAATAATCTTCTACGATTAAAAAATGCGGTCGTCGACGATTAAAGACGCTCTTCACGTGACTCCCAGTATCTCTTATACGATTGAAATGCTAGTAGGGGTTTTCCCGAGATTTCCCGTCCCGGGAATTCCCGGGAATTTCAATTATTTTCTTTCCCATTTTCCCGGGATTTTTGTTGCGGGATCCCGGGAAATAAAAGTTCCTCATAGTTTAAGAAAAAAGCTATTAATACTTTGAAATTTAGTTTTATATTCTCTAAAAATAAGCATCTGTTGATGGGTTGTCGATTAGATCAATAACAAGAAGTGAGTACGTTCGTAAATTAATGTCTACTGACGCAATAAATCTACCAAAAGCAGAATGTGCCGTGCAACAGTTGACAATTAATAAATTTAGTGAAGTGAAGAGTTAATAAAGAACATAAATTCAAAATAAGATGCAGGCAGTAAATTTTAATTGTCCATGGACAAGTCTTAAAAATAGGAGATACCCAAAAATATCGCTCCTTTATTGCAGCAAAGTCATATCTACAAAATGGCAAAATGCGATTAAAGTTAAAATGTACCGATTTAAAGATTTTTTGGTATAACATCGGTTCAGTTTGAGATAAAAACCGATGTTTTGTTACGAGAAAGTAGAAGGAACACTTTGCTTAATTAATTTTAAATTAAAAAAAATGTTGAGATATGACGATATGTTTATAAGGTGATAAACATAAATTTGTTTCATTTTGTGACAGCTTATATAACCGGGAAGTACTGGGAAACCGAAATAAAAAAAACTATGGAAACTCGTGTAAGATACTACAACATACAATTTTAAAAACACATTGTCCTAAAGGTTACAGGTGGATCTTGTAAGAAGAAGTCCGTTTGATGCTATTTTTTGCATCAACCTTGACATACATTTGACTAATATAGACGTTGTTTATAAAAAAGGAAAAATTACTTCGGATTGTGAACTAGAAATATGCAACAACTTTAAACTTTTGCACTTTTAACTATTTGTCCAATATCGGTAAAAAAGTGAACGAAATTTTTCGGAAACATGGGAATAAGTAAATAAAATAAGAAATATACTCTTTGCCGACTTTCTAAACGCATTGAGTGTGTCTTAATGTTGTTTCCTAAGCTGTTAAAAAATGTTAACATATTTATAAAACATATTTATTTAAAATATTTTATCTATTTTATGAATTTACTTTTTGATCTAATAACTTGAGTACCACAATTTTTGTTTGTTTTTATTATGGTTTTATGAATTAAATTGTTATGTTTTTGCTATCTTTTTATTTTGTATCTAGAGCATAATTATACGAAATTTACATATAAAATCGTAAGGTAATAATAATTCAAGTTCCCCTTTTAACCTTTAATTAATTTTTGGAGTATTTAGGCATTTCTTTAACTTACTTTGTAAACAAGTCCCTTACGCTTTTTAAAAAAAAAGTATTTTTCATTTATTTAAAACAAATTTACTTTGTATTATTTATATGGAGCGGGATCCCGGGATCCCGGGAAATTAAAAATTTTTTCCCGTTTTCCCGGGAATCGAAAAACGAAAAAAAAACTCTAAATGCTAGCTGGGTATAAAGTAATTATGTTTTTGTTTGAATGTTTTTTTTTTATAAAAATCGAAAATTGTTAAAATAAAACTAAATTTTATGTTGTCCGATTTTTTTTTGACGAGTCAGGGCTGTGGAGTCGTCCGAAAAAAGTACTAACTCCGACTCCAAACGCTGAAATTTTTTAAGTGCCACTCCGACTCCTACTATAATCTTGATGCTAAATGTATATGAGACTCAGTGATGTTAACTTTTATTTTTTCATTACCGTTCGGCCTTCTAAAAATTAGAGTTTTTGAGAAGAAATTACCGTACGCAAACATTAATGTGCTGTTTCCAAATGACAGGCGATTGATTATGTAGTAAAATTTATATGAAAAGCACTCAGTCCATCGCCTTTCATTTGGAAACAGCACATAAGAGCAGTATTCATAAACCATTTATTTAAATTTTAAATGTGTTTTAAGAAGATAACTTTTATTTTGGAAAAATTGTTTTATGTTTTATGCCGAAAAACTTTGGAGTCGGAGTCGCGAGTTTTTGAGGGTACTACGACTCCGGCACAAAACCTCAACTCCGACTTTCAACTCCGACTCCACAGCCTTTGATTTAATAACAAAATCAAGAAAAAACTGCTTGTACACGAAACAAATTAAACTTTTCCATAGGTCTTTTCCTTTTCACTACCAAACTTAAATGTTTTGCAGCAAATGTTTCATAACATGAACAGGGGCATACGGGCTTCTTTTTCAAATAAGCATTTCAGTGTTGTCAATTAACACTGTGCGACAAATGGTAGGGGTTAGTGATTGGCGGGTTTCTTTTTACTGGGAAACGTTTTATGATCAAACATATTCTTGTCCTTACGTTTCGAAGGGTCACATCTAGGAATCTAGATACATATAAAGTTAGTTAGTATCGTATAGGAGAAGTTGTTATTTGTTCATGCATTTTGACCATCTAGTTGCCCGAATATTAAAGATAAGCTCAACTCCGGCTGCAACATTGTCAACAACGTTGAGCTTAACAACTTTGCTGAACCCGACTTTGCGATATTCAAACGTTTTAAATGCTCTAAATGGATTGAAAACGGCACAAAAAAATTACAACTTTCCCGATACAATACTTCCTTACTTCAAATCGATTTCGATTCCTAGACCTGACCTAGCGAAACTTCGGAGCACTTATAATTTTTTTTACCGATCAACATTTTCTCGAAGGGCAGAATCCCTGCGGATAGTGTTATTAGTGTTGAATAAATTAAACTTAGTTTTGTTAGATTTTTAAACAAATACACTAAAACAAACAATGAAGTATTTATTTGCTTTTTAGACAGCTTAGCTTAAGGAAAACTGTATACAAATTTAAAACAATACAAAACGTGTTTTTTGGTTGGGCTTTAACAAAACTTGACAAAACATATTTTTCTTGATTCTTTACGAGCACCAAAAACTCTTTTAAGTCAAGACAAGTCAAGGCCGTTTAACAAGCCTACACAGAGGGTACACAAAGATGTCACAAGGCAGATGAAATGCTGGCTGTTCTTTATCTGTTTTTTTCTTTCAAAGCTGCTATTTTGCATCAGTTCTTATGGCGCAGTACAATGAAAGCAAAATTTCTTTTACTGCGATTTATTTGTAAAAAATGTTGTTAAAAATAAACTTAACAATAACATTAAAGTAAGTTAAATTTACTTAGGCCCAAATTTACAGTTATAAGTTAATAATTACTAAACTAAAATGATAACTACCGGTTAAGTTACATTTTGTATTTACAATATTGTATTGGTTAACTAAAATGTTTTATTAGAGCAACAAATAATAACTCTATCAAAATAAAACATTTCAATGATAATAAACACTAAATATCGCTCCTTAGTGTTCGGTTCGGTTCGATTTGTGGAAAACAAAAAAAAAAAAAAAATTTCCCAGTTTCTCATCTTTCGAACACAGAAATAACACTCGACAAGATGAGAACATTTTATTCCGTTCGGGTTTTTTTTAAACCACAAACTTCATTGTGTTCGGTACGGCTCGATAATGTTCGTCGCTTTTGGCTGGTAAAAAAACCAAACATTTTATACAAAAACAAAACAAAAAGCCAGCAAAATAATTTTACACAAAGAAAACATATACACAGTACACACACAAGCTGTTCGTGCTGCAGTCGTTGCTAAAATTTTTTGTTTGTTCATTTCTTTATCAATGTAAAAAAGAAACATTATAGAACATGTTTGTCTACAGTATCACTACAATTGTTCTGTTTTCAACGAAGAACAGAACATTATATAATGTTCGGCTCTTTCTTGAAAATAGTTACGACGGTATTAAGGTTTGTGTTCGTCGACACAATCACTAAAAAGAATAGAACGCTAAATAATGTACTGTTTTTTTTCGAACACTGGATTAACTAATGTTTAACAAAAATCTGGAAATTTTATTCTATTGGTTTAACTATTGTTTTTGGATAACTAATGATTGTAAATTTGGGCTTTAGTAAATAGTATCACATAACAAAACGATATTACTAAATAAATATTTGTGCAGAAAACAACATTTTTGTTAAACAAATATTTTTTCTATAACTTATGGTATTTTCTTTTATACAAAAAAATGTGATATTTTATTTAAAAAATTTAATTTGGCATTTGTTTCTTAAAAATCTTTTTTTCTCTAAAAGGGAAGCATGTTTTACTTTAACACATTCACTTATACTTATGGCATAAGTCATTGAACTTTTCGCGCCGAATACATCGAGGTTTTTTTATAATGATGTGGTACTCTACAACATATTTACATAAATATGTAAATTTTTGCTTTGTTTTAAAATTTTTAATTAGATTAGTAACATTTGATTTTTATTGTTATTATTATTTTTTTTAAATAAAATATTATTATTGTTCATTTTGAAATTAATTCAGTATCCTACCAAAATTTTCTGCAAACCCTACCAAAATCCTTTGAAAGCGACCAAATTTTTAAAATATTTAAAATCGATTTTATCGTCATAATAATCCAAAAGGGCCTATCATAATTTTTAAAAATTTGTCAGTAGCCGAAGCTTAATAAAAACGCAAACAATTGAGATTACTAAAACAGTTTTTTCAGGATAGTGCCAATCATGCGTATTGTGTTAACGATATTAACCAGAAAACCCCGTTGTTGTAATCACAATAGCTGCCTTTGTATTAAGTTTGTATCTCTCCTGAAATTTTTTTTTAAACGAAGATAGGCCCTTTTGCATTTTATATGATATGTATTTAGATGTATTTTTAATATAAAGTATAATTTTTATTGGATAAAGCTATAAATCTACACATTCTTTTTTTTTGTTGTAATATGCAATTATAGTAAAAACAAAAAAGTATGGCAATGTTCCCACCGACTAAATATTTGACGCCCTTAACGTAACCCCTAGTTTTATAAAATTTTTCCGAAATGTGTGAATCGTTCTGCAGAACACTCTCAGTAAAAAATTATTCTCCGGACAAAAATATTGTTCGGAACCTTTAGTGCCGGCTCACACACGTCAAATTTAACTCAAGTCTTGAGTTTTTAGGAGAGAAGGGAAAAGGTAATGATATTTCTTTTTCCCTCAAAAGCTCAAGACTTGAGTTAAACTTGAGGTGTGTGAGCCGGCACTAAAGGTAGATCCTTGCGTTCCGAACAATATTTTTGTCCGGAGAATAATTTTTTACTGAGAGTGTTCTGCAGAACGATTCACACATTTCGGAAAAATTTTCCGGAAAAAAAGACACTTACAGGAAAAAATCGCTTCTATCGCGAACAGTCGCAAAATTTAAACAAACCCTAAAATTTTAAAAAAATCGTTAAATCGGGGAAAAAAAACAAAATATCGGAAAATAAAATAAAAATAAAAGTTTGCAAAATTAGCGAACTTTTTTAATCGCTAAAGCCTAGTACTCTGTTCAAATTTGTGAAAATTGTTGGGCAACATTAATTATTTCACACGAAAATTTTGACATTTATCAATGTTACCTATCATGCGAGTTTTTCCAACATAACGTTTTTATTCCCGCAAAGTATGCGACATTGTTTTGCGTATGTAAACAAACCACACATGTATTTTACTAAAAAATATTGTTTTTAATAAAAAAGAAAGAAAATATGGATAAAAAACTGTTACCGGTTGTGTTATTTAAATTTTTTATTTCTTATTTAATAATCAGTTCATACATTTTTGCTTTTGCTAAAAATTCCACGTGAAATAAGTACAGCTTACATTATTTCGCAGTTGTTAAAAAAATGTTGCCAGAAACATTTCAGAACTTACAACTCTATCAACATTATTTCATAGATATTCCGTACAAGTTTTTTTCATATGCGTTTTGACAGCATTTCACGTGAAATGTTGAACAGAGTACCAGGCTTAAAACTGGAAAGAATCAGAAAACTTACAGGACAAAATCGCTTCTATCGCGAACAAGGCAAAATATTGCAAAATTAAAAAAAAAAACTTATTTGAAATCCCTAAATCGGTAAAAAAACCAAAATGGAAAATATCGTTAAAAAATTAGTTATAATGATGTAGAACAATTTTTTGTCAAGTGTTAAAAAAGGGCATTCCACTTTTTCATAACTTAAATTTTGTTCTCATCAAATATCAAATAGCATTATTACAGGGTCAGCAAGACATTTTATAAATGCACCAAGTTATCAATAATCGGATCTTTACCGAAAAACTTATTTTGCAAAATAAATTTTAAAAACTGATTCGTTTTCGATTTCATATGAAATGGGATTTTTAAAATAAATAAATAAATGTACGCTGGGTAGCATGCAAAAAAATGCATTTTTATTGAAACACCTCAAACTAAAATTCTGTGAATTTCTGTGAGTTTAATAAAAATCTTTCTTTTTTTAATACACAGCCATGCCACAGAGTACAATTCCGTTCGGAAACGGAATTCATTCCGTATTTTGGCGCTTCAGAAAATTAATTACAAAAAAAATTTTCGGAATGAAACCATTGTTGTTGTCATGAACGGAATGCGAGTTTTCTGTATTTTACTGCCTGCTTTTAGAAAACGTAAACAAGTGAGCGAGTGAGAAATTATATTGAAAACAAAAACAAATTTTCGTTTTTTATTGTTGTTTTCAATATAATTTCTCACTCACTCACTTGTTTACTTTTTCTAAAAAAAAGGCAGTTAAAGGGCAAATAACTATCAAAATAATGGTGTTTTTTTTTTCTACAAAAAAATGTGCCTTTTTTTAAAAAAAATTCGATTTGGTGTCTTTTTCTTAAAAATTTTGCACCCGAAAAGGGTGGCTTGTTGTATTCTAAAAAACTCATGCTTTTCGGGAGCAAAATTTTTAAGAAACAGACACCAAATTGCATTTTTTTTTTTTTTAAAGGCACATTTTTTTTGTAGAAAAGAAAACACCATAAACATTCTATTCATAACCAAATATTTTTCTTTATTTATTTTTGAAAAAAAGTGTGTTTTAAATAATTTGTAGCGCTTTATTTTAAAAATATTTAAAACTCTTTAGAAAAACTTTCACAAGAAAACAATCTTTTCGTAAGAAGGGTTTTTGAAGCAATGCCATAACTCTTTTTTTGTTATACTTGCCAAAGTTTACATACCGGCAACACACAAAACAAAAGTGCTGCCAGCAATTATTGTACGGCCGCCATATTTACTTTTCAAATTTCACAAATTTTCAAGTTTATCACTTTTTTATGCATAAATAGAAATTCAAATGTAAATATTTTGGTACAAAAATTTTTTTAACAACTGGCGACCATACGATATCGAGCAAAATTATTCGAAATTTTAAATTTTGGTATCATGACACTCAATATCGTAAGATGAGAGTAACCAAAGACATTACATCTCTCGAGTTTTCATTTGATACGTCAGTGTCTATCGTATGCAAAAATTCTGTTGTTTACTCGATACGATAGTTTACTTGATATCGAATGCGGCAATTAGGTCCCTGTTTTTTGTCTTGCCAAGTGAGTTTGTTGCCATATTACACAGTAGTGATATTTACTGATTCTGCCAATACGGTTATATAAAAGTAGCTTTAACAAAATTTTTCGGATTGATGAAAACAATTGGAATCTAGAGCATCAAAAATGATTTCGAAAGGAATGGCAAATATGGAATTGATAGCATTCCGAACGGAATCTGTGACACGGCTGACAGTAGTCACAGTACACGCTCGGAAATTCGAACCACTTTGTTTCTAAAGCGATTCGAATTTCCGAATTATTCGAATTTCTGAACGGTTTTTTATACAAAAATTTAGGTAAATTTGACCATAATGATATAAAAATCTATGCTTTTTTGTAATTTTAGCTCATTTAACATAAAAACTATAAAAAAAAAACAATTCAGTTCATTTGACTTTAATATGTAAAATACAAACACCAAAAAACTGACTTTTAAGCTCCAACAACAACAACAAGGTCTGTAAATCATCTATTAAAATGGGATTCACCTTTTTACTTTGTATCTGGTTAAACTAAATTGTCAAAATTTTAGTGTTCACATTAAAAAAGAAAAAACCGCTCGGGAATCCGAATTTTGAATTCTAATTTTAGAGCGCCAAATGTAATGAAATTACTGATTCGAATTTCTGGAAATTTGAATTTCTTAGAGTTCGAATTTCTGAGCGTATTCTGTATTTGGTTTCTGGAATAAGCTTTATTTTGCAAATTCAAATCCAAAACGATTCAATTTATTTAAAAGTAAACGGTGACAAATCACATGATCTTGGCGGCCAATTGACATCGCCACCACGTGAGATAACACGGCCATTGAATTTGTCGCACAAAAGAGCCTTTGTTTCGTTAGCTGTGTGGCAAGTGGCGCCGTCCTGTCCTGTTAAAACCACATATCGTCCACGTGGGTGCATTGGTTTTTCGACAATAACTCTTGGATTATCATTTGCCCAAATGCCCCAATTCTGCTTATTGACGAATTCACTGAGGTGAAAATGTGCCTCATCACTGAAGATGATTTTCTTCGAAAATTTATCATCCACTGTTGCAAGTTGTTGCCACCATTCTGACCATTGACGACGTTTCGAGTGGTCAAGAGGCTTTAGTTCTTTAGTCAATTGTACCATGTAAGCGTGTTAATGCAAGTCTTAATGCAATTGTTGGGCACGACGACGAGTTGAGGTGGACGGCTCTTCAGCTACACTATCGCGAACAGCAGCAATATTTTCTGCAGTACGAGCTGTAGGAGCATGCACTGGTGTTTTCACATCTCCTACAGACCCGGTTTGCTCAAATTTTTGCACGATTTTTCTGATTTTACGCAAACTTGGACGGTTAAATTGACCGAAAAAATCACGAAGTGCACGATATGAATTTTGAGTTGAACGCCCATTTTCATAATATGCCTGAATAACTTTAACGCGTTGCTCGATTGTGTATCTTTGCATGGTTCAAATTGACTTAGTCTGAAATTGAGAAATGTCAAATGGAATGCAGAAAAAAACTTGACGTTTAGGTGTGGTTCATAATCAACATCGGCCCTTAAACCACCATTTACATGCATAATATTTGATGCACAGTACTTTATTATGAATCTTAACCTAATAACATAATTGCCCATGGGTCCCAAATATCGCACACACTCGAAAATTTGTGTTTTTATAATGTCTTACTTGCTTATTTTACATCCCAAAAATTAATATTTTGACTGCAGGAATAGTTTTTTAACGGTAATTTGTTTTAATTACAATTTTGAGTTTAAGGGTTTTTTTTTAGATATTTGGAAGACAAAAGAACTAAAAAAAAACAATTAAACTTTTAATGAGATATACGAATAATTTAATCATTATTATATTATCTTTATTTGAAATCCTTTTTTTTTTAACTGAATAAACATCAGATATACATGACCTTCTTTTTCTTCTTTTAGATTTCTTTTTCATTTCTTCATTTAAGTTTTAAAAGCGAAAGCTTTAAATATTATGAGTTTTTTTATTAGTTATTTTTTCATTTTATCACAGTTTTCTTTTCTAAATATAATTTCGTTTAACACTTACACAATAAGAATTCAGGCAATTGACTTAAATTTATTGGCGGTACACGATCATCACATTTATCACCTGACAAAAAGTCACTTTTGAACATCATCAATTTCAAAAGTTCCATGCTGCAACAACGAAGATCTGTTGCAGCAAAGAATTTATGTTTTATGTCTAAATTTTTAAATAAAATTTAATTGAAATAAACATTCTTTGTTTTTTTTCAAGTTTCTTCAGTGCAATTAATTGGTTTTTTAACTTAACACATTGTTGGAAAAAAATATTTATCACAGATCTAAGAAAATAAAAAATGACACATTGAATTGATAGAAATATTTTTTTTTGTATTTTTAATTTTTGTTTGCTTGTTTTAAGTTGTATCCGACCTTGTCTGGACGTTTAAATTTTTTGTTAAGAAAGTTTTAACTTGGCTTTAATTTATTCATTTATTATTATTGGTTTTTTATTTCCTTTTCATTTTCAAAAAAAAAAAAAAAATAAATAAAAAAATAAATTCCGCTTGTTTTAATTTCCGTTTTTGTTATATTTTTGCGTGCTCGTATTTTTGTGTGTGTGCAAATTTCCTTAACGGGGGTTTGTTTTTTTAATTTCTTTAAAGAGAAAAATACACAGTTAAATTTAACATTAATTTTTCCGTTGTCAGTTTATAACGGTATCAGAACCACGGTGCGATTTCAACTAAATCTAGAGGTGAGAGCAAGTGTTTATCATAGTCCATGTTAAGTAGAGTAGAGTACAATAGAGCAAAGTCGAGTAGTATGAGAGTAAGTGAGTGTGTTAGTTGTTGGCAGTAACGGTATGAAAGTTGGTGGTGGTAAGTAAGTAGTTCCTGTAGTATTAGTTATAATTGTGTTTTACTTTGTTGGTATTGTTGTTGATGTTTTTGTATTGCATTTTAAGGGGTGTATTGTATTGCTCAAGTGTATGTATATGAATTGGTTGGTTGGGTTGTTGGCTGGTTACTAGTGCGTCTGCGGTTCATATTAGACAACAGAAATAAAGATAACAAAAGCAATAACAAAACAACAACAACAACAACAACAACGCAAATAAACAACTACAAAACCTTATAGAAAACAGCCCAACCCTTAAAAATTATGTTTTGATAGCAAAAAACAAAAACGAAATGCCATATTGTATTTTCTGATTTTAGTTTCCAATTGGAAATTTCTTTGCAAAGTATTGTACACTTGTTTCTTTACTTTCCAATTTCCGTTTCCATATTTGTGCAGACTAAGATATAATATTTGTTGGTTTTTTTTTTTTTGTTCAAACTTCCCCTTATAGGAAATGGAAGCTTTTTTGTTTTTATCCTGCAAATTCTCCATATTGTCTGGATTGGTTATTTTTGTTTTTTGGTGTTTGTGTGAGTTTGAAAGTGTTTTTGCATTTGTATATGTTTTGTATTTTTTTTTTGTGATTTGCAAAGTTTGTTTTTGTTATTTGCAATTTTTTCCGAGGGAGTGGTCTTTTGTAAATAGAAATAATGAAAACAAACAAACAAAAAAAAAAAAAAAAATAACATCTCTATTTTTATTCTGCTTTTGTGAAAAGTTCTATGATCATGGCGCTTCAAAGGTATTCAATGTTTTAAGTAAAATTCGAAATTTTAGAATTTTAGGATTTTAAAGTTTAAAAAAATTATTTAGCTGTTGGTATTTGCCTTAATGGGAGAATATTATTATGAAACAAGTAAAAATGCTATTTTCGGTTATGACGGACCCTTCACCCAGAGTAAAAATATTTATAAAATTTATATATTCAAGCCAGTTTGAAAAATACCGATCTTTACAAAATTCAATAGAATGATTTCCATTCATATAAAACGAATTTGTGCAAAATATTTGTTAGTTTTTGCAACAAAAATCTAAATTTTTTATGGTGATTGTTCCACATTTTGTTTTATAACTCTGTTCTTATTGAACTGATTCCATACTGGATTCCAATACCAAGCTGCTAAGAAGAACCACGCACAAAGAAAAAAACTCGGGATAAATTAAGTTTTTTATACTTTCTTTAAGTACGAGTCGTACTCAAAAATTCAAGTACGAATAACACTAAAATATACTTTAAGGAAATAAAAAAACGAGATTAAACTTTTCGTCGGTAGTGCCGCTCTGAGAGTAAAATTATATAGTGAGTGTTTCAATCTCATACAACTTAGCAAAGTTTGTTGGAGACACTACAACAACTCCAAACAATTAGTTAAAAAACGATTTGCTTGTTGTGTGAAGAAACAACATAACAAGACGGAAACACATTGTTTTCATTTCTAAAAAATAAAACGGAGAACTCTTGCTTCTCATTTAGTTTATATTTTTTCCGTTTAAAATGTACACTACGTTTTTGAAGTAAAACCAATTCTGCAAGGTGTTAAACGGGTAAGTAAGTAAATCGTACATATTTTTTTGGCGATAGAATAATTTGCTTTTGAAAATGGATTTCTCGGGACGCATGCTTGAGCAATAAAATTTTACTACCTCATGTTCATTATAAAAGTCTCTTTCTGTTCTTTATTTGCCATCACAAAAATTACAAAAACCTTATATGGTTACTGTTCTGATTTTTAATCAACCTAGCGGGAAAAAGATGTTGTAAAGAGGTCTTTAAAGAGGCTGTTTTGCAGACATAAAGCCTCCCAGCCGCATATTAACTTCGTTTCTAATTTATACGGCGTGTCATTGGATACCAATAACTTGCTTTTTCGCATTTATTTTAAAGGCTTCTAGAAGGCCTTCAAAAAAAGTAAGAATTGTGCTTTATCTCAGCACAATTGTTGTTGTTGATGTTGAGTTTGAGAAGTATTTCCAACACATTCCCATATAACTTCTTAGCGGGCCTTATCTTATAAGCGAAATCGGAATTTGTAGACTATTTTGTAAAAAGACATACTGAAAGACCTTTTTAAAGGAAGACAGTGAAACGAGTAAAAGTTTATTGAAAATGCGTTGATAGACCTTAATCAATGAATGAAAATTGAAAGTGCTTGCAATTTTGTCCGCTGAAAAATATACAAGTATGTATTATTATTAAAGTATGCAGTATATGTGTTGCCCAACGCTTATCTAGAGAGATGGTATTAAAAACGGCGAAATAGATAAATTATACACACAGAAAAAAAAAATTAATGTAAAATTGGCGAAAACAAGGTTGATTTTGCATTTTTCAGTAGATAACCAGAGAGAGAGAGAGAGAGAGAAAATATTATAATTTACTTTCCTGTTACAACATCTTTATCTTTTGTTGTATTCCCCTTTGTCTTTGTAAGCAGAACCACTCACAGTTCAAAGTCACCAGCAGAATGGCCAGATATGATTCGTCATCATTCTAGTTTGAAAATTTGATGTTTTTAACTAAATAATTAAAAAAAAGAATACGGGAATTTTTGTTTTTTTTTGTAAATTGTTTTAAACATGAAAATTTTAGTTAGTTTTCCTAGATTTCAAACTGATGCCCTCTGAATAAAGTGCTTCATTATGACTGGAAAGTTATTTCAATTATTTTTAAGATCTTTTATTATTTCAGTAAAATTAGCAAACATTCAATGAGTGTTTTAAAAGAAGTTCTGGCTCTGATCTTGAAATATTTAAAAAGTTTAAGAAGAAGAATTTTTTATCTTTATATTTTTTTAATCCATTATTCGGCGGCATGAAATAACTTCCAAAATATAACCACCCAAAAAAAAATTATAAAATAACCCCCCAAAAGTAAGTACAGAGAACAACAACAACGATTTTTGGGATGTTATTTAATTTTGTTTTGGGTGTTATTTCATTTTATTAATTAAGGGCTTATGTCAGATGAAATAATCCCCCAAAAATCATTCTGAAATAAAGCACCAATATATTTAAACAAAAACGTTTTTGGACTCAAGGCTTTTCCCCTCTGTGGTATAACAAACACCGGCATCGCTAACTAAAGCTTCTCTGCGTTGCCAGCCTTCGGTCGAGCACAAGCTTAAGCTAGCTTTAGTTAGCGAATCCATAGAAGCGGAAATCCTTGCGCCCGGCTAAAGTATCAAATGTGCTTTATATCGCGCGATTCTTTAAACCAAAACTGCAATAAATTGTATTATAATACATATTGGGGTCTTATTTAATTTCAGAAATTGGGGCCTAATTTCAAATGAAAAAGAGCCAATATGAACTTAGCCCCCAAACATGTGAACCAAGTCCCCAAACAGGAATGAACTAAGACCCCAATTTCACCAAATTTCCACAAGAGTGAAAAAAGTCCTCTAATGAAAGTGAATTAAGTCCCCAAATTGAAAAAAATATAGAAATAAACGGGCCCGTGCAATAAAGCCATAGGAAATAAAGCCATTTGACCTTATTTCTCATTGTTGTTTTTTCACATACAGTCGTTTGGGGACTTAGTTCATTTTGGGTTTGGGGAGTTAGTTCATTGGGGACTTATGTAGTTCATACCGCCTGGGTCGTTATTTCATTTCGTTGGGGGCTTATTTCATTTTTAAAATTGGGGTTTTATTGCATATGAAATAAGGCCCCACAATTTGGGGGGAGGGTTTTTAATTATTTTTTTGGAGGGTTCTTTAATGCCGCATTAATATTCATTCTTTTTATGAAAAAAATTTCCCTTAACATGAAATTCCTTTACATTTCTGCTCAAATATCTAAATTTGTATGTGTGCGTGTATATTTCAATAGTGGCAACTGCAGTTTTTCAGCGATGTTTTTCTTTTGCTGTTCAAAACCATAAAAAGTCGTCGTTAGTGTCATTTGTATGTAAATGTACTCTAGAGTGACCTTAAAGCTTAGAAAAATGTTTCTACATAGAATTTTCTTTGTTGTCGGTGTGTTTGTAAATTGTTACATTGTGCGTGTGTACTGTTCGCTTTATTAAGGTGTGTATGTTTTTCATTTATTCCCATTCATTTTTTTTTCAAATACTAAGCAGCTGTTGTCTAACAAAAATATAAAAAGTAGAAAAAACAACTTCAAAATTTTTGTCTTTAAAAAAAAAAAATATTTAGTGAATGTGTATGCGGACGGGTATTTTATGTCACTCTTACATGAACTGCAAACTATCATTTGATGGCTTTATTTTCTAAATATATTTTTTTTGCGTGTGTGCAAATATCATGTGTATTCGCGTTTATATACACAACATATTCCTATTTTAACATAAATTCAACTATTTATGTACATACGGGCATGTATGAGTGTGTAGTTGTGCTATTCTACTTTAATGTATACATGTGTGTTTGTGTTCATAAATGGAAATATGGTGCTCTATTTTATCTTTTAGTTGTTCTTTTTTTTATTTTTGCTTTTATAATTCTAACTGTTTTTAAAGAGTGCAGTTGTGTAAGTATGACTATTTTTTTCTTCTCTATTTTCATGAGTGTATTATTGTGCTTTTTTACGCGTCATCAGTTTTTATTTTTGTTATTTTTCTTTGTTTCTTTTATTTTTATTTGCTTTTGTTGCTTTTTTGTTTATACATTATTTTTTTTTTTTGTTTTATTGTCCACAGTTAAAACTAAAATAAAATACATAAAGTGCTTAAGTTTTGTGACATGAATTCCAAAAAATTACAGTTAAATACTTTATTTTAGTACATTTTGTGTGCACATTAATATTCACACATCTTTACACACAAACAAACCAACAAACACACAATCATAATCATACAAAAGTATCTGTGAAATAAGTATTTTTTGCGATTGTATTAGCGTGTACGAGGAAGATTAATAAATACATATTAAAGCTTAAATGACTAAAATTACAAAAAAAAAACTCGGAAATAGAAGTGAAAAATTTCCTTTAACTTATCATTTTAATTGACCAACAAAAACTGACCCTTCACACTTTTAATGCGGCAAATAATTTGAGTGTGAAACAATTTTATTTCCAAAAATATGAAAATTAAATAAACTAAGTTCTCTCTTTGAATAACTAAAATCTTGAGGTTTTTTGGAAAAAATTTAAATAAAAAAAAAATTTTCCATTTGGTTTAAAGATTGAAGTTCCACTATTGACCGCCAGCCGTCGTCAATGAAGGCGAGTGTTAAACGGCAAAATACATATATCTGAGGAGGATGGTGTGGTTACTATCGAAACATGTCAGTTCAACGTGTCCGTGAACGTGGTTTCAATGCCATGGTCAGTCAAGAATGAAAAATTATCAATTTTAATTCATTTCATGTTGTAAAATTCCATTCTTCATAAAAATAAATAATTGAAAATTAAATTTAATAAACTTTAGCCTGATTAAAATATGTTAGAAAAAAAATTTGGATAAAAAAATTTGTATTTAATGTTACATTCTCGCATATTCTGATGATATCCCATTGTATGTAAATTTTGTTAATTTTCGTTGTGGTGAAATTTTAAGGGCCGATGTTGATTTTGAATAAAACTCAAATTCATTTCTTTTTATGACGATAATATTGGTATGGTTCAATAATGTATGGCGCAAAATATCGGTCAAATGACCGCCGCGACCTCGGAGGTACACCTCCATCCGATGGTCCAAAATTTTGATGACGCCGAGGCATAAATGTCTATACCGTTAATTTGCCGAATTATCTCATCCTTTAGCTCTTGAATTGTTGCTGGCTTATCGACGTACACCTTTTCTTTCAAATAACCCCATAGAAAAAAGTCAAACGGTGTCAAATCACATGATCTTGGCGGCCAATTGACATCGCCGCCACATGCGATAACACGGCCAATGAATTTTTCGCGCAAATGAGCCATTGTTTCGTTAGCTGTGTGGCAAGTTACATATTATTATTATTCACATCCATATCTTACAATTTAGTCCATACAAAGTTCGTTATCATCTCACGATAGCGAACACCATTTACAGTAGCTGCCTGACCGGCCTCATTTTGGAAAAAAATACGGCCCGATGATGCCGCCAGCCCATAAACCGCACCAAACAGTCGCTCTTTGTGGCTGCATTGATTTTTCAACAATCAGGAAGTGCACGATATGCATTTTGATTTAAACGCCCATATTCATAATAAGCCTGAATTACTTTAGCGCGTTGCTCGATTGTGTTTCTTTCCATGGTTCAAATTGAGTCAGTCTTAAATTGAGAAATGCCAAATGAAATGCAGAAAAAACTTGACGTTTAGGTGAGGTTCACATTCAACATCGGCCCTTATAATTTATGAAAGGTTTATAAATTGTAATTTAACTTTAGAATTTAGAATACACATTCGAATTAATTGAAAATTTAATAATAAATGTTACTCATCATGAGAAATAAATATCCAGATCAGGGATGATAAAATCAGTACGATTGTACTATTTTCAGTACTATTTGCATTGCAAAAGTACTGAAGTACTCCAATGACGTATTAAGTACAATTTAAAAATTTCCAAATATCAGAAGAATTGTAAATGGCATATTGTCTACACAACATTAGTCGGCGAATATGGAAAGGATTTTTTCGTAGCAAAATATAATTAAAACAAAGCGTAAAAAAACCGTCTTTTTGTGAATATTGCATCGAATTTAATTCAGACAAAAGATTTACTACAGTCTAATGAATCGTGTTGCTTTAAATAAACGAAAACTTTTAAGCTTGATTGGGGATATAGTGCGGTCCCACAAGTTGCGACTTGTTGTACAATTCGATCAAGGTGTACAACCAATTGTTACGTTAGAGGTGTGGTTGGTCATCGGTTGACTAAAAAATCCATTTGATTTGAACTTTCAAATTGGTACGTGTGATGGCGATTTTTTCTTTCGTTTTTAATTTTCATTCTGACGTTTTGAAAGCAACAGTGTGAGAAGTTAACAATATTTAGGAAAACTAAAACGAAATTCCAATGCACAATTTTAGTAAAGAATATAAAAACTACCGGAACTATTATTTATTTTCTTTCTTGCTCCTCTGCTTACTACACTTCATTTATCACATTTATCACAAGTGTTAAAAAATCGGTACTCATGTTGACTCTTTTTAAATAATTTCTTAATAAAGATGGTTATAAAATTGTAGCATGTGCTGCGAACGATCAACTGGTCTATTCAACTCAATTGTGCGTTGTATAGGGGCCGCATAAGGGCCCTTAGACAATATCTTTTGGGCTTATTACTGAGTTAAAAAGTATTAATAATTTGGCGCCCTAAGCTCCAGTGGGTGTTAGAGGAATACAAAAAATACCCTGCTCCACTATCAACTTTAAAAATGAAATAAAAAAGCATGGTCTAAATTCCTTATTATGTATTAACTTAATATATTTTTTTTGGTAATTGTCAAATTTGTATTGCAAATACGTATGTATGTAAAAGTGCATAGTACAAGTGAATTTTAATATACAAATGTTCGTACATTTTCTGTTATTTTAATAATAAAACTAGTAAAAAATATTTTTAGTACAATTAGGATCAAAAAAGTACAATTCTTTACTTAATGAAGTACAATTTAGAAAATGTCATTTATCATCCCTGATCCAGATTCTATTTGAAAAAATAATTAATTTATTCATATGCATGTGTATGTTGTATTTTGTAGATAATAAAATGTTTCAAGATAAACTGGACTATTTTTTTTTTAATTATCCAAATTTGTACAATTTAATTGACTTTTTTCTAAGCCCGGTACAGCTTGAAAATAATAAGAAGTAGCGCAAAAATAAATTTTAAATCAAAAAAATTGTTTTTTATTTGAAAGAGGATACCATTTCAAAATGATTTCGGTCATAAGTTCAACGTGGACGTTCTTGAAGAAACGTATTCTGGACGGCCAATTTTCTTTATAATCCCACAATATTTGCAATTTGCTGGATGTAATGGAGTCTGTAGGGTCTGTATGTACAAATCCGTTAAGCCATAAATGAGAAATGCGCCATTAAAATCACAAAATTGTCTATTTATTGCGCGAACCGAACGATAACTGATTTTCAAATGTCAAGAAGTGAGCGCAGAATGACCTTTCGTGAGTTTTTTTTCGGGCTTTAAAAAACATCCTCTATTTCCTTTAAAGTAATATAAAGTACAAAGTCAAAACGAATATTGCATTTACGCCAAAATATTTTTGGGACTTACCATAATTCGATTTGTTATTTGCTAAATATCTCTTGGTATACATTGAATATTTTGTACGTTTCAAAATCATTAATGTGGGCAAATTGCTTAGAATTCTTATTTAACCGGCATTGTGTAAAGTTACTAAAGGCTAGTTTACACTATTATACTTTGTATTAATACATGTCAAAAACTCAAGTTATATGTAAAAGTCTAATGGCCGTTTTCTCATTACACGATTAACTTTTTTCCAACGAAAAACTGCACATTAAAGAAATTTAGTTTTCTCAATGTCTCATTTGCTTCTATTCTGTCGCAAAACTAACCAGCACTCATCTGCCGATTATTTATTTTCCTATTATTTGCCGTACACATAAATTCAATCAGCTGACTCCCAACTTTTACATGTATTTTGAGAGGTGTTGCCAACTTAAAACCATGTTTTTTGTCGGTATATTGAGAAAACCAAAATTGTTAACAGACAGTTTATCGGTCTAATAAATTTATGTTGACATTTAGTAACAGGCAGTTTGACGGTACATGGAGAAAATGGCCATAAAAGTGTGAATGCATGATTGATGTTAATGACAAGTATTATAAAAAAAAAGTTTGAACAATTTCAAAACAATAATACTTTTCATTGGATCAGGGTTGCACTTTATTTCATGTGTGACACAAAATGTTATGTGAAATTAAATTTTTTGACAGTCGCAACAAAACTCATTAGATTTCAATCTCACAAAGTATTATGGAATACGTAAGACTTGTGAGATAGTGTAAAGTAGCCTTAAGTGCGCAGACGAAAACAGTTTGGGCCACATTTTAGGTCCTACAATTTAAATACAAAATAAATAAAAATTAACCTTTAAAAAATACGAGTTCATATAGATTTATAATGAGGTCGCTGTCATTGTTATGGTCAACACAACTAAACAAATAACTAAATAAATAAAAAAAAAAATTAAATCATGAAAGTCAAAACAAGAAACAATTTAAGATGTTCGAGTATTTTTAAATAATGATTCTTTATGAAATAAAAAATGTTAAACTAACGAATACAAGAGACGCACTAGAGAAACTTAAACAAAATACATTTTTGTGTCAGAAATTTTACATAAATATTAAATGTTAAAGTTTAAATTAACCCTTTTTATATGTGAATGTATAGTAGTTACATTGATAGAATGTACATATGTATGTGTAAGTATGTATGTGTAAATATAAAATTTCTTATTTGCAAAAGCTTTTATTTTTTGTATCCATTTTTTGTTTGTTTTCGGTAACCATTGTATAAAATGGAATTTTATAACTGTCAATCTTGGGGACCATTTGTGCTTTTAGTGGACATGACTTCTACCACCCTCAAACACACACACATACAAAAACACACACAACAACAAACGACATAACAACAACAAATAAAATACAAAATTTCCTCACACAAACCGTTTCATAGGAAACAGGCATATCCGTGTGTGAGTATATTTCATTTACTCCTACCACCCACCCACTTGTTTAACTCCCCTGTATTTACAACTGTTTGTGTTGTGCCATTGTGTTTTTGTTTTTATTGTGTGGGGGTATGACAGTCACATGTATTCTCCAGACATGTATAAAAACTCGTACAACTTTACTACACATTACGTTTGTACGTACATTCATACATTGGTCTTCTGTAAAAAAAGCCTTAACTCGATTTTCTCGAAATTAAGTTTTTTAGTGATTCCAATACCTTTCAAATAAATACATGTCGTTGCAAAATTCAATGCAATAATACCAAAAACAGCCTGTTTACAAGAAATTTTACATTTTGATACATACAGATCCCATTATGTTTTCCCCTTGTCCTGTAAAGTTGCTATTATGGGAGATAGGGCCTTTCTACGGAAGACCAACGATACGCACATTGCATGACTGTTACATTTAATGCTGCATCTGCACATTTCAAACTTATGGATTCTTTTTTGTTTTACTTGTAGAATTCGTACTTCTACAATGTATTTTAGTATTGTTTAACAAAAAAAAGAGTTGCCAAAGTTATAAATTATTTTTTTTAGGTAGGAAAGAGTCATTATTTATAGGTCACAGAAACCAGCGTTTAAAAATCTGCAGTCAATGTAAAAACAACTGTTATTATTTTTGACACATCTTCATTTGTCCTTGGCAAAAAAAAAAAAACTGTTTCTTTTACATCTTCTTCATTAAATGTAAAAAATCGCTATCAAACCAACTAAAAAAGCGAAAAGTTGTACAAAAATTTTCCCTTATTGGTCGACAGTTTTTGCTTTCGTCTGCAGTTTTTTAAAAAATGATACAAAAAACATTTAAATGAGTATTAATTTAAAAATCTGAACTATTTACTTTTCTTTCTGGTAACTCTTTTTTTTTTTTTAATAGTGCAGAGAGATTTTGAACATATCACTGTTTGTCCGTCAGTTGAAAACATGCTCACTTTCGAACAACTCAAAAGAAAAGAACAACATTGGTGTCAAACTGCCCATATACGCAGAGAAAAAACATGTTTAAATATGGTCACCTCCAACCAAACTATTTTTAAAGAAAATTATAAACATATTATCCTCCTTTTATTTTGGCTTCACTTAATCTTGGGAATATCGATTTTATATGTGAGTTAGCTTTTTACAAAAAAGTTATTTCTTTTAACAAAAAGGTTACTTATTCACAAAAAAGCCTTTTTTTAAAACCCCTTTTTCATGAAACTGTTCCTTTTTAAAACAAATTTACTTTTTCACAGAAAAGCCACTTTTTCCAAAAAAAAAAGGTACAAAAAGTTATTTTATTTTCCAAAAAAAAAAATACTTTTCCACATTTTTTAGGTCACTTTTTCACACAAGTATTTACGCAAAAATTACTTAATTTTTTAATTAAACTCACTTGTTTCACAAAAAAAACTTTTTTAAAACAAGAAAATTTACTTTTTTACACAAAATCCTTTCGTTGAAAAAATCAACTGTAAAATTTTTTTTTTCTTAAAAAACGTTATACAGGTAACCCTCGATTTACGCGGTTTGCTGGGACCGAAGGAAGCACGTGTAAATCAAATTCGCGTAAAACAAGGTTCAGGGCTGGTACAAATTGCGTTTATGAGACCAGAAATTTAACATATCGCGTAAATCAAAACATAAAATGCAAACAAAATTTCATTTTTGGGCCTAAAAACCGTGTAAAATCAAGAATTCATGAATTATATATTTTTTTAATAATTTTATTTTTTACTTTTTAAAAATAAAAGGAAATTGCTATACAATAAAATGTTTAAAGCTTTGTTATTATATATTTGAGGAGCCGCAGAACAAAACGTACTTTTTCACACATTTAAAATTTTTGGGAAATTGAGGATTATTTATTTCGACCCCTTAAAAAACTGCATGAACCTGGAAATGAAAACAAGTTTTTTGCTTACCAAAAGATGAATCAAACTGCCGTAAGTCAACACATTAAATGTCAAGGATGTTTAATATCAAACCAATTTTATATCGAAAAAGTACGTTTTGTTAAAAAAAAAATGAAAAAGTACGTTTTGTTAAAAAATATAGAAAAAGGAACGTTTTGGTGTGCGTTTTTTTCTACAGATTCTTGTAATTCTTCCATGTTTTAATTATACTATTGAATTAATTATTTTTTTCATAACACTCATTCACCAAACAAAAGTTAAATTATTGCAATTGTTGGTGGATATTCTTGAAAACGCGTCGAAGAAATACAAATTTACATTACAACAAAAGCAAATTTTATTTAACAGTTAATTTTAAATAAAATGAAATGATATAAATAAACGTCAAACAAATTAAGAATATTAAGAAGAATATACACGAAGAAATGGCAAAAACAATGAAAAAAGCACGTTTTGAAATGAAAAAAAGTACGTTTTGTTATGCACCAATTTTTTTAGAACCCAATTTCTTGGTAAAAAAAAAAAAATATGCTAACTAGATTTTTTCTTAAAGATTTCAACCCAAATATTATAAAAATATCAAAAAACCAATTTGTCAAAAAATGCGAAAAAGTACGTTTTGTTCTGCGGCTCCTCATTTATAAAATAATTAAATTAAAAGAGAACAAAAACAATACTTGAAATATATTCGAATATTTAAAATCAAAAATACAAGAAAATTATGGCAATTGTACGTAAAATAGTCAAAAACAAATTTAACTATTCAATAGTTATTAGAGTCCTTGAAATAAAATACAAAAAAATAATTCGCAGAATTTAAGAAACTTATAAATAAAAACGATAAAGTACTGCAAAAAAACATTTTATTTTTTATTAAATTTTTATAAATATGTATGCACTTGTGCAGTTCTATTTTAGCACACAGATGATAAAATTTCTTGAATCGCAGTGCTGCATTTCGCATAAAATATGGATTGCCATAACTTTTTGAGAGTATTTTATTAAAATCGCGTAAAAGAAAACGCGTAATTTAAAAAAAGATGGTTGCTATTATTGATACGTGTTTTTTCTAAATCGCGTAAATGGAGAACCGTGCAAATTAAGGGATACCTGTATGTATAAAAAAAAATATTGTAAGATACATTCAAGTTCATATCTTGTAGTATTTGCTTGATATTAAGGATCCTCCAAAGGTCCACCAAATTATTTCAAGTAACATTTCAAAAAAATTACCAGTAATGCTTGCAGACAAGCGCAGAGCTTCACGAGATTAGAATAAGATAAAAAAAAATTTTGTTCAGCAATTTTGGAATATTTTTCTTGTTTTTTTTTTGTTCTATTATTTCGAACATGATTTCCTTGTTCAAAAATCGATTTTCTTTGAAAACGCTTACATATTGACAAATTGCTTAAGAGTTATTTTAATGGTAATTTTCCGTAAACTTTCGAGTTTTTATATTTTTTTTCTTTTAATAAATGCTTTTTTTTATATATTCTGAAGAGATAAAAATGTTGGGAACTGCTCGTATATTTTAGTAAGAGTATATAAATTGTATGGTATGTATTGAACTTGTAGGTTGACGGTTTTTAAGTTTTCGTATCATAAAATGACAACAAAATCTAGTTGTCGTTTGCGAATGTATCAAAAAAAAAAAACAAGAGCATTTTTACTACAACCCTTGGTTAAACAGCAGGGAGGCCATAACAAAACTGATCCGCCTTTTAATGGTGTTTTCTGTTATGTTTTTTTTCCAACATTTATTTTGGTTGCTGTATTGTTATTCTCCCCAACATGAACACTCACTTACACACGTATACATTTGCATTAATATAGAAAGCTATACGCACATAAATACAGTGTTGCCAGAACATTTTTTTTCCTATGTCCCCAAATCGTCATATCACAATATGAATCGCCAATTTCTAATTATTGTACAAATTGAGACATTAGTTTTTAACTTGAATTAAATTAATGAATTTAAAATTTAAAAATATAATTTTTTTAATAAATAGGGTTTTAAATAAAATAGCCACATTGTCAGTTGTTGTGCAGTATGCTCTGTTTAATACTCCATATGAAATCGATGTAAAAAAAAACGAAACTTGGTGGTCAAAGAAAGACTTTTCCTAGTTACAAACAATTTTTAAAAATTCCAATTTACCGCCTAAAATTACGAAGAATCCTTTAAAAATCTTAAACACTTTTTTACATTTTTCTTTTTATTTATAAATTTCTGGGATTTGCCGGGATTAAAAAATAACATAATTTAATTGTTAAAATAATGTTACAAAAATAAAATATTTTGCAAAATTCATTAAAATCTCTCCCAACGAACATCTGTCTCCAAAATTGGGGAGAAATTCCCATATCTGGCATCACTGCATAAATATTGTACTCCCCAATAGTCGGTCGTATAAACGAACAAATGTACATGTTGTACCCGTCATATTTAGTCGTACATAAACATACAACCTTCAAGCGGTTGTGAATAGAAAAATGCAAACAACAATTCAGTTCAGTTTTGTTCAGTATATCATCATTCATTCATCCCACATACTAACGAATAAGAGATTGGGAAAGGAAGAGGGCGGTAAAATGAAGAGACCTTAATGTTGCTGCTGTTGTTGTTGCTACATATAATTCCTTAATTTTTTTTTGCGTAAATTTTTTTGTTTGAATGCTTAAGTCTATGTATTTGTGTGCTGTACACTTTATACTTTTGACTGTTTTATGAAGACTAATGGCTTCCACTTGTACATCTTCTTTTGGGTTTCTTTTTTTCCCTATTTTTTTTTAAATTTTGTTATTGATGTTGTTGTAGAGCTGAGTGTGCTAACAAACAAAATCCTCTTCAACAATAATGGCAGAAAGTTTCTTAAGGATTTTATTTTCCATTTTTCTGGCTCTACCATTTTTTTGCGATTTAATTTTTTTTTTGGCAAACAACAAAACATTATTTCATATACCGTTTGATTTGCTAAAACTTCTTTCAAGTTGTTTTTGTTGTTTTTTTACTTCTTCTTCTTCTTCTTATTGCTCTCATCTTTTGTAATTTTTGCACAGGAAAATATTCGATTGTAAGTTTGTTTGCCTGTGTTTGTGTAAAAATGTTTGAATAGCTCTAAAGCCGGATAGAAACAGAAATTTTGTTGGCTCAGGTGAAGTTGAGAAAAACTTTTGTTTATGTAGTTTTTAACAAATAAATATTTTTTTGTTTGTACAATTTTTTGGTTTTCTTATTTTTAAAATCTTTTTGACTTTATTTGAATTATTTTTGTGCATTTTTGATAACGACCAAATTCTTTTAAAGTGCAAAGAAACACAGAAATATTTCTTTTATAGATAGACGACACGACAACTTGGCGTATGAGCAATTTTAATTTTTAACTGAAACGTACTGCAGTTAGTTAAAAGTTAGTTAAGTGAATTTATGGAAAGTGTAATTTTTTTTTTGGAATTTTTTTTATTATTTTAATAAAGGCAAATAAGTTCGCTCTGTTTAAAAACCAGGGTCCCTAACAATTATGACATTTATAAAAAAAATAAAAATATAATTGAATAGCTAAAGGCAAAAAGGGAACTACTTCAAAACATTTATTTTGAGATAATCAATTACAACAGTGTAGTTAATTATGGATAATAAATAATGCAAGTTTTATGTCCTGATTTCGTAGGGGGTCAACCGACTTTTATTTAAAGTGATTTAAGATGACACTCTTAACACTAGTTTCTTAGCAATACTCAATTATGGTACATGAAGTTAACCCCTTTCTGCACTAAAGGCCGTTATACACTTTTCCACAAAGTCTTTAGTAATTTACGAAAATGCAACCCTGTCATGATAAGCTGTTATTGTTTTTTGAAAACGTTTAAAGAATAATTAGATCAGGAAAGCACTTTTGAAAAATACTAAAGACTTGGTAAAGTTCAAAGAACAGGTTATATAAATTCAAGATTCGTTTATTACATTAGCGAAATAGCCATTGCAATTAAATTTTTGTTTAATTATAACGAAAACTGTGTGGATACCCGGCAACATATTTGGGGGGTAGTCCACTAAATATTGATTTAATTCAGCAGTACTCTTTCTAAAAAAAACTGCAAACAATTAGTTTGCACTCTTGTTTACCAGCTTTAGGGATGATTGCTATTTGTTAAACTACCACTTACAAATTTTTACTGATATTGCAAAGTATTTCACTATCTCTAAAAGCAGATTGAAGTCAAAAAATCTGCACTCAATTCAAAAAGTGCAAAAGTTGAACTCGCATTCAAGAAGGCTAAATGTAAGCATAATCTCACTAATCTTTTAAAAATTATTTGTCATGATTAGGGATGCACTAAAAAATCGGAAACATGCGCTTGAAAAATGCCATAAAAAAAAAATATGCACTAAAAAAATAAAAAATATGCACTATAAACTTAAAAAGATTCTATAAAAAATAGTTTTTTAATTTTACTAAAAACAAAATGTCTATTGTTATTCAAATAAATATCTTTAAACAAATAAAATTACTAATTGAAATATTAGTTTGTTTTAATAAATAAGTACTGTTTCATTAAAAGTAAAACTTTGTCCTGTTCTTGAAGAATGCCAATGCATTTTGAAATTTATTTTATTTTGCAAAACGTTTTCGATTTTTTTTTTTTTGAATTTCACATTATTAACTTAAATCATCGGTATCAACAAGCTCTTCTAACATTCTTAAATTGCTCAAAGTTTTTAAAATATAAAACTGAAGCATCCAGCCAGGCCCCCATCTTGTTACTACTTGCTGCAGTGTAAGGGGAATCAAGGAATACATTTAATTAAAAATTTTATCGCCTTGGCTTCTTATTTCCTCTGCAACGCGGTATAACTCATGTGCCAAGTAAGTAACTTGTAACAGTCTTGGGTAAAATATTTTTACCCATTGGAAGCCTTAAGCATGCAAGGTGCTGTATCGTTTCAAAAAAGAAGGTTCTTTTGTCGAAATCTTAAAAATGTTGTATTTAAAGTCAAGCTCAAATAATAATTTATTTATTGATTTACAAATTTTTTTGGAAGTTTTTTTTGTTTGTATTTAAAAATGTTCTTAAAAACATTTTTATAATATGGAAATGAAAAAAATAAAATCACACAAAATAAGCCAAAAATATGCATTTAAAACCTAAATATGCAAAAATATGCAACAATATGCAAAAACAAATCGATGCCAATTTAACGCAAATTTAATGATTCGAAAAGATAATTGGTCGACATCGTTCTTATGCCCAATTTTAATTTAAATATACAGCCCAATTATTAATAAAAATTCCCTGGGAGTTTTTTCCCTTCTCCCATTTTTTCTATGTTAATTCAATTGTAAAAATGGGAAAGGGAAAAAACTCCTGGGGAATTTGAATTCATAATTGGGCTAATAAACTTAAATCGTATTTAAATACCGATTGATTTTTTGAGTTTTATTTGAAAAGTCTTATTTAAGTACAAAAAAATATCATAACAAAATTAATTTATTTGCAAGGTGGTCTCAAAAAACAGCTGAATGTTATTGCTTTGCCTGTTGTTGTTGTATTGCTGTGATATTGAAGGCACCTTGCTAAAATATTACAATGAAAACCTAAGTGAACCACATCGGTAAAAAAACATGCATTTGCATGGAAATCGCATCCCTAGTCATGATACGGATTTAAATTATTGTTGTTATTTTAAGTAAAAACTACAAAAAAAAAATTCATTATGATAATAATTAAAAGAGATTACATAACTTTCTTCGGATGAAATAAAAATTATGTTTTAAAAATATTAAATTGTTATTGAAAACTGAAATTGAAAAAAATTACATCGTCCATATAATTAAACATTTTCTGCAGAAACTTTCTTCAGTTCTCTTTGAAACTGCATTTGTGTCCAAACAATGAAACTTTGTTTTGCTGCATTTACATTTAATATGTCTACACTACTACATGCATGTGGTCTTCTTAAACAGAAAACATCTTGCATTGGCGTGACGGCAACCCGCTGGGAATCACACATACATACGAAAAAAAAACACGGAAATTGTGAACCACATCCACACAGAGAGATCTGAAGAGATTGCATGGTTATAATCTAAACATGCCAACCTGGGAAACCTGTCCGTAAAAACCTGGGTTCGATCGCCAGTTCAGTCAAGAATAAAAAATTTACAAATAAATTTTAATTAATTTCATATTGTAAAATTCTTTTCTTCAGAAAAAATTTAATGAAAATTAAATTTGATGAACTTTAGCCTGATTAAAAAATATTAAAATTTGAATTAAAAACCATAAACAGTGCCCATGTTCTGTAACTCTCGCGTCGAGAAGCTTTACGTTTGAAATGTGTGAAATGAAACAAAAATGCCACACATTGAAACAAACAGCTGTCTCACTTAACTGTGTCTGTAACTTTTTTTCGGCGAGTACCAGCTGTCACGTAAGGAAATTACTCGCCAATTTTAAGAAAAAGTGTGTCTGTAACATTTTAGTGAGAAAAGTTTCCGCTTTGAACTGTCAAAAAAACTCACGAATTAAAATAGGGTGAGAAAAAAATTTGAACACTTAGAAACAATAAAATACGAGGAATAATAATAATAATATTTTGTTCTTGGCACATTTTCCCATTGTTTAATTATTTTGCTTTTAACATTTTTATAAAATATTCGATTTTTTCAAAGCTCGTTTGCAAACAACAAACATTGAAGTCGCACTTTACATTATTTGGTATATATGTATTTTCGCTGCCGTCGTTGAAAAATTTTCAATTTTAGTACATTTTGGTCGCCGTCAACGATATGTGTTACTGACGTTCTCAACGTCTGCAATGTCACATCGGCTTCGGGTGCAATGTTATGACAATTATAACGTAACAACGTAATCTCTTTTGATGGTTTTCGACATGAGTTACTTTTCGAGAAACGATGGAATATTTTGTTTCAAATCTTTTCGATGCGAGAAGTTCTCATTAAAGTTACAGAACATGGGTGCAGTTCAATAAAATAACCACAATACTAATTTACACTGCTCTACAAATTTGGAAAAAAATTGACGGCAAAAACGAAGCATGTTTTTTTAAACTAATCTGGGCGCGCTGAATTCTAATCTGGCATAAAAATTGGGCTATCACGTCGTTTTTATTTTTTTATCGCATGCTGGCAAATCTTTAAGCAGTCAATACAACACTACAATTTTAAAATTATTAATTTGACTGAAGCCCACATTCATTTCAAATCTTCATAATAGTAGCGTTTAAGCATGTCAGGGAGAACTTCCCAATAAAAAATGTTATAATTTTGCGAAGCACTAACAGTACATTTATAAAAATAAGAGATGCAGTTAAGTAAGTGAAGGAACTCTTAATAAGTTTTATAAAAGAAAAAATAATCACCCTTATTCCATTTAGCGTTATCAATACGAAACGATATCGTTTTGTGTCGATTGTTGCAAATCGGTATGCCCATTGTCAATATCAAGTTTTATCGATAAGCGTCGATGTATTTTTGGTATGCCGTACGCAACGTTAACGTTGGCATTGATTTAAATTGACTCTGTTTTTGTCGTCAGTCTTATTGGTGTCGAAACAGTTATTTTCTTTTTTATTTTTTAAAAATAATAATGTTGTATTAAAAAAATGAAAAAATAGCAACAAAGTTTCGGGAAAATTGCAAAAATTTGCAAAAATAGCGAAAATTCGCGAAAATTTCATGTATTCCAAACAAGCCAAAAAATTGATTAAAAGTTCCTAAAACTATAAGGAATAGCAAAAATTCCATGAAAATCGCTAAATTACCGCAAATTCCCGAATTTTAGCCATGTTCGCGATAGAATCAATTTTTCCTGTAAGTTTTCTGATTCTTTACAGTTTTAACGATTTTTAATACATATTAAATTTTTCTTTCATGCCGCTTTTATCAAATTTTTGTGAATTTCCACTAGTGTAATCAATACCTTATGGCATTAGTAAGGGTGATTTTTTTAGAATAAATCAAGCTACCCTCTTTGAGAGCACAACGAACATCAAATTGCACATTTTTAATAAAAACTTATTAGAGATGTTCTTAAAAAAACGATAAACAATCGACATCGTTACATTGCTGTTATGGCATACAAGTTTTGTATCGAATTGATGACGATGTCGATAAAACTTGATTTTGATATTCAATTGATGACGATGACGACGACGTTAAATGGAATAAGGGTGAATATTTCAAGTGCTATGGCATTCCCTTACTACGAAGCAGGTTTGTAAGGGTGAATACTAAAAAAAAACTGTAAAAAACATTCAGTGTGTACAGCTGAACGCTACGTTGACCAGTTTTAAATGCGTTGAATAAAGCGCTTTTTGTATCAAAAATCTATTGCTTCAAAGTAAGAACTCACCATATTAAATTCATGCCTTCCGTAAGCGAGATGGTAAGCGAAACTCTTTCATTTCTCCCTGCCAAACCTGTTTCGCTTGATGCTTAATTTTTTATTGGGTTGTGTTAATGATTCAAGCAATTTTTGCTTTATGGGTGGTGAATATTTGTTTGGAAAAGAAAGGATATGCAATATCAGAATCATTTAAATATGCATATTTAGATTATAGTCAGCTAAAGTAAGCCTCGTAACAGAAATATACAAACAAAAGCTCTGATAGTGCATAGAAAATATTCCTGGAGAATATTGAAGGAATAGGACTGTTAAAGCGTGAAAGCCTTTTAAATGGTAATTTGACATATGGCCGATTTCACCAATTTATTTAAATATCGATTTATGCTTAAAACTCGTTTGGCATGTCAAATAAAAATAAAATTATATAAAAAACTATATTTAAATATGAATTGATATTTAAATAGAATTGGTTTAATTGACCATTAGAAAACACATTCGAATAATTTGAAAATTTATTTAAAAAAAAGCGCACTTATTAAATCGAGCGAATACGTTTTTAATTTATTTTACCAAAATTGTCTGTAGTTCCCTTTCTGCACTTAGCGATTCAATTAATTTAAATTTAAATCGTACGTAACTATGAAATAAAATTATTTTCAAGTCAAATAAAATTTTCCTATTAAGTTTTTAAACATTTCTAAACCATCATCTTGAATTGTTATCTTTAAGTAATCTTGCCGAAACTACTTCAAAAACACTGATTCATAATTTTTTAATTATTATTGATAGTTGTCATTTTACGTCATCGCTATTGAATGACGATAATAAAAATTATTTATTAAACGAAAATGACCGAATACAAAATCTATAATGATTTTAATAATTTTCTGGAATGTTTGCTTGGTGTACACACTGTATTCGGTATATAAATCTTATGGTGATTTCTTTCCTTAGAAAAATATGTTACAGTATATACGTGTAGCACTTTTAACCAGTGTCCGAAAATGAACACTAAATATCGCTCCTTAGTGTTCGGTTCGGTTGATTTGTGGAAAACACAAGCGCTAAAAGTGTTTGTGTAGAAAATCATTAAAAAAAATAACGTTTCCCTGTTTGTACTGCTGTTCTTATCCAACTCAACAAAGGATGAAAACATTTAATTCTGTTCGGTTGTGTTCGGTTCGGCTAATTAATTTTCGTCGTTTTTGGCTGGTTAAAAAAAAACCAAGCATTTTTTACAAAAACAAAACACACATTCGAAAAAAAAACAAAAAGCCAGCAAAATAATTTTACACAAATAAATGTAAATAAATTTTACACTTTTTTATTAATGTAAAAAAGAAACATTATAGAACATTAAAATATAATGTTTTTCTACAGTATCACTACAATTGTTCTGTTCTTTTTTTTAACGAAGAACAGAACAATATATAGTGTTCGGCTCTGTCATGAAAATAGTTACGAACCTTATAAAGGGTTGTGTTCGTCTACACAATCACAAAAAAAAAATTAGATATCGTTCTTGGATGTGTGAGCCGAACGCGAAATAATGAACTGTTTATTTTCCACCACTAACACTGGCTCACAAATTTTTAACTTTTTGCCATAACCTCAGAAATAAAGAGTTTTCTAAGATAAATCGGGGCTGCGGATCACGAATATGGCATTCATTTATTTTTCTCAAGAAGCTCTAGTTTTCGAGATGTACCGTTATGTCCAAAATTAAGGCACTTTCACTACATAAATATATTGGAATAACTTAAAAACGGTTGACCATATTCAATAAAAAATCCGAAACTCAGCAACAATATTATCTTTAAGCCGTGCTTACATTGTTTTTAAATTTGGCCAGTAGTTTAAGAGATTTCGTAGAATTTTTGAAGAAACAATTTACACAATTTACTGAGAAAACTGAAACAAACAAATCAGTTGAACAGTTCTCAAGATTTTTCGAAATACCTAAAACAACTGCAGAAAAACACGATTTTCGCGATTTATCTTATGGCGTTTTCTTTTCTGAGCAAAATTTTGCATTTATTTTGCTTTTACATTTTGTTATGTTCTTTTCTGAAAAACATGTGTTATTTTAAAAGTGTCAAGTGTTCTTTTCTGATAATGTTCCCTTTAAAATTAAAAAAAAAATGCTACATGTTCAACACTCATTTTAAGGTGTTTTCTTATCTACAAAAAAATGTGCCTTTAAAAAAAAAATGCAATTTGGTGTCTGTTTCTTAAAAATTTTGCTCCCGAAAAGCATAAGTTTTTTAGAATTAATTTACGTTTATGATTTTTATAATTATTATTAGAAATTAAAGAAAAATGTATATTATATATTAAAATAATTACCCTTGCGACAAGCCACCCTTTTCGGGAGCAAAATTTTTAAGAAAAAGACACCAAATTAAATTTTTTTTAAAAAAAAAACCACATTTTTTTGTAGAAAAGAAAACACCATTAATTAAAATGAGTGCATCCCTAGTTCAAGGCAAATTGTTTTATGCCGAAATTTGTGTTCTTTTGTTAACGTAAAATATGCAACACTTCTTAAAAATCAGGGGAGCATTTAAAAATGTTGCCAAGTCACATGTAACAATTATGCAACACTTTTCGTTTAGAAAAGAAAACGCCATTAGAAAATATCTCATTTTTGAGGTAATTTTTTTGTGGCATAGTGTAATCATTCGAAGTGATACATGTTGTGCAACTTCAACAGAACAAAATTAACTGCTTATATTTACAACGATTACACGTTTATAATTTATATTCTTCTTTGGCGAAACAAATATTGGCATCACTAACGGCAATAACGACAATAGTATACATAGAATTTTTTTCATTTTAGTTTGTGAAAACTTTTATATTTTGCTTTTAATTAATATTTTCACAAAATAATGAGCGGAATGAATTACGACAAACAAAATAAAACATTGGTTGTACTACAAATAAAGTAGTAGTTAAACAAGTTGTAACAGGGCAGAGTGAAGAACACCTTAAGTAAAAGTGAGGGTAAAATAGGCAACATGTTTTGCATGTTTTTCATCAACATATTCACAAAAGAACTTGAACATTTTTCCCACAGTTGTATTTTTGTTTAACAAATGTACACAAACATATAGAACATTTAACAATTATGCAACATATTTCTCAGAAAAGAAATCGCCATTAGTTTCATCTACGTGAAGAAATTTGTGGTCGTTATGAAGAGAGGAATTATTATTTATTTTGGGTAGAAATATTATAGCGATGCCTTCTAATTGTGAGACTTCATAGTAAATAAGTAGCTGGGATTGAAACACAATGCTTATGTTGAGAATGAAACTAAAAACTACGAGATGCTGCCCTTATATTAGTTCTTTATAGGTCTGTCAGGCGGGAAATCCCACATTCCGAGAATTATATATTATTCAGCAGGCCGATTCGTCATGGGGATAAGCATATGACCTTAGAAGGCCATCCCACTTGCGGAGATCTAAGCAAACTATAATAATTCTGTGCCATGCAGTACGAGAGCGGGATCGCTAACAAGTGGGTCTTACTTAGAAAAATACCACAGATACAAATAATAGATAAAAATTAATATTCTTCGAAAAAGTTAAGTGCTCCCTCATCAAAATAACCTCCCGGTTAGAATGTCGCGCCATATTTTTTAGAGATGCCCGAAACTAACAGGTTGCACGTCATGTTAATATCAAGCTTTACTTCCTATAGATATTTAGATATGCTCTCAAAATTTACTATGGTGACTCAACTTATTTTAAGCCATTTTAAAGGCTGAAATCTCAACCTCATGCAGCTTATAATTTTTCTTCCTCTAAAGGAATAAGAAAGCCTATTGATAACTTTGATTTATCCGTAAAGGCAATAAGTGCATTTTCATAAAATTAGTATTCTACAACCCAAAGGAAGTTCTAAGGTATAATGTACAAAATGTGTCTAATCGTTTTACTATTTATTTCACATGAACTGAGTTAATACTGCAGTCATAGTAGAAGGACTGCCATTTCTTGTCATTGGCAAAACAAAAAAAACTGTTGATTTTACATCTGATTCATTAAATGTAAACAGTCGCTGTCGAACCTACTTAAAAAGAGAAACGTTTTACACACATTTTTCTTTTATGTTCGACAGTTTTTGGTTTCGACTGCAGTTTTTTAAACCATGATGACAAGTTCCTTCGTTTTTGACCCCATGACACTTTTCATCACTGTAATGCCAACCTTAACATCACTTGTCCAAATTGTCATCAGGGTCACACATTGAAATAATGTCATCAATGGTATGACACATCGGCATCGCAGAAATGCGCAGTGCGATGGCTCAGTAATATCGGAGAAAGGACTCATTAGGCTCAATTTAGTCATTGGGATTGACTTAAGTTAGAGTAAGAAAATATTGTGTAGTTACCCGTTACACATATTTGTTTAACTTTTGTTGTATTCCGCACTTTGTTTACAGAAGCATGCCCGATATGTTTTTCCTTAATCATTCTACTTTGAGCATTTTATGTATTTAACTTAATAATTTTAACAAAGAGAATATGGGAATTTTTGCTTCTTATTGTACTTTTTAAACATGAAAATACACAAAATGTGACATCGGATTGATCTCACTGTGGTCATCACATAGATGATGCATAAAATATGACACAAATTTATGATGACGTTTGATGCCACTTTATGCCATCTGTAATAACACTGATTTCACACTTCTGATGTTAGGACATAATCAATATGAAGGTGCATTTTTCTCTGAGTGTAATTGCACAGATTAAATAATTGTTTGTGTTTAGTACATTTCCGTCATTGGTTGTGTCAAGCGATTTGAATTGGTTTATAGGGAATAAAGAATGTCATTACATATAAGTTTATATATTCAAAGTGAAAACCTGCGAGATCGGTGGATTCTAAGGTCAACAATAAGTTGGAAAAACGTTCCGTTTTTGCTGTTTAAGAGCTCTCTTTTATCGCAGCATCCGGGCTATAATCGGACAGTCATTTGCCAAATATTTTGGATGCTAGAAAAATTGTTGATGGCTACGCATGTCAAATTAAAACGTATAATAGTTTGTATAAAGGCCCGAAATAGATGGCGCAAACATTGGCCATTTTTTTTTTTGGGTTTTAGTACAATTTTTTACTGAATTAAGTACAATTTCAAAAATGTCATTTACCATCCCTGGTTTGCGGTGCGGTGCGATTTCTCGTTAATACAACGAAAAACGGCTACGGCAACAGGTGTCAAGGCCTCGTTACTCTTACGTAAATGTTGCGGATACGTAAACGTTGCGGTCGACTTGAAATGTTGGTAGTTACTACAAAAACGTAAACGTGTCATATGGTGTTGAGGTGTATGTGTGTACTCGTACATATGTATGTATGTAAATTATTATTTGTTTTGATTTTGCTCACAGCCTTGTTGCAAGACATGTTGCTAACATTTTAACATTCTTGTTTAAAATCGCCAATACATACCGATACCGGCGCTTTTGTACAAAAAAATGAAATACCTTATACATATCTTTGGCATTTTGACAAAACATCTTAAGTCGTGATAAGATAGCAAAAAGCTTTAAAAAAAACTCGCTGAAAAAATAATTTTTATCAAATAATAAAAAAAACCAAACTTAAAGAAAAATTTCGTTTATAATACAAAATTTTAAAAATGTAAACAAAAATGTTTTTTGAATGAAAATTCGTATGATTAGCAAAATTTTTTTCGACTTTTTGAATTTGACTTAAGATGTTTTGTCAAAGTGCCATAGATATATGTATGTATATTTACATATCCAGCACAAAATTTGCTTTAAAAAATTTGATTTTTTATCTAGTTTTTATTGCGCCTGAGAATCTAGTTTTGGAGTTATGGACCTTAACATATTTTTAGCCCTTATTAATATCTCTTCAAATGAAACTTGATACAACCAATATGTGTCTAAGCAAAAATTTAAAAAAAAAATTATTTATAATATTTTATTGTAAACTTAATTTAATTTTCTAAAGATGCTAACCTAAGGTTAGCGCAATAATGAGAAAAATAAATAAATATAATATATTTTTTTAAAAAAGACCTCAAGCTTAAATATGCAGTTCAAAATAATTATAAAAAAAGAAAGGTCAAATAACAATAAATAATAATGTATATATATTTAATATAATAAGGTCAAGGCGAATATTCGGAACTATGCGCCGATTTTTTTCTATTTGCATTGTCAAAAATGTATGCAAATAATTATTTTACAATAAAATCAATATTCGAATCAGCTGTTTTATGTTTTGGCTCATGTGTTTACAGCTTTTAATTAAATTTTTATTTAATAATTTTATAAATTATGATTTTTGCGTTAAAATATTGTTAAAACTTGTGTTGTAAATGTAAATGAAAATTATAGAAAAGAAAATAAGAAGTAGAAATACAGTAAACATACAAATGTACATATGAAATAAATGCCATCGTTGTATAACTTGCATTTGTTGTTTATATTTGTGTAATTTTATTGTTTTGTAAATATATAGCGAATTTAGTTAAAATACAAAAACATTTGTTGTTTCAAACTTATAAAAAAATAAAATGACCATAGAAAAAGTGAGAAAAAGGCTTTTGCAAATTTGCAGCAGCCCGCTGCCGGAAACATGCAAAAATACCATTTTAACATTTATCAATTTTATTTACTTCTATCTACGGAAATAATCTAACTGTTGGATAAAATAAAAAATTAAACTTTTAACAACAATATTTATTTCCAACAAATAAACGAGAGCTGTAAGCTGCTTCTTTTATTTTTAATAAAAACCCGATAACTTTGGTTTCTGTGACACATAAAGCCAACATTAATTTCAGTTCGAACAACAAACCCATAACATTGAATTTCATTACATCAAATTTAAATTAATGTTTTGATGAGAATCTCATTAATAAAATTTAAAAGTAAACCGTTGGTTAATAAGTTTTGTTGACAACACTGCTTCATAGCAAAAATACAATTCTTAACAGCTGATACGTAAAAACGGAGAGAAATTTTAATTTTATCAGGTTCATCCGCAACGCAACGTATACGTTTACGTAAGAGTAACGAGGCCTTCATTGTTTGTTTACGTTTTTATCATTTTATTTGTGCATACGTTTTTATAATGTGTTTTTTTTACAATTATGTTGTGAACATCGCCAATCATTCAAAAACTATGGCAACATCAGAAAGAGAACGAGTATCAAAAATTGAGAGAGAAAGAAAGTTCTCTATGAAAATAAAATAGATTTTAATTTTCTGCCGTTCCGCACTGTGGTTTTTTGCTTCAAAATCGTATGAAAACCCGCACCGCAATAAATTATCGTTACATTGTTGTTCAGACTCAGACTTTACACACTGTATGTATTTCCAACACAAATTTAATACATTTTGTTGTTGCGGATTGTTACGTTAGTACGTTAACTACATTAATAAGATTAAAATGGTCTACAGGATAACTTTACTACCAAGAGTGAAAAACGCTATTACAGTAGAATCCCGATAATTCGTAATCGCAAAGGACCGGCCATTTTTTACGAATTATAGGGGTTTTCGAGTTAACGGGGTTAAAATAAAATAAATACGAATTAACGGGGGTTTTCATTTTATTTACTAAAACGATAAAAAAAAACTTAGAAAACAATTGTTAAAAATAAAATATATAAAAATTATTTTTTTTTAGATGTTTATTTATTTGAAAACGCACACACAAGCAGAAGCAAAAACCCACGCAAAACAAAAGCGGTAAACAAAAAATCATTCTTTCAATGTTTCTGTTGTTTTTATTACGAATTATAAGTGGAAGTTAGCAAACAATTACGATTTATAAGAGGTTAAGAAGATTTTATTTGAAAAAAAATTACGAATTAGCGAGGGGACCAAAACGTATGGAAATTTTTTTTTCAAGGGACCGACAGTTTATTACGAATTATCGGGAATTACGATTTATCGGGGTACGAATTATCGGGATTTGACTGTATTTGCAAAAGAAACAAATATGTTTACTACCGAATTGTGGATTTAGAAATTGACGACGTAACATCTTACGTTCTTACGACGTTATTTTGTTATTTAAAGTCAAAATGTTTTTATATTAATCATTTTCAGTAAAAACAATTATTCACGTGCACTTAAATACTTATGGCACTTGTATTTATTAAAGCATTTTTTTATTACTTATTACTGAAGGGAAATAAAATGTCAAAATAACTTTATGACTCATGGCAGACAGTCAGGACGTATAGATTTTTTAAGCATTGAGGCGTTTTTATATCAATTGTTTAAATAAACATCAATGACATTTTATTTAAAGTGTGAAGGAGGTTATAAAACACACTCGACAACATACATACATACACACAGCCATACCAAGATGAATAGATATGGGTAAAATTATATACACACATACACACCATTCAAACTGTATGTTGAATATGTGTAAAAGTGTAAGTATATTATTTCAAGTACTTAAATTCTAACCCACACACTTTTAATTGGCCATGTTACTTAATGTCCTTGTGATCAAACCGTTGGCCAATAACTTAATATAGAAAAAATAATTGTTATGTGGGAAAGGGGGGGGGGGGGAATTTTTTATCTGGCAAAGGGTTAGTGTAAGTTTGTTTCAAATAAATAGTCAGACAGTAAATAATGATTGACTAAGCAAAAAATATAGAACCAATCGAACTTGTTGCTTAAGTTTAAAAAGTTTTTTTTTTTAAATATTAATTATACTTTTTTTAACTTTTCCCGTTCCCATTTTTTTTTTCTTAAAATAAAATAAGTGTTCTATTTTATATCCTTTTAATTTCCAAGCATTTAATAAAAAAGAAAAACTCAAATAAAGTAAAACACTCAAATTATGCAATTTATTGGTCAAATTATGGCTAAAAACTTTTACTCTATTATTAAGCAAATGTCCAATTTACAACACACCGAAGTTGAAAAAAAACAACCTCCCACTTCTGGTCGGCATGAACAGACAATGTTTTCTATATTTATTTATTTGCTGGTACAACTAATTCATTGTAATAATAGACAAATTGTCTGCTTAAAGAGGCACATTAAAAAAGAAGGCCTTAAAACATTTTGCTTTTGTTTTGTTGCAAGTTCTTCTTCCATATTTGTGAGTTTTTTTTTTTTTTGTTATTTCTATTTCTTACCATAATGGCTTTAATGGCTAGAAGTTTTCTTTTTTTTTTATAAAACAGCCTCTAATTAGATAATACCCGCCAGATAAAGTCCACAGTGTAAAAGACTTTTAAATACAGGCAGAAGCTTAAAGGAGTTACATTGTAATTTAAACGTGTTTTCTAGAGACAGACTTGTAACAATGGCAATTCAAATTTAAAATGTTAAAAAGGATAGACGATTCCTGTGGGGAATCCTTTTAAGTATCCACAGAAACACAAAGGTAAATGAAACCGAAAAGCAAATTTGTATCTCCAAGGAGAATACATCAGAAAACCGGTAAATATATGCTAATATATCGTATCATGAATCCTTAATAATATTTGCCTAAGATCAAAAGGATTTAACTATTCCTGATTAAACAGTACCTTAAAATTCTGTCTGCATCATCTCTGTATACAAAACTTTTATCAAAACAGTGAAATATTCCTTCATAAAATAAATGACATCCGCTGCTTTCGATGAATTGTGTGATATCTCTAGAATCGAACTGCAGTGCATTTTGAACTTTGTTAAAAGTTCAGGTTGGTTCTATAGTGGGAATTCTGTTAAGTAGAATTCCATGGTATAATAGTGGATCCAATGGTCCAAGTGTATCAGTTGAGTACTGATTTCGTCCAACCCTAAATTATAGATTTTGAAACTAGTTTTTAATAGCTATAGCCGACCACACATTAATGATTGGTGCGTGTGATTTGTTCGCGTACCATTTCTCCACACACGACGAACAAATCAATATAACCTTAAACTTCAAAAAGACAACATGAATTTTTAAGCGGACGATGCTATTGCATTTTTGATAATTTATTTGTGTACACAACAAAAAAAAATTAAATTAAAAAAGAAACAAAATCGAAGAAGAATACAAACAATTTCTGTTGACTAAACAACTCCGCAATAGATACAATTCGACGTTTTTTTGTACACTAAAATAAAAATATAATGTTAAAATGTTCGCGAACAAGCTCACTTACACATCGTAATGTGCGCGCACAGCCTCATAAACAAGTAACAAGACGTCACACGCACAAATCACAAGCAAAAATTACTATTGTCTGGCCAGCTTTTGTGCATGTTCACCACAAACTTTCGTAAGAATAAAATTGTTGCCATACGAAATTGAATAACTGTGATTTTCAGGAATATTTTACTTAGGTTTATTTATAAAACAAGTTAAATCTAAATAGAATTTAAAAAACATCGAAACCTTCTACTTAGGATTTAATTCTCTTAGATCCCACTCATAAAATGAGCACTTTTTTGTTGTATTGTTTTAGTTATAAATTCCATAGTGTATATTTTGTTAAATAGTAACAAAGTGTTGGCGCGTGCTCAATTAAGTCAACGCCATAAAAACCCTATAGAAATACAAAGTACCCATGCATGTATTCATTGCTCTAGTATATGTGTAAAAAATGAACAATATAATCATAAAAACGAAATAAAAGCAACAGTATGACAATTTATATACAGTCAAATCTCTCAAGGGCGAACGGCGAATATTGAAATGTAGCCGCACATGGGGGATATGTCTCAAAAGAACTCAATGGTTTTGTATCCGCCTAAAATTGATATCCGCTTAAGAAAGGTGTCCGTTAAGGCAGATTACACTGTCAACTGAAAAACACCAAAGAATATTATTTTATTTGTTTTTGTAACGGGAGATTCAAAAGGAGGTACTCAGTGGACACGAATTGATCTGAAGTAGTATAACGAAAGTAAACCCTTTAAGAGAAATTGCATTTGTTTGCTTTCCAAAAGTGTAATTATAATTAATCTAATTAAAGCTTTAATGTAATTATATTTTAGATAGGAGACTCGTTCACTTAAACAAAAGAGGAAAATCTACTTTTCGATCAAACATTTCATTACCAGATTGGCGTGATCGGGTGTGACATACAAAAAACAGTTATTTTAGGACATCAGACATTTAATTTTAGCTGGCAGAATATTTTTATTTATTTGAGTTGAGTTGTAAACCGTAATAGGGGCCTTAAACTAAGATTAATTACCGGTGAAGTCAGGTCTGGATTCAGTACGTTTTTAGCTTCCTATACGAAGTCTTAGGCAGACCGATTACTTTAGATAATACCCTTGCAAAATTATTTCTAAAACTAAATTTAACAAAGTTGATTTGTACAAATAACTTACAAAATAAAGAAAAGTCCCCTTTTTAATTCATAAAAATAAACCTCCAAATTAATCACCCATATTTTAAAAATATTATTGCAAACAATGGTAATGCGTGTTATTTCATATAAAAATTCCAATGACACGCAATGTTGCAATTCACTTTGAAAAACTAATATAGAAGACAAATCGCGGGAGATAGAAAGAGAAGAGGTGTTAGAGAAACAAGAACATTAATTGGGGTTAATAATATCAACTGAAAAATCTCTAAACTGAATTTGTTTTAAGCTTAAATTTTTAAATATTGCTACAACAATTTAAAAAATTAACTAAAGATTTCATCATCATCAATCATTAGATCCTTTAAAAATTTAGATAAATTAAAAACAAGTTATGCCTACTCAACAATTTTTCTTTCGTTTCAACATTCTTCCTTATTTAACTAATTATGTACTCGTATGCAATTAATCGTAGAAAATTATGATCTAGCAAGCAACCCGGCCAACACACTTCGCCCACTCGTTCGTTTGAATGTTTAAGTAAAATTTTAATTTATATAAAAACTGCCCTTTTCGACCATTAAACAGATGGTGGAAGGTGTAAAGTTCATGCGGTTCTTTATTATGGATTATGCATAATGCACAAAGTTTTTTATTTATTTACTTTTTTTTGTTATATTATTTCCATTCCCTTTTATATGTAAGTTTGCTCTTCAAAAACCAAACCCATTAAAATCCACTTTAACAACACGAAGAATTGCCAACAAACCGACCATCCATAATTTAGACAAAAAGAAACGAGAAAAAAACAACAGAAAAAAGGCATTTAGCTTTTTGGTGTGGTCGCGTGTTCGCTGTTAATGGTGTTCAATAATATAGAATTTTCCTATACTACATACACATTCAAACATACATATGTTCATATAAATACATTTAAACAAATATAAAAAGGATAAACCACATACATAAATATAAATGGAAACACTCGTGTATATTCCAACTATAATATTAGTTAAAGGATAGAGCTTTCGAAACCGAACGTAAAAAATGGGATAGAAAAGAATTTTTTTTTAAAAACTGGTCCTAAAAACTACTAAAGAGTTTTCGAAACCGAGCGTAAAAAATCGAATACAAAAGAGAATTTTTTTTTGAAAACTATAAAAACCCTAAAATAAAAAAAATAGACAAAGGCAAAACAGTTAAGAATACTTTTCACCGATTTGAACAAAATATACACCAAGTGCACAATATACATATATTTTATTAAAATCTGTTCAATATTTTCGGAGTAATAAGCGTTGAAATTTACTACTAGCATACATATGTATGTATTTATAAATACAAAATTTGTTTTTTTCAATTATCACATAATAAAAAAAAAATAGGGTGGTCGATTATTCGACATTTTTCAGAAACCAGTTTTCGAATATCTTATGTATAAATCGGCACAGAACAAAACAGTAGTTAAGAACGCTTTCTTTCTTTGTTTGCCAACCGAACCTATATGGGGAGAAAAAAAGTATCAAAAAGGGGAAATACGGGAAATTAAATTTCTTACTTTTACTTTTCCGTGCTGCATGTGATTATTATTAAATTTTCTATAATATTTAACTTAGAAATATAATATTATAGGTGCGGGATCCGCAGTGAAGGAAAACCTATAAGAAAAAAAAGTTGGTACCTTTTGTTTTTCATCTGGTACTTTTGGAATTTTTATTAATATTCGACCTATAAAGATAAAATTATACATTAAACTGGTTGAATAAGAACATGTAAGGGTAGCCTTTTGGTACTTTTTCGTTCAACATCTGGTACTTTGATTAGTTTTCGTTAATATTAGACGTAGACACATAAATTTAAAGTGGATACGAATCCATAAGAGAAGACTTTTTGATACCTTTTTGTTTTCAATTGGTACTTTTTGATATTTTTTTTTTACATTGAACTTACAAAATTAAATTAACTCATGTGGAAGATAACATATGAACCGAAGGTTGGTCCCTCGAAATAAACGTTTAAAGTTTTTTTATATAAAAAAATAAAAAAGACCTCAAGCTTGAAAATTTAGTTATATTAAAATAATAAAGGTGGAATAAAATACATATAATATTAAATTTTAATTTAAAAAATGTTATTAACGAGCTAATGTTTAAAATTTTGAAAAAAGTTGTTGGTTTAACATTTGTACTTCCATTTTCGAATGTATGTGTAGCGAGAATTTTTAGCCAACTAAAACTTATTAAGACTGATCATCGTAACCGACTTAATACTAATACAAAAGCAGCTTTAATTATGGTGAAAGAGAACATTAAGGATGTTTCAAAATACGATCCACCTAAATCGATGATTACTAGTAGTGCGAAGTTGTTCTGAGGAAATATGAGCATTGTTTAAATTTTCAGGAAATTTATACATACGAATTTTTTTATATAATCGCCCTAGTATAAACGCCTTTACTCGTATATTACATATATAAATGAATTTGTTTTGATAACATCCAAAGATAGTTACATATAATCATTTTTAAAGTTTGCTTACTGTATTTTTAAAAATTACATATCTAATATTTGTAATTTATTGACACAAATGAATTTATTTAACATTATTTTCTTTACAATATTCATTAAATATAAAATAAAAATGTAATGTTAAGAAATGTTAACGTTAAAAATGCATTTTTTTCAAAATGTATCTTTTTGGGAAAAAATTTATCTTTTTGGAAACTAAAATGTATTTTTCTAGAAATTTCGCTGGCAACACTGATTTATATATTATTTTAAGTCGTCAAATTTCATTGATTTTCAATGCGAAGTTGAAAACAACCCAAATATTGTTTTGAACTGCGTTATTGTTCTGAGGATTGTGTCAAAAGAACAAAAACTTAGCTTCAAATTCTACCGCTTAAGGCCAGTTTACACGGTAAAACAATACGACTTTGTAGAATCAAAATATTATGAAATTTTTCCATGTTTAAAAGAAAAAAAAGAAAAATCTGTTGTATGTCTTTTTCATGCTTACACGGATGGTACAAGTAAAATCAAAAATAATAACAAAAATTCAGATGGTTACAGTTTTACAATTTTTACAAAAACAACATGAAAATTTCCTGAGTTGATTTTAGTTGTTTTTGTAATTTATAAAAATGCTACCACCTTCAATATACTCTGTTAAAATACACCTCTGGTGTGATGAAAATACATAAGTTTCTAAAATGGTTTAGAAAAAAATCATTTACCAACCGCTTGTCAGATTTTGTGTACGTATTCTCTCTTCCTCAATACATTTTACTTTTACATGGTATGATTTTTCTCATTCTACATAATGTCGTAATACAATGTACTACCGTGTAAACTAGCCTTTAGTAGTAGTTTTATTATAAAAAGTGGACTAAGAATTTGTGATAACATAAGAATAGACGATAAGAACAAGGTTCATACGAGAATTAACTCGGGTATAGTCGAACATTTCTGAATTTGTACAAGCTAAAGGATCAGTCTCTTTATTCCGTAGTAATCTAGTAGTTTACTCCGGCTTGCAAAAAAGTGAACTAATGGTACGTACTAGCAGCATCTAGCAGAATAATTGGTTTCGCAAGTATCTAAGATCTGTCATGGTGGATGCCGGGGCCGTACAAAAGGTCGTAGAGTATATATTGAATCGGAAAACTGCCCACACGTCATCGTAGTTAACAGTGTAATGGCAATACCTAATACGAATGCTGGATGTGCCAGGTTAATTTACATCCAGGACTACAACAATGGTGTTGACCAAATTGATTCTTAACCAGCAACAACTTTTAATTTTTTTTTATTGCTTAGGGGACGCCTAAAACTATTTAGAACAGGTGGGCATTTTTAGGTTTTCCATTTTCCTTTATTTTGCCACGAAAAAAACCTAATATTCTTCCCCCTTAAATTTCATATATTCTTGTTGGGAAACCCTACTTAACCCATACGCTGTCAAATTGAACCCTTTTATGGTTTAACATAAACAAACAAAAAAAAATAATGAAAAAAATTAAACAAAATACTAAAGTTAATATATTATATTAAAATAACACCACTTTTCATTGCATAATATCAATTTAATGGTAATTCCACTCTAAAAGTCTATTTGTTATTTTTCTGTTGTTGTTGTTGTTGCTTGTGCAATAACTATTTATTAAACAAATAGCATTAAACATAAATTTACCTACAAAACAAATACATAAATACGAGTTGTAATGTTTAAATGATTGAAGTGTATTTGTTAGTTTGCATAGGTTTTTAGTTGCCCAGCGAACATGTCAAACTAAATTTATTAAATTAAGAATAATTTGAAATCGAATTCATGATTAATGGCACTGGTCTGCAGCGAAAATTGTTTTGAATAAAAATACATACTGTCATATTCATAAAAATATTTTAAATTTAATTAAGCTTTACAAAACTATTCTTCTATGAAATGTTTCCTTAAGAAATGTTTCCTTAATGCTAAATTTAATAATCGGTTATGAATACGGTGGATAGAATATTAAGTTTTTAAAGCGTTGAATTCAAATTAGTTTTCAGATTTTTTTCTACACTTAGGCCCCTAGGTACATTTTTGTAGTTGGCTGTTTTCTTGAATTTGTAACGGTTTGCTGCCTATGGACCTGAACAGGGGGAAAAAGGCAAACAAAAAAATCGATATATTTTTAAATTTTTTTGCGATTTTGATCTTAAAGATGAAGTTTTTTATTTTTTATTTTATGTGTTCAAAATTTTTGTTCTTTATGACAAGGGCAACAACTTTGTCTCAGAGGGTAAATCAAAACTCCGAACGGTTTGCAAGATATGAGCCTGAGAAAATGCTAAATTTTTTGCAAAAATGACACTGAGGCTCCAAATCTTTGGGGGCCCATAAAAAAAAAGTGCATGACTTTGGGCAAAACTGGGAGACACGGGTCTTTTTTTTCTGGTCTTTTATCACGTAGTGGTGGCCGTATATGGTTATATTTCCATGACTTGAAAAATTTCACAGAGTGTAATTAAATTTGTGGTGTGCTAATAGATTTCATTCAGGGCTGTGGAGTCGTCCGAAAAAAGTACTAACTCCGACTCCGACTCCAAATGCTGAAATTTTTTAAGTGCGACTCCGACTCCGACTTCTACTATAATCTTGATGCTAAATGTATATGAGACTCAGTGATGTTAACTTTTATTTTTCATTACCGTACGGCCTTCTAAAAATTAGAGTTTTTGAGAAGCAATTACCGTGCGCAAACATTAATGTGCTGTTTCCAAATGACAGGCGATTGATTATGTAGCAAAATTTATCAGGGGTGTGCTGGAAATCGCAAACGCAAAACGCAAAAATTTGGAAGTTGTTTTTAATAAACTTTATACCTAATTCTTATAATTTTTGGTTTAATCTCCTGTTTAATAGGAAAATATTTGTTAAATATTTGTCATAAAATTCTTTTATTACAAAAATCTTATTTAAAAACGACTTCTTGCGTTTTACGTTTGCGATTTCCAGCACACCCCAGTATATGAAAAGCACTCAGTCCATCGCCTGTCATTTGGAAACAGCACATAAGAGCAGTATTCATAAACCATTTTTTTAAATTTTAAATGTGTTTTAAGAAGATAATTTTTATTTTGGAAATTTTTTTTAAATTTTTTGTGCCGAAAAACTTTGGAGTCGGAGTCGCAAGTTTTTGTGGGTACTACGACTCCGACCCGGCACAAAATCATCAACTCCGACTCCACAGCCCTGATTTCATCATAACTTGTGAACAACTTTTGCGACTTTGATCAAAGCACTTCAAAATCTTTGTATTCGATAGTTTTTTTAAAACCATTTTTGCTGCAGACTCAACGTTCAAATTTAAACAATAACAACAACTTTGACAAAAAAAAGAAACATTTTGTATACCGTTTTGAATAATTGAATTTGTGTTTGCTGGGTTAGGATTGCAATTGTTATTGTCGATGTGTATATGATTTTTGATATTAGTATAAATGTATATTTGCATTTGTGTTAGTCTGCTTATTTATTATTACAGGATTTTAAGATGATTTCATTCGATAACAATATGTACTTCATAGATTATTCAAAAGGGACAAAGTACTTAAATTTTATAAATTGTAATTTATTTGTAGTGGTCAAGCCACCACTTTGTTAAAGTATTTACGAGTACTTTGTTCTGTTTTTTAAATGTACATTATTTTAACACGAATTAATTTTAATTAGTAAAGTAGGGACAATTCAAAATACATAAATCGATTTAAGGTAATAAATATTTAATAAATCGAATAATATGTACAAATAAAATAATCTTCTTCATTAAGATATAATATTCCTAAAATTGGGTCTAGGTTCGGAAAAATTACACAGAATGATGCAGCTTAAACATATACAAGAAATGATCCAGCACTAAAGAAGTCCCATTCACTCTTTATTAGCATACAACTAAATAAAATCATAGTTTTTTACAATCTTGTGTGTGAAAATCACGAAAAGTGCTCGGCTCGGTAACAATACAGCAATTCAGTAACTCAATTGTAACAACATCGCTAAAAATTTCAATCAGGTGGCATGTTTGTTAATTAATTAGTTGATTAAACAAACGCTATCATCGAGTGCAAACTACTTTTCGTCTGGAACTTCTTAAAGTACGTACCAAACTGAAAAAAAAAAAATATTTTAGTTTTGCTTGTCTAGCGAAAATTTGCAATAATTCGAAAATTTGCAAATTTGCAAAAAAAAAATAAACATTTTTAATATTTTAAACAAGCCATAAAATAAATTAAAAGTTAAAAGGAATTGCAAAAATTCGGTAACAATTGTTAAATTAGCGGAAATTCGCAAAAATTTCCAAACAGCGGCTATTTATTAAAAATCGTTAAAGCTCTAAAGAACCACAGGAAAAAATCGCTTGTATCGCGAACATGGCTAAAATTCGCAAAAAAAACTGTAAACATGGAAAAAACCGTAAAATTTATTTGAAATCGCTTAAAAAAACGAACTGCCGAAATATATAAAAAAAAATTGCAAAAATAGCAAAAATTCTCCCCCTATGCTAATTTTATTTTAATGGCAATTGTGAAGCGCACCAGGTTAAGCTATTTTTATAAAGAGTTGAATTTAAAGCGTAAAACGTGCGTTTTACGGCCGTAGTCCGCTTTAAATATTGCATGTTCTTGTTATCGTTAGGACCAATTTCAGCAACTTATAAAATATGGGTCCATATCGGTTTAAATATTATTAATCGTTGACTCTGCTGCCTCGCTTAGTCGCTGATTCCGCTAGTTGTTTGGGCTTCATTTACGATTTCTTGCACTTCAGGTTGTCTTAATCGATAGCAACGATGCGAAGCAAAAATTTCTCTTTCAAGCGAGTTCTAGCAGCATTTCAACTTCAGGTCGTGCGGATCTAATTTTTACGCTTTTGAATGAACTCTTCTGCTTGCACACGTTTTGAAATTTTTGCTTAAGTTTGACAACAATCTTCATTACTAACGCCTCTAATTCACCATCGTTGAACAATTTTTTTTAGCTAAACTGTAGTGCGATTCTCTATTTAATTTTAACATAATTTTAAATATTAAAAATATTTTTAAAATCGTAGCTATTTTCCAAAAAAAAAAAAAAAAATGAAAAAATTTTGCCAGATAAAAGCCACATTAACATTTTTAAAATTCACATTATTTACATACATTTTGCAAAAATAATATTAAAAAATTAGTTTTTTGGGAATTTATAAAAATCATTAAAAATTTTACATTTTAGATGCAGCTTATGGAAGTCACTAAAAGTGTTTTCTTTTCTACACGAAAAAAGTGGTAGATTTTCCTATCATGCCGCTGTTAACCAATTATTGCGAATTTCCGCTAATTTAGTAATTTTTATCGAATTTTTCCCATTCCTTATAGTTTTAGTGACTTCAAATAAATTTGATGGTTTGCTCGAAATATTACGCGAATTGATTTAAATCAGCAGTGCAGTAGTATCATTAAATAAAAGTGCAAAAAAATTAGTTTGCACTCTCTTTTTTAACCAGCTTAAGTGATGACCAGTGCTCGAAAATAAACAGTACATTATTTAGCGTTCGGCTCACACACCCAAGAACGATATCTATTTTTGTACACACAGAAAAAAATCAAGTTAAAAACGTAGAAAACAATGCTGATTTAAAATTTTTCGGTGTTGATTTTACTTCATACGTTTTTCATGTTAATTCAACCTGGTTTTATAATTACTTGCGAACAACATTTTTTTCTTTTAAAATAACTATAATTCATGTTAATTTAACATTGCAGAAAAGTTAGAGCAAAATGTCATTTATATTGAAATAACAATCCGAATCACGTTGAATGAAAGTTATTTCAAGTTGAAACAACGTGAATTTCATGTAGAATCAAATTGGTTTGAGTGTGTTATAACAGTGTGAAGAAGCTTCAGAGGCAACAAATGCATTTATTTAAGAATAATTCAATACATTTACCCCTGTAACACATGCTTCACTTATTTTGTATTCTCCTTTGTCAACAGAAGCATCAGCAGAATCGCCCTATATGGTTTTCGTCATCATTCTACTTTGAAAACTTGATGTACTATTTAACTAAACAATTTTAATTCAAAGAATACGGGAATTGTCTTCTTTGTATAACATATTTTATGAATGAAAATAAAAAAATTAACATACTTAACTATGTATGCATGTTAATTTAACAAGATAAACTTTTGATTTTAATATAAAACAGGGTTTTTAATGGATTCAATATTGAATATTTTTTTAAATTTATTTTAACAGTGAATAATATTAAATAAGCGTGATTTAAGATTATTTTAATATTTTTCATTTAAAATTAATATGAAATAATGATAAATTTAAATAATGGGCATACTTTTGCAGAAATTCTCAATCAACATTTTTCCATGTTAATTTTACATTGGTATTTTTTCTGTGTGTAGTGATTGTGTGTGTAGACGAATACAGCCCCTAATACCGTTCGTAACTATTTTCAAGAAAGAACCGAACATTTTATAATGTTCTGTCCTTCGTCAAAAAACAGAACAATTGCAGTGATACCGTAGACAAACATCGAACCGAACAAAATTAAGTTTGTGGTTTTAAAAAAGCCGAACGGAATTAAATGTTCTCATCTTTTGTTGAGTTGGATAAAAACAGTATTATTTTTGTGTTGGAAAGATTACTAACAGGGAAACGTTATTTTTTTTTAATGATTTTTTACACAAACACTATTAGCGTTTGTGTTTTCCACTTATTTACCGAACCGAACACTAAGGATCGATATTTAGTGTTTATTTTCGAACAGTGATGATTGTTATTTTTTTAACTACCACTAAAAATATTTAGTGATATTGCAAATTGTTTTCACTAACACTTAACGCAGATTGAATGCAAAAATAGTGCAAAATTGAAACATGCAATCAAAAAAGCTGCATGCAACTATTGCTTCACCAAAATTTCAAAAATTTTACTTTGTATATGGATGATTTTTGATTTCTTTTGAGGATATGTAGAAGCAAAGAAAATTTAACAAAATAAAATTTTATCAATAACGGTATAATTACACAGTGCAACAAAATTCGGGTCATTGCCGCCAGCTTCAACACTTGCAACGCGAAATGAAAGAAGACTACTAGTAGAGAAAATCTGCCAAAGGGCTATGAAAAGTTAGCTCGGTCTCCCGAAATATGGTCCCATGAAGTTTTTTAAATACTAAATGTATGTTCCTCTGAGCTAAAAAAAATTATTTCAGATGTCTTCAGTAGAATCGTATGGCGATTCTTTTCTTAGAATATATTAACCCTCTAACTTTTATTTTAAAGTGTAATTTTTGTAATTTTTCCAACTTTCACACAAAAATATACTTAAACGGTACTTAAGAGGGTTAAAATGTTTCACGAATATTTTCTGCATCAAATTTTACTAGGGGTCTTCTAAGACCAAGAGTTCGTGCAATGTAAGTATTTAAAACGGGTTTTCAAGAAACATTTTATGTCGTTTAAGTGTAGAAGTTAAAAAAGGACAAACATTGCCCCTTAACACTCGCCGCCATTGACGCGACGGCTGGCAGCCAATAGTCAAACATCAATCTTTAAACCAAATGGTATTTTAACTTTTGGTAGATAGAAATTTGTTTTAAATGATTATCTATTTTAATTGATTTACATACATATTATTCCTTACTTCAGTTATTATTTAACAGTTATTTTTGATTTTTGTTTTTTTCGATCAAAAATAAAAGTTATTCTCCTACGAAATGTATGTGTTAAAATAATTTAGTTGACTTTAAATACATATTTATTTTAATGTGCATAAGAAATCCCAATTATGTTTCACACCGTTAAATAAATATTTTTAGGCAACAAAATAATAAGGGTAATCATTTCAAATTTTTTTTGGTTGGAAAAATGGAAAAATGAAAAAAGGTTACACGTGACCGGTTTTTTTTTTATTTTTATTTGAAATCTGTCAAAGAATTCGTGGAAGTTATTGCTATGTTCAATATGCCAAATAGGTGTTAAAAGTGATTTAATTGATTATTTAATTGTCACATCATAAACGGAAATCCATAATATCTACGAAAATAATGGTGTGTAAGGGTACACTTTAACTTCATTCTTTTCATTTCTTTTTTTTAATTCTTTTTTTTAAAAACTTTTTTATTGAATTCATTCTTAATATTTAATTATTCTTTTTTAAAGTTAAATGAGACAGAAGTTATGTTTTAAATGTAACCATAAAAAATGATTTCTAAAATCAGAGTTGTACAATTCAAGAGTTTATAAAAAGAGATATAATTTTTTGTACTTTGCATTAAAAATTAACAGTTTTTTATGAATGGCAACATCATTTTGTTTGACATTTATAGCGAAAAATTACATCTTGTTAACCTGATTTTTTAAAACTTGTTTATAGTTTGACAAAAATGTAACTTTTGGTGGAATTTTTTTTCTTGTAATTGTTGTAACAACAATTACATTTTTCCACTCTTCCACTTTTCCAACAAATAAAAAAACTGAAATAAATACCTTTAATTATAACACGAACATTTCTTTAGAGAATAACTTTTATTTTTGTTCAAAAAAATAAAGATAAAAAAATTACTGTTAATTTTGTTTAAAAAAATTATAAAAATCAGAAAATAATTGGTTTTTGTGATGGAAAAAATAAATATCAAAAAAAAAGCTGTTACTTTTGGTAAAAAAAAAAAAGTAACTGTTATTTTGTGATCGAAAACTAAAAATCAAATAACTGTTAATATGTAGAGAAGTTCATAATAGTGATCCTTATACTTAAAAAAGTTTTCCGACACATACTTTCTTGTTTTAAAACTTCAAAATAACTGTTATTTTCGATCCCTGATATTTTAAGTACTCAGTGCGCTTCAGTTTTCTTTTTTCCCCGTTTCAAAAACTAAAAGGGTTTAGATCGAATGTAAAATTTTCTATAAATACTTATGTCATCAATATAATCTAGATCACTATGTAAAATAAATTGTCATTAGAGTTTTTTTCTTCCGTTAATGTATTCCCTTTCCATTTGCCAACAATAATACCAACAACAAAAACAACAACAACAGCAACAATATTTATTAAACATATTCATACACTCTATATTCCATAGTAAACGAATGGCACCCTACTCTATAAACCTCTTTAACTCATTTTATAATTTCAACTTATCTATTGTTATGACTGTCGGTCCGTCCGACTGTGAGTTTATGAAGTTGAACAGTTGTCAGCATTTAGTCAAAAATAAAGCCAAAAAGGAAGAAAGGAAGGAAACAATGGTAGGAAATGGCAAGTTAGAATAAAATAATAAAAACCGGCAACAATAAAATGTTTGAGCACATCAAAATAAAAAAATACATAAAAATTATAAAAGAACCGTGGCTGACTTAATGGCAGACAAGTAAGACACATCAAACCAGCCAAACCAACTACCCTTCATTTATTCCTTAAAAAAAAACCAATACATAGAAATAAAGTCAACCCTCTTATAACACGATTTACTGGTTCTAAATTAAATTGAAACCGGTCACCGTACAAAACAAATTTTTAAATTAAAGATTTACGAAGATTTTGCAGCTGAACTGTTATCCGAAGGCCGTGTTGTTCAAGTTTTATATCAAAATGACATAAACAAAATGCTGTGTTTGTAGAGGGTCAACTGTTTGTACATAAATTAAGGACCACATTTAGATTCATTCACTAAGTCTCGTAGCTGGAACGCGTGCTGTATACGTGTCTGTTTGTCTGGTATTGTATGACTTTATGAATTGATTTTGTTAAAGGCAAAAGAAAAAAAAAACATCAAAATTAAATAAAAGAAATAAAAGCAAATAAATGAAAGAAGAAACGACTGCATGTTTGGCTGTGGGTGAGGGAATAAGTGAATGAGTAGTAAAGGAACGCATTAGGAGTGGAAATAAGTAACACCCTTGAATTATAAACATCCGTTTAAGAACATTAAGTAGATCAGGACTTTATGATTGAATAAGAAAACAGCATGATACGTTTGTTTTGCTTGTTTGTTTGTTGGGTATTAGAAGGGCAGTACTTTTGACTAGTCGGAATGCATCACATTTAGAGATGATTTTACAAATTTGTATTAAACCCAACAAAGAATTTTCTTAAAAAAACATAAATTTATATCTTTTTAGCGTCGTTGCAGAGTATAAAAATAAAATTTTTGGCGATTTTGCAAACGAAGTAAATAGTTTTCTACCTTAAAAGCTTAATATTTTTCTTTAAAAAGCTTAATTTTCACAAATAGAATTTGGGAATTTATTTCTCATGGTGAGTAACATTTATTTTATAATTTTCATATTATTCGACTGTGTATTCTAAGACAAATTACAATTTTTAAAAGCTTTTATACTTTAATAGTCTTATTCCTTCAATATTTTCTAGGAATATTTTCTATGCACTATCAGAATTTTCGTTTGTGTATTTCTGTTACGAGGCTTCTTTAAGCTTTTAAAAATTGTAATTTGACTTAGAATACACATTCGAATAATATGAAAATTTATATAAGCTTAATTTTCTTTTAAATCAAATCTGTGACATTTTGTCAAAACATCTTAAGTCGAGATAAGATAGCAAAATATTTTTTAAAAAATGCTCGTTGAAGTAATAATATTTTATTAAATAATAAAATAAACCAAAATTGAAGAAAAATTTTTTTTATAATACAATAATAAAAATTTGGAATTAAGCTCGAATAACAAAATCATTTAAATTAAATTTTGTATTCCCACAAGAATTATTTTGATAATAAACTGGCAGGTGCACGGCCTAAAAAAAACTGACTGGCAAGCCGCTTTTTAATTTGTTTGCCAAAACAATAAAGCGAGTTGTTTTTGTTTTTATTTTGTTTTTTCTTAACCCACACACAACTACAATTAATGTTGGAAGAATTCCAATCAATTGTAGTGGGGAATGTAAGGAGAGATAAATTCACTGTTTATTGTTGATGATTTTGTTTAAACTTTGATATTGTTACAAATATAACTGTTTCTGTAATTCTTATACGCTTAACAGTTAATAAACAAAATCATTTAAATATAATACAAAATTTTAAAAACGTCAACAAAAATGTTTTTTGAATGAAAATTCGTATGATTAACAAAATTTGTTTCAACTTTTTAAATTTGACTTAAGCTTTTCTTTTTTTGCAGCTTTAAAAAAGCTTTAAAGTTTTTTAACATTTTAAATAAATATTGTGTCTTCTGGGAATTTCTTTTTCAATTGTAGAAAGCCAAAATTTGGGCAACAAACACAAAAAAAAAAACAAATACTATTGCAAAAGCTTTTAACAATTTTTAAACATTTAAAGTTTATCTAAATTTTTTAGGATATTAAAGCTTATCCAAAAAGTTTTTTAACATATTAGGCTTTATTTGAGCTTTTATAGAGAGTTTAAATATTACTAAGCCAAAAAAAATTAAGATTTTGCAAGTTACCGATTTTTTTTTTAATTTCAAAACAAAACTGGAAGAAGAACTGTTACTGTCTGTTTTTAGAACGCAAGCACAAAAGTTTTTGTTTTAAATGCTAGTTAAACGAGTCACTTTGGCCCTCGCGTTCCCAGAACAGCACATCATATTTGAAAAGCTTGATTTTTTATATGCAATAAGCTTTCCTTCAAAAAGCTTGAGTTTTTGCAGCTAAACGTATTTGTCAAATGAACTAAAGCTTTTAAATGCCATTATTACAACTTGCCAATAGTTAAAAGTCGGATTTTGTCGGACCGATAAATAGCTTTGCATTATAAAACCTTCATTTATTATTTTTTTATCTATTAAATATTATTATTATTATAAATATCAGCAATAAAAAATAGAAGTTGTAATAATGCAAAGCTATTTATCGGTCCAACAAAATCCGACTTTTAACTATTGGCAAGTTGTAATAATGGCCCTAAGTTTTATAAGAATTTTCTAAAAATTATCTAAAAAGCTTTATATTATATTAAGAAAATACTTTAGTAAGCGTAAACCCGTAAACAATAAAGCTATTTTAATTAAAATTGTTCCACCACAGTTTCATAAACCGGAAATCACACTGTAAAATTTCGGGCAGATCGGTCCATAATTAACCATAGGCCCCATATAAAGCCTACTCTTGGAATACACGTTAGTACGTGTTAAACCGTTACGAATAATACTATTGAAATAAATTTTTTTCTGTCATAGTTTTATATGACAAGCAACCTTCAACCTTCAACCTTTGTTAAGATGGTTTCAAAATTTACCAAAGGACCTATAATAAAGCCCACTCCTGAAATATTCTAAATGTCGGTCGGGGGCATCAAAGTGAGGTTATTATAGATTAAGTTATAAGTCCAAAGACTGAGTTCATTTATATTAGTAAAAATTAATCCGTACTGTCAGGCCCCGAATTAATGACCCCAACTACCACTTAGGTCTATTTTCCAAAAATCGCTTAGCCAGGAAACGGTTACAGAATACTTTTGAAAACTTGTATGTCTTCCACGTAAGACATAATGCTGAAATTTTTTAATCTAAATCCCCAGTAAATGTGCTAGTAAATGGGCAAGATAAGTTTAACGAAAATCACGCGATAGTTTTTGAGAAAATGTCACCAACTAGACAAGATACATGACATCGGTTCATATTTGTCAATATTTCATAAAAACAACATGAAAATCTTGTAAATTTTGTATTCCCAAAAATTACTTTGAAAATAAACTGGCAAATGCACGGCTTAAAAAAAACTAAACTCTGGCAGCATGCTTTATTTTTGCGAGAGCAATAAATCACGTTCTCTTTGTTTTCATTTTGTTTTTTTCTTAACCTACTTACAACTACAATTAATATTGGAAGAATTCCAACCAATTGAAGTGGGGAATATAAGAAGAGATAAACTCACTGTTTATTGTTGGTGTTTTTGTTAAAGCTGTAATATTGTTACAAGTAAAACTGAGGTTTATAATTCTTATTCGCTTAACAGTTTTACTTGTTTAATATCTTTAGCTTTTCTAAAATCTTTGGATGAAGTTTCCTGACAATCTGGCCTAAGCAACCAGTGAAATGCGCATAGCTTATCCATTCAACAACAAATTTCAGTGTTTATATCAATAATAAAAATGGGGAATCAAGCACGACTAACAAAATTTTGTAAATTTTGTATTCACAAAAAAATTCTTTGATAATTTCATAAAAACTTTATAGCAGCAGTTGAAAATTACACTCAGTTTTATAAATCTTAAAATATTTTAAACAGAAAACCGATAAAGGACAGAGATAGCAGCTCATAATAAACAACAATGATCTTTATACGCCAAGGTGGTGTAGGGTATCATATACAACAAAATACTTGCTGGGTTACATGAGTTGGATTAACAAGTAACAAGTGAATGAATATAAGTTTATTTTGTATGAGAACTGAAATGCATGCACACATTTAAAATGCGGTATGTTACAATGTTACAGTTAAATGTTTTTCACAAGTTAAGTTTTCTTGTTAACGCTTTTCCACTGCTAACATTCTTTTCCTGTTACTTGTTTGTGCGCGTGTGTTTGTCATCCTTGCATTTGTTTCCTTTGATCTAAATAGAGCACTTAACGGCAACTGCAAACAAATTATTGCACTTGCATACACTTAAAGGATTACATGTTCTCATAAACGGGAGTGGGTGGGGTGGGGTGGATTTGGTTTGGTGTGGTGATTCAATTAATACCAAAGACATTTAAATCGATAAACGTTAAAAGTTTGTTGTGGACTTAGTATAACTGGAAATTGTTTGAATGATGACGATAAGGACAATGTTTCTTTAGTAGATGACGAAGATTGGTGGTGGTAGTTTCGGTTAATGTGGGCCAGATTTTACAAAGTGGGTGGATCATCATAAAGTCAGTGAAGGTATTGTTATGTGTAGTGTACTCTAGAAACCATTTACTTTATTCATTCCGCTTCTTTATTCCTTTTATTTTTTGGGAAAATTGTACTTGTTTTATTTTTATTTTTTTTTTTGTTCATGGCGAATGAATATGTACGCGTTACTTAATGGATTTACTCTAAGTGCTGCATTGACATTTTGATAAATGCTTCAGTTTAACAGATGTGTTGTTCTACGCTCCGTTTATTTATTGCGCTCTCGTTCTTTGCTGGTTTCTACAAAAAGGAAAATTGTTTGTCATAAGCCGTTTTAAGTACGAGTAGACTTCTTCTTTCCATTATGATAAATAGTTTTATTTTATTCAATAATTTAATTCGTAAAAAAATATTTTCTTTCCCCTTGGGTTGTGAAGGATTTGAAGGTTTTGTTTTTTTTTGTCGTTTATCGTTTTAAATTGTACAGATTTGTTTATTAGTTTATTTATTTGGAATATTTTAATGTCTCAATTATGGGGCGATAACATATTTATGTCCCTTTAAAAAGAGTGGTGGTTGGTTTTATGTTCTACGAAATTGTTTAAATTCTTTTAAAAGGCGTGACAATTTGTAAGTCATTTTCAAAAGGGTTGAATAGTAATAAAAAGCGCGGATTGAGATAAAAAAATATATTATTATTATAAAAATTGAATAATACTTAGTAATTGATTGCCCTGAGAACATATTTCCAATTTATTAATATTTAATTAGATATTTTCCTGTCGATTTTACAATCTTTTCTAATTCGATTTAGTTGTTTACAGAAAAATTAGCCCCAGATTCGTATTTTACAGCCTGGCCTAGGATGTCGGTCGCTATCGTTCGCTTGCATTTTCAACGACAAGCAGCTGATTTGCGCCCTAGTTAAAATTTTCAGCACTACAAGTCGATCGACATAGCAAGAGAGCGATGACGTAATAGTTTTAATATAAATTTGGTCCCCGTTATGAAATATTATGCGACTACAAAGGTCAAAATCAGTCACTTGAGTTGAAAGGAGCATTTTTTTTGCAATATTAATCTAAATTATTTCTTTAGCATCCCAGTTGGCCCCGTCTTTAAGACATCCACAAAGACGGATGCACGACAATTTTAATTCCTGCACGACATGTAAGGGATACCAGGAACAAATCGTCAACGAAATTGTCGAACAAGTGTCGCGAAAATCTAGCAAGACACAAAGAACGACAATGACGTCTACTTTGTCGTCAACGACTACATGCATGACAATGTCATCTATTTTGACGTCTACGACAAAAATTATTATATGTATGCTTATCTATTTCAGAGAGTTTTTTTAGAAAATTTGGAATTTTAATTTCTGTTATATGTTTTATATTCGACTCTTATAAGCAATCCTAAAGTTGACAGTGAAGTATTAACTGCATGTAATCCATTTTCCAGCCCGCGAATAACTTCATCAGCATTTTTCGGTCTTACTGGTAGAGCTAATTTGTAAACTTTTGTAGGTTTTTAATCAACAATAAAAAAAATTGTCTTCTAGAAAACCTAAACGACAGGGGACAAGTCGTGCATACATCATTGACGACGATGTCGCCAACGGCAATCTGGCCAGCTGGGATTAGTTTACACACCCAACCCCACTAATAAAATTCTATTGTTTTCTAAAATATTTCTTTTGTTGTTACTTAAAGCCAATCAAGTAGCACAAAGCTATATTTTTTATGGCTTAGTTTTCATGTTTTGCCGATTTTTATTTTCAAACCAACGTTAAATTTGCGGAAAAGTTGATGTGGCACTACATTTTACAACAATTAAATGAACAACGATACATGGGGTCTTCACCTGGCATTTTTTTTTGTCATAATAAACGTCAAACTTCATATAAAAAAAAACGCTGACAAAAATTTTAGAGTTTTTGGTGTGACAAAAAAAATGTCAGGTGAAGACCCAATGTTAGAAAGGTAAAACCTGTCGACCGACAAGTTGAAAGTTAGTGGGGCGCTTATGAGAATAATCATGAGTCACTTGTTGTCGCTCGCTTAAGTTGTCAATCGTCATGTTCTATAATAATATAAAAATATAATAATCCAATACCTTCTGAAAATAGTCCTTAAAAAAAGTACACTTAGCAAATGTTAAATATAGAATCTTTCTAATACATACGGGATTTTTTTTTTATCGGATTATTCATGTCCATAATGGCAAATGTATTTTGTAAAAAAGTGTTTTGAGACCAAAAGTATTTCAAATACAAAATAAAATTAGAGAATGTATTGAAAATACAATAGTATTTCAAATACAAGTATTTCAAATACAAGTATTTGAAATAATGCCTAACCCTGCATGTGCTTAACATGTATTCGCACAGTTGCTTAAGCTAACTTATGCATATTATAGTCAATACAATTTAGGGGCATCAGCTCAAAGAGTACCATAAATAAACAGAAGTACACACATCTTTAATTATGATTTTATTGGGCATTTTTAAAATGCTTTTTGCTCCGCTCAAAGCCCAAGTGTTCAGCACTTTCAGATCAAAAAAATCCCAAATCCCAATATCCCAAAAATTTTCACTAACAATTATCTCACTCTATTTCCCATACCCATCTTTTAAAAGCTGTCAACTTTTGAAAAAATAAACTTTTTCAAATTTTCTTAGAATATTTCGCCCGTTCTTTACGACACTGTTGTTCTATTTTAAGCTCCAAAGTGTTTTTAATCTACATATTGAAAAAAAAATACAAATAATAAAAAAAAAAAATTGTTTACAAATAGTTTTTAGTCGTAGTTGTACTTTCAAAACAAGGATTACTTATGAACGAAAGAGTTCACTTAACTTACAAACAATATACGCTAAGTGGATTAAATATCAGGTGATTTAAGGTGAAACTTTCAAATAACAAAGTGCGTTATTTTTAGTGGTTCAAGTTCTTGTTTTCTTTCCTTTTTTTTTCTTTCTTCCATCTAAAAACACTTAGGGAATAAAGAGTTAAATTATATTGTGCTTGTTTGTGCAGTACACATAAAGTATACGATACACTACATACATACATATCGCTTGTTCAGAGTTCTTAAGAATAACTATAAATAAAGTATACAGTAGTGTGCAATAGTATACCCAGGGAGTTTTATTTTTATAGAATTTTGCTTCTTCCCGCAATTTGCTTGAATCGGAGCTGGAAGTATGGACTCCAAGTGAAGAATTTATTACAAAATATAGAATAAGTATATATGATAATACCCTGCAAATAATATTGGACTACCTGATTCATTTTGATCAAATGGACTACTCCTGGTCCAATGTAATGCAAGCAATGACCATGTCATTGTTAACAAGAGTTGTAGTGAAACGACATGTCTACGTTTTTTAAGGACATGTTTTCGTTTTTAAACGAAGTTAAAATTAATCCTCTTGGGTATACCATGGAGTAGTTTTAAGACTACTGGTACTACTCTAGGACACCGTAATGTTAAATAAACCATGTTTTTCCATACGTTAGGGTTACTTTTGGACTAGTCCTAGTTCTTTGTGGGCTACATTTTAAACGCGTGTTTGGACTAGTCCTATTATTTGCAGGGTATGACTTATATTGGAATGTACCTGTAAAGTGTTTCTTAGTTTTCACATTGATTTATAATTCAAGTATATATAATAACTTTTATTTTAGTCTTATGTATTTTATTAATACCTACTAATAAACTTAACCCTATTTTACTTTAAAATACCCCTTGTTTGACCGTTTTTTTTTTTTCTTAAATAAACTTTTTATGACACTTTTTCGAATTTTTCAACGGCAACCCTGACAAAAATGTAACCACTACTTTATTCTCTATCTCTCTCTTTCTCTGTGGTTCTTTTTGATAAGTATTAAGAATCAATCATAATCGGGATTAAACCAACAAAGAAATTTTTGAATCAAGCATATTTTAAAATTAATTTCATCACACTGTTACTTAAGTCTATTCCGTTTTCAGATAATTTTAAGTATTAAATAAGGTCAAAGTAAAAATTTTAAATTAAGTATCCTCGTCCGGTTATGGAAATACTTTTTATGTGGAAAAACTAATGACCAGATTGAATCAACAAAATATGGCCGATTATGGTAGGTTTCACTGTACACTACAGCCATACATACAGATCTTAAACTGAAAATACAGAGATTTACAGAAACCAAATCCGAAAACTGAAGACGGAAAGATGGACATATGTAATATTAGTAAAGCTTACTAAAGCTTTACGTTATAGCCGGCCGTTGGCAGGGAGCAAGGAGAAGGAGAAGAAATTCTCTATGGCGTAACGAACACTGGCTTCGCTGACTAAAGCTTCTCTTAGGTATAAGAATTCGCGTTTTTTATACTATCCCTAGAAACTTTAACATACAATTTTATATAGTTTGTGTAAAAATGTTTGGGGTGATTTTTCATTTCTTATTAGGCAACGAAAAATAGCCGCAACGTAAAACTTGTGATTTTATTTGGGGTCATTTTTCATTCCACTTAAAACGCAAAAACACCCTAAGAAAAAAAATGAAAAATAACCCCCCAAAAAAAAAAAAACAAAAAAATTTCCCCAAAATTGCGTGTGGTTGTGTCTCATGTAAAATTTTGGGGCCGTTCTTCACTTCCCTTTTGGGCACATATTTCCTGGGGTCATTTTGGGCACCGCCTATCCGGAATGATGCTGGCGTTTTATAATTAAAATTCTGCAAGGTGTAAAAAAAATTCTCCTTCTAATTTCACTTTTGGTTTATTTCAAGTACGAATTCGGTCTTAAATCAACTTTATAATTCTTGAATCAAGCGCATTTTGAGTTTGATTCCTCTTTACTTGTTTCAAGAAAGTCCGTACTCCCATTAATAGCGCTTCGGATTGATTTGATTACGGATGGATTGATTTTTCTTTTGAGTGTATAGGATTGTGTTATTTCGCGGGAATGTGTTACTTTGCGGAATTGACAGTCCTGCGAGGACAAGACGTTTTCAAAACGGGTTAAATACATATTTGAAAGATTGTTTAAGAAAGACCAATGAAATTATTTAGAGTATAGCCGTAAAATACCTCTGTCATGCTCATTACTTTTGTGAGTAACTGTATGTAATGCAATAACCAGAATACTCATCATCGCACACATAAACTAAAGAACAAACCTTTCTTTACACTTGACTTGAGCTAAAAGGTGTCAATAACAAAATATGGATAAAATATTACTTTGAAAAATCGTTTAAACAGTTTGACTTAAACAATCAACTTATAAACTTTATACCCACACACACACACATACACACAGACATGCCATACTCATACATATACCCAGCGGGAAAAAGAAGGAGTACGAAGGCCTTCTAGAAGGCCTCTGTACCCCTTCTTTTGGATGTACAAGGCCTTCTTGCTCCATTCCATACTCATATCTTTTTTACACGCGTTGTCATTGCGGAGAAGGCCTTCCGCTTTCCTTTCTTTCGCCAGGGCTTCTTAAAGGCATTCAAATATATGGCTCTTAGAAGGCTTTCCAGAGAAGGACTGTTAAAAGGCTTTAGAATAAAGGTTATCTTAAAGGGTTTTTAAGAAAGGTATGTTAATTAATGGTTCTTAAAAAGCCTTTCTGACCATCCTTGTAAAAACTGCATCGGTTCTAATGGAAATTGGCTGACCATTTTCATTCGCATCGCATCGAAAAAAACATCGATGTTTTTTTACAGTGTCCATCCCTACACAGAACCTTCTTCTTCAATGAACAAAACACAACTAAAAAGATTTACATTATTGTTTTCACTTGGTATTTTAATATGTATGTAACTTTATTTTTATAACGGGATCTGAATTCTTTCGATTATGCTTTGGCGAAAAAAAAGAACAAAAAATTTTACTCTTTCTCTTTTTAACATCAACTAAAAAGATTTACGTTATTGTTTTCATTTGGAAGTTATTTTATTATGTATGTTACTTTGTTTTTGCGTGTGCAAAAAAACAAAACAAAAAATGTTACTCCTTCTTTTATCGCTTCTCATAGAAGCGAGTGTGGAAGGTGTATCTTATCTTTTATACCAATGAGCCGAGGCCTTCTATGAGGCATTCTTTAGCAGTTACATAAGAATAGTAATTAAATCAAAAAAATTTTTAATCAGGCCTTCAAAAAGGCCTGAAGTAAGAAGGTCTTCTAAGTTTTACCGCTGGGTATGTACTAGTACATGCAATGTTACCATAGGATGAGTACTACGTACTTAGTATAATAGTTTAAGATACTAATACGATACATATTCGAATAAATGTATGTGCAACTTATAATCGTATGCCTGAATATTATTCCATAGTGTGTATTGCTGTTCATACACAAGTTCAAACGCGTGCCAACAATTAAAGTAATTCAATATTATACAATAAAAAAATAAAGTTAAAGTCAGGAAGCCACTTTGCAATTAGACCGTGTTAACAGCTACAAATAAAAAAATAATAAAACGAGGATGAAATGAAAGAAGGACAAAACATTATATTTTACCATACCAAAAAGGGAAAAACATAAATACTTTTAGTTGGTTAAGTTTATGAAAATGACAATATATTTTTATGTGCTAAGTGGTACTACTTTTAATTCATTGTTTTAACCTTGTAAAAGAACCAAGATATAATATTATAGTCTTACAACTGCACGTCCCTTCTAAACCAACACCAAAAGTCATAAGGAGCAAACATGTTTCTTATTACAACATTTTACAACACAAAAGGTTGCATGGGTTTAATGTTATGTTGTCATTAAGCTAACGACAGTATTTAAGGTAATAGGGACAACAGCAACAACAACAACAACAGCACCAGCAGAGGCAACAGAAAAACGTTTAACCAAAAATGGCTCTTAAAAGCATAAAGTGCACATTTTTGCCACTTTAGTGTTTTGTAATTAAAAATGTTGCTCATGAAATATTAACCCGGTTTTATACATATAAAAAATTTTTTTTTCTCTTTTTGCTTTCCTTTTAACTCACCTGAGCTCAATAATGCGAACACGTTACAGACGCAGACGTCTCTCCCACACCCCCATACACTGGTATAAACTTGCACAGTGACTAACACTCTTACCCAACCTAAAACTTTTTGTCAGGCATCATAATCATTATATTAAATGTATGTAGGTTGGTTATTTTGCTGGCTGTCTTGCGCCGGTTTTTGTGCTTCTTTTATTTTTTTTTTTTTTTTCTTTTAATAAACCTTGTGTTTTTTTTATACAAATGTGGGGCTGAACTACAGTAAGTACAATTAGAATGAAGTAAAACTTGAGCTGTTTTACTTGGGAATATGGTTCCGTTTTGCTACAGATTTTCCGGGATAATAAACTTGTTTAAATTATCAGAAATTTTGATGTTCTATTTACACGCTTCAACAAATTTGATCAAAATTTGTTGAAGCTAATTTACACTATTGGCAAACTTTTTATATTGAAAATATTTACTTTGATCAGCTGTTTTGCTTTATTATTATAAAAAATAATTTATTATTATATAAAAAAAAAACAATTAATAAGTATGGACGACGACACAATCATCATAGCAATAACATTATTAGTATTGGAGGAAGAAGTAGTTGATAATAATGGAAAAAAAAGATGAAAACAAAAGGAAGATTGGGTTCGACCTTTTCTTTTGGAAGGTAATGGTATGCATGTCTCTTTTAGGGAGCGATTGAAAAGGAATGAATCCGACCTATACAAAAACTTTGTTGCGAATGCCACCAGACGATTTTGATTATTTGCTTAATCTCGTCACCCCCTCAATAGAAAAGGCCAATACTGATATGTGGGAATTTATATGCCCCGGAGAGCGCCTGGCAATTACTTTGAGATTTTTAGCGACTGAGGACATTTACGCAAGTCTGATGTTCTGGTTAAAACGATCAATTATATGATCGTATTAAAAGATAAATTTTTAAAGGTAAAACCTCGTTTATTAAAACAAAAAACATATCAAAAATAATATCTATTGGTACAGATGCCAGCAACCGAGGAGGAATGGGGGAGTATTTCCCAAAGTATAAATAAAACGTGGAATTTTCTCAATTCAATCGGGGCATTAGATAGAAAGCACATCGATTTTATATCACCAGTACACTGTGGAAGCGCATATTTCAATTATAAAAAGAAAAACAGCATTGTTTTGCTGTGCTTCAATTGGGTCGATGGCATTATTAATTTGAGTTCTCAGTCCGAAAATATAAGTTCGTAACAAATATGATTTGAGTACTATGCATTTCAAACTCACCAGCGAGCATTTGATTCTGAATATGTACACTCAAAAGAAAAATCAATCCATCCGTACTCAAATCAATCCGAAGCGGTATTAATAGTACGTTGAGTACGGATTTTCTTGAATCAAGTACGGAAAGATTGATTCCAGTACGGATTTTCAATTGAAAAATACTTAAATTATCCATATTCAATCCCGATTTCGTACTTGAAATAATCCAAAAATGAGATTAACGGGCCTGTTCTGAAAATCACGTGATTTCAAATCACGTGTTTTTGAAAATCACACGTGTGATTTTGCGGTGTTCTGAAGGTCATACCGTTTTTGTGTTTCTCGGTGTGCTTTCGGCAATTGAAGATCACACAAAAACGGGACACTAAAATATCACAAGTGTGATTTAATTAGGCCCATGTGATTTGAAATCACGTGATTTGAGTAAAAGTGATTTGCAGAACAGGCCTGTTATTTAAGTAAAATTAAGATTGAATCAATCTCAATATGCCCTTGATTCAAGTATTATAAAGTTATTATATATTCAAATGTTTCGCAGCAAATGTTTCATAATATGGACTAGGACTTAACAACATTTTTTAAACAAACCACTTTTTCCCAATACTCAGTGGTCATGTCACTGTTAAACCAAAGTTTAATATTTTATTTCTGTACATTTTGCGTGCGGATTCAAAAGATACGAAAAATGTCAGGTTTATACATGGTACCTGAAGTCATCAAAAGACACGAAAAATGTATCTTTCGTATCCTAATGGCAACACTGGTGTCAGTACAACAAAAGTAAACTAAAATTACTGAATTTAATAAAATAACTGAATATTATTTTGTTTTTACGGAATATTCAGTTAATTTTTTGATATTATATAAAATAACTGAAAACTCATTTGTTTTTACGGAACATTATTAAATGAACTTTTATGTTGGTTACAATTATAACTGTGAAGAATTTTAAACGATACTGGTTTTAGGATCGCCCTCGTCTTCCTTTGATGAAATATAACAGATTGCAATACGCTGTAGGGAACTAATTTTTTTGGTTGATCACAAATTGCACCTTAATGTTTGTTAATACATTAGTTTGTAACAACCATTTATATTATATACAGGAATATGTTTTAGTGAAGAAAGCACTTTTTACTAAACAAAACGTGTATGCTAGATAGCATGGTGGAATAAACAGGTGGCAGCACTACGCCAGATGTCGATTTTTTGCTCTTGCATTGTTTGTCTAAGTTTATGTCAAAGTTTTGCTTATGTTTACAAAAAGTCCACGTATTGTGCTATGATTATTGTATATTAATAAAGGTTTTAATAATTTTAAATTAAAATAAATAAGATAATGACTGTTATTAAATAATTTCTTAATTTTTAATTGGCGTAACTGTTGCTTTCCTTGGCAACAGTGGTATGTATGAATGCATTGTACAGTGCACACATATGCATGTAAAAACACACATGCACAAATTCTCTTCTGCCTTAACTTTGGAATTTATTAAAAGTCTCAGACTGTCAAAACCAAAACTTCCGAACATGTCGACTGCCGAAGTTCTTTATTGTGTGCAACTGTTCGTTTTTTGCTTTTTCTTTTTTATCCAATGAAAAATGAAAAAGTCTAAGAAAAGACAATTTTTTATTTTGACTGCAGTTTTTTAAGCACTGCAATGGCACCAATTACTGCGGACCAGTTGCAATTACTTTCTTAAATGTAGATATTCACCCTTATTGTGTTTGGCGGATTTAAAAAATACTCCTACGACTGTTTGGTAATAGATTAAGCGAAATGAGTTAACTGTGAAATGGTCTTAAGGTAATACACAGCATTAGTGACAAAACGGACCAAAACAATACGGTTCCCCTAGTCTTATTATTAACCGCATTAGAAATTAGAGAAATTACAAAGTACCTCTAGACAAAACACCCAATATCAACTAAGTTGCCATAGTTGTGTATTACACATACCCAGCCTTAGGCTGTAAGCTACGCAAAATACCAGATAATTTATAAACAAAAAAAAAATATAACAGAAACATTCTAAAGGTGAAAGTCGTTCTTTCATTCATTCCCTGGCTGTATTTTGTCTTTTAAATAAACTTCTTTCTTTTTTTTCTTCTTCTGTGTTTTGTCATTAAGAGAAAAAGCATAAAAAAGAAATTTATTTTACTTTTGGTCGCATATGTATCTTTTCTTAAGTACCTATTCTGTATCTGCGTGTGCCACAACTTTGGTTTGAAGGGTGTCCATGGTCAACATGAAACACAAATTACTTAAAAAATGGTAAAGAATTAATAGCAAGTAATAAAAGCAAAATAAATAAAGAGATGTTGAAAGTCAAAATGATTCATAAAGTTGTATTAAATAATTTTTTTTTTACGGATTATAAAAACTTTAAGCAACTCAGGCAGTTATCTAAAATTGTATTTTAAATAAGATACGTTCTTTTAAATAGCAAATTTTAAATAAGATAATTTCATTTACAAAAATTTTGCCAGATCGGCTCAGAACTGTTATTTAAAACAAGTAAGAATGTAGAGTCGGTCGGTCAAGCCCTGCCATATGATGCACGACATCGCAATATTTAAAAACAAATTATCTATAGTGTACCCTATTTAGGATCCATGGGCAACCATAGGCCCACCAGAACAAAATTATTTTGTGATAATAATCTAAATACCATAATTATAAGATGGTGTATGGGCCCAAAGACTCTATTCCGAATAGAAGCTTGTACGTAGGCTATCAAAGTATTTACCATGGACCCACCAGAACAAAATTATTTTGTAATAATAAGATGATTTATGGGCACAAATACTCTATTCCGAAAAGAAGCTTGTGGAATTATTGACAGATTCTCACCATTTTCAATCAGGGTGCTCCTTGAGACAATTAAAAACTTTGTACCAAAATTACTTTGATTACAATCTCTAAAAGTTTACATGGACGGACGGACAGCGTTATATCGATTCAAAATGTGCAATTCTTACAAAGTTTGATATGTCAGCCTACACCATTAAATTATGGAGTAAAACACGTTTCAAGGGCGTTTGTAATTTACTCAATATTTTCATTAAAGTTCACGACTACATGGGGGCGTTTACACCACATTACGGATTAAGTTAATTTCCGGCCCGATTGTGTTATCTGTAGTGAGCAGCTGAAATGATGCACAATTTTAATCGACAATATTAACTGATGGGTGCGGTTTTAATGCCGGCGGTGTCATTTTTTTGATGAAATAAAAACGGTGGGCCAAATTCATCAATTCAATCGTTTATTTCAAAACCCGTTAATTGCGTCTTTTTTAAATGTCAGTTGACGTGTTTTGAAATAAACGATTGAATTGCGATCGCTACAGAGCCATGTTGTCGAAGTATTTCTGTAATCAACTTCACGCTATGAATATGGGCGCTTTGATATGCCATCAGAACGGAGCAACAAGTCATGCAAAGTTCGTTGACCAAATTATCTCACGCAAATGGCTGACTAGTTTAGGTGATTTTATCCCCTTAGACTTTTATCATTGTTATTTAACAACGTTGACCAACCTGTAGTTCAGAATCGAAAGCGAAATATCTGGTATTCTGGATGATTTGTGCACATCCATTGAACTCTTGCTAGAAATCAAAATTGTTTCTATAATTAACTCACAAGTTTTTAAATTGAGACAAACAGAGAAATGAAAAATTGTCTCTAATCACCAAAATGATTATATTGATTAATAAAAATTAAAAAAATTTAAAATTGTTAATGTTTTTTTTTTTTGGTTAATAATTGATTTTGCCGTTTCATCCAATGTGTTAATTGATTTAATTAAATATAGATCAGGTCTTGAAAATTTCCAACAAAAATTCTAAAAGTTTAAATTATTTTATTTTTTTTTTAAATTTTTTTCATTATAAAAATAATTTAATGAATAAAATACCAAAATTTGGATTAAAAACCATAGAACAGTTCAACAAAATAACCACAACTAAAACGTTAATTAAATGAAAGCTATATTTTTAATTTTGTTTCAACAAAAACTATAATTGATTCAATTATCACATTAATTAAATTGAAATACTTTTGAAACAATTGTTTTTTAATTGTTAAACAAAAAACTACTGCAATTTTTTGTGCATGTTGACACTTTTAAAATGCGGAGACAATATATTCTTGAGGTGATCTAATTTGAAGTTTGAGATATTTATAGCCATAAATCTAAAAACTTTTCTTCAAGTAATGGAATTGTTGGGTTAAAAATTGTAACCAGTGTTCGAAAAAACAGAACATTATTTAGCGTTCGGCTTACTCACCCAGAAACGATATCTATTTTGTTTACGAACACTATAAAGTATTCTGTTCTTCGTTAAAAAAAACAGAACAACTGTAGTGATACTAAAGGTACGTTCAGACTAATGAAATATTTGACAAAAATATTTGTTCTGATATTTGCTTCAAACTGTGTGAAACAAAAAAATATTTAGTTTGATGTTCAGACTAAGCTCAAAATTTGACAATTTTTGTTTGTTGAAACAGTTGGCAAATAGTGTCAAATAAAATAAATTAATTCATGTTTGCCATGCGTTCAGACTAAAACAAATATGTGCATCAAATAATTATTTAATCAAAGTGTTCAAAAATGAAAATATATTTCACAAATAGTAAAAATTCGCGCAGAAGCCTAATTATTTGTTTTATTCTGTGGAGCAGCATCTATTATTTTGTTAGAACAGGAGTATGTAAAAGAAAAACAAAACTGGAAGACAAATGGTTAACGGAAACATGGCTAAAATTTGCGAAAAATTGGTAACAACCCCTAAAATATATGGTTCGGTTAAAAACAAAATGTCGGGAAAATAACAACAAAAAAATGTTGCAAAAACAGCCATAAAATTGACTAAAAGTCCCCAAAAGTATAAGGAATGGCAAAAATTTGGTGAAAATGGCTAACTTAGCAAAAATTCGCAAAAATTGGCTAATAGCAAACCCTACAATTTATTTGAAAGCGCTAAATCGGTTAAAAAAACAAAATTTCGGGGAAAAACCAAATAAAAAAATGTTGCAAAAATTCGCAAACAATTTTAATATTTCAAACAAGCCATAAAATTGACTAAAAGTCCCCAAAAGTATAAGGAATGACAAAAATTCGGTGAAAATTGCTAAATTAGCAAAAATTCGCAAAAATTGGGTAATAGCGGCATGATAGCAAAGTCTCATAATTATTAAAAATCTTTAAAACTGTAAAAAATCCGAAAACTTACAGGAAAAATTGCTTCTATCGGGTACAAGGCTAAAATTATTTGTCGTTGTTTGCTCTTACAATTTTTTTGTAATATCAAATAAATGTTTGCTCAAAAATTACTAAAATATTTGATTTTTTGTGTTCACACTATGTTCACATTGGACAAATATTTGTTTGCCGGCAAATACTTTTATTTGCTCAAAATCAGCTGTTATTTTATTTGACACTCAAAAATATTTTGTTTTCAGACTACGTTAATGAAATATTTGATGTTTGCTATCAAATAGTTCATCAGTCTGAACGTACCTTAAGAGTTGTTAGGCTTTTTTTCTTAAAAATCGTCAAAAGCTTTAACAATATTCGTCAAAATCGTCACGAACATTTAACAAAATCGTCATAAAATCGTCAGATATTTAAATTTTACAAATCAGAGGCAATTTATATAAAATTTTAGTAATAAATTATATTTATGATTAAAAAAAAGTGATATGGTTACGTTTTATTCTATTGATTTCAGCAAGTGGGCTTAGATATTATAAAAAATAAGTAAACATATCATTTGAAAACAAATACAAAAGAAAAAAAATATTTTTAATTAACAAGATTTTGTATGTCGTGCTTAATTGCCAATTTTTATTCTTGATAAAAACACTGAAATTTATTGTTGATCGTATAAGCTATTCCTATGCCCATTTCACTGGTTTCTTAGGCCAGATCATCAGGAAACTTCATCAAACGATTAAAAAAAAAACTAAAGATATTATACATACAAATAAAACTGTTAAGCGAATAAGAATTATAAGCAACAGTTTCGCTTGTACCAATATTAAAGCTTAAACAAAAACAACAACAATAAACAGTGAGTTTATCTTTTATTATATTCCTCAAAATATTTTCATAAAAACATAACCTAAATTTGTTTATTTCATTTCACAAAAATATTAAATAAAAAATAAAATCTAATTTGCTATTAACTCGAGTTATTTTTATGTTTTGCAAAATATTTTTACTGTTGAAGGTGCTAAACCACCCGACTTCACCCCACTTGAAAAGTTTTATAACATCCAATTTCAGTTTCAAACTAATGCATTTTCTTTTCTTTGCCCTCCTTTTTCTATACAACTTCTTATTAACAACTAACTCCTTACTTACTAACCCGTAACTATGCTTGGAATAACTTACCTAACAGAATTAAATGCGAATTCGCCTTTTTACACGCCAATAGAAAAATTCTTCACATCTGATTCACGGATTTAACCAATTTTTAAAAAGCGGACCAAATAGGACCAACTCAAATCGGGTCTCTAGTGTATATTTTATGCAGTATCGTTGTCGTTTATATAATTGTAGAATTTGAATTACTTATGTTTTTAATCAAAGCCACCTGGTTTGTGATGGGGGAAGATTTTTTTTTTTTTTGTTAAATTTCCAAAAAATTTTGTATATCGAAAATTGATTTTTACGTTTGGACTGTTTCTAAAATAATTGTAAATATTTTTTGTTAGTGTTTTATTGATGCCAGAAAATCGCCATAACACTATGTATTACTTTTAGTTAAAAAATCCTCAATCGTCGTATTTTCTCAAAAAAAAAAAAAAAAAAACGTCAACATGACGAAAAATCGTCCCATCTAACAATTCTGGTGATACTGTAGACAAACATTATATTTAAATGTTCTATAATGTTTCTCTTTTAACATTGATAAAGAAATGAGCAAACAAAAAATCTTAGCAACGACCGCAGCACGAACAGCTTGGGTGTGTATTGTGTAATAAATTATTTTGCTGGCCTTTTGTTTTTTTTTCGTATGTGTATTTTGTTTTTGTAAAAAACACAACAGAAACGAATGAACATCAATGATCTGAATCGAACACAATGAAGTTTGTGGTTTAAAACAAAAACCGATCGGAATTAAGTGTACTCATCTTTTGTTGAGTTGAATAAAAACAGTATTGTTTTTGTGTTAAAAAGCTGACAAACAGGGAAACGTTTTTTTTTTAAAGATTTTCTATACAATTTCTATTAGCGTTTGTGTTTTCCATCCTAATTTTCAATATTTTTGATTAGGCTTAAGTTCATCAAATTTAATTTTCATTAAATTATTTTTATGAAGAAAGGAATTTTACAACAAGAACATTAATTAAAATTGTTATAGATAATCATTCATTCTGGACTGACCTGAGATTCGAACCCAGGCGGCTGGTTACCCTGACATGTTTCGATCGCTACCACTCGATCTCCTCAGAGGGATTTGCCGTTTTACACTCGCAGCTATCGACGACTGCTGACGTCAATAGTCAAACATCAATCCTTAAACCAAATTGTATTTTAACCCTTTGGTAGATCGAAATTTGCGTTTTTTTAATGATTATCCATTTTTAATTGATTTTACATATTTTTTTGCTTTACCTCTGTTTTCTCGTACTTTTTGTAAATAATTCTTATTGAAGTCCAAAGTACATTTTTGTTTTTTCATGTTTGTCTTTCTTTTTCCTGTTGACCTTTTTAAGCATAACTTGAAGGACAAATGTACACATAGCGATCGTGCCTTAGCTTTAACAATAATTAGTATTGTGGTAATTTTGTTGAACTATTTATAGTTTTTGATCCAAATTTCCAATAATTTTGATCAGGCTTAAGTTCATCAAATTTAATTTTCATAAAAGTTTTCCACAAATCTACCGAACCGAACACTAAGGAGCGCTATTTAGTGTTTATTTTCGAACACTGCTTGTAACACATACTAGAAATATTAGATTCTCTAGTTATTCTAAAATTTGTTTTTGTTTTAAATGTAATTCTCTATGCGAACGTTGACGTTCGAATTCGTTAAACAGTCAATAAAAAAAAAAACTTTATCTTAAGAAACTCGCAACATTTGCTGGTGAAAAATATATATAAATTTTTTTAAGTACCACCGCCTAGTTAAACATCATTTAATATCGCAACATTTCCCTTTAATCCTAATCAGGGTGTACGTAGGTATTTTTTCTTCTTGTCAGATCTAGTAAAAACACAAGACAAAACAAAAAGTGCGGCTTATATTGTCTACCTTGCCAATATGCTTAAATGCGTGTTAAGTGTTGTGTGGCTGCAACAGTTTGTTGCAAATACTCTATGATACTTGTAAGTTAACTGGAGTATGTATCAACAGCCCATATCGAATGTCTGTTAGAATTTTTCAGTCATCAATTCAACCCTCATTTTATGTTTTTGTACGCTGAGTGTTTGTTTGCAGTTGGTTTTGCGTTTGAGAAACCCCTTCTGCGTGTAGTTGGTCGATCAAATGAATTTCCTAAATTGATTAAGGCCATTACATTCTCCCAGTGGTATAATCAGTAACATATTGTGAAAATTTTTTATATACCTACACATATTTTTTTATTTTTTTTTATTTTTATTCGCTACTAAGCATACATTTGTAAGAGTTTAGGTTGGTTTTGTTAAACTATTATTTACTTAAAAGGGTTAAAAGTGATTTGTTAAATAAATTGCATAAAATTTTCAATAAAACAATTGCCAGGTTTCAATTACCAGAAGGTAGAAAAATCTTAATAAACAAGAGCTTTTCTGAAATTTAATTTAAAATCGACACTTTTGCAATAATTGAACAAGCAAGCAATCATATAAAATGCCATCTTTTAATTGATTTCGATTTGATTTCTGCTACAAACTTAAAATGTCTGTCTGACTATGTGAGTCTTGTAATCTAAGCGAATTCATTACAGGTAATCTCGGTTTTTGTTTTTGTTAAACAATTTTACAATGCCAAAAACAGAAACGAAACAAACATAAACAAAGATAATAAACATAATTTTGACATCCAACATCTATAAAGCTTAAACAGTTATCAGTAGATCTTCTAATACCACCTGTATTGAAATCGCATTGCTTGTAATCCAATAAACTGATTATTAATAATATTTACGCATTTTTATTTTGTATATTTAATTAAAAAAATTTTGGAAATCATAGCATAAGTAACTTTACTAAGCATCAACAGTAACAATTCTCCAGAATATGACTTTATCTAGTTGCATTAGTAAAATGTGTCTAGATATTTACTTCTCGGTGGTTCTTAATTCAATTTAAAGCCCGGTTTCTTCGGCTGATTTCTCTATAATTTTCTCCATTAAGTAATCACTAATGATCCACCTTTTTTTTGGGTTATACACATGAAAACCGGGAGTGTGGAACTGTGTGATAAAATGTAAAATGGAATTTATAAAATGTCCCAACATCACAGAAAAAATTATTAATAGTTTTTTTTATCAATTAAAAAAAAATTATATAAAAAGTATTAAAATTAAATAAATGTGATTTTAAAATCAGTTATTTTTTTTTTTTTTGTTGAAAGAAAATTAAAATATAATTTTGATTTAATTAACATTTTAGTTGTTTTGAAATAAATTTTTAATTAAAAAACTTATTAAATAACAAAAAAATTATTTCGTTTAAAATAAAATAATTTAAACTTGTGAAATTGTTGTTGGAAATTGTAAAAATCAATCAACACATTGTTTGAAACTGCAAAGTTTTTTGATAATTTTTTTTAATTAAAATTTTAAATGTACATATCAATCATATCATAATAATCAATCATTTTGGTAATAGGTGCAAAATGAACAAACGGGTTGCTTGATTCTATGAATTTGGTGATTAGAGACAATTTTCAAATTTTTCTGCGATTGCAGTAGATAACGTCTACTTTTGGTCGTTTAATGCTGTGTTCACACTTAGGTTTTTAAACGCCTTTAAGCAAAATGTTAATTAAGTTAATTAAAGCCGTTCACATTTCTTTTCAAATCATTAAGATGACAGTTAATTAGCACAGAAAAAATTATTAGGTGTTTGATATCAATTAAAAAAATTATTTAAAAAGTATTTAAATTTAATTATTGTGATAATTGAATTAAATATTTTTTTTTGTTGAACGAAAATTAAAAATATAATTTAATTAACATTTTAGTTGTTTTGAAATAAATTTTGAATTAAAATATTAATTAAATAACAAAAAAATTATTTCATTTAAAATAAAATATTTTAAAATTGTGAAATTGTTGTTGGAAATTGTCAAAATTAATCAATCAACACATTGTTTGAAACGGCAAAATTGTTTGATCATTAATTAAAATTAAAAATATCATTTATTTAAAAAAAATAATATTAAAAATATTAAATTTTAACAATTTTTAGTAAATTATTTAATCATTTTGGTAAAAGGTGCAAAATCAACCAATGGGTTGATTTATTCTATGAATTTGGAATAAATTTGGTGATTAGAGAAAATTTTTAATTTTTCTGTGTAACAAATAAAACACAACAAACAAATTCGATTTCGAACGAAGACTTCGTTCGCTCACAGAAAAAATAAGAATCAATCAACCCATATGTTGATTTTGCACCTTTTACCAAAATGATTAAATTAATTACTAAAAATTTTGAATAATTTTTTTTTCTTTCAATAATATTTTTAATATTAATTAAAAAATGATCAAAAAATTTTGCCGTTTCAAACAATGTGTTGTGTTGATTGATTTTGACAATTTCCAACAACAAGACAAGGACTGTAAGAAAAGATAAACGCGCTGTTTATTGTTGTTGTTTTTGTTTAAGCTTTGATATTCTTACAAGTTAAACTGAGGTTTATAATTCTTATTCGCTTAACAGTTTTATTTGTTGAATATCTTTAGCTTTGGATAAAGATTCCTGACGATCTGGCCTAAGCAACCAGTGAAATGCGCATAGGAATAGCTTATCCCTTCAACAATAAATTTCAGTTTCTCAATAGTATGAAATGGGAATTTATCACATTTGAAAGAAACCTTGTTAATTAATTTTTGAATCCAAAGAAAAACATTGATTTCAATTTGATTTTTCTTTAAAAAATTTAAAAAAAATACTTAAATGAAAATATTATAAGATTGTTTTAAGCATATTAATGATGAAATTGACGTTTGTTATCAATATTAGTCTGGGTTCACATTATGAAAGTTTTCTTTCAGAAAGTTTGAGTTTACTGGTGAATATGCTTTTTTCTCTCCTCTCTCACCCATAAACTCAGACTTTCTGAAAGAAAACTTTCAAAGTGTGATCCCAGACTTATAGTAATTTCTGGCAAGGAAAAGATTATTAGAGCTATACGAGTGCTTTCGTCGATTTTAAATATTATTTTAGCTATAAATATAATCTTTAAAACGATTTTGTGAAAATTCCAAACATTTAACTTGAAAAAATATTGGTGTCAAGCATCGTTAACCCTTAATCGACGAACCTTTTAGAAAAAAGTCTAGTGGAACGATTTTTAAAGTAAAAAATTAACAAAAACTACTTTACAACTAAGCATTTTATTAAAAAATAAACTAAAATGAAACATAAAAAATAAAAGTTTTTCATTTATCTCAAAATTTGATACGAACTTTAGAATATTTTTGTGTTTTCAAATAAATTATTGTTTTAAAGCTTTCGTCATCTGCTAACGTTGGTGAAAAACAGAGAGTTATTTGAATACACATACCAGTGATGCCATTTGGATACGAAAGATACATTTTTCGCATCTTTTGATGACTTCAGGTACCATTTTTCGTATCTTTTGAATCTGTACGCAAAATGTACAGAAATATAAAATTTAACTTTCCGTCTCTGACAAAGTTTTTTTTAAATTATGAATACTTAAAAAAACAGTGACAACTAAATACAAAAAAATAACAAGTATTTTGTGGTTAGGATTTCTTAGTTCTTCTGTCGTCTGCTTACTCTTGTGTATCGAGTTAATTTTTACAAAAATTAATATAATTAATTTTAAAGGTTGCTTACTGTATTTTTAAAAATGGCATACCTACTGCCTGCCGTATTCATAAAAAATTAAAAAGGATTTGAATTGTATTTTAAGAAAAACTTGTAAAAACATTTTGCCTTAAACACATTTCAAACTGATTTAATTTTTTATAAATACGGCAGCTAATATTGATGACTTAAATAAATATATTTAAAAAGAATTTATATGATATCATTTTCTTTACACTATTCATTCAATATGAAATAAAAATGTTATGTAAATCAATGTTAAAAATTAAAAATGCATTTTCAAATTATTTTCAAAATGTATCTTTTTGGGAACTAAAATGAACCTTCTTAAAATTTCACTGGTAACACTGACACATACAAAAGTTGTATGACAAAATGTAAATGAGCTTCGTCGATTCGACGAAGAGTAACCGTGCAGGGTTAACATACCACCACTATATTAACTTACAAGGATTGCCAACCTTGCATTCAATTAAAAAAATAAAAAATGGACAACTTTTAAGCGATATTCGTTGACAGCAAAAACAGACACTGCTTTTTGATTGCACTAATTTTTCAAAAACAACTTTAAAAACAAAAAAGTTTTGAAATAAACAATAAAAACACATACGTATGTACATACAACAAACATTCATATTTTATACAATTCTGATATTTTATATTTTTGTAGATATAAAATAAAACATTTTGAAAATAAGAAAATCATTAATATTGAGAATCTTTCTGCATCACATGTCAACTATTGTTCTTTTGTGTATGAAAAAACAATTCTTAATATTTTCCTGTAAAAATACAATAAACTTTATTCGTTGTTCTACACTCACAATATTATTACAGTAGCGGACTGTAGGTTATTTAAGAAGTATTCCGTTCAGACATTTTTAAATAAATAAACATTTAAAATTCCAAGCACATTTATTTTCAACTGATTCTAACTTTTTTTCAAAAATTCAACCGCGAATTCCGTTAATTTTTTATAAATGAACTGTCAAAAAATTAACTACAAATTCCGAAAAAACAAAGGAATATTCAGTTATTTTGTGTAATTTAGCTACCAAAAATTACAGCCAGTTCAACGATTTCGAACGTTCACGTTCGCATAGAAAATTGCATTTGAAACAAAAACAAATTTTGAAATTTTATTTTATTATTGTATTTTATTGAGTTAAAGCCGTTCACATTTCTTTTCAAATCATTAAGATGACAGTTAATTAACACAGAAAAAATTATTAGTTGTTTGATATCAATTAAAAAAATTATTTAAAAAGTATTTAAATTTAATTATTGTGATAATTGAATTAAATATTTTTTTTTTGTTGAACGAAAATTAAAAATATAATTTAATTAACATTTTAGTTGTTTTGAAATAAATTTTGAATTAAAATATTAATTAAATAACAAAAAAATTATTTCGTTTAAAATAAAATATTTTAAAATTGTGAAATTGTTGTTGGAAATTGTCAACACATTGTTTGAAACGGCAAAATTGTTTGATATATTTAAAAAGAATTTATATGATATCATTTTCTTTACACTATTCATTCAATATGAAATAAAAATGTTATGTAAATCAATGTTAAAAATTAAAAATGGATTTTCAAATTATTTTCAAAATGTATCTTTTTGGGAACTAAAATGAACCTTCTTAAAGTTTCACTGGTAACACTGACACATACAAAAGTTGTATGACAAAATGTAAATGAGCTTCGTCGATTCGACGAAGAGTAACCGTGCAGGGTTAACATACTACCACTATATTAACTTACAAGGGTTGCCAACCTTGCATTCAATTAAAAAAATAAAAAATGGACAACTTTTAAGCGATATTCGTTGACAGCAAAAACAGACACTGCTTTTTGATTGCACTAATTTTTTAAAAACAACTTTAAAAACAAAAAAGTTTTGAAATAAACAATAAAAACACATACATACGTACATACAACAAACATTCATATTTTATACAATTCTGATATTTTATATTTTTGTAGATATAAAATAAAACATTTTGAAAATAAAAAAAATCATTAATATTGAGAATCTTTCTGCATCACATGTCAACTATTGTTCTTTTGTGTATGAAAAAACAATTCTTAATATTTTCCTGTAAAAATACAATAAACTTTATTCGTTGTTCTACACTCACAATATTATTACAGTAGCGGACTGTAGTTTATTTAAGAAGTATTCCGTTCAGACATTTTGAAATAAATAAACATTTAAAATTCCAAGCAAATTTATTTTTACCTGATTCTAACTTTTTTCAAAAAACTAAGTGTATAATAATACGGATTTTCAGTTGCAGGTAATATTTTCCGTTGATTAAGTTAAATTCTTCTTTATGTAAAATTAAATAATTTAAAGTAACGAAAAGTTCATTTAATTTTAACTGTCAAAAATTCAACCGCGAATTCCGTTAATTTTATATAAATTAACTGTCAAAAAATTAACTACAAATTCCGTAAAAACAAAGGAATATTCAGTTATTTTGTGTAATTTAGCTACTAAAATTAGTTTTTACTTATCATTATAACACGATGTGCTTGTTTTGTGTAACAAATTCCCATTTTCTATTTTTAAATTTTTAAAGATAAATAGTTGCGAAACCATATCGGTCATGCTGCTGGTGTCATATAATTGAGAGTTCTTCAGCAAACAAACGAGGTCAGTACAACAAAAGTAAAACAAGCGTGTGTAACAGGGTAAGTAAACAATAAAGTCAGGTGTCTGTCTGGTGTGTTTTAGAAATTCGGCTCTTTTGTGGAGTAAACGAAAATTACTGAATTTAATAAAACAGCTGAAAATTCCTTTGTTTTTACGGAATATGTAGATAATTTTTTAATATTTAATTTATATAAAATAACGGAACATTATTAAAAGAACTTTTCGTTAAAAATAAATGAAAAATAAGTAGACCGGTTTTTAACTGAATTGTCATATATTTTATATAACAAATTCATTTAATTTTACGTACAGAATATTGTGAGTGTACACTCTACGCGAAGTTTTTAATACTTTGTATGAACTAGAGCAAAGACTTTTTGTATAAGAAATGCCAAAATCTTAGCAATAGAGGCAATACTGGGTTTTTAGTATGATTTTTATACATATCGCATTGGCTTCTCTAAAGGGGGTCAACATAAAATTTAGAAATTTTCAATAAAGAGTGGGTAGATATGACAACTGCATAACGTTTTTAGTTCAAAATTATAGAAAATTATAAAGTATGTATAAACACCGATAGCGTTTTCTTGCCTTCGCAAAGAAGACCCCTTAAATTGTCTAAATCATGTGACCCACAAACTTAACCACCCAATCCACTGTAGGATATTCTAAAATCGTCAATAACCACTATTATCCTTTACTATTTTTACTTTTTTTTTATAAATTCGAAAAAAATAATACTTAAAACTGCTACCATATCCAAACACAAAGGGCTCGAACAAAAACATCATATGGAATTGAAAGGAATTTAGCTTTTAATAGTAAAAATCCTGTAATAGTTAGTGGCAGCCAGTGTATAAAGGAAGAACAATAGATGTATTTTTATATGTAGATTTAAAAGATTTTTTTCGGTTAAATACATGCAAAGAATACAATAAGCACAAACGAATGAACGAATGGCTATTTGCCCCAAAATCATGATTGTTAAAAAGGTTTTTTTTTTTTTTTTGTATTCTAATCATGAAAACTACATCAGAATAAATAAAAGAATTTATTGGGTCGAGCTTTTTTTTTAAATAGTTTTTATATTTTTAATACGAGTTACACTAGCCCAAGCGATATTCTTTAAAAAAAAAATTTAAAAAAAATGTTCCTTTAAGTCGACACCAGTAAAATCCTTGGTCCATATGTCTTTAGAAATAACAATGATAAGAACGCTACAGTCGACACTTAGCAGGTAAGACACATACTTCATAACAGGGAAACCAGAAATATGCTCTAAAAAATGCTTTTAATGCCGATTAAATATGCAGTAAAAACTGGAAAATATGCCCTGAAAATTGTTCAAAATATGCCCTTAAAAAAATTCAAAAATTGCTAATTTGAAAACAAAATATTCAACAATTTAAAAACAGTTCCATTTAATAAAAACCATCCTAAAATTATAACCGGTAAAGCCCAAACACTGCCGTTTTTTAAATACGAATTTTTCGAGATTTTACACAATCTGGAAACGATGGGCAGCCATCGGCTCACAAACACAAAGTTATGTTAAGAGGTTACAATTCATATAAAACTTCTTTGTGCCGAGTATTATCTAGATATTGACATCCAAATGAGATTTTTTGTCTTAAAGGATTATAAGGGACGGTCGTTAATTAATTTAAATGGAAGTTAAAGCTGTTTCTAGATGGGAGCTTTGGGCAAAAGTGAACTGTTTTGAAAAGAGTTTAATTTGCACCAAACAATCACTCTTTGTGGGTGCATTGGTTTTTCGAAATTAATAACTCTTGGATTATCATTCGCCCAAATGCGGCAATTCTGCTTATTGACGAATTCCACTGAGGTGAAAATGTACCTCATCACTGAATCACGAAGTGCACGATATGCATTTTGATTTGAACGTTGCTCGATTGTGTATCTTTCCATGGTTCAAATTGAGTTGGTCTGAAATGGAGAAATGTCAAATGAAATGCAGTAAAAACTTGACATTTAGGTGTGGTTCACATTCAACATCGGCCCTTTAAATTGAACCATCCTTTATCTCAGTTATTTATGAACAGATCTGGCTTAATTTTAAGAGAAATATTTAAAAGATAAAATAGTTGATATAAATAATTTAATAGGAAATTATGTTATTAACTTTATATAAATGCCTAAAATTGGTGTCGTATGAAGATTTTTGTTACACGGTGTATATCCAAATTAACTAAGAAACCCCAGGCTACAAAACTCATGTTGACCTGTGTTTGTTTATTTTTTTAATTTTCCGTTTTGGAAAATGATGTATTTTCTTGCCTAAAAGCCAATTTCAACAATTCTATTTAAATATCAATTTTTGTTCAAAATTTCCTTTTCATGTAAAACCGAAACAAAATTATATGAATAAAAAAACTCAAATATCAATTGATAGCAATTGGTGAAGTTGGCCATAAAGGTAGAAAGAAGTACATAACACGCGTTAGTGCGCGCGCGCTCTGTAGTCTTTTGTCAAAAAGAGTTAAACTAGTGCATTTGCATAGAACAAGTTACATGCAAAATATTTTGACGCGTTTGCGCCAGAATGTTGATTAACTTCGAACTTTTTAATGCGTCGTGTATTTTTGACAAGTAATCAGCTGGCAAAAAAATTGAATAATTTAACAAGTTCGAAAAAAAAAACAGTACACTATTTAGCGTTCGGCTCACACACCCAAGAACGATATATATTTTTTTAGTGGATGTGTAGACGAACACAACCCTTAATACCGTTCGTAACTAATTTCAAGAGAAAAAAATAGAACAATTGTAGTGATACTGTAGACAAAGATTATATTTTAATGTTCTATAACGTTTCTTTTTTTACATTCATAAACAAATGAACAAACTAAAAATTTTAGCAACGACCGCACCACGAAAATTATTTGGCTGGCTTTTTGTTTTTTTTTCGAATGTGTATTTTGTTTTTGTAAAAAAATATTTTTGATTTTTTTTTGACAGCCAAAAGGGACGAACATTAATGAGCCGAACCGACCACTATGAAGTTTGTGGATTTAAAAAAAAACCGAACGGAATTAAATGTTCTCATCTTTTGTTGAGTTGGATAAAAATAGTATTGATTTTGTGTTCGAAAGATGACAAACAGGGAAACGTTATTTTTTTAATGATTTTCAACACAAACACTATTAGCGTTTCTGTATTCTACAAATCTACCGAAACGAACACTAAGGGGCGATATATAGGCCCTAATTGTGTAAAACGCAACGCCAAAAACTACATTGAAAGATAAAACAAAATCAAAAATAACTCATAATTTTGTTGTTGTTTTCTACAGAAATTCATATTAAATTTTTTAAATTTCTAACGCAATATGAATCTCTGTAGAAAGCAACAGCAAAATTATGACAACTGTTTGGCACTGTTTTTGCTTTTTATGTTATTTTTGGCGTGGCGTTCCGTTTTACACAATTAGGGCCATAGTGTTTATTTTCGAACACTGGTTCGAATAAGTATACAAATAAAAAAATAGCAGACAGGAAGCGCTTTTATAACGCGACTTGTGTAACTTGCTATTTTTCATGCGCTAAAGTTTTTTAAAGCACGACACATAACAAAACGCGTGCTATATACTTTTCTACCTTTAATGTGTTTTCTTTTTTAATTTTTTTTATACAGTCGAACTTCCTTATAGTGAACTTCTATACAATGAAGTTCTCCTTATTATGAACTTAAATCAAGAACACAACTTTTTCGTTCCACTTTGAATGTATTTTGATCTCCGTATAATGAATTTCCATACAGTGAATTTTTCTTTACAATGAACAAAATTTTGGAACCAAAAATACATTTTACGTGTGTTTTTGTCTCCATACAGTGAACTATTTTTTGCAGCTTTATTTTACACTTGTTAGCAACACTATTTATTAAGAAAATAAGAAATGTACCGTAAATGAAAACAAAAAAGTTAATGATTTGACTTTTAACACCAGTCGCCCGAGTTCAGTGAACGAAAATGACGCACCGGAGTAGCATTTCTTTTGAAAATAGTTGTTTGTAATTAATAAAGTTGAAGAAGGGACATCAAAGAAAAAAGATATAGGTAGCTAAAGAGTTTGGAATTCTTCACAGTACATTATCAAACATTTAAAAAAACAGGTCAGTTATATGTATGTAGTTCAAACAAAAATACCTGATTATTTTAAATAAATAAAAAACAAAAAAAAAATTTCTTTATAATGAAGTTTCTATATAGTGAAATAATTGTCTGTCCCCGTGGAGATTCATTATAAGGAAGTTCGACTGTAACATATTTGAAGGGACTTATGCAATTTTTGGAGATTTCATTAAATTTTATCGTATTAAGACTCTGGCATCACTGAGTTTTAGAATTAATTCATTCACCCGATTTCTTTTATATCATAAAATTATCCTTTTTTCTCTAACTTTTTTTAAGCTTTTTTAAAATTTACACTTTATAATATTTATTTCTTAAAAAAAATTAAAAAAAAATCAAAAAACTAAAATAACTTGAGTTCTTATTTTTACGATTTTTTTAAGTCTGTTTGTTTTTTTTTATAATTTTCAGTTTAACTTTTATGATTTTTTCCATTAAAAATGTGTGAGTTTTTTCTTGTTTCATTCTTGTTATTTTTCGTCAGTGATTCTATTGTGCCAAAGCTTTGAATGCTTCAAATAATCGCATGGACGGATGAATAAATAAGTGAAATGGTAAAGTTACACAAACAATACAAACACATTCACATACGCACAATCTTATGCAAACATGCAAACACATTAGAGTGTCCATCGAATCGAACAACGATTAATCGAGGATTATTTTTTTTGCTTCGCCATTATTTGGTCGAATAATTAAAATAGTCAATTTTGATTAATATGTAATTAACTCGAACAATTTATGTCAATTAATCGATTAAAACTAATTTCTTAGAAAATTCTACTTTTTTAATACACATTTTTTTCTTGATTGATTTCTAAATGATTAAATACCTTAAATCTGTACTATGTATTGTAACCTTTTGCATTTATTTTTATTATATATTATTTTGGGCATATTTTACTCCCTTTTTAGATGTGGGTAAATGTGTGACAAATTATACAAGTGAGTGAAATGAATCGCAAAAATTATTCAGCATTTTGAGTACATGGTTCGCTTAATTTATACACTCACCCCTTTTATTGCAGCTATCTAACCTCTGATACTTTTCAAAATATGCCAGCAGTCTCTATTGAGTAGCAACAGCACATTGTGAAGATCCTTCATCAGAAGCAACTTTCCCACAATTGGTAAAAAATTCGACTTTTAGTGGGATTTTCAAGAATTTCACTAGCCACTACTTAAGGTAGTAAACAACAGCTGCCATGTGATTCCCGTTAAAATCTTTTCAAAAGAGAAGCGAATCTGGCATCACTGTGGTTATTTTGAAAAAAATGTAGCTAGAAATCTATGCCGCAAGGAAGCTGGCAGCGGTGGTGCAATATTGACGGAATCATTAGCCGGCTGAGGTTGTTATTTTATGTTCTATTAACCTTTTAATAAAAATAATGTACATACATACATATATAAAAAATGTTTCATAATTATATCCAAAATTGGCATCTTCGAATTTAAAAAAAAAATTTTTAAGATGGCTGAACTCTTTTACGGCGCAAATAAAAATGTTTGTGGCGGTCGCACGCTATTTTGAAACCGAGAACTACTTTGGTTTCTGCAATAACTTTGGGAAAAAACATAGACAATGTCAGAAGCAAACTACATGTACGTTTGTGACTGAACATTATAAACCTTCTGTAAAACAGCAATTTTGACAGACCTGCACAATTACATGTGACTTGCAAAGTTGACAAGTCAGATGTAAAAAACATGTCGTCTATATGCTCCTTAACGGGGGTCTCAATCAATCCATCAAAATAGGCATTTAGTATATTTTTCCCATTGGTTAAAATTATTTGAATTATTAGAGTTATTAGAAAAAATGCAAACTCTTATTCGATTAATCGAACAATATCGAAAATTTTAACATCGATTAATTTCTTTATCGAACAAAAACCAAAAGTCAAATAGCTGGATACCCTAATAAACATAAATACATAAATAGAAAAAGGACGAAAAAAAGATAAGGAATGAATAAATGAAAGACGAGCAGGCATTCAATGGTTGGTTGAACTAAAAGATGTATAATCAAAGAATGGTTGGATGGATGGATAAAGTATAAATTCTTGAATGGAGTTGGAGAATAACTCATGTTTCTACATAAGTTTATTTGTATTTTAGAAATTGTTCATAAACACATATTTACACTTACACACACACATATCAAAACAATCGCATTTATCAATGTTCAGTCAATATTACTGTTAAGTTTTATAATAAAAAAAAAAAAAACGAAACAATACAAATACGAAAATGATAAATATTCGTACACTAAACAAAATTTCGTCAAACTAAATTGATAATACAAAAAAAAAAAAAAAGAGTTTTTAAAAATGATAAATATTATTTTTTTTTTATTTAAATCCGGACAAGATTTATTCCTATCAACAAATTTTATTAACCCTTCTGCATCCCTTGGATATGTGCCCTTCCTATGATCCTTTGGGACCCAACAATAAAATGTAAACAACATTTCATATTTAAGTATAATAAAAAATAAAAGCGATTCTATTGATTATTTGACTGAAAAAATTACTGATCGATGATTCTGAATGAAGATGAACTCAATTCAATTATATTCAATAGGAAAAACAATTTTAAAGAGGAATTAAACTTGCAATATCGCTTTTTGGGTCATAGTGACCCAAAGGATATTAAATATATGTAAATCGTGTTTTAAAATGTGGAGGGGAGGGGTGGGGGAGGAAAAATTTAAATTTTATTATTTTAATTTTTATTTAAATTTATAATTTACGTCCCTGTTATGGATAAATTAAAGTTTCACGTCCATATCTTATATACAAAAAAAAGGGGAAAAATTTTGCGTTTGAAAACCAAAATTGGGTCAAATTGACCCAAGGAGTGCAGAAGGGTTCAAACAAAACAAAACAAAATAATTTCAGTGCCTATAATGAACAAAATTCGATGTTCGAATTTGGTCGAAACAGCTGATCATAAGGCTCGATCTTCTGTCAATGTAGAGAGAGTTTTGAGTCAAGTAAATTTAATTCAAACAAATTAAAGCCCTATATTTTGCTATGCTTGTTTTTCCCTTTATTACATTTTCTGGACCAAATTTGCTAAGCCATTTCAAGGATAAATTAAAGAATTTTGTTTTTAAAACTTCGCAAATATGCCCAAAATTATAAGTTGCCCTATGAAATTACTAAAACTATGAAAGTTCCTTAATTGTACTTATTTAGCCACTGGTGTACCATTGTACTTTTCAAGTTTAAAAAAGTATTAAAAAAAAAAGTTTAATTGTACCAACTGTGCCATCCCTGGTGTGTATCGTTATTGCAGCGTAAACGTATTTGAAGTGTTTCCTTCAATACTCCTGTAGAATGGAAATCAGATACATACACATAAGGAAGTATTATTATTCATTAATCAACAGGCTCTCCACAAATTTTTTTTACAAGAACAGTTTTTTAATTTCTTTAAAAAGTAAAAATAATTTATCTACGTCAATATGAAAATATTTTGGAGATTTAAAAAAAAAACAGAAAACTTAAATTTTACCTGTTTTTTTTATTATACAGATGTGCGGTTTCCACGATACCAGTAATTGAACAAGTAGTAAAATTTATATGAAAAGCACTCAAAAAACCATGCGTTTTTCATACAAATTCTTCTAGACGTTCAACCACTTGTATTGAGGAAACCGCACATAAATATTTTTTCGTGGTTCTGTGAGTCAAAATTCAATTTATAAAGCTTTCTTACAATAGACCTATTCCCTCAATATTTTACATACTTTTTACTGAAGCCAATCTTTGGGTTAACGTTGAAAATAAAAATAGAAGCATATTTGAAAAAAATTTTAATATAATAAAATTAAATAATTTATGAAAAAGAAAAAGTTTTTTATGTTACGAAGAAAACTATCCGATTAAATTCCCAAATTTTCAAGTTCTTTAAAAAAAAATATGAAAAAGAAAATCTAAGCCATTTATTAACACAATCTTCTTTTCATTAAAACTATTTTCCGTTGACATGCTTTAAAGAAAAAGAAAAGTTTCTAAAAAAAAAACGTTTCACTTGTGCAATATTTGCCTGATGAAATGAATGGCGAATGAACATTCATTTACTCTTTTATGCTGCTGACATTTGTAACATCTTTGATAGAATTTTTGAAAAATAAAAAGATAGAAATCAACAACAACAACAACAACGTCAAAAAAATGTGCAACATTTGCACAAGCACGTTTGCAACAATAAAAACTGTAAAAATCTTTTGAAAATCATGTTGGCAATTCAGCAGAACTTTTTACGGTCACAAAAATACATAAAAGTTCACAAAGAATAGACGGGACCATAAAGAATACAAACAGTTTAAAGGAATGAAAAAAAAGAGCAGAGAAAAAAAAATTGTAAAAACGTACTATTGAAAATTTTAAGACGATGAAAATAAATAAAGGAAAATCCCTTGACGTGCAAATTACAGCGTGACCATAATTTTCCACTGCAATCTGAGCACGTTCGGAGGGACTGATAAACGAACGTTCATGTTGTTGGAGTTGCAATAGTGGGATCAAAATCATGGCTGTATCACATTTGAATTGATATTAAAAGTATCTAAAAGTGTTAACGAAAAAAATCAGCTTCAGAAGTTTCAATATGTTGTAAAATAAAAATTTCCCAAATTTCATTTAATCTTATTTATCTTAATTTATTTAATCTTGCCGAACATGTAATGTTTTTAACAGTTGACAAAAAGTTTTTTCTTCAATGTAAAAAAAATATGTACATAAATCAAAACGTGTGTTCTTCAAAATATGTATAAAAAAAAATTTACATAAGCCCAAATTTGTTAATAGATTGATTGATAATTAAATAAATAAATAAATGAAAAAAACGAATGGCCAAATTCCAATTTCTTTAGTTTGTTTTTCATAAAATATGTAAACAAGAAAATACCTTTGCCAGATTGCCGATTTCTTAATACCAAGTTTGATTTGATTAAGCGTTGTTTTTTTTCAAACACTATTTTATAACACCGAAGCCATTTAAATTTTATATCACTGACAACCTACCATTAACAATGTAATGCTTTCTTTTGTTTTTACTATAAAATAATAGAAAAAATAACTATTAAAACTTGAAATTTTTACTGTCCTGATTAGAGACGATTTTTTCAAACTTCGTTTGGTAACCCTATACATAAACAGAAGCCATCTTTTTACAGGGCATTATCAACACTCTCGATTTATACGGGGCGCAAAGTGCACAATACCTTATGACATTTAAGGGTGAATTTTTTTAGAATAAAACACGCTGACTTCGGTCCTAGCTGATTATTGCTTGACGGTCGTGGTTTGGACCCAAAGTCGCGGTAAGGGAGAACATACAAAACAAGCTACAAGGGCATATCTTAAACCAATTGTGCGAAAGTTTGGAATGCAAGCGGCTCTTTCTAAATGCTGTTGCTATTCAACAGCTGCTGCTATTCAGTTGACCAGAGATCCTATCTGGCACCTCTGGATGCACGGAAGAACGTGAAAGATGTGTTTTATTTCCAAAGTAGCGGGAATGGAGAATCTCAATACCATAAGTCGGATTTAGACGCTGATTATTGCCTTTGGGGGGGAGTTCGGTCTGCTGGCGGATCTTTCATGGCGGTGTTGCTATTTCACAATTGCTGCTTGCTGCAGAGGTTAGATAGTAGTAACCATAAAATCGGATCAATATGCAAACCTCCTAACTCCCCTTCAGCACATTTAAAAGAAGAGACAAAAAACTTTTTAGATTTCATATTTCCAGGTTGAGAGGAAAACTAAAAATATAGTTGGTTTTACACACTTCAAGAGTCAAATTGAAGAAAACCTACATGCTGGTCGACGAGGCGTATCTTTCTCTACCACACGGCATCAAAATCTCTAGGAGATGTATTTGAAAATTCTTTGCAGCCTTTCTTTGTTCAAGCTTAGTACCAAATTATTTCCATCACTTCTGGTATTCCATAATCATATTCAAAATCCTTGTATTTATTCCTGCATAAAACCAAGACATGTAGGATATAATAAATGCATCCAACTATCTTCTAGCTTGTGTGTGAATGTGCTCAAGTTTAAAAAGCACTGTAACATCTCTAAGGATCAAGGAAATAGAAAAATTTTACACAATATGACAGGCACGACTATGAAAATGTTTTTTATCTGCCATAAACTGTATGAGAATGTTTCTATAAGATTGAAATCATAATATTTGTCTAAATTCATAATGTTGCATTTCTGGCAAAAATTATCAACTACAAAAACAAACACATGCAATCAGAAAAATCCTTGAACACATCCGCCAACATAAAAGTCAATGTACAATTTTCCACATGAAATGAAAATATTTACGAGTATTTATCAAATGCTTATCTGTTTAGGGCCACAAACAAACGAAAAAAAAAATAAATAAATAAATAAAACTTTAGTATCTTTAATATGAATGTACGAGCACAAGTAAAGATACACACATATATTTTTTTTCTCCTTTGTACTCTAAGGACAAACAATGGGCAGAGAGTGATGTTTTCATGTTGGTTGGGTTGGTAGAGAGACAAGTGTAAATCCCTCAAGAGGATTTTGTATGGATAGTTGTCATTGTTGCTGCTGTTGTTTTTGTAGTTTTAGTTGTATATTTTCTGAAAGAATAGAGTTGAGATTTATTTACTGCAATATTCATGCGGATAACACCACACTTACACTGTAAACAAAACTTATGTCACAAATTATGCCGAAAGTCGGAAAATACGATGGTCTGTGTCACAGTGGTGCACACAAATAAAGTGCAAGACAACGAGAAAGATTTGTTTTAGGGAATTACTTATAAATTAAAATATAAAAAAACGAGCACTTTATAAAATAACTTTCTGTAACTCCCGCGTCGGGAAACTTTTCCATTGAGAAATGAAACAAAAATGCCATAAATTGAAACAAATGACTGTTTTTCCCACTTAACTGCGACTTTGGGAAATTACTAGCCAATTAACAGAAAAATTTTTGTGAGAAAGTTCCCGCTTTGAAATGTCCAATAAACTCATAAATAAAAATAGGGTCAGAAAAAATTTAAACACAAAAAAAATATATTAAAAATGTAATTTAACACACAGAAGAAAAATGTATTTTGTTCTTGGCAGATTTTTCATTGTTTAAATATTTTGCTTTTAACATTTTTGAAAAATAGGCGAATGTTTTCAAAGCCATTTTGTAAACAACAAACATATAAGTCGCACTCTGCATTATTTGGTAAAGCCCAACCGTCGGCTTTTTCGCCGCCGTCGTTGAACATTTTTTAATTTTAGTAAATTTTTGCCGCCGTCAACGATATGAGTGACTGGCGATCTGATCGGCTTCGAGTAGAATATAATGACATTTATAACGTAACGACGTTATCTCTTTTGATAGTTTTCGAGATGAGTTACAGACACACTTTTTTCTCACTTTTCTCGAAATGATGGAACATTTGGTTTCACATCATTTCGATGCGAGATGTTCTCACCAGGTACATCAGTTACCAGCTACAGATTTTATTCGGTTGCGATTTAAATAATTACTGCCTGTTTAACAATTTCGAATGCAAACGTTCGTATAATTTTATATTGAAAACAGCTGTTAATCCCGTCCGAGCCGGGCAGGAAATACAACTACTTTAAGGTAAGCCCTAACGTCAGTCCCATATGCTTGGAATTCTTAGTTTAATTGGTTTTAAAATTAGCTAAAATGTTAAATAACAATTTTTCTTTCCCTTTTTTCGCGGAATTCTCCGCCCGTAGTCAAAAATTCTTAGCCCCGAATACTTCAGGCTATGCTTCATTGTCAGGACTATATGCTAGGCAATTCCTTCCCATATTATTAAGTGTCTTTAATATAAGCCTAATTTAACAAATTTATTTTGACACGCCCTTTTTTCGAATTAATTCTCCGCCCACAGGCCAAACATCATGCATGCCAATTTTCAGCTTTCTATAGCCGATCACTGGGCTCCAAAAAGATCTCGATAGACAAAAGAGCAACACACAAATAAGGAATATATATAAATTAAACGTTTAATTCAATTGATTAAACGTTTAATTCGCTTGATTAAATTTTTAATTAAAACTGATTTTATTTTTGATTAATGCGTTTACTGGTGCTTATTTTTTTCTGTGTAAGTTTGTTAGTTTTTTTTATTGAACTGTTCATAGTTTGTTATCTAAATTTTTAAGTTGACTCAACTTTTTATAAAAACTTTAGTTACATTTTTGTTTGCAAAATGAGAGGAAAATATGCGAAATACTTTGGGAGGAAAAAAGATAGAAGAAAAAACGAAATTATTGCTCTGATTGTGAACGAAGCTTTATTTGTGGTGTTTGTAATATTTCTTTTCGTTTTTTAATTGTGGAAAATCTTTTCTAAATGTAAACGTTTTTAATTTATAAATATTTTAGAAATATTTGCCCGCTAAACCACTGTGCTTCTAACTTACCAAGCAAGAGAATATAAAAGAATGAGTCAAAAAGTAGCGAAAACCAAAAACGAAACTCATTCAACGAAATGATTTGATTTTCAAGAATGCCATATGTTGCAAATAATACCATTCACTTGGTGACATTACCGGAAGGAACGTTATCAAGTCAAAAAAATAAAAAAGGCGATAAAAAGGAAGGATGAAATGAATGGCTGGCTAGTAACATGCCTACATGCCCAGGCATCAGCAGCAAGAAAAAATATATAGCCTTTCACAACAAAACAACAATAACCCTAAAGTAAAATATGAATGTTTCCAGTCATTTGTAACCATACAGTTAAAATCTTCCTTTAGCTAAGAACTACTACAACAGCATCAGCAACAACAACAACAACAACAACAACAACAATGACAATAACCAATGTCATTTATCCTTACTTTAAAAAGGACACATTACAATAAAAAGTTGCGTACCAGTATCACCAGTACTACAAGTAAGTAAAGTACTTACAATGACTGTTCTTTCACTCGTTCCATGCGGTTTATGACTACCGCTGTCATTTATTCACCATCGCACAACACAAAAGCATACAATGTTCACAGTGTGAGGCCAAAAGGGTGGCAAATTGTTTTTTATTACAAAATTTATCTAAAAAAGGCTACGAAAATATAGAATACCACTAACATTTTAGGGTGGGCTTTTTATTTCTCATCGTTATTGATGAAGGCTCAACGACTTTGCCATAGAATTATCATGCATTTATTTGAAACTACATAAATATATTTAAACGCTCGTACAAATACATACACACATACATACATGCATACATACATACTCGTATTCACTTAAAGTATCTGTGTTGAATGGGTGCGAATTTAGATGACAACAAAAACTAAACGATACTAAATGCCTTAATCCCTCTATTGCGGAAATAAAACTTTAATGGAACAAAATACTGCCAGACAAACCGACAGACAGACAGACAGACAAATCCAGTTGTTAGCGCTAATGTAAGTAATTGAGTGCGAAAATACTGTCGCATTTAAAACGTTTAACACTGTGAGGGGCTTGTAATTGAACATAATTTTATACATTGACAACCCTGCCTAATCCATTTCCATTTGGATCGTTTCGGTTAAAGTGATTTTATTTTCTTTTTCTTTGGCTAAATATTTAAATGTCTGTGTATTTTGGGTTACAGTTGAACTATGAAATTGATCTGTGGTAATTATGTTTGTTATTAACATAAGTTGAGTTTCTTTACTTTATGAAGGAAAATTTCTCTCGAAAAATATCAAAAATCGACAAAAGTACGAGAACGAAAAAAAAGTTCGGTAACGGAAAAAATATAAAATAATTGTTGCAAACTTTTCGATTTCTTCACAAAGTATAGTGATTTCAGTGCTTTTAACGCTTAAAAACTGCTTACTGAAAGGAATTTAATGCAAATTCAAAACAAAACAAAACTGTTGGACTTAATTTTAAAGGCCCTGTTAGCCGACCGTAAATGTAGAAATGTAATGTAATGTTAACAGTTGATCGTTTCTGTTATATGGAAAGCAAAGCAAATGCTTAACTGACTGTAATGACACTTAACCGTAACGTGCCATCCTGTAGAAATTAGAATTTCATTACGAGGTTACGTGACAGTTGTAAATAGTGATGGGCTGCTATTATTTTAAATGGAGCGGGGGTAAAATCACTCTTTTTCTTTGGTACTTTTGTCAGTAATAATATCTGTGGACTTTTGGCAAAATAACAATACAGTGCCAGCTTCCTAATTCGAATTAATGATTGCAGACCCTGATTCGGATTAACGAGATATTCGGATTACTGGATGTGCTGTTATTATGTATTATAATTCACTGTATCCGAAAATAAAACGCACACTAGGATTTTAAAACTAATTTATTTTATTTTTATTAATCAAGAATGAAAAAATCAAGTTTTGTATTCTAAAAACATAATTTAGATATCAAACCAAAGCGAATGTACACCAGGTGACCTTATCTTGCTACGTAAGCAACAGCTGATAACTAATCTTGTGTCAAAATGGTATACCTTTCTGGTGGTTCTGGGGAATCTTTACTAAATTCTATAATTATCGATTAAAATTATGAAATTTAAAATGTTATTATATTTCAAAACACACAATTTAAAATTAAAAACAAAATGAAATATTTGTTTGAATATTTGACACAACGTTAAAATATTTTACAGTGTTGTAAACGTTTTCAAATAAGACCACCTTGTATGAATTCGCCCTGTATCAAACGTATTTTCGAACAAAATTTCTATACAAATTTTTCTGAAAATATATTTCAAGACCAATTTAGTTTTTAATAAATACGGCAGTTAAGCTTTTTTTAAATGTTATGTTTTTTTTTTAGTACAAAATTTGTGATGTAGGGTTGCTTCTCTTGCAGTGCACATGCTCCCACGAAGTATTGTCAGATTTAATAATCCAGCTAAGAATTTCCTCTTCAGAAATTCACACGTCATTCTTGCGGTAAAATTAGTTGCAAATTTTCAAAGTTTGCACAGAAATTCGGTTCTTAAAATTATAAAAAAGCAGAAAAATAAAATAAATAAAAATTCGGTTTAGCGAACTTGCAATCAATGCGAACTATAGAGGATGTAATACGTCATAAATTCAATTCGGATTACTGGATAATTCGGATTACACACCTTCGGATAAGCGACCTGGCACTGTACATACTTATTTTCATTTACATCAATATACGTTTAGATGTATGTATAAAGTAAACAAATGCATACATATTAGACCGACTCAACTTGTATGGAGCTGAAAAAAGGGTTTTTTTACCCTTCTGAAAATAAAGCTTGATATGTTTTATGATGATTCCCAAAATATTTTGGTTCTAGCGTTGACCATCCGTGAGCTGGAGAATATGCCACTTTTCTCTTTTCTATCTTCAGCAGACTCAGACTTTCTGAAAGAAAACTTTCATAGTGTGAACCCGAACTAACTCAAAATTGTTATTTCCTCACTTTAAATAACCTCTTTTTGATTAGGTGCGATATATTTCCTTTTTTAAATACACAGCAGTTTTCACACTTTTTTCAAAAGAAATTTTTTATGTCGAATACTTTGTGCTGTTTCACACGCATCTGGCTTGTGTCCACAAGTTATGAGATTTTAGAAGAGAGGGAAAAGAGAAAGAAATGGAGTAGTATAAACTTGACCATAGCCATTAACAGGGAAACCAGAAATACGCTCTAAAAAACGCGTTTTATGCGCATTAAATAAGCAGTAAAAACTTGAAAATATGCCCTGAAAACTGTTTAAAATATGCCCCAAAAAAATTTAAAAATACTAATTTGAAAACAAAATATTCAACAATTTAATAACAGTTCCATTTAATAAAAACAATCCTAAAGTTATAATCGGTAAAGCCCAAACACCATAGATTTTACGAGATTTTTGTGGCGAATTCAATCTAAATACCAGCATAATAAGATGGCTTACGGACACAAAGAGTCTTATTTGGAAAGAAGTTTTTATGGGGAATATGTGAAATTCTCACCATTTACATAGACTTCGTCCTTAGAACTATTAAAATGTATTTACCAAATTTGATCAAATTATTTTGCAAGATTGCAACTTGTACTTTGCGCACAAGGTTAACATGGGCAGACAACTAGCCAGACGAAAAATATAGAACTGCTTACCCCCTAAAAGGTTTTTAAGAAATTCCAGGATTTCTGTTTTTTTCCTTTACTTTACTGATTACTGTTATTGTAAAATATACAAATCCAAAAATATATTATCAAAAAAGTGCACAATTAAGTTCAAATATGTACATACGTCAGATCGTTAAAAATAGATTTGCAAAAACACGATATCGTATCAATTAAAAGATCTTAAAAACAACGAAACCTGCCGTTATAAAAGCTAAATGTAAACCATATTAAACACAATCGTAGGTGGCTCTTACTCAGTACTCTAAGAGTACTCTGTTATCAATACAAACAATTTTCACATTAAATACAAATGCAAACATTTTCTTTAGACATTATGCTCCCAACCCTTCTCAACTTAACAAAAAATGGCAAAATACAAACATAAACAAACCAATCTTTTTGTTTCCGTTCATCCATCCCTTTACCATCCCGCTGATTAAGAAAAACGGCCTGGTACTTACGTACATATGTATGTATGTAAGTACATGCTCGTACTTGCACTTGTATGTTGCTCTTAGAATTCGCATAAAAACCTTTTATAAATGGCAAATGTACCATTACGACTTTGATTGTTTTACGCTCTGATGTGTCTATTGTTTAGGAGCGGATTTAAACAGGTGGTCTCGGCGTGTGTTAAACACGATCCAAAAAAAAGTTCTATTATTTTACTCTTCACATATAACTAGGCACATACATACCTACATACATCTACTTACACAATGGCAAAAAAAACATGCAGTTATCTACAGCTTAAAACCAAAAAGCTCCTGTTGTTTTTTTTACCCTACACTGGCACAAGTGCTGAAGCAGGATATATTAAGTTTGGTATTGTGTGTGTAACATTTTTTCGCTATAGCCAAAAAATGTAACGTCAACAACTTTGAAAAAAAACGAAGAAGCGTATTATTTAACTGTCTTAAAATTTTTGACAAAAATGTTTCTTATGACTTAAAATTGAAATGTATGTGCATATGTATGTATAAATTTTCCACGGGAATTGGCTTTAGTTCCCATATCAGGCCCACTTCCGAAAAATACAAAATCTTAACGAACAACAATATTGACACTAAATTTGGCAAAAAAAAAAATAAACTAAGTTGGTATCACTGATGGTTTTTAAGCTGGTTTAGTTGAACTAAACTTGAATTTATATGTAGTTTAAGCTCAACAACTATAAATCATGGTCCCATGTATTATTTGTTGTTAAAAAATAACATGTGGCAACATTACAATAAATCTTATCAAATTCATATGGTCTGATTCGTAGTTTAAACGCCCAATTTTATGCGTTTAAAGATGGTTTATTTGTTTGTTTAGTGATTTATGGATTTATTGATTTAAACACATTTTAAACCAAAAAGAGAGTTTAATTTGTTCTCATTTTTTAGCCCTAAGGATAATATCCAGCGCGTTAGTCGAAGTAGTGCAAATAGCCCCCTTAACGCCCACTTACGACATTCTCTGCATATTTGTCACTGTTCCCATATAAGTTTTCCTCTCGGGATTTCACGACCATACCAGTGTGTCATGCCGAGAAGCTTTAGTTAGCGAAGCCGATGTTTATTATACTCTAGAGGAGAAAAGTCTTACTCCCGGGGTCTAATCACCGCATACGATATCGAGCAAAATTGATCGAAATTATTTATTTTGGTATCATGAATCTCGATAAAGAATGAAATTTATTGAATTTGAAATAATAGCATTCGATATCGAGTAACTCGACATTACATTTCTCGAGTTTTCATTCGATACGTCAGTGTCTATCGTATGCAAAAACATTCGATAGTTTAATCGATACGATAGTATCGAATGCGGTGATTAGACCCTCGGCCGAAACTCCGACTATTTTATCTATTGGGCGATCTTTAAAGCCAAAACTGTACAATTTTTCGAGATATTAAAATTCAGGATTTTTAAATTCGGGATTTTGGAATTCGGGATTTTGTATTCGTGATTGAGTTTGTTATTGAAAGGAAGAAGAAGAGAGAAGGCATAAAATATAAAATGCCTAAATGCAGTTTCAAAACAGAGATAAGAAGATTTAATTTTTTTTATTATTCCTACTTTTGTTCACTTGAAGTTGGCTGTAGGTGTTTTTGTATTTATATATAAAATAAAAAAAGTTGAAGAGGAAATAAAAGTTGAAAATACAAAAATTGCAAAAACCAGACTTTCATAATCTGGACACTAATGCTGGACGATGACTTAGCAAAAATAAGTATTGTCCAATATTATGAAGATCTATAAATCCCAAAAAAATTAATATTCTCAAAACCGTTATTATTTATTATTGACAAAATATTTTTTTTTTTAATTTTAGATTTAGGTTTAGATTTTTACTTTTTTTACGATATTCAACATTTTTTATTTTTCGAATTTACTGCCTGTTCAACGATTTCGAACGTAAACGTTCGCATAGAAGATTTGTATGAAAAACACTCAGTTTTAGAAATATTTTTCATATAAAATTCTCTACGAACGTTTACGTTCGAAATCGTTTAACTGGCAGTTATTCTTTAAGCTAAATTTCAGTTACAGTGAGCGTCAAAATAAAGTAAACATCTTTATTTTAAATATAAAAAGTGTTATGTTAGTTATAAAAAGTTAAATTTCTACTTTGCCAAATTTGATTAGACTTCTTGCTGTCCCCTGTGAAAAATAAGTTGCTCCAAAATTTGACGAAAGCAAGTTGGACAAAAAAACGTAATAAGAGAAAACATTGGTTGGCTTTTGTAAAACGTCCTAAAACAGCTGGATCAGCCCAATAGTCGCTTGATATCAATTCAACTAAGCACCTGGCAGCATTTGGACAGACAAATTAAAAAAAAAGACATAAGCAGCAAGCACTCTCTGAAGAAAATTCTGCAGGAAGATTGGCCAAAAATGTCTACTGAACTAACTTTAAAATGGTCCACCCATTTCTATGCCAAAGAGACTAGAAGCCATCACAAAGTATAACCCACTTTACTTTTCTTGGTTTTTTAAAACTGTACACTGTTTTGACGCGTTAAAAAAAACAGAGTAAATTTGTTTGTTTTTGTTTTTGAAGTATTTAAAATTGTTAATTTTAGATTGTATTAACATTGTCCAAAGTTTTGTAAATGAAAATAAACTTCTAAAGGCGACCGTACACGACATGTATTTGTCATCTGGCATGTCAAATTTCCCACTGCAAAATACAAACCTTTTAAACTTTGCTTCTGTAAAAGTCAGACGCAAAATCATCTGACAAAATTTCAATTACAGCGTGCCCTATTTTCTTCTGACATGCCATCTGACATAAGAAATCTATGCCGGGAAGAAACCGGCAGCGGCGTCCACTATTGACGGAATCACGAGCCGGCTGATGTTAATATTTTACAATACCGATACACATATGTATGATAATTTCACCATTGAATAGAAATTATGTACATATACATACATATTAAGAAAAACGTTTCACGTATCTTCCAATTTTAAGAATTAAATGTTAAGATGGCTGAACTCTTTTTCGGCGCAAACAAAAATTTTTATGGCGGCCGGACGCTATTTTGAAAGCGAGAACTACTTTGGTTTCTGCAATAATTTTGGGAAAAAACATAGACAATGTCAGAAGCAAACTACATGTACGTTTGTCACCGAATATTATAAACACTTTGTAAAACAACAATTTTGACAGACATGGACAATTACATGTGACTTGAAAAGTTGACAAGTCAGATGTAACAAACATGTCGTCTACATGCACCTTAAAAATTTAAATTCTTTTTTACTAAAAAAAACACTTTTTATATTGGAAAACAAGCTGTTTACTTGACGCCCACAGTATGTTACTTATGAAAAGAAAAACTTCCCAGATTCTAATTTTACAATATTTTTTTTTTTTCAATAGTATAGTTTCTACTTATTGGTGAAGGGTATCAGTTATTCGTCACTTACTTTTTTTTGGTACTGTCGTTTCGAGTACACAAGATGAATTTTAGCTTTCTTTTGTTGGTCGAGATGAGTTTTGTTTGTTTTGTATATAAAAAAAAAATTGCTTGTTTTTTTTATTTTGTTTTGCCAACATTATGTTAAATAATGGTTTTTTGTGTTAAACATTTCGTTTTGTTTGTTTGTTGTTTGTTTATTTGTTAATTATGTATTTGTAGTTGGGTCTTAGTTAAACAGCGAAAATTTCAAAGTTAAATAAAAAGCTTTTGTTTGGATTTTCTCTTTTATCTAAATATTTAATTAAGGGTTACCAATTGTTTTCGTATTTTCTATTAAAATGTTTATATAATTAGTAATAGTTTAACGAGGCATTGACATATGACTTAATAAACCCCCAACGACCAGTTGACGGCGATATCCTAGCAGTTATAATTTTATAATTTTTGCAAACGTTTCTTATTGAAGATGTGGCAGAATTTTCTATAAGATTATCCTGCATGTGCGCCTTTGGCGCCATCTTTTGTCAGCTTTATGAATTTTTTTTCAGATACCGTTTTTAATAGCCCGAAAAATAAAGCAGCCGATACCGAATTTTAAGTTAATTGAAATGTCTGCTCATTGCTAAAGTTTTGTTTTTTTTTGTTTAAAAAGGGGACCCATACGACAGTAATATCAGGGCCCAAATTACGGCATTCGTTATCGATCGAAATTTGTATTTGAATTGTATTATAATTTCGATCGATATCGAATGCCGTAATTGGCCCCAGCTTGAGCTGGAATCAGGGATGATAAATAATGAGAAAACCAATATCATACCAACGAACTTTTTAAATCGGACTTTTTTTAGTCCCAATAGTACTAAATCATTTTTTATTAATTTTTTTATTTTTATATATAAAAACTAAAATTTAACACAACAAAAACAAAAGGTACATACTTATAATTCATTTGTACATGTAAAGTCGATGGAAGTGGACAATAAAGAGCTGACGATTTGTCTTCTTTGTTATAAATATTTTTTTTTTTTTTTTTTTTTGTTTTAGCGATTTTTTTTTTTTTTTTGTTATTTTGTTGTTCTGGGGAATTTGTAAACGTTTCCAAATCTTAAATTATTCTAAAAACTTATTATTATTTCTAGGGTTTTTTAGCTTTTAGCTTGCAATTTATTGATTGCAACGAATTTCAATTGCAAATATTGTCCTTCATTTATGAAATTTTGTTAGTGTATTTACAAGTTTAACTGCCGCTGCAATTTTGTTTACTTCCTAAAGCCTAGTACTCTGTTCAAATTTGTTAAAAATGTTGAGCAACATTAATTATTTCACACGAAAATGTTGACATGCATCAATGTTACCTATCTTGCGAGTTTGCACAATTGGACGTTTTTATTCCTGCAAACTATGCGACATTGTTTTGCGTATGTAAACAAACCTACATGTATTTTACTAAAAATTAGTTTTTTTAATAAAAAATTTAATAAAAAGAAAGTAAATATAGATAAAAAAAACTGTTACCGGTTGTGTTATTTTAATTTTTTATTTCTTATTTAATAATCAGTTCATACTTTTTTGCTTTTGCTTAAAATTCCATGTGAAATAAGTGCAGTTTCCACTATAACGCAGTTGTAACAAAATGTTGCAAGAAACATTTCGGAACTTTTTCACAAAATGAACAGAGTACAACTCTATCAACATTATTTCATAGATATTCCGCACAAGTTTTTTTCCCGTATGCGTTTTGATAGCATTTCACGTGAAATGTTGAACCGAGTACCAGGCTCAAAGCAATAAAACAACTTAAAACAATTTATCAAAATAAAAAAAAAACTAGTTAAAGTTCTATGCTCGAATTTCTGTGGTCATAACCCGTTACAGCCTAACTCGAGTTAGGACACAATTGAGTTATTACTACCATCGTATTTAGCGTGTCTAAATCTATTTGCTATAAATTTTTCGTTTTTGTGTCTGTTACAGGAAGGCAATTATCCCTTAAAAACCTAAAAGCTTAAGTTATTTTACTAAATGACTGTTTTGGCATAACCGCCTAAGTCACAACATTACAACATATATAAACATTTTGTTTTCATTATTGCCTAAATCAACTTAAGTCGTTAATCTTTAAACTTTATAAATTATTGTATAGGAATAACAACAATTCATAAGAGCCTAAGTATCTTTTGACTACGAGAATAAACAAATATTTTTTTATAACAACTAAGAGCCACTTTTTGGGTTTGAGATTAAAGTTAATTTGATTCTATAATTAGATAATCTGAGAATTAAGTTAATATAGCATAAATTGAATTTGATATTTTTGGGTTGTGGCTTAAACCATGTAGTGCTACCATACTGAGCACAAATAAATGGCAATATTTTTTTTGCAAATGTAAACTTTTTATCAAAGCAAGATGGATGTTTTCAAAGAAGAAGAAGAAGAAAATATGCGAATTTAATATTGTTTTCAAGGTAGACATTTTTACGTTTAAAGAAAAAATATATTAATGAAAAAATATAGAAAGGAAAAATTATATAAAAGTATTTATTTTATTTTTAAAATAATTTTTTGTTTAAATTTTTGCATTAATTGTTTATGTTAAACAATGTTTATTAAACATGTGTATGTTGACAGTTTAAGTTAAGGTTTAAACCACCACCAATGGCCGCTTAAACTAGCAAAAAAAGTTTAAAAAAATACAACTCAAAAAGTAAATACGAAGATTAAAATTAATTTAATCGCTAATCTTTAACCCAAAAAGTGGCTCTAAGTAAAGTAATTCGCTTCTTTGGAATCTATAGCACAGTTTTCCTGATTAACAGTGAAGATTCCAAACTCTAAACTGCTTTACTTACCGCTTTTCAAAAGCTTAATTTCCGCAAGCATATTTTACACATTGATACTTCATTTAACCCATAACTATTTATTGTAGCTACAAAGACTTTACTTTAACATACAACCTTTAAATAGACAAATATTTTTAAATGTTGTCTTGTACTCGTTTTCATAAAAAACATTAATAAAATCGGAAAATTTTTATTCAATAAATTTTTATTATGTCTCATAAAATCCATAATAATTCGTTATTTGTACTCATTGACTAAACTATAATCAAACAACTGAAGAAGTCGTTCAAATCATTAAATAAATAATACAACAATAATAATAATAATAAAAACAATAAAGACAAAAGCAAATATTAAATAAGTAGAAATCTAGATCTAAACATGGTGTGTCGGCAAAATAACAAACACCTTTAGATGTTTTATAATTCTTTACACAACAATTGAAACTGTCACATTTAAAAATAAAAATAAAAAAAAAACAAACAGCAGCGAATATCTGAGAATATCTTTCAGTGATGCCAACTCTTTTGGCTCAAAAAGCACATCAAAATGAGAAAAAAGCGTAACTTTGAGATCTAAAAAGCGTACAAAGAAATGCCATAATGGGTTCATTACGGATGACGACGGAACTGATGTTAAGCTGCCTGCAGCGAAATTAGGCAACGCCGCTCATGTTAAAATGTCATTCATGGGCGTACTGCAGTATATTAATACTATAACATTTGGCAGTAACCAGTAAAGTTTTACTGACTACTGAAAAAAATTTCAGTATTATTTTTAAGAGGCAATTTTAATAAAATAAAAGTTACTAATGTGAAAATTAGAGATGCGATTTCCATGCAAAAGCACGTTTTTTGTCGATAGTCGACCAATTTTCTTTACGAATCATTAAATTTGCGTTAAAATGGCATCGATTTGTTGTTGCATATTTTGCTGAAAATGCATATCTTTGCATATTTAAGTTTTAAATGCATATTTTAAAAATTTTCAGTGATTTTTTCTTTAATTTCCATATAAAAAAAATTCTTACAATATTTTTTAAAAACACAAAAAAACCTCTCAAAAAAAATTTAAAAATCAAAAAAAAAAAATTCTTTTGGAGTTTTGCTTTAAATACAAGATGTCGACAAAAAATCCTTCTATTTTAAGCCGATGCAGCATTTAACACGGTTAAGGCTTCCTTCCAATGGGTTCAAAATATTTTATCCAAAACTGTTACAAGATACTTGCTTGGCAAATTAGAAGCCAAGTGGATAATATTGCAATTTGTAATGAAATGTATTCCTTGATTCCCCTTCCAATGCAGCCAGTAGTAACAGGATGGGGACCTTTCTAAATGCTTCAGAATTCTATTCAAAAAACTTTGAGTAATTAAAGAATGATAGAAGAGGCACTTAGTTAACTTAATACTCCAGTAAAATTAACGAATGTGGAAGGAAGAATATTCCGACAAATTAAAAATAATTCCAAAACATTTTGCAAAAAAAATTTAAGAAACTAAAAAAATAAAATAAATTTCAAATTGTATATGTGATCTGATCTGGAATCAAAGTGGGATCTGAAAATAAATTTTTTTTCAATGCATTGGCATTCTTTAAGTACATGACAAAGTTTTAAATATGATAAAACAGTACTTCTTTATTTTAACAAACAAAAAACATAATAAACAAATGTAGTCAGGTTGTCAAGACAAAGTCTTGACAGAAGAACGAATACGAAAAAACAGAGGAAAGGAAGCAAAATGTAATATAAAATTGAAAATGTTAATAACAGCAAATTTCGAACCACCAGTACCACTGGTTAAAGATTGCTGTTTGACTGTTGGCTGGCAGGCACCGCAGTGGTGCAGAGGTTAGAACTCAAAGAATTCTGATGAAAGAATGTGGTGATTCTTGAAACATGTAAATTCAACCCAGGTTCGAGCCCCTGCTCAGCCAAGAAACTTATCAATAAATTTTAATAAAATTCCAAGTTGTAAAAATTCCTTCCTTCAGTAAAAATAATTTTATGAAAATTAAATTTGATGAACCCAAGCCTGTCTAAAAAAAATAATATAAAAATTAAAATTAACAGTTCAACTAAAAATCACAATTGTTCACGAACAATTATTTAAATAAGTTTCTTAAAAATATTTAAATAACAAAAGACTTAATTTTTTTTAAAAAGCCATTTTTTATGTACATTTTTCAAGTTTTTAGTGCATATTTTTTATTTTTTAGTGCATATTTGGTTATTTTAGTGCATTTTTTTAAGTGAATATTTTCGATTTTTTAGTGCATGAAAATCTGATCCCTAGTGATAGTAATCAGTTAATTTTACGACAGTTTATATGTAAAATAGATTTTTTTGCATTTGTTTCAGTAATAAGTAAAAATTATAGGATAACTACATTATTTTTTAATAATTTTTACAGTTTTTCAATAAGCAGTAAATTTGAAATTTGTAATGCACTACTTTTTACTGCAGTACGCCGATGTATGTTATGCTAAGTTCACACTTGGCGTTTAACCCTAGGTCTACACTAAAGATAATTATCTCAGCAAGTTGGCAATAACGTCGGCAGAATAACAGAGCAATATTTCTTATTACTCAGCTTATGTTAAAGGCATGGGAAAACGTATTTATGTTAACTCATAGTTTGAAAAAAATCAAGGAAGAAGGTGCAGTGTAAAAAATGGCGGTATCTTACAAGAATTATTATTATTAATCTAAATTCTTTCTTATTCGACTTCATTATTTAAATTTATATTAATTTGTTTAAGCTTGAGGTCATTTTTAATACAAATATATTAATTTTTTTATTTTTGTTAATGTAAAATTATTATTTTTATATAAAAAAGAACTCGAACTTAAACAAATTAATATTAATTTTAATAATAAAGATCGAAAAGAGGAAAAATTATAATTTTTGCAATTTTATTTTAGTGTTTATTTAATTTTTTAATTTAATTATTTTACTACAATTATAATTTGCTACAATCTCAAAAAACTTAATTTCTTTCCCACACAATTTGCTTCTATTTTTTTTTTTTTTTTTTGCTTCTATTTTTCAACTGACAACCAAATTGACGTTTTTTTTTTGTAAGCAATAATTGTCAACGAAAATGGCCTAACAATTATTGCAACATAAATTGTTAGCAATAAATATGTACAAAAAATTGCTGTCTACATTAAAGATAACATAATTTTGACATTTACTGCAATATATGTCGCAATAATTATCTCTGGTATAGACGGGCAGTAAGCAAAATGTTGATTTAGCTAATCAAAGCCGTTCACATTACATTTGAGATGATTTAGATTGACAGATGATTAAGAAAAAAAAACACAACAAACAAATTTCAATTTCTTTAAAGTATTAAAAATTGATAAAAATACTTTTATAAAGTTATCTGAAGATTATTTCAATCATTTTAATGATCAAATTGTGAAAATGTATGAATTATTTAAGGAAAAAAATAAAAACATAACTGGCCGTCTATACCAGAGATAATTATTGCGACATATATTGCAGTAATTGTCAAAATTATGTTATCTTTAATGTAGACAGCAATTTTTTGTACATATTTATTGCTAACAATTTATGTTGCAATAATTGTTAGGCAATTTTCGTTGACAATTATTGCTTACAAAAAACGTCAATTTGGTTGTCAGTTGAAAAAAAGAAGCAAAAAAGAAAAAAAAAATAGAAGCAAATTGTGTGGGAAAGAAATTAAGTTTTTTGAGATTGTAGCAAATTATAATTGAAGTAAAATAATTAAATTAAAAAATTAAATAAACACTAAAATAAAATTGCAAAAAATATAATTTTTTCCTTATTCAAACTTTATTGTTAAAATTAATATTAATTTGTTTAAGTTTGAGTTCTTTTTTATATAAAAATAATAATTTTACATTAACAAAAAAAAAAATTAATAAAATTAATATATTTGTATTAAAAATTACCTCAAGCATAAACAAATTAATACAAATTTAAATAATAAAGTCGAATAAGAAAGAATTTATATTAATAATAATAATTCTTGTAAGATACCGCTATTTTTTACACTGCACCTTCTTTCTTGATTTTTTCAAACTATGAGTTAACATAAATACGTTTTCCCATGCCTTTAACATAAGCTGAGCAATAAGAAATATTGCTCTGTTATTCTGCCGACGTTATTGCCAACTTGCTGAGATAATTATCTTTAGTGTAGACCTAGGGTAAAGAAGAAATCGTGGCCGATGTACGCGTTCATGTTGGCCGTTTCTACATTATACTCAGTTTGAGGTATGTTCAGTGGATACTATGTGATTAATGAAGTGATTTAGTTGTAATCATGTCAATTGAAAGTGATTAACAAATCACTTCAATGTATGGTTAATCATCTCGATTTTGAAGTGATTAGAGCTTAATCACGTTCGAGCTGCTTAAACGCGTTTAACAAGCCAAGTGTGAACAAAGCATTAAATTTAAAATAAAATAAAAATTTTGTAAATTTTAGCATGAGCGGCGTTGCATAATTTTGCTGCTGGCAACTCAACTTTAGTTGTGTTTCTATCCGTAATCGCCCCTTAAGCTTTCGAAGCTTTTACAAATATTTTTCTAAATCTTTAAGCAAAAGCACCAAATTATTGCTTTTTCCTAGCTGGGTACCAAAGCTCATAATTAAGTTTTTTTAGGTATCCAAAAGGTTTAAAAATACTAGTGCCAAAAGCACTAAGTTGGCATCGCTAATTCCGACAAGCAGCTACAGATATTTTATACTCGCTCAATAGTAAAAAAAAACAAAGTAATCAAAAAAAAAATTTGTTTTGGTTTTTTTACTTTGATTTTTTACTCAGTTCTTATCAGTTCAACCACAACCAGCCGTAACCACTGATCGGCCGACCGACCGACCAACTACAATTGATAACAAATCGTTCAATTTTTATGTGGAATAAGCAGAATAACTATGACAATAAAACATAGTTTTGCGTTAAAACGCTTTTCAGTATATCTAGTGGGCAATAAGAATCTCTTTGATTTCATTCAAGTGGTTTTTTTGTTCATTTGTTTAACTTACCTTAAGCAAATTGACTGCTTCTAAGGTAATTTTAAACGGTGACCGAGTAACTTTTTCTTACAGTAGAAACTATGTGTTTAAGGGCAAAACAATTTGTACGAACTTTATCCGGATTCTCGAATCAATAAAAAATTTACATTTATTTATTTATTAAATTTTATAAGTTTAATTAAAAACTATATTCCAACTTTAATAATTTAATTTACGTAGTAACTAGTAAAGGTAGGCCTTCAGCTTGTTGTAGTGAAACAAACCAGAGTCCTTGGTGGAAATCGAAACCGCAAGCCTTGCGCTAACCAATTGGGCAATATATCTTTTTTTTTTGTTTGAAAAAATTTTTTGCAATTAAAATTTTTTATAGAAATATTTTTTCGCAAATAAATTTTCAATAGAAAACCATTTTTCCACAAAAAGTTTTCTAAAGAAGACCTTTTTTGGAAATAAATTTGTTTATATAGACACCTTTTTCACTAACAAAGTTTTCTAAAGCAAACCTTTTTCCATTATAAAGTTTTCTAAAGAAAACCTCGTTAGCTATTATGGTTTACTAAGACTAGAAAATATTTTCCGCGAATTAAGGTTTTAATCGAAGACCTTTTATGTGAGAAATGTCTTCTATAAGAAAATATTTTGCAAATAATTTTTTCTTACACAAAGTTTTTCGCGAATGTAGACACTAAATTTATTAGAAAAGCTTTAAAAATTACTAAGCAGTTATCCAAATTAAAAATTCCCTGCATTTAAATATATTTCCATAACTTTATTATTAATAAATCAATTTAGTTTCTTTATCTGTTCAAATGTTTATACGTTTGCTTAACAATTACTTTAGATTTATTTATAATACCCTTTTTTTAATAAAGTTTTAAAAAACTCTTCAAGTGCGTAATTTTTTTATCGTTTGTAGTGAGACCCACTAATAAATGATAAGATTTCTTTTCTAATCGCAGCCCATTACTATTAAATATTGACATATCGCAAATTCTATTGCTTTATAATGACAAATTTATTATTTATGAAATTAATCGTTTGACTGCGAATCTTATTTATTTTCCTTTATGATTTATTTATTCAACTCTTTATTTTATGACGTTTATTAAAGTCCTCCACTCATAAACGAGTTAAACAAATTATAGATTGTCAATGTATGTATTTACATATGTATGTATGTATGTGTGAATATATTGATGGGTTTTGGAGAGGGTAACTATTTGTATTAAGAAGGAAGTAACCTTAAATAAACAAATATTACTTAAGTGCCGTGAATGGTGACGAGATATTTCAACTGTGCTTTTATTTCTGGGTTAAACTTATTGAATATGAAATTTGCAAAATTTTTACTTTTCAAGTTGGGTTCTGTCCAAATATATTCTTAATGCGAGTGCGGATTTTCTTGAATTAAGTACAAAAAGATTAATAGAAATACGGATCTCGCGAAACACTTATCTTATCTATATTAAATCCCGAATTCGTACTTGAAATAATCCGAAAATGAGATTGATTAAGGTAAAACTAAGATTCAATCAATCTCAAAATGCTCTTGATTCAAGTATTATAAAGTTGAATTCGTACTTGAAATAAGCGAAAAGTGAAATTAGAAGGAGAGTTTTATTATGATTGATTTACTTAGCCGTTTCACACCTCACAGAATTTTATATATAAAAACACCATCATCATTCTTGATATGATTTTTACTTTAAAACTTAATGTAGATACATATATAACAGAAAATATAAACTAAATGAGAAGCAAGAGTTGTCAATTTTACTTTTTAATCATGAAAATAATATGTTTCGTCTTGTGTTGTTGTTTCTACACACAACAAGCAAATCGCTTTTTAACTACTTGTGGGTGGTGTTGTAGTGTATGCAACAAACGTTGATAAGTAAAATAAGATTAAAACGCCTACTTTGTAATTTTACCCTTAGAGTGGCACTATCAACGTAAAGTATAATTTTTTTTTTACTTGGCGCAAGAATTTTTTTTAATTTATTTTCAGAATTTCCGTGATTGATTTTCAAAAGTAATCCCATTAAGGATTGTTTAAAGTACATTTGAGTGTTATTTGTAGTTGAAGTTTTGAGTACGACTCGTACTTAAAGTAAGTATAAAAAACATAATTTATTCCGAGTGTTTTTCTTTCTGTGTATGAACTTTTAGCATTCAGGGGCCAAATTTAAGAATTTTATTAAGCCGCCATATTTGTATAATTGAAATTCTTAAATTTGGCTTCTGCCGTTCTTAGGATCCTACTAGATGGGTCAAATGTAAGACCAACTCCACCTAATTTTTCATCTCAATCATTTATTTCGAACATACCTCCCCGCTATCTCCATTCCTTAAGGGGGCTCCCATACAAAATGTTCAATGCAGACTAGAAATATATTGAAGAAAAGGTCCCATAAATGTCCAGGAGTCGCCCCTAGTGAGATAAAATGTATGACCGACCTTAATTAGTTTTTTGTCCTTAACATACTTGGCCCTTATCTCCACTTCTTAGGGGGCTCCCATACAAATATTGCTTTTTATGAAATTCTTAAATAAATTAAAATTTTTCGACTTTTGTGAATAAAATCAAAAGTCGCTTCGTTTTCTAAAAGTCTGCAAAATATTAGAAGCCTAGCTGCATTTTCCAATTTTTTTTTATGAACTTTAAAAAAACGAACATTTCGAAAGTTTGATAAAAAAAATTACCAGTCCAATTATGAATAAAAATTCCCCGGGAGTTTTCTTCCTTCTCCCATTTTTCCAATTTAAATTCATGAATGAACTTTAAAAAAACGAACATTTCGAAAGTTTGATAAAAAAAATTGCCAGTCCAATTATGAATAAAAATTCCCCGGGAGTTTTCTTCCTTCTCCCATTTTTCCTATGTAAATTCAATTGTAAAAATGGGGAAAGGGAAAAAACTCTCGAGAAATTTGTATTCATAATTGGACTGGTAATTTTTTTTATCAAACTTTCGAAATGTTTGTTTATTAAAAGATGATTTAACCATGTCCGTCTGTTTGTGTGTATGGCTTTCTGAAGACTCCAGAAATTAGGTTGTTTTATTTACATTTGCATATGTCACATTTACTCCGTTACAATTTGCTACTGAAATTCAGCCAGATCGTTCCATAATTGAGCAAAAAAAAACCACGACTTCCTCTAATTTTAGCCATAAATCCCTTGTCGTGTTTGTTTATTTTTTTATTTCTTTTTTTTATATCTCTGTAGAGAACGGCAAGAGGAAACGTTTCCAAATTAGGTACAAATATCTTGGTTATGAATACACATCCTCTCTTACAAAATGGGTGGGATTAGAGAAGTGTGCGTGGCACTCCCCAGACGACACACTATAAATTCCTTTATAACTGGAGAACAGAAGGAGCCAAAGTTCCCAAGTTATGTACAAACATCTCGATTATCAACACACAACATCCCACAAAATATGTGCGGAATTTGAGAAGTAGGAGTGGCACCTCCGGTACAAAAACATTATAAATTTCTATGTATCTGGAAAACTGCTATAGCCAAAGTTTCCACATTAGGTATTTAAGTTCCTTTTATAATTAAAGAAATTGGTACTTTATTATTCTACGATTATCTTTAAATACAAAAAAAAGTTATATAAATTTTATTACAAAAACGGTGTGAGGTACGCGCGCGTGCTGAACAGAAGCTTCTTATCTCTTTAGAATGCCGGATTTATAAATTGCGAATGGTGTTAATAAAAACTGACGAAAAAGGTTGCCATCTACATATGTTTAATTGATTTATCCAATGTGGGCGAAATTGGATAAGTGGGCTTGGCACTTCTCCTACAAAAACATTAAAGTTATTTGTATATCTGGAGTACTGCTAAAATGTTTGTAATAAGTAAATGATAAAGCTATTTATTCTACCAATTTTTTTTTTCTTTTTAAGTGTTTTAAATCATTTTACCAAAAAAAAAATGGCTTACACTTTAACAAATACTCACTTAAAAAAACCATCTCAAAGGACATTATTTTAAAATAAAAATCCTGCTTTTATTTGCACTTTTACGTTATTACTCATATTTGGAGCAGCAAGTATTTCTCTTTGTTTTTATTTATTTATTTATTTAACAACAAACAATATTTCTTTGATTATACCAATCTACCCTGAAGAAATATTATTTACCTCTTTATAAACTTTTAAAAGCACTTAAAAATGTTTGTTTATAACATTCAGCTTCTTTTTATTTTAAAAACATTTTTTTGTTGTTGTTGTTGTTGATGTCTCTTATTTTTAAGTTTTGCAGCAGTAGAAATTTTATGATGAAATAAATCCTTTGGTTTGGCTTTTAAGTACAGGGAAAAGAGAAAGAGAGTGAAATGTATGTATGTATGTATGTGTACATTACAAATAAATATTATTTTTGGAATACTGATTTAAAGTATTCATCGTATACACATTTCATATGCAAACCCAGTAAAGATATTTTGGCAAATTTGATTAGAATTTCTATTTAAGTATAATTTTGTAAAATTTTGAATGAAAAAAAAGATTTTAAAAATATTAGTAACACGCTACAAAGGTTCAGAAGAACCTAAGCAGTAAAAACTTTTCTTAAAATAATTTATTTTGATTAAGTTTGTAGACGATATGATTATAAAGCTAGAATATCACAAACAAATAATGTGCAAAAACAATTAAATTTCATTTTGCACATTTTGGCAGAATCCCATTTTTTTGTATGCACCTATTGGCATAAATTTAAAAGGGATTCGAATTAAGATCAGATTTACAATGAGAGGAACATTTGCACTTGGTTGTCAAAATAAAGCAACAATTGTTTCACAAGCACACATATTTGCAGTTAAGCAGAAAGTAGTTGTCTGTTTCAAAATATCGTGCGGCCGCCACAAAAAATTTTATTTGTACCGTAAAAGAGTTCATCCATCTTAAAAATTGATTATTTCAATTCGAAGATGCCAATTTTGGATATAATTATGAAACATTTTTTATGTATGAACATTATTTTTATTAAAAGGTTAAAAGAACATACATTTATCGGTATTGTAAAATAACAACCTCAGCCGGGTAATGATTCCGTCAATAGCGCACCGCCGCTCCCAGCTTCCTTTCGGCATAGATTTCTAGTTACATTTTTTTTTTTTTTTTTCAAAATAACAACAGTGATGCCAGATGGTGTGTCAGAAGAAAATAGAGACTTTGCGTCTGAATTTTACAGAAGCAAAGTTAAGGCTCAACCACAATGTGCTTAAGTTGGCATACACAAATGTGCGAATACATGTTAATTATATGAGGCAAACCATATTGAACTTAAGGAAACTTTTTGCTAATTTTAATGAAATTGTCATTTGCTTAAGCAAGCTGCGAATCTAATAGCACATTCCGTACGGAATCAAATGTTTTTTTTTGTTTTTCTTTTTTTTTTAATACATTTGATAGACTTTTTGTTAATTTTTGACAGTAGGTTAAGCAAGGCTATGCATATTATGGTTAGGCCTTCAAAAAGGTAAAGCAGCAGCACAAGTAAAAAAAAATTTAATTTGTCAAAATCAGCTCATTTGTTTGAACGCTGCTTGTGATGCCTACAAAAGTAGAAAGTAAACCTCCTTTTTGCCTCGTATGCAGCGAAAAAGCGAGTAACGCGTGGTGTGGACCTCCAGCTTAACACACGACATGTACGTATTTTGCAGTGAGAAGTTTCACATGTCAGATGACAAAAACATGTCGTGTACGGGCGTCTTTAATGTAGGCAATTAATATTGAAATCAGAGGAATACAGAAAAGTGCAAGATATTTAAATCTACAGATCGGAGACCAAAAAAAAAAAATACAGTGAGTCATCATAATATTTGTGTGGCAAGGGAGGCAAGAAATTGAGATGATAATAATCATAGATTTGGAAAAATTAATATTCCTTAGCATTTTATAGATTTTTGTAACACTTTTTCAGACAAGTCAATATTTCAAAAAAAAAAAATGTTTAGAGCATGTAAAAAACCTCACTTAAATTACATACACTTAAAGGTACTGTTCGTACCATTTTTCCGCCCCATACAAAAAGGGATGTTGAATGGTAAACTTGTATGTGGGTTTATTAAAAACACAAATATCTTATTGTATTGGTGAGGTCGTCATATTTATAGTCTTCTTCTTTTATATACATAAATAGATATGGGGTTTCTTTTATTTATTTTGTTGTTTAAACTTTATATTCTGTGTACTTTAGTCATATTTACCTTTGGTTTCGGTTCTGTTGGTATGGTTTGTTAAATAATGGCAACATACCAATGACGACAAAAAAAAATTTTAGCTTGTTGTTGTATCCCAAAAAAAAAAAAAAAAAATACGTAATAAAGTAAAAAATAAAAGAAAAAAAAGACCGAAAATTATTTTAAGCAAAGTGCAGATACATATCGTTGATCTCATGTAGAAAGGCCTTAACTCACATAATTGCTAATTTAGAGGAGAAGCGAAGACATAATAGAAACTGTATCGTAAAATTTCTTATTAAAGCAAAATGTTTGAAACAATTTATTGCATTAAATTTTTGTGACGAGGTGTATTTGTGTGAAATATACTGGAATTAATAAAAAAATTAAGCAAGGGTTTTTTACGTTGATGCCAACGATATGTAAATCAATTTGTTCAAAAAAACAAAACACATCTCTTAATATGTTTTTGTTATGTACACAGTTTATTTTCATATAATTCTCTACTACTTTTGGTAACATTTGCCAAAATAGAAAGAGATTCTATAATTTTTTATGCTATTCTTTTTTGGCGAAAGAACATGTTGGCTTTAATACAATGGCAACAAAAAAAAAACACAAACTTTTTTATCTTTAAAAAAAAAACAAATAAATAAAATAAGTTAATATGTACATATGTAAATATTTTGTGTACATTTGTATTTCATGGAACAGTTGGACCAATAGACTCCCAATACAAAATTTTCTTATTTTGCAAAGCACTAATGGTACATTTTTAAAAGTCAGCACACATTTATGCTCTACAGCTATCTGCCCTAGGGACTACTCCATGGAGTATCTTAACGAATGGATAACAAACATTGCGTTTACCAACCGCCCAATAGTGTGGTGGGATTTTCAGGAACACCCGTTTCGTTGTTCGATTAATCGAGGAATTGTTCCGCCATTATTTGTTCGAGTAATTAAAATGGCCAATTTCGAATAATAAATAACTCGAACAATTTATGTCAATTAATCGATTAAAATTAATTTCTTAGAAAATTCTACTTTTTTTAATGTAAAAATATTTTGTTAAGATTTCTAACCTTAAAACTAAATTACATGTTGTGACCTTTTGAATTTATTTTTATTTCTCATACTTTTAAAACTTATTATGGTCCATTTTTAGATTTACGCGTGTGTGGCAAATTGTGTAAATCACTATTAACAGGGTAAAAAAACTGTAGTCGAAACCAAAAACTGTCGAAATGGCAGTTTGTCTACTTTGACTGTAGTTTTTTTTAACGCTGATTATAAACGTCAAATTCTTAAAAAAAATTCATAAGCAGTTATAAATTTGTAAACCTGGGGCCTAATTCTGGCATTCGTAATCGAGTACTTTCTCGATTCGAAAGCAATTTTATTCCAGTCGATACTTAACGAATCGAAATTATTTTTTCAGTATTGTGAAACTCAAATTAATGCTTTATAACACTGAAAACATAATTCCGATTCGTTTAGTATTAACTGAAATAATTAGATAATAAATTGCTTTCGAATCGAGAAATTACTCGAACACGACTGCCAGAATCAAGGCCCTGTTATTACCCTACTGTATATTTTATTTATAACCTCGTATCTTCTTATCGACTGGATGTGACATTTGAGACGTCATTACTTCCGTCTTAAAACACTAAGTGTCCTTGTTTGAAAACGAAATTTCTGGTTTTTGTCGTGAAATAGTAGAACGTTAAAAAATTAATTAACCAAACCTATAGAAAAGAGTTTTAAAATAAACGGAATTAAAAGGGGATTTAAACATAAAGATCCTGTTTTAAAAGATTTTTAAAAAATTCCTTTTAATATATTAAACATTGAATTCTTATCTCTACCAGAATTTCTCTTAAAATCAGGAAAAACTGTGGTGATTTTTAAAAAAAAAATTAACGGAGAATCTCCATCGAATTCAATTTCAGTCGATGTTTTTCAAAACTGGCTGGCGCCTCTCACTTCTCTTTTTCCGTTTATTAATAAAATAAAAGTACAAGTTCAAATAGTTATGTGATTTTCCATTGAATAAAATTATTTGAATTCTTCGAGTTATTCGAACAATTTTAAAGCTTTATTCGATTAGTCGAGCAATTTTAAAATTCGAAAATCGATTAATTCCTTACTCGAACAAAACCAAAAGTCAAATAATTGGATACTCTACTAGTAACCCACAACTACCACGTGATCCCCGTTGGTATATTTTCAACGGAAATGCAAAAAAAAGACAATCTTCCTCAAGGGCATAAAGCATTTCTCGGAAGAAGCATACTAACGGAGACCTCAACAAATAGTCACTCCGGTAGCCCCCGGGGGTACGGCACTCACCAGAAAGAATCTCTTATCAGCCGCGATCGTAAGTGAGCATGAAGATTTCTTGAGATCTGTCAATTTTGGATTTTTGGACAAATCAATTGTTTGGGCAGCACCGGATTTCCCCAACGGATGTTACACCTTTGCGTTAATGCATTACCCCCCTCCCTGCCCCGGGGGGATTTATTCAGTACAATAACGTAAGAAAACGAATTTTTAATATTCATAAAAAAAATTTGCATATAAAAAGGAGCGCCATTCCCTTATTAAGAAGTAAGTTTGCAAGGAAGAATAAAAAAAAAACTAAAACAACAAAAAATTCTGTATGTAAAGGTGATCATAAAGGCCCAACCATCGTGTGTTTAAGTTGGTGTAAGCAAAGGTGCAAATACATGTAAATCATACCACTTGCCATGCTTACATTCATGCCTCCCGTAAGCGATATGGTAAGTTGTGTTAGTCTGTATATGTAGTGTTAACTTTATTATTTAATAAGACAGCAAAATAGCTAAATTGCCATTATTTATTAGCAATAGCGGCCAACTTCACTATTAAAATGCTGTCAAAATCGGATTTTCCAATTGCAAGGCGTTGCAGCCGCGCCATTTCGGTATGCTGCATAAAAATTGTATGGGAATGAGAATTTTTGATAGCTAGAAAACGCTTTCCGCTCTTGTTTAGGTATATCCGAGAGTTCGCAAGCGCGCTGTACACTTCTGTACACAAAAGTTAAGATAATAAATAAAAAAATGGCTTGGCAAACGCACATTTTGTTTCAGTTTGCAAATAAACAATACAAACATAATTCGTACAATCATCAGTTTTAAATTTTTTTTTTTTTTTCTACATGAATGTAGATAACGATTCTGCTCCGGCTATTTTGCTCACATTATTTTATTTTTTTTTAAACGGCGGAGAAATATAAAAGAAATGAAAAGAATATGGAGTAAAGAGGGGTTTAAAAAACGAGGTTTTTTTGGGACAAACAGTGTTGATTCAAAAATATGAAAATACGGCTGAAAATGATTTTAATGCTTCTTTTACTTCTTCTCTGAAATAATTGCATAACTACACTGAAATAATTACATTTAGCACTAGACGTTACAAAAAAAATTTCCAACATGTGTGCCAAATATTAATATTTTTTTTATTTCGTATATCTTCAAACAGCAAACACCCTAATTAACAAGACAAAACATTTGTACAAACTTGAAATTTTGGCTTGTTTGCCATGCCGTTTGTGTGGTTTAACTTTGAACTTTTTAATGCGTTGTGTATTTTTGACAAGTAATCAGCTGACAATAAAAAATAATGGAACAAATCTAGTTTACCGACGCAGCTCCAACTAAAGAAAAAGTACCTAGGATGAAAGAAAATTGAAAAATAAGAGAAAAAAATTAAAAACGTTGGCGCAAACATTTAGTTTTCGAGTTATAAACGTTTTAAGTTTTCATAGAAATATGTTATTTGCCTGAAGTGCAGTTTACTGGGCTACGACAAAAAATATGCCACCCGATTCAGAATAAAAAAAAAAAATTTAAGGGGGCTGAGTCCTGTGGGCCCCCTGGAACCAAAAAACTGCCCCGCCCATTTAGGGTACTCAAAATAAATATTTTTTTTTATTTCAGGCTGCGACGGTAAACTAGATTTAAGCCAAAATAATAATTTAAACAAGAAGAGGTTAAAAACACACCGTGTTTTATAAAAAAAAGTAATCCAAGATTACAAAAACAAAAAAGAACCAAAGCTTGAAATTGTTTAAGCAAAGTTTGGCTCAAGGCGAATTGACTAGAAGTTGGGGTCAATTTTAAAACAACACTGCTTCCGTGGTCGGGTTGTCAAAAATATGGCTAGTAAAAAAATAGGTTTGTTTACATAAAAAACTAGTTTGTATACAAACTTTGACAAGCCGACCACCGAAAAAAAACACCCCACCTTCTAGTGAATTCGCCTTGGTTTGGCTTATATAGCGTGCGTTGTGTAACTTGTAATTTTTATTGCGATTAAGTTTTAAAACGTACGATACTCGTCGAGGAATTAACGCGTGTTATGTACATTTACATAACTTTAGGAACTTAATTGGTCTTTGATATTCTGAGAAATTTAGCAGTTATAAAGGTCCACAAATTATCCAAATGAACCAATTAAAAATCACCACTCCTCAAGATTTATTCTGGTAAATTGTTTTCATTCTTTAACGTTATATTCTTAATCTAGAGCTTAAAAACAAGCTTCTTTAACGATTTTTGGAATCGAATACTATTTTTAAACTTTGTACTGAATTTACAGATGGAAATTTTTCAGACCCAAACCACTGCTCTGCTCTCTCAGTATTCAAAGTAGAATCAAATTAGTTCAAGTACTGGTTTGAGTATATCAGTATCATTTAATACTTTTATTTACACTTTTTTATTTATTTAAAATATGTATTTTAAAAATAAAAATTTATGGCGTTATGAATTTTTATACCTCATGAATGCAGTGAGCCAAAAAAAAAAAAAGTTCTGTTTTTTTTCTTTTCTTTTTTCTTAAAAATAAAATTGTAGTCAATTCTTTTGCTATTTGTTTAGTTACAAATAAAGTTCAGGGAGATAGACAGACATACAGACAATCATGCATATAAGTTTGAGTAAATATACAAACATAAAAGTATTTTTTACACAAAATGTACCCAGCTTTTACGTTTAAAAGTAACAAACAACATTGGCATTAAATAAAAGTACTAGAAGAGAATTTGTTGCCAAAATAACAAATACAAAATACACAAGTTTTTTTTTTTTTCTTTTTTATATTTTTGTAATACAGGGATGAACAAGACAATATCCCGCCGTGAACTTTATTAAATTATATAATTTTGACAGTTACGAGTATTTCGTTTATTTTATTTTTTTACGCTTCTTTTTTATGTTTTCTACAACATTAAACTTCCCCCGTAAAATTACTGTAGAAAATATGCCAACTACCATTCAGGAATAAAGGTTAGTTACATTAAATGTATCCACCTTATTACGAGTATTGTACATCTTGTTATATCGTTGGCATGGTTGGTTTCATGCCGTGTAAACAGTGTGTATTTACCACTTCTGGCTGATTCGATGGTTGGTTGGTTGGTTGGTCGGTCTGGCAGGATGGCAGGCTGGTTTTGTCTTTTCCCGAGTTCATGGTTGTCAGTTGTTGTTGTTACTGGCAATAAAGCAGTTACAACCCCCCCACTTCTAGCATTTTAAGCGTTATGCATGTTACAATAAAACCACATATACAGACTCACAACAAATCGAGCTGTTAGTGGGTTTTGTGCGTTAAAAAACTGCGTGTAATATATTTACACACAGAGAAATTTTAGAAGAATATGTATTTCAATAATAAGAAGTCACAATTAAGAAAAAAGGTTCGCTCTTGTTTTCAGATTTTATCGTTTCCCACAATTCTACATCACTCCAACTCTAAAGTTTAATTTTTTGACTTATGGCACTATTGAAATAATTGAGCGAGATGAATATTAAAATCAACAGTCTTGTATTAAATCTTTTTAGTAAAAGCTAACAGCCATATTCATTAAAAGTTCTTATTTTAAGCTTATAGCATGTAATAACTATCAAACGCTTTTTGTCTAACAAACCTCCTAAAAAAAATTTGTATTCATAAACGTAAATTAACAGTTTTATTACTATTAACTGTTTGTGGCGATTTTGTGTTTAAGTATGGCAACTTTCTTTATATTTTGCTGCCATTTTATTGCTAGTGATGCATAAAACTTCTATTCGGTTCACATGATATTCTATATTAAATTGTTTTTTATAGTTTTTTTTTTTAATTGTAGAACTTAAAAATTATTCTTATCAAATAAAACAACATTTTATTTTAGTTTCTGAACAAAATCTTGCCGAAAGGTATCACAAACACTTTTGTTTGAACCTTTTTTAAATATACGATAAGAAAGTATTCGAATAAAAAGTTTGTTTACTTTTTATTAACATCACTATTGTTATGATTTGTTTATTCCATATTTTTTAATATTTTTGAACAATAATTCGCTAGTATAAACAAAAAAACAACTACTTAGTTGCAGTAATTTAATAAGTTATTAAAGATAATATCTGCATTTGCCCCTGAACATATTCTTTAAAATCATATAAAAATGTTTTAATTATTAACCATATAACTTTAAATTGGTTGTCTAAACTAAAAAAAATTTATTTAACATGTCCATATTAATAAATAAAACATTTTTTTCATTATTTTTGAACATATTTCACAAAAATAATATCATAAAATGCACTTATCAAAATGTCATTTGGTTTAAAGAAGGGTAAATCGAACAATAAATTTTCTTACTTAATGAATGGTTTATTAAAGGTTTAATATACTATTTTTCGTTTATGAATAGAACTTTAGCAATTTTGCCTTATATATATGGTTAATGAACCATTAATTAATTTTTATGGAGACGACTGTAAATTTGTATCAAAAAATATTTCAAAAAATTAAATTAAGCATTCTTATATTTAGTTTCTTTGTGGTTAATCAAACTGTTTATAGTTTTTAATCCAAATTGTTCATGTTAAATCAGGCTCAAGTTCATCAAATTTAATTTTCATTAAATCATTTTAATAAAGGAAGATATACATATTAAAACATGAAATGAATTGAAATGTATTAATAATTTTTATTCTTGACTGAACGGGGTATTGAACTAGGTCGAACTTACATGTTTTGAGAAAACCCATATTCTCATCATCAGAGTTCATTGCCGTTTAACCCTTTCCGCCACTGCTGTCAGTCTATCTTTTAACCAATGCAATGATCGAAATTTCGCTGCAATTAATTATCTGTTTTTAGTTTTTACATGTTTCTCCGTACTTTTTCTCAAGAATTCAATCCTCCGTCAAGAATAAAAATTATCTAAAATTTCATATATTAAATGTTTTTAAATTCCTTCTTTCATTAAAAAATAATCGAATAAAAATTAAATTCGATCAACTAGAGCCTGATTTTAAAAGAAAAATTTGGATTAAGACTGGTTTATTAAGATAGATTTTATTATTTTGCATTTGCTAAGTGTAATTTTTTGGTATACGTCAGAAGGCCCAAATTGGCTGAAGTTATAATAGAAGGCCTTGGACGCAAGTCATGTCCAACAGGATGAGACTCTCGTTCTGATTTTAGCTCAGTATTTATCGCTTATATGCATTTCATAATTTTCATACATAAAAACCTGTTTACATGCATACATAATGCATACACGCCGAAAGCCGAATTGGGGTTAATTTTGGCAATTGGACTTTTCGATTTCTCTTACATATCTCCAATCTTAGGAAAATAGCTAATAGCTAACATGACTGCTATATTGATATATTTGGGGTAGAAACATTTTTTAAATGTCTTATTTTGTGTTTTATTCGACCTTTAATATGTATTGATAAAACAAAAGAAAAACAAGTTGTTTTATTAATTTTTTAAATGTTTAACAAACTGCTTTCTTTTTCATTATCATTTCTTGACCATCTTCCATTCAGGTTTTAATCGGGGTTTAGAGGAAACTAGTCTTTTAAACCACGACTTAAATGTATTTATTTTGTATTTGAAATACTTTAATGCATTTGTTTTTCCCAACCTTGTCTTTTACCAATAGCACTTGAATTCAATCCCTTATTTTTTCCGTGTATTTTTATTTTCTTCCGTTTCTTTTTAAAGTCTATTACATATTAATGCATAAATATACACAGTTTTGTTTTCTGTTTTGTTGAAATGTATTCTCCAGAGACATGTTTATTTTATACAATATTTATAAAATAATACATGCCTTAAAGTCTTAACAGAACAGAAACGAACTATGAATATTCCTTAACATGCCGTGTTTTGGAAAAGGAACAAAATCTTAACTACACTAAATCCCTGAAATAACTTCGGTTGGATTAAATGTTAGGGCAACCAACTCAAGTCAATGAATTCCTAATTAGAAATTAACAACCAGTACTTTTTTTCTGGGGCATAAACTTATTGTAGATAAATACTGAAACCAAAATTTACAGCATTAGGGAAGATTTTTTATAAAGTTTTTTTTTTTTTTTGTTTTTGTTTTGTTAATCACAGGTAAAATTATTGTAAATGCAAGAGCACTCCAACTGAACAGATAAGTGAAAATACGCAATTTTTATTTTAAATTACTAGAGTTTGAGAACTACATACTCGATTTGGTAATACTTCATTTACATTAGGCCGAAATCTTGTAGATTTGACTTAAAATCTTCTTCGAAATCTAGTGCGTTTACATTATACTTTTTTGACATTAGCGAGATGTTGTTTTTATAACAAAGCAACTGACTAAAAGTTGTTTCGTTACACATACAAACACAAAAAGAAATATACATTAAAAAATGTGCATTACATTTTATTAATAATCAACGATTTTTATTTAATCGTTATTATTCGTCTTTTTTATTTTTTTACAATTTTTATAAAACTTTTTAATATTTTTTTAACAAGTTTTGTTTTGTTTTTTTTTAATGCCATTTTTTCTTGTGCATGGAAGTATTTTTTAGTGCTATATTGAAAAAACCATAGTTGCATCATTAAGTTCTTCTAGATTTTGAGTAGATTTCGTCGAAATCTAGTCACGAAGTAGATTTTGTTTGGTATGAGAATCTAGTCAAAAACAACTAGATTTGGCTCGAAATCTCGTAAGTACTAGATTTTGCGTAGGTGTAAATGTAGTATTAAATGGATAATCATAATTAAAAATAGGTTTTCGTTACTATTCCAAAATACGCGTCGAAGGAGTACGTACATCTTTACATGAAAACAAAAACAAAATTTACGAAAATTGTTTTTGTTTTCTATACACTTCCAAAATCAAATTAACGCGAGAGTTTTAGCACGTTTCTTTCTCTTTTAAAAACTGTAAATTTTGTATGATAAACAAAAACAATTTTTATAAATATGGTTTTTTTTTTGTTTTTGTTTTCATGTAAATGTTCACTCCTTCGACGAAAAAAAAACAAAATTAAAATTCATGTTAAATAAAGTGATAATTATAAAATAGTAATAAAAGTCATAAAAGTATTAAATACTTGGGGTATTCACAAGGTGTGCTATCATGTTGTATTGTCATAATGTTCTAACATTTTACAATGGTTTAAAAATATTGTTGTTGCTTTGTAAACAAAAAGTGTCTTAAATTAATAAAACTTTGCTTGCTATGTTTATTGTGCTGTCGTAATTAATCAGAAGAGACCTGCGCTGAGCGGCTGAGCCGAGCGGCTTTGTTTTTGTAGCCATCGCCGTTGATGGTATAGTTTTTTCTGGCAAACATCCGAATTTAACCTGCGGCTAATTTTTGCAACAAAACACTTGCTGTGTCAAATTAGATCGGGTTAGGACTCTGATGTTTGGTAAAAAAATGTATTTGTGGTTTGCGTCTGAAAAATATTTACGAAAGATTTAATTTAATTTAAATTAAATAATTATTAATTCATGGATTATATTTAAAATAATTTTGATTGTAGGAAAATATTTATTTTTTTATATTTGTTTTAAATCAGCTGATTTAAATTCAAAATAGCACACTTATTTATGAGGGGTTGCTCACAACAGCCTTATTTTTACATGTTATTATTTTAAGACATATGACTTTATGATACCTTGTGAATCCCCCAACTATATTTTAATTTACTTTTTTTATACATTTAAAAAAAAAAATGTCAAAATGAAACAAGAATGAACAGCATGTTTAGCAATAAAGTTTCAGAGTGTGAAACAAGTGGTTCATACAGAGATGCCTGAAGTGCAGATTTATCTGCATTTTGCAGATTGTATACCCCAAAATACTGATTTGACGATTGTTGGCTTAAACATGCAGATTTTTAAGTTCGGTGGAAACTCTTTTACATTGTCACTTATGTTTGTACTGTTTCCTTCCTGTATTAAAAAACGAAAAATTTCTATGATTCATGTAAAAAATCAGAAAAATTCGTGTTTTTCAAGTGTTGATATTTTCAGTACTTACGGAGATTTTTACACTATAATTTTATGCGTTTAAAGATGGTTTATATGTTTACTGATTATAAAAATTGGTTTTTTTACATTTTAAACCAAAACTAGAGTTTAACCTGCTCTGATTTATTGGCCCTAAGTCGATTCAGCCACGTCCGTCTGTTGAAATCACGTTCACTTTCAAATGACTCAAAAGAAAACACCGCCTAAGAAGTTTGGTATTGAAGTCCAGCACAATCGGTTCAGTTGGAAAAGAGCTATAATTTTAAATGTGGAAAATGTATCATTTTGTTACAAAAACTAGCATAGCTAGTGGCGAAATGCACATATTGACAATATTTTGCACAAATTCGTTATATATGTTTAGGAATTACGTTGTCAACTATCGATCAGATCGGTCCATAACTTACCATTGGCCTCATATAAACCCTACTCTCGGAAAAAGCTTTAGTACGCGTAGAACCGTAAAGCTCTCAATCTGTGTTCTCTTTTATAATAATATTTGGGCAGTCATATTTTTAAAAGAGCATAAATTACTTGTTCAAATTTCGTTAAGATCGGCCCATAATTTACGATATGTCCCATATAAAGACCACTCCTGAAATATTCTAACTGTAGGTGGAGGGTATCCAAATTTCGGCACAGATGAATACATTTTAGGTTTTAGCGGTATTTTCAAAAAATGCCCGCTAGATTAAATATTTAGCGGTATTTAAGTCCGATTTTGCGGGAAATGTTCAAAAAAAATTGACAACAGTGCTGATGGCATAAAATCCGACGCAATTTTAATAAAAAAAACGTTTAGACAACCTTTTAAACGCTTATTTCTATGTTCTATATTTATAAGTCCACTTTGCGTGTCTTAGCGAACTGTTAACAGTACACAAATAATTTTTCTTAGAATTTTACAAGAACCGTGATTATCAGGGGTGTGCTTTAAATCGAAAACGTAAATCGCAAGAATTTGGAAATTGTTTTTAATACACTTTGAATCTAATTTTTATAATATTTATTATTTTATTTATTTTATTTTTTATTTATTTTAGGTATATTTGTCATAAAATTCTTTTATTACAAAAATCTTATTGAAAAACGACTTTTAAAATTCTTGCGTTTTACGTTTTCGATTTCCAGCACTCCCCTGTATGTTTAGTCTAGGGTATTAGATGATATAATAACCGCATTCGATATCGAGTAAACTATCGTTTTTTTTTCTGCATACGATAGACACTGACGTATCGAATGAAAGCTGGAGAGATGTAATTTCTTTGGTTACTCAATATCAAATGCTATCCTCTCAAATTACTGTACATTTCATTCGAAATCGAGTGTCATGATAACAAAATAAAAAAAATTCGATAAATGTTGCATGATATCGTATTCGGTGATTAGATCCCAGGCTAATAATTAAAGTATATTTCCATATTTTTTTTTTGGAATCCCTCGACGTACTTTAAATTTGTGTAAATAAAGAAGGTTTTAAAAAAAACAAGGAACAGCTTAGGGCAAATTTTGTAAATTATTGAAAAGCTGTTAATGCATAAACAAAATAAAAAAGGCTACCAACGAAAAAATGGTGAGAATTTAAAAAAAAAAGCTGTAAAAAATAGAATATTTAATAAAATAAATCAAAGCACAAGGCGAATTCACTTCTAAGTTCTGTTAAAAACACAACTGAGCTACTTTTTTCTTACTGAGAGAGAGAGAGAGAGAGAGAAATGTGAAAAGTTGCTTGTGTTTTTGACGTATCGACCAACTAAAGCAACAATTTTAATTCAATTGGGGGAATCACAAGGTAGTCATAAAGTTGTAAAGTCATACATATGTATGTCTTAAAACAATTACAAGAAATATATGTACATATATGACTGCTGTGGGCTACAGCTTATAATTTAGATTTCTACAGTACAGGTTTGACGAATCAATGTACACAACATTTAAAGTTTTATTTTGTTTGAAACACAACAAAATTTTTTTTAAACAATTGTAAAATATTATTTAGGACATTATGACGAAATGGCTTGATAGCACCCCCAAATGTTGTTTTTTTAATATTGTACTTGCTGTAGTATTGCCACCACCTGATAAATAAATTCGCCTTGGCAAAGCCCTTTGCGTTCTACAGGTTGGTTTTTTGTGTTTACGTTCTTTTGTCTTAATATGAGAGAAATTTATTATTAATTACCAAAGAAGTGAAGAAACAGAGTTACATTTTTTTTTTTTTAATTTTTTTGAAAAAAAGTATCAAGAGTCAATATTTGGTTACAAAACTTGACCTTTTTATAACCTTCACAACAGGTGGCATATATATTTTTTAAAACTTCTGTTATTTTTTCGAACCATGGTGAATGTTATATCCCTTTCAGACCTCACGCTAAACTATTTACTGGGAGTTTTTAAAAATTTGCAATCAAATTCCAGACCGCAAAATGTCTCTTCCGTAATGTTTAGATTTCACCATTTTTATATCTTTCAAGAATTTTCAAGGCACGCCCAATTGATGCATCTCATTAAAATTTTTAGCTAAAACGCATTTTTATTGCATCAAATGTCTTTAGCTGGCTTGAAACATTTCAAATTTATAACTTTTTTTTTAAAAAAAATATGCCCACTTCATTTTTTTTAACGATTATTACTTTTGTAATTGAAAACACAACTTACTTCTGCGGCTCCTTTTGCGAAACTCAAATGTAACGCAAGAATTTCGTAATAATTCAAGTAACGGTAAAGCGAACAGCGGATAATGTGAGAAAAAAACCATAAACAATTAGCGCAAACGGTGCAAGCCGAAATTTGTCAAATAGAAGCGAAAATATTTGGACCGAATCCCACTTGCACAATGGATACATCACGGTCTGAAAGGGATTTAAGATTTTTTTTTCGGCTCACGACTTTTTGTCAAAACTGTTATATTTTCTTTTCAAACATCTAATATTATTAGTATATTATTATTAATATTAACTATTGTTAACTCTTTGTATTACTATTTTTGAAAGTAAAGAAGAACGACTACTATAAGAATCGGCATAGCATAATACAGCACTCTTAAATGCATATGTATGTATATTAAAGTGCATTCTGTCTTTTTTATAAAGAAAGCAGAAAATTCGATTTTTTAGAATTGCTTTTACCCTTAAGCTAACTTTCAAAAAATGCTCGCCTTACATTTTATACTCGCCTAAATTTGTCCACGCTTTCTTATTTTTTATATAAATAATGATGTTGTAAAAATAAATTAATTGTGTTTACATTTCATAAAACTTACAACAAGAGCAGGAATAATTTTATACGACTATGATTTTACAACCCCATATAATTCAATTGCCACACTTGGTCTATAATCCCTGGCACTTGAAAAATCCAATGTCGACGACACACTCGTAGCAAAAGCGAAAGCAATACTCACGCACTCAAATTTAATAACTTTTAATAACACTAATAATAAATAAATAAATAAACATACAAAATACAAAAAAAAAGGGAATAAAAACAAAATCCCATATTCAAGTGGTTGATTCAATGGATGGGTGTTTGGTTAGTAAATTGGTTAAGTTTCGTTGGCAGACGATTGTCAGTCAGTCAGTCAATCAGTCACTGTGTCTAGCAATGGCTTAACTTCGTTCAACATCATACTCAGCAAACAGGATGACTGGTAAACAAAAACGGAAACATGAGAAGTAGCTTAGAAACTCATGCTTTTGCAGAAAACAATTGGCGGAAATGTAAATAATATTAAGAAAAACCAAAATATTTTATATTTTCCCGGTAGGTAGGTAAACTTGACAAATATACAAACAGCAACGAAATCAACACGAAATTTTCACAAGAAGGCTAACTAACTGACTGCTTTCGTAACTAAAATTGTTGACATAAACCAATTTACAACAAGTCAAAAAATATAGTCTGGCATACTCACCCATATGATACCCTATACCACTTGTGGGTATTGAGTGATCCCTATTGGCATAGCAAAAGACTAGAGTGGAAAGAGAGAGAACGCTATTTTTATTTTTTAATTCAGTAACAACAACAAAATAAACACATGTCTAACTACACGTAAAGAAACTCTATTTTTCAATATAGCAATTGTTCGATGAAACTATGCCAACAATCATAGGGAACCAGAAAAAACTGCCGCATTAAAGATGGAAAAAGAACTCAACGGCCCTTTAAAGCTGTCCAGATTTCAAAGTGTCGGCTGCCGGATAATATAGAACGCCTGGGATACAGTATAAAATGCTAACCCAGCAAGAAATACTTGCTTAATTGTGGCATCCAATGGAACCTAACCTACACCTAACAAAATTTTTTTGTAACGAAACACATTAATCAATTTAATCATCCGTAACGTAGCCTCAACCTTGCTAAGGTTGGCTTTGATTTTGTAATATTTAATAATAATATTAATATCTTTACCACCAGGTCTGCCAGACTTGGGGATTTATCCCCAAAGTTGGGGATTTCATACGAGCAAAAATGACAAAGAGTATCATTGGGGGATTGGGCATTTAAAAATAAATTCGCGGATTTTTGGGGATTTTACACATTTTTAATATATTTCCCTTTTTTATTATTTACGCATTCATATTTTTCTTTGTTTCGTATATAAAAAAAATTGCAAAACTTTAATTTAACATTTATCAACAACTAATACGATGTAAAGGGACCTGGTTAATATTACTATTTTTGTTGAGTGTGTAAAAGGCACCTTTTCAACTTATGCTATTATCCATGAGTGAGAGTTTTAAAAAAAGAATCTCAAACCGTTTCAATAAAGAGAGAATCCATGGTACGTCGAAATAATTTTAAACAAATATCAAATGTTGCTGCCGAACGCGATGAAATAAATAAATTTTTAGCCAGTATCTATTTCACTATTGGTACTATTTATTGAATTTTATTTAAAATTCTCAAAAACTTTAATGCAATATAATAATCACAGCATAAAACGTGGACTTTGTGTAAACATAAACAAAACTTTGACATAAGACTAGACAAACAAAACTAGAGCAAAAAATCGTCATCTGGCGTAGTAATGCCACCTGTTTATTTCATCATGAAACGCTAGTTACTTGAACTGGCGATACCAACCGCCATAAATTAAACGAATAACATTAGGTAATGTTAGGTTAGTTTGGAAGAAGGATAAAGCTTCAAGAATGCAACCTCATATCAGTGTGATATACACCTAGGCTTCTGCTGGGCCTGTTGTGCGCTCCCTAAGAAGATGGAGATTTAGATGGATAAGTCCAACAGTACATCGCTCCCGATGTGTTTGGATCTTAACTCGACAAAGGCCTGGCAGTGGCAGAGAAAGTTGTCCAGCGTCTCGCACGCCTCGCCACACGCTCTGCACTCGTCAGATTCCGCCCGTCCAATTTGTTGTAGTTGTGCCTGTAATCCTGCATGACCAGTCAGGATAAGCCCAACCATACTAACCTCGGACTAACTCCCATTGAGGAGGCTTCTTTTCATCCTCTAGTCTGGGTTACCCCACAAAATCATAGTGGTCCCACCCACAGTCCCACTATTCCAGCTGGCCGTGTGGGTTTCCCTAGGCCACGCCTTCAAACGAATAATATTAGTTTAGAACATAAGCGAAGAATTATACCCGCTAATTTAAGCTACTTTGGGCTAAGTAAACAAATTTTGAACAGGTGCCTCTCAGATATATCTTACATTACACAAGCACTTTTCCTTGTTTCTATATGGCGCTGAGGCATGGGTACTTGCTCAAGCAACTGAAGTTGTTCTTGGAGTGTTCTAGGGAAAAATACTTTGCAAGATATCTGAAGGCGGAGAATATCCGTGTCGTACAAACCAAGAGCTGTTTGAGCCATACGCCGACATCGGTGTAGTAAACTGCGTAAAAATCCAAAGATTTCGCTGGCTTGGTCTTGTTATGCGAATGAATAAAGATGCTCCAAAAAGAGTTTGAAATTGGAGAACAAACGGCGAAAACAAAGGCGCCTGGAAATCCATTCTTTGTTTGGCCAATGGCCCACATGGGTCGCTATAAATGGCCAACTTATTTCGAAAGTACTATTTGTATGCAAACCTAAGATCACATACGAACCGATTTCAGTTAAATTTGTTAACATGATGAAAGATTGCTATAAAATATTACTAAAAAAAATCAAATGCTAACATCGATAAAACGTTTATGTAAACTAACGCTCTGTTTTGGACGGACATTTGTGTCGGGATCACGTGAAAGTGTGAACCAATTTTTACTAATTGTTTAACAAAAGTTCAAGTTTAATATGTGAACCAGTGATGTTAACCGTACGGTAATTACCCTTTTTTAGGGTAATTTTAGGCCGCAAAAGGTAGCAAGGTAATTTTATTTAAAATACGGTAATTTAAAGAAATTTGGATTTTGGTATGAATATGCGTACTTACATATGTAGGGTTTAAAGTTTTAACTTTTGAGAGGTGATTTTCAATTAAAAAATAAGAAAAATGAAATCACTCTTGTACATTATTAATTTTATATATAACTTTTTGTTTGTTTAAAAATCAGCAATTCTTAAACATATGAAATAGCCGCAATGTTATAAATATAACTATAATTTTCGGATTATTTTAAGTAAAGGTCAAATTCATAATTATTTTACTACCTTATTCATAAAAAATAGAATAATTTTGGTTAAAAATTTATTTTAAAACAAAAATTTACATGCAGATTTTTCTTTAAACACATTTAAAATTTAAATTAATGGGTTATAAATAATGCTCGTATGTGCTGTTAACAAATGAAACAATCAATCGCCTGTCATTTGGAAACAGAATATTAATGTTTTGATTAAAAATCTTTGCGTAAGGTAATTTCTTCTCAAAAACGGTAATTTTTAAAGGACCGTAAGGTAATGAAAAAATAAAAGTTAACATCACTGATGTGAACTGTTATTTGTGCACACGATTTACACAGGTAGCAAGTCAGTCAGACCGAAGGGCATGCTCATAAAAAGGTTATGAGCTGATTAGAATACAACAAGCCAACTTTTTTTTTTTATTGCCTTTATTCATAACAATTATACACAAGGATTGTGAATTAATTAAAAGAAAGTTCATGTATTAGAACATAGGGCACCAACGAATCTTCTCCTTTCATGACGGTTATTAGCGAGGAATTTTATTTGACTCCATGATTTATTTATCATTTGGCATTCTTTCAATAAGGTACGTTGCCAGGTGTTACGAGGGCGACCGGGTCTACGATGTCCTTGGGGATTCCATTCCAAGGCGGCTCTTGCGATATCATTTCCGGGTCTTCGAAGTATGTGGCCTATCCATGTCCATTTGCGTTTCATTATCTCCGTTGGGATAGAAACTAAGCCAACTTGACTTCCAATTACTTTTATGCGTTATAAACATATAATATTCCTACCCATGGTGTAGGGTACACTATGGAGAGTTTGAAATCACCCCTTAAAGTTTCTCTAAATATCTCAGGCATACTTTTTAAACAGAAAATAATCCTGTTTAAAACCTTTCAGTCATTTCGAATTATTTAATTTAAAGTATAAAAGTGTGTGTTTTTAGAAGTCAAAAGCGGAAAAAAATATTTAATTATTCTTAACAAATAAAATGTAATTTTTCTCTCAGTCACAATAATTCAGTTGACAGTAGAAAGTATCTACGTGACACAAAAATCGAGAAGCTTAAAATATTTTAAGAAATTTCAAAAAAAAAAGTATTTTTAAGCTGCGTTTTTATTGGTCCGGCACAAATTATTTTTAAAATTAATTCAATTTCGTTTATTTAATTACTCCCCTATTCTGAGTTACATTTGCCTAACGATTTTCGCTGGCTATCCAACATCGATAGCAAAAATTATAGCAATTATATCAAGGCGAATTCATATAAACGGTGGTGTCGATACTACAACAAGTAACAACACCAAAAACACAACAATGTATTTTTTTTGTTGGCCGATATGTCAAAACCACGAGTAACTTTTGACATTCCTCTCTCTAATTAAGAAAAAAAAAGTAGCAAAGTTGTGCCTTTACAGCCACCTGAAAAATTAATTCGCCTTAAATTATATATTGATTTTTATAGTTTATGTATGTCTGTTTGTTACCTGTGATGGAAAATTCAGTACTATGGTACTTAATTCAGTTCTTTTTCCTTTCAAAAATACCACGGTACCCCCATGTCCAATTTAGTACACTTTTTGTTGTGCTAAAATTCTAACTCCGACTCCTAATCTAACCTTAATGCTAAATATGTATATATGCGACTGGTCCTTATATGACTTTAAACTCTTTTTTTAATGCAGTACCTTTTAAATGGTTAAATATAGCAAGAAAATGATTCAGTAAAAATTCGAATCAATATTTTTAATATTGCATCGCAAATTTCGAAGCACAAACGTATATTTATTTTGGAAATTTCAAAAGATTTTGTTATTCGTGCTTAATTCCCAGTTTTTATTATTGATAAAAACACTTGGAATTTTATTGTTGATGGGATAAGCTATTCCTATGCGCATTTCACTGGTTGCTTAGGCCAGATCATCAGGAAACTTCATCCATAAAGATTTTAGAAAAACTAAAGATATTAAACCAAATAAAACTGTTAATCGTATAAGAATTATAGCAACAGTTCTACTTGTAATAATATCAAAGTTTAAACAAAACAACATCAACAATAAACAGTGGGTTTATCTCATCTAACATTCCCCACTACAATTAGTTGAAATTCTCTCAACATTAATTGTAGTTGTAAGTAGGTTAAAAAAAACAAAATAAAAACAACAAAAACTTACAAAAGATGTTGTCAATTAAGTGTTTTTTTAGGCCGTGCACCTTCCTGTTTATTATCAAAAAGTAATTTTAATTTTTGGGAATTACTTACATTTTACTTTTTGATAATTTTGGAAATTATTAGAATATTTTTTTAAATTTTTAATGCCGAAAAGTTTTGGAGTCGAAGTCGCAAATTGTTTGTGGGTACTACGACTCCGACTCCGGTACAAAACCTGAACTAAGACTTTACAGCTACATTGCCTACACAAAATTTAATATTATCAAAAGGTTATGGCAACACTGCTTGTTGGTTAGAACTCAAAGAATTCTGATGAAAGAATGTGGTGATTCTTGAAACATGTAAATTCAACCCAGGTTCGAGCCCCAGCTCAGCCATGAAAATTATCAATAAATTTTAATAAAATTCCAAGTTGTAAAAATTCCTTCCTTCAGTAAAAAATAATTTAATGAAAATTAAATTTGATGAATTTTAGAATTTTGCTGTTGAAATTAAACCAGTTTGGTCCATAACTGGCTGAGATATAAGCAAAAAAAATGTTTTAAAAAGGTACCAAAATTTTGAAAAATTTACTCTTTTGCTTGGTGGTCAGTACCATATAAATATTTAAATTTTCCATCACTGTTTGTTACGTTCTCTGTTAATTTGCATTATATGAGAAAAAAACAAATTCATGTTTATTTAAGTCTGCGCTTTACAATATGTTTGAGTGATAATGCAATACTAATGCACCGTTCATGTTCACACTATTTCTCGTCATAATGCAATTAAAGTGCACTATTCCTGATGTGTTTTTATAATAATGCAAAAGTAGTGTATTAATTGGCATACACTTTAGTGGTATTTAAAAAGTAGTGCACTATTTTGAAAATAAAATAATGTAGTGCAAAAAATAGTGCTTAAAAAATGTAAAAGTTTGTGTTAATGCAATAATTTTGCATTTCCATTGATATGGTTTAATTAAAGAAAAAAATCAATGTATTAGCATTTGCATTTGTCCCAGATCTACTTATGTATGATTTTATAATAAATATTGTTATTTTACGATAAATTTACAATACACTCACTCTTTAGCAAGCCCACTGTGCCTTTAGAAAGTGGGTTACAAATATATATTAACTAACAAAACCAACAACAACCGTTAAATAAAACGTCAAACATATTTACTCAATTTTTGACAGTGAACAAACAATTATTTTCAATCAACAAACAATTTGACGATGACTTTATGCTCGTACAAGTACTTCACTCACTCTCTACAAAACCATCAACCCTCCTTGTATTTTATCATAAATTAACAACAACAATAACAATAGGAACTACATAATGATATTTTGTTTATAACTAGAATTCCACGGGTATCAGGTTTGTAATAAAATAAAAATATTTGTTTCTGGTTACAAGTTTCCGTTTGCACAGACACATACACACACACACACACAAACACAAACCCATATTCACACAACCGATACAATACAATACGCAGATAAACAGCCTCAAGGATAATAATTCAATTTTTCTGCTCGTTTTAGCGAACGTTGGTCGACGTCCTCGTCGTTGTCAAACGACGTTGTCTCGTTTAACACCATTGGGAATTGATGGTGAATTAGTTGGGGAAAAAAGTAAGACCGTGAAACCAGAAAAATAGACGCAACAACAACAACAAGAAGAAATTAACGACACGTGCCTGTTGATCCTCTAAAGGCACTATGTAAGTAGACGAGCAACAAAAAAAAACGAAAACGAAAAGCACAAATGAACACATGAGATCGTCAAAGGCGTTAAAATGTTTGCCTGAGAACGCGTATCGGGGCGTTTAGTTGTACTAAAAGCAACCGCTATACACCCGCACACGCTCTTACAGTACCACTTGTCGGTCTTGTACCAATCTACACACCCTTCAGGCTTTCTCATTTACCCTCGACTCAAGCTCACTCCACTTATCACAATCTCAAAGTCCTTATGAATATTATTATTTTTCTTTATTGTTTATGATTAAATAAAACAATGTTTTACTTTCGATTTATTTGTTTGTAATTAAAGGTTGTAATAGAAAAAAATTAAACAACAACAAGAAAAAAAATCCTTTTTCAACTTTCAAAAATGTTACGGTACTTTGTGGCATAAGGCTTGTTCGTTTGTTTGTTTGTTTGCTTGGCTTTTCTTTGTTATCTATATTTTATAGGCAAAGCAAATGGGAGGTGGTATGTCTGTAGTTTGTATTTTCCAAAACATTTCCATCACTGTTTTCTGTTTCGATTGTGTTTTTCATTGTTGCTGTTGTTGCAAGTTCTCCAGAGAAATGACATGGCATGTTGGGTCACGTGTCTTTTGATGTTAGTGCATTAACTTCTCTTTCATGTTACTTCTTCTGAGGCGACGTTGACAAAGTGAAATCTTATAAAAATCCATTAATCCCTGCACTTGCTATTGAAAGAAATGGAAATTATCCATTGTAATCCTCATAATTATCGGGTTTGATTAAAATCTTTGTTTAAAATAAAAATAATCATCAAGTAAATTATGTGCTTTGCAGTTGGCCAGACCAGCCTCTTCTTTGATTTGTGTAACAAGACTTAAATTAAAAGAAATCAAATGGGGATGCTGGAAAAACTGTAGAACTGTGGTTTAAATAAATATCATTTTTAAAAATAAAATATTTTTAAATTGTTTAAGAATTTTAAGGATAGCATTTTGATAGTTTTAAGCGAAGGAATAAAATACTTAAAATACTTTTAATTTTTTTTTTTTTGTTTTTTTCAAAAAGTCAGCAAATAACTGTTATTTTTTAAATGATATTTTTTGAGTCAAAAATTAAAAGTAAAATTTGACTATTTTTTTAAGTCAACAATTAAAGTTAAAATTTGACAGATTTCAGTAAAAAATAAAAGCTAAAACTTGACCGATATTCTTTTGGTCAAATAATACAACGAAGTTAAACGTTTATCTATAACAGAAAGACAATCAACAAATTAACGTTTATTTTTTTATTGAAATTTCTACTGCAATAAGTTTTGAAAAGTGTATTTTTAAATAAAATGTATGTGTAATCAAAGTTTTTATTGGGAAATCAGAGCGAGTTAAACTCTCTTTTTGCATTTAAATGTGTTTAAACCAACAACTCTATAAATCACCAAAGAGATAAACCATTTTTAAGCGCATAAAATTTGGCGTTTAAACTACCAATACAGACCATACGAATTTGCTAAGATTTATCGTAGTGCTGCCACATGTTATTTTTTTAACAACATTTAATACATGGGACACTGATTTATAGTTGTTGAGTTTAAACTACATATAAATTCAAGTTTAGTTCAACTAAACCAACGTTTTAACCATCAGTGATTTATTAGCCATTAGGCTACATCTTTAGGAAACTTCATCCAAAGATTTTCTACAAATAATAAGTAAACGGTGGTTAAGGGCCGATATTTATTTTGAATAAAACACAAATTATTTAGGAAATTATTGTCATTTCTTTTTATTATGTTATTTAGGTTTTGGGGTTTTTTTGTGTGAGCGAACTGATTTTTTATATTCAAGACTTTTCCCGTTTTAGCAAGTTTTGAATATCAGTATAATTTTTGTAAGTAAATTATGGGAATTTGTAAAGCAAGATTTTTGGATCGATTACGGATGGCAACTCAACTTCAGTTCAGTTACCAGCAGCGAAATCAGGCAACGCCGCTCATGTTAAAATATACAAAATTTTTTTTATTTTATATTCTAACATCAGCGGCGTTGCCTGATTTCGCTGCTGGCAACAAAACTTCAGTTTAGTTAGCACCTGTCATCCATTTGTAATACAGTAGATAATTCGTAATCGCAAAGGAACAGCTGTTTTTGCGAATTACAGAATATACAAATACGAACCAGCGTTCTGCTCCTGCTGTGAAAATAAATATCAACTATTGAAAAGTCTTTGCTTTCGCACAGTTTTAGTTTAATGTGGCAATGTTTGTTGTAAAAACGACAACACTTCAAATTATTTAGTATAAAACGATTTACTTGTTTGTTGTAGGAACAATAACGAATTCTCACACTGATCGTAAATATGAAACAACTGTTTGTGTTCTTTCGGCTTAACTTTTTATACCCTTTACCACAATTAGTTGTGAAGAGGGTATATTAAGTTTGTCATTTCGTGTGAAACTTTTTTATTTTGCATCTCAGACCCAATAAAGTATATATATTCTGGGTCCTTGAGTGATTCTAAGTCGGTTTAGCCATGTCCGTCTGTCTGTCCGTCTGTTGAAAACACGCTCACTTTCGAACAACTCAAAAGAAATGAACAAACTTGGTGTCAAATTGCTTGTAGTTATCCTAAGCAGTTTGGGATTGAAATTCCACAAAATCGGTGCAGTAGGACCTGAGCTTTGAATCAAAATGTGGAACCACCACCTAAAAAAAATGATAATTTTGTTACAAAAAATAACATAAATGGTGGAAGAAGGCACGGAATGAGATAACATTTTGCAAAAATAATTTCGTGAAGATCCGTCCATAGTTTACCCTAGGCCCCATATAAACACTACTCCCGGAAAACAGTTTAGTACGCCTAAAACCGATAAAAATAATGCTATCATAACAAAATTTGGTACGTCACAGTTTTTTAGGACTAGAAATAACACTGTGAAATTTCGTGAAGATCGGTCCATAATTTACCTTAGGCCCCATATAAATCCTACTACCGGCAAACAGCTTAGTACCCCTAAAATCGTAAAAAACAATGGTATCATAACAAAATTTTAATTGAAACTGTTACTCAAGCTAGTTTAAATTGCTAAATAATTCAGTATATGTAGATCTAAACCTCAAACCAACCAATTTTAATGCTGATGTCTGTTTTTTATAAAGATAAATTAATAATAAATAGACATCATATAGATATCCCTCCTGAAATATTCGAACAGTCGGTGGAGGGTATTAAAGATTCGGCACAACCGAATATATCACTCTAACTTGTTACTGTTGCTGTTGTCGACTGCGCAGAGCTTCTTGAAAGCAAAACGTTTCATCTTTTGTACGAATTTTGCTCCTCTATTCTACGAAGTCACGAATGCAAAGCCAATAAAAGACTTTTCAACAGTTGTTATTTATTTTCACAGCAGAAGCGAAAGCAAGAGTTTACTGTTTGGAACAAGAAAAACTGTTGCTTCAAAGCAACAGCATAAAATTTTTAACTTTTGCTTTTATGCTGTCAATTTTTTTAACATGTAGCAGCGATGAAAAATTCGGTACTATGGTACTTTTTGCCACGGTACCCCCACCGTCAGTTTAAGTACTCTTTTCTGGTTATGTTATGGAATTACAGACAAAATTCTAGATGTTTTGAGGAAAAACAATATGATTGTGCTTACGGCTGATAATTGCAATGTAATGATGGGGCAATTTAGTAAAAGAATTGTTACCAAATTTGTTCGTAAATGGCCGTATATGCAATAATATAAACTATGCTTTGTTTGCTGCTTATTTATGTATACCTAAAGAAATTGATAAATTTATGAAGGAAATAAAATTGCGTGCGTTGGCGGATTCTCGTGAACTTCTTAGCCATATAACTGAGCTACCTAAAGAAGAACCTCAAGCGTATTTTTCTTGTCAAAACTTCTAATTTTCATACAATTTATATAAAACAAAATTAACACCATCCTGTCAGAAAATCCTTTTTTACAGATCCTTATGCCGGTTTGTTTTATTGAAATTGTATTGGCAATCGAATTGTCATATTTTAAGAGCAAAATGTACTAACCCCCGGTTTTTTTACCCGTAACTTTAGATTTTGGAGCTGTTTCGCAAATTTCAAGAACAGGGTATTTTTGTGCTCGACAAGACCTACTAGAAAAAAATCATAACATCCCAGGTATTTCTGTGTTATTATTTTTTGTAACACTGTGTAATTTATCATACTGACAACAAGTAACAATATCTCTACATTTTAGAGACTACAGTCACAAGTCTTTCTTTCTAAACAAAATTTTTTTTATTGGTAGTTATTTCAGATACTTATTGAGATAAATTTGAATGTGTTCGCATGTAACCAAGTAGGGAATTATTATCAAAATGTTGTGTTTTTTAAGTGTTACCAAATATTTACCTGTTGTTTTTAAAAGAAAAACAATAAAAAAAAATATTCGAAGTACAAGTATTTATAAAATTTTGTTTTTACGAATGTGTTACTTGCTTTTTTATGGTTAATGTAACAACGATGTGCTGCTGCGGTTGCTGTTAACGATAAGAAAAAACATGGCACAACTAATTGCCAACTGATAAGAGCACTAAAAAAGAATCTTTTACTCGTGCAACATAAGAATTAAAACGGGCAAAAAAAACACAACTTTATTTATTTTTAGATAAATTAACATTTTTTTTTTTTTTTCGAAAACTCAAGAGAATATTATTGACACATTAATATGTAGTACCAGGGATAACAAAATTTAATTTTGAAACAGGACTGCGTTCCCGAAGAAAACGTACTTTTTGAATCAACACTCAAAAGAAAAATCAATCCATCCGTTATTAGCTGTTAAAAAATATTATTATGGTTGATAAAGTGAACATTTCATCGACCTTCTTTTACATTTTTATTCAAAGCGCACAAATAACAGAAGCGAATATTTTTAAATACACCAATACCCCGGTTTGCAAATCGCTAATTGGGACCGAATAAACGGGACTCAAATCGAAACGACGCAAACCGAAGCACGATTTTCCATACATTTCTATTGATTTTTATTTAATTGGTTCCGAGATTTATAATAGTAGCTGAACAAATAAATGTTGTCTTGATAGATAACGGATCATTTTTTTTAGAACTTTAAATAAAGTTACAGCTTTCTTTTCAATTACCATTTAACTCAAAGGCATTCTTCGCTGATTTCGATCTTCTTATTTTGTCATTAAAGGTCTCCTCTTTTTTGTAACCTGTTTATGTTGGTTGTAACGATGTAGCGGTTTCATTTTTATTGTAGATGGGTCTAATCCAAAATGTCCAGTTTTTGTTCTAAATTTATTTGCTTTCTTTTTTGACTTATTGTTGCAAAATATTTGGATTAAACTTCACTTCAGCAAATGTAATTTGAAACTTCTACTTCTTCACATACATATTTACATTAGACGTAAACGGGAAATCCCCTTTTTCGGTTTTTGTTTTGTAAAAATATTGTTATATTAATGACGCAAAGCACTAACAACGATACTTTAAAGCCATTTGGCGCAAACTGAAACAAAAACGACGCAACTTCGAAATCACAGACCGACACAAACCGGAGAATTGGTGTAATAGAAATTTTGACAAATTTTCTGTTTTCTTTTTAACACATTGAAGTCAACCGCAACGTTTACGTGTCCCCAACATTTACCTATAAGTAACGAGGTCTTTAATGTTCATATTTGTAACATTTTCAGACCACTTATGAAGGCAAAAAACCATTTAACATTCACATTAATGAAAAAATTTAAAAAAAAACAATAATTTGAAGTCTAAAATTGCTCTTACGGCCAATTTCACCAAGTTTAGTCAAAACTAAATATTACTTTAACTTCCAGTTACCAGTATGTTTTGACAGCTTTAACTGATTATTAATTATAACTGAACTTGGAGAAATTAGCCGTTATAATATTTTCTTTTGCTCATGTTTACATAAGCGAACACCTGTTAAAATCCCGTTTTCATACCCAGCTCCATAGCAGGCTCTCATCTACCTTTGACGCGCCTTAAAAATGCAGCGACATTATATTTTCGGGGGAGAAAAATTAAATGCGAGTGATGAAAATGCAAATGTAATGAAATAGAGCATCCCATTTTTCAGTAATGGACTGTTACAAAATTTCTTTTTGTCGGTAAAATCATCTGATTTCTTGTTACCAAGGAAATTCTTTGTGAAACCAATAAAGGCGTTCCATGATTGTTTTTTTTAAATATCATTAAGATAAGATGTAAAAGATTAATCTTGTATTCAGTAATGAGCTGTTGTTAATCAATTTACATTATTGCAAAACCCCAAGTCATCTTCTTTTTAATAGTATGGAACCAATAGGGCTGGTTTGGCTAGCTAAAAATGATTTCGGTATATCTCCCAGGACATAATTTGGATCCTCACAATTATCACTATTCGTTGAACTTGAGCTATTCACTGAGTCAATTCAATTCTGATCTAATTGAATGAACAATGAACACATAAATATTTCATGTTTTGATGGACACCTACACAATACCTTGGACCTCTCGTCGAACCCTCAAAAGTACGAAGTTGAAGTTCTAGCACCTCTCGGTAACTCGGAACCCTGCGCAGTTGCTGCCTCTTTTCCGTTCTCCGAACTTCGAAACGTTTCACGACAGGCTACGAAACACTTAATATCTGTCAACGGAAAAGCACGTTGGGCCGAGCTTAATGACTTTTTTCGACATTTCAATTGAAAACTTTACTTCCCGGTCAATGACTTCAATGCCATGGAGCAAATGGTTGAAAATGTTAAAATGCTAGGAGTGAAAATATTCATTCCATTTAAAAAAAAACTTCGAATAAACCTCGAACTAAACCTTAGCTTAATTAGACGTGCAAATAAGCAGGCAAATCCAGAGAGCAAGTATTCCTAAATTGGCGTGAAAATTAAATCACTGATACGGAATTTCAACGAAAAATAGCAAGGTCTTCGTGTGTCAAAGTACTAAGACGAGAAAAAACTCTTAACGAGCAACGTCTTCGTATTTAAGTTCATATTACTCGCCGGAGCAGTAAACGAATGGCGGTTTTTTAAAACTGTGTAAGATACACCATCTATATCCGACCACGATTGGAATACAACTCTCATGTGGGCCGGTGCGTCAAAGTCTATTTTGGAGCATATTGACCGTGTGCAGGAGAGGGCGAAGATCTCAGTGGTGACAGTAGGGTATCCAATTCTATTGACTCCCTTTAGCACCGTCGCAATGTGCGTCGTAATTGCCTGTTTGATCGTTACTACAATGGGATGCGTTCTGATGAAATTAGGGACCTGGTTCCCGAAACCCTTGCGTTTGTTTTCTTTTAAAGACTTTTCTTATGTGGACATAAATGGAAAAAGGCACGGAGCTTTTAAAATACTTTCTTTTTTTTTCTTATATGAGATGTTCTTATATCCTTTATCTACTGTACAACTATAAATAACGTAAATTTTTGCTAAACATACGGAAGTGTTAAACTTTTTTAACTTGTAGTTTTTAAAGGAAACATTAAAGTCTTAGTGCAATTCTTTGAAGAATTGTCATAAATGTTTGAACCAACGTCATCAAAAGATGGTTCTGTATAAAGTTAGCTCCTTTCTTATGTAAATATAAAAGTTGTTATTGAATTAAATTTGTTAATTTTTAAAAATTTAATCATCCCTTTCTTTACAACAATTGTTGTTTAGACTATTTAATACTTAAAATATTTTGCTTTCCTTTGTATTAAGGATTCCATTCTTCTCAACATTAATTCCTTTAACTCCAACATCTCTCTGACTTAAGAGAAAAACGAGTTGAAAGCAAAATCAAACAAGAAAAGTGTATGTAAAGCATGACTTACCCTCTAGCTCTCTATTTCTGGAGATTAAAGCCAATACCATTTCAGGATTTGGGTCATCCTGGTCGTTGCTGTTATTATTGTTATTATTATTATTACTATTGCTGCTACAACTAATCTCTGACAAATGATGTGACTGTAGGCTGTTTGAAGAAGGACCAGCAGCCGCCAGAGAACTGAGTGGGGTGGTCAATGGTAACGAGGAGGATGCTGATGAGGTTGAAGAAACCGTAGGTGGTTGAGCTGCTAAGGAGCAAGGTGTTGGTGGTGTTGCCACAGACATGGCAATGGTGGAGGAGCTCGTAGCTAGAGCAGCAGCAATAGCAGCAGGTGTTGTTGAGCATTGTTGTTGGGATTCGTGTGTAGAATTGGCCATTATTATTTGGGGATTATGGTTATTTGTCGTTGGTAATAATAATGACGGATGTTGATGATGATGGATAAGGTGTTGTTGTTGCATTTGTAGGTGATTAAGAGAAGTTTGTATATTTTGCTGGAAATGGTGTGGGTGATGGTGGTGGTGATGATGGAGTTGCTGGTGATGCTGTAGTTGTAGTTGCTGCTGTAAATCCATGTTGGCCAAATTATTGCTTAGCAAAGTTGTGGCTAATGTGCTGCCAGTAGAGGAGTTTTGCATTTCAGCTGGGTGATGTTGTGGTTGGTGATGGCTGTTGTGATGAGGCAGATGTTGTTGATGATGATAATGAAGATGATGTTGCTGTAGTAGTGCTAATGTGGCTGTTGTTAATACCGGTGGTGGTTTCAAAGTTTGCATCATTGCTTAACTAAGATGCATAAAACCAACCGAACAACAACAAACTAAAAGTTCTAACAAAGAAACCAGAATGTGTGTATGTGTTTGAATGTTTATGTATTTGTGTTATAAATGCGTTTGTGTATGTTTGAAGTGGCTTGAGGATAGCAAAAGTATAAAGTGTACGTTTGTTTGTGTATGTTTAAGTGTGTGTGTGTGTGGGTATGTGAATTTTTCAACAAACTTAACCTGTCAATCAATCCGTATTTCTCCCTCTCTTTAAGTTTTTATTCACTGGATCTTTGGGCTACGTTAATATTTACGGAGCATTACGTAGCAAAAACGTAGTTTGTGTGTGAGGTAAATGTATTTTCTTTATTTTACCCTGGCTGTTGTGATGGATTTAACTGTCAAGTTTTAGGCTTAACAGTAACTTTGATAAATTTCTTTTGAACAATTTTATTTATTTTTCTTATTTTTGCTTATTTTTCTTTATATTTTCTTTTTGTAAGCACTTTCAACAATTAAACACTTCTTTAAATACTCATATAAACAAATTTTATTTCAATTATTCTAACACTATTTACAATAACATTTTAATTTTAGTTTCACTTCTAAAACTTGAATTTTTTTCGAAATTGTTTATAAATTTTATATTGATATTATTTTTATTTTTTTTTAAATTATTATCTTTCAAGAGCCCGTTTCTTTTTCTTTATTTCGCAACTACAAAAACCCGACAGCCATTACGTGTCCGCCGATACCGTTTTAAAATTTTACTACGTCTAGTTGGTTTCGAAAAATATATCGGTAAGAAATTTAACGACTACGACTACATTATTTAACCGCACTTTATTTGCAGAGAAGACGCAATGTTTATCACCTATTTTTTTGTTTTTTGCTGTTATTTTTTTTTCAATATTGGAGAGGTTGTTTTGTTTGTATTTTGGTTTGTTGATATAAAGTTGGGGTAAACGTACATGAATACATTAATATACATATCTGTTGTATGTGCATATTTTTGTAATCATACCTATTCCTAAGTGAGTTAGAATGTCTGTATGTTTCATACACTCAATAAAGCCACTACTACTTTTTGTTTAATAGTGGCTTCTTATCACCTTGAAATAATTTTGTTATTTTGTTGGTTAGTTTTATTTTTAAATCTCTGATCAATGTTGCCAGGAAAGTTTTAATAAACCGCTTAAACTATTTTTGAAAAATTTTATATTTTCTGTATTAATCTCCCTACATTTTTAGCCAGGTCTATATTTCTATAAGATGTTTCGTTTTTATCTTACTAAAATAACTATTGCTAAGTGTTGAAAAAGTTAAATTCAAATATAAGCAATAATATTGATGTGGAAACAGATTTCACTTGGCCCAACCTTATAGTGGATCTTAACCACAGGGTGATAAACTAAAAGTTTACCAACTACCTCCGAGTGTGCAAGGCGCCATCACATGTAGGAATTTAAATTTATAATAAGCAAAATTATACACTCGCCCCCTTTTTAGAAAACTGAAGCTATCTTACCATCACTGTTTATGAAAATGTCAGCTGAATAGCAACAGCACTTGGGAATAGTCCTCCCTCAGCCCAAACTTTCTAACAAGCAGTGAAAAATCCACACTTAAGTGGGGTTTTCAGTGATTCCCGAAAGTATCATGTCACCGGACAGCATACAGGACCAGGCCTAAACCACTAGTCAGACCGGTGGCAAGCCACCGGGTTCTACTGACTCCCGTGGTACCAGACAGGATATGTCATCAATAGATCTGTCAATTTTAGATTTTGTGTGAATCCCAGGTATTGTCTGCACCTGATCCCCGGAGGATGTAACACCATAAGGTGAAATGTCCTGGAGCTACAAAATTTTTGTGGCAAGCCACCGGGTTCTACTAACTTCCGTGGTACCAGACAGGATATGTCATCAATAGATCTGTCAATTTTAGATTTTGTGTGAATCCCAGGTATTGTCTGCACCTGATCCCCGGAGGATGTAACACCATAAGGTGAAATGTCCTGGAGCTACAAAATTTTTGTGGCAATCCACCGGGTTCTACTGACTCCCGTGGTACCAGACAGGATGTGTCATCAATAGATCTGTCAATTTTAGATTTTGTGTGAATCCCAGGTATTGTCTGCACCTGATCCCCGGAGGATGTAACACCATAAGGTGAAATATCCTGGAGCTGGTCCCTACAACTCGCGAAACGAACCATAACATTTCAACATAAGCTTTCTATAGAGCAATAGTTCTGAAAATTATATCATTTGTAGCTAATTTTTTTTAATATTTACTACGACGTTTACGTTTTTAAATCAAAGAATTAAAATAAAATTTTATTAGAATAAAAAACAACTTTTCATGCTGCTTGTTGTTGCTGATTAAAAGTATTTAACTTGTAGGTTTGTGATAAGTAATTTTGTGCAAAAATCCATAGGTAGCATGAAATGTAGTTTTTTTAGTAGGAAATAAAATAGTCTAAAAACAACATTGTCAACATGGTGAATAGAAAATTCAGCTACTTAATATGTTTGTGACTAAAATGCGTTATCGTTTTTTTTATTAATTTAAATGCTACTTTATTGCTTCTTCCTATGCAACCTGATTGGCTACGTTCTTGCTGCATCTTTGACTATATCTACTGATGTTTCTGTTAATTATATGATTTTAATTGATGACTTTTGCTTTAACTAATGCTTTCTTACTGTAAATATAGCAAAAGCAATCGAAATGTAAAAAATTTTACTATTCTTAAGATGTGAAAGTAGCAGAATTAGTAGGGAATAAATATATCCAGCCCTAATAGCAAAAATTATGTAACCAACAACATTTAAGATTATTGTTTTTTGATGAAAATCGATCATTTTTGAACATTTGCATCATCTCTAAAAATCTCATATCTCTGGGAAGTACCGTTAAGAAATAAGAGCAAAAGCAATTTCAAACGAACCCCAAGACTTAAAGCAAAAATATTTAAAAAAAAAAAGTACAATTTCGTTGCACTGCTACTTGTAGACTGGTTTTTTTTATATTGTTTTTAACCAACAAATTTAAGAAAATGTCTAATTGTTTCAACGCTTATATTTTAGTAATCATAAACTTCTGGCAACACTTACGCTAATTTACGCTTCTAAAGTTTTGTGTATTGTATTGTTTTTATTTTTAACTAACTTGTGTCTCTGGGGTTAGTTTTTAAGTGTTAGTACAGAATCGGTCAATTATTTAGCAGTTCGTTGAATATTCATAAAAAAAAATAAGTTTTTAATAAAAAATAAACAACTGATATCAGCAAATAAATAAAATTATATAAATAAAGTTGCTAACATCTTTATTTCATTTATTTTAAGACATTTTAATGGGGAGTCCAACTATATTCTTACACTTAATACAGACAGACGAAAATCTCTAGCATTCCATGTGATCCCAGAAAATGTCTTATACAGTCCCGTATACTCTCCCTGGTAGCAGTTAAGTTGCTATTATAAAACTGAACATTTTTAAGCGCTATACAAACTTGAGGAATTGTCAGCATCTTTTCCTTACTATATTTTACGAAATATAACAAATCACTTAATTTGGAAAAAAAGCAACAAAAAAAAATTAAAAACAAAAAAAGTTTGAAAAATCCCAAAATCGCTTAAATAATAATTTGGAATTGCGAAAAATAAAATGAAAAAAAAACGTATGAATAATCGCCAAATATATAAATTGCAAAAAATCGGATTTGAAAATATCAAAATCGCTAAAATAATAACACCTTTAGTTGCTATAATAAAATAAAGAATCATTTGAGAAGTATTTAAAAATCTCCAAACACATAAATTGCAAAAAATCCGTTAAAAAAATGTTAAAATCGCTATAAAAAAAACCTATATAAATTACTATTATTAACCCTAAAATCAACCCCAAAAAAACTTTCGTTAGTTGCCCTTGTGTGTGGTTTTTCACACATATGCAATGTCTGTCTAATTTACTGTGGCGCCATAGTACGTTTGTAATAAAAGTCATGATGTATTTATCCCGTTGTGTATTTTATATAGGCACTCAGTTTATAAAACATACATTGCATGCAGTTCGCAACAATAGCAAAAATATTCATACTTGCCGACCGAAAATTTTGTCTCTAGTCTAAATTACATAGAAACTACATATGTGTGGAAAACCACACATGAGAGTAACTTACGTAAATTCTGAAATATTTCTTTACTAAAAAATATTATTTAATAAAAAATGTTCCTTTAGTGTAACTACCTCAACAATTTTTTTGTTTATCGTGTAAAAATAATTCTTTTTGTGTGGTTTTTCACACAAGGGCGACTAAAATCTGCCGAAATTACTCTCAAAAAATAACTAATCGGCCGATTATATTCAAACAAAATTATTTGCGAGTTAACTGGGATAGTTCTCTTTAAAATAAGGTATGGTCCATCATTCCCGGTCCCCTGGTTGGTCCACATTCGTAAAAAAAGACAAAAAACACCATTCATCCGAGGTTAAAACATAATAAAATAAAAACAAACATTTGCGAATATATGTAAAAAAAAAGAATTGCACTAAATTGGCTTTAAAATCTTAAAATCGCTAAAAAAAACCCCCCCCTTAATTGCATTTTGAAATAAATTTAAAAAAAAATCCAAAATCCCAAAATATATTTATTGCACAAAATCGATTTAAAAAATCTCAAAATCGCTATAAAAAAAACTATTAATTGTAAATTTTAAAACTTAAAATTATCGAAATAAAATTAGAATTTCAAAATCGCTAAAATAATAAATCTTTTATTTGCTTTAATTAAGTTATCGAAACAAATTACTAAGCATTTGGAAATAAATTTAAAAAAACAAAATCGCAAAAAACATAAATTGCAAAAAAAAAACGGCTTAAAAAATCTTAGAATCGCTAAAAAAAAAATAAAAATTTAAATTGCTAAAATTAAAACATAAAGCAATCGAAATAAAACAAAGAAACATTTGAGAATGATTAAAAAAGATGCAAAATATTTACATTGCACAAAATCTTCCAAAAATGGTTATTTACAAAAAATCTTTGTTCTATTTTCGAAAATAGATTTGGAACTTCGTTCTTTTGAATAATTTAATTTAACTAACAATACATGGAATAAAAAATTGTACTTCCTTACTGCTATCTTCCTTTACACAACTGTATGCATTATTTACATTCGATATCAGTCGGTTCCTGATAATGTTTGGTTTTCTTCACGATTGTTAAGATTCATTTGACAATTTTTTTTCTTTCTCATGTTTGTATTTGTTCTATCTTTTTCTTCGCCATCTAAGATCTTCATAGGAATATCAGTGCATATTGGGGGGTTTTCACTTTGTGTGTTCTTGTTGTAAAAGAAGGAATGAATCGACTTCAATATCTTGTTTACTTTGAAGAAGGCGTTTATTTTTTGAATGTGCGAGTTTTGAATGTGGGTATTCACATAAATGTTTGATAAGAGTTTTCTATCTTTAAGTTTTTTGTTTATTTTTTTTAAGACATGGTAATGTTTTCAATATATTTTTAGTGTATGTATTTGAAAATTGTTGTTGTTTTTGAGAAGGTAATGAATCAGTAATGTTACAGTTTTAACAGTTTTGCTACCAAAAATTGTATGCAGATACAAAATTAGTGGTTTGTTTTATTTAAAAGTCGATTAATAGAAATGTTGGTTCTTTAAACAACAGAAAAAACTAGAAGTTTTATATAAATTTTTTATAAAATGTTACAACAAAGTCTAAAAAATTTACAAAAATAATTATAATTATGTACGTCAAAACACCCTGCAAATAATATTGGACCACCTGATCCATTTTGATTAAATGGACTACTCCATGGACTGGTCCGATGTAATGCAAGCATGGACCATGTCATTGTTAAAAAGTGTTTGTAGTGAGACGACATGTCTTCGTTTTTTAACGACATGTTTTCGTTTTTAAACGAAGTTAAAGCTAATCCTCTTGTGTATACAATGGAGTAGTTTAAAACTACTCCTTTGTCATCCAAAGCTGGGCTAAATGGTACTGCCCTAGGACATCGTAATGTTAAATAGACCATGTTTTTCCATACGTTTGGGTTACTTTTGGACTAGTCCTAGTACCTTGTGGGCTACAATTTACACGAGTGTTTGGACTAGTCCTATTAGTTGCAGGGCAGGAATGTGAGTCAGAAACAGTAGTTCGAAATTTTCATTTAATTGACATATTTCCAAAAGAGCAAATGATTATAATTAGAAGAAGTTGTGCCAGTCTTATTGAGTTAAAACTCAATCAAAAACTCAAAATGCATTTTTTGACTTAATACCTTTTTGCCTAACTTATGGGAATTATGCAAGCAGGTACTTATTCCAATTGAAAGAAATTTTCTTTAATAAAATTCATTAATCTGAGAAATCTTTGTAAACTCTCAACAATCCACTATTATTATGCTCTTAAATTCGAAAATTCAAAACTCATGCAACTACATACATACTTGTAACGATAAAACTAAACATGTTTATTATTACATCAAACAGAAAGAATTTTCAAGTAAAAGTATCATTTTTGAAATTATAATAACTACGACGAGTCAGATTACTTCTGACAACCATCAGAAAACGAAAATCGCCTACTTGTGGTTGTCATATTATGATCTTAAAATCTTTTTTATTATAATTGTGTTGGTCGCCCAAATTCGTATGACAAGAAGAAGAAGAAGAAAATTTTAACAAAATAGTTGTAAAATTTGAAAAAAATTTACAGTAAAGAGAGAAAAAAATTTTCGCTTAAATAAAAAATCTTTATGTATACATATGTATGTATGTATATGTATCATGTCAAATCATGTTTTTATTCTAAATTTTTAGTTTCGAAAATTAAACAAGTCAAAAAAATTAATTCGAAATTAAAATAAACAAGACAAAAGTAACTTAAAAAAAATTCGAATTTTTGAAAATAATTTCGAATTTCCGAAAATTATATTTTTGTCAAAAAACAATTTTAAATTTGTAAATTTTTCAAGAAATTGCAAATATGATCTTTGAAATTTTCCTTAAAAGGCAAAATAATTAAAAAATAATCTCGTTTTATTCGGACTAGACTGCCAAAATTTTTGCAAAAGTTTCTCAAAATTTGGAATTCCAACAAAATTGCAAAATGGTAAATTTTAGCAAAATTTTTTTAATATATATAAAATTTTCAATTATAGCAAAATTTATTTAAAATTTTGAGTTTTCGTAAAAAAATTTTAATTCTAGCAAAATTTCCTAAAAATTTTAAATTTTTGCACAATATCATAAAAAAGTCTGTAAAATTTTTTTCAAAATTTTCAATTATAGAAAAAATTTATTACAAATTTTGAATATTAGCAACTAATTTTTTAAAATGTAAAATTTTTGTAAAAATTACCATTAAATTTTGAGTTTCGTAAAAAAGTTTTAATTCTAGCAAAATTTCCTAAAAATCTAAAATTTTTGCAAAATATCATTAAAATTTTGAATTTTAAGTTTTTGGATAATTTGCTAAAATAAAATTAAAAATTTTTTGAAATTTCAAAGCAAAAATTTATAAAAAAAAAATTTATTTTGCAAAATATCATAAGAATTTAAAAAAAATATTAATTTTTGAAAAAAAAATTATTATTTTAAGCAAAAATTTCTAAAAAAAAAAATATATAAATAAAATTTCCTAAAGATTGATGTTTGACTATAAACTGACAGGCGCCGCAGTGGTGCAAACGATAGAACGGCAAACAATTCTGATAATGAGAATGTGGTTGTTCTCGAAACTAGTACCTTCGACCCGAGTTCAATCCCGTGTGTTCAGTCAAGAAAAAAATTATCAATAATTTTTAATTAATTTCATGTTGAAAACTCCTTCCTTCACTAAAAATTATTTAATTAAAATTAAATTAAATGAACTTAATTAAATTAAAACCTTAATTAAAATATCAAAAACTTAAATCTTCTAAAAATGTTGAAATTTGCCATATTTTCTCTTGAAAATTTTCGAAATAATGTTATATTATCCTAACAACTTTAAACGTTTGTTAGTCGTGTTTAATTCCCAATTTGTATTCTTGATAAAAAAAAAACACTGAAATTTATTGTTGAAGGGATAAGCTATTCCTATGCGCATTTCACTGGTTGCTTTGGCCAGATCGTCAGGAAACTTCATCAAAATATTTTAGAAAAACTAAAGATATTAAACAAATAAAACTGTTAAGCGAATAAGAATCATAAGCAACAGTTTACTTTTAACAGTATCAAAGTTTAAACAAAAACATCAACAATAAACAGTGAGTTTATCTCTTGGGAATTAAGAACGACTAACAAAATCTTTTAAATTAAAATTTTGTATTCCCAAAAATTACTTTGATGTTGCTGTATTTTTTTTTAATTTTAAATGATTTGCAATATTTAAAGTCATACTTTTTTTTAAATCAAATTAGCGACGGAATTTCTTACAATATGCCAAAATCTTGAAAGAACAACGAAAAACCGCTTTACCGTATACAACGCACATGGCAAGTAGCCTTACACAGTGTTACCACCCGTACGTATGTGTGTTAAAACTTTTAAACTCCATTACGTACACGCAATGTATTACCGACGGATGAATTAAAATGTAAATCAACCGACGGATTTTGAAAAAATATATTTTCTTGCTTAAAATAACGAAAGCGGATACAGAAATCGGAAAAGAATTACAAAATACGACGGCTTTTTCGTTTACAAATACAAACACAATATTACCGTTACATTTTACCGTCGTATTAAAACAAAAACGAAAAGAAAAGCACTCAAACTTTCACATACATTCTAAATGTTACAAATGCCGGACAAATAGCAACAACAACAGTTGCCCAAAGAGACATACATACAAAAACAAAAAATTCTTTTTAAGCGACACTGGTCATCAACACAAATACGAAAAGGAAGAGAAAAATGTAAATAAAAAAAAAACTAACTTTTCTTAATGTGTTTGTTTTGAACGAAAAGTATCTGAAAGCAAAATGTACGAATAGTTAATGTACATGCGATATTGTTGGTGTTGCCTTAAGTATTTTTGTTGTTGTTTTTGAAATTGTTTTTGCCGATGATGACGATGTCGACGATGCTGCCTGCTTGCTGCTGTTGTTTGCTATAGCTGACTATTGCTATCGTTGTTAACGTTATTGCCATTGTTGTTGGCATAATGTTGACTATTTCCCAATTGATCTTAATGTGACACAAATGATACGGCAACAACAGAATTTAAAAACAAAACAACATAAATACAAAAGCAAAAAATAAAAGCCAAAAACATACATGCAGTAGCAAAACAACTAAACCAAATTGAAAACGAAGTTACCAGATAGATTGGCAGAAAAACGCGAAAAAATAATTTTATAAAAAATTAAATCTTCTAAATGTCTGTAAAGCAGTGAAAACAAATATTGCGCTTATGGATTTTTCAGATACAGCAAGTAAGAGTGCTACATTCGGCTTTGTCGAGTCTTTTATACCCTTCAACATGGCGCGATAAGAACAGAAGGTAATATTGATACAGGTCTTCATATATACAAAATATCTTTTTTTTCGTCACACCCACTTCTCCAATCGGATGTTGTGTATTGACAACCAAGTTACTTGTACCTGTGTAATTTGGAAACTTTGTGGAGAGGTTGTGTGTACTATATGTATTAAATTTGGAAAATTTTTCTTTTACCATTCTTTAGATACACGTATATGTATATTCCCCTCGATTCTATAAGGAGCATAGGGCCTCAACAAACTTCTTGCATTCAGATCTGTTCATCGCAATAGTTTTTATTTCACTCGCCTTTACTGAATAATATCAAAAGTTGTTAACAGATTTTAATTATTAATGGCTTTTTTATGTCTTTTTTTAACAAACGAAAATTTCAAAATGTTGCTAAAAATTTATTTTTTTTTTTTTGCCAAAAAAAAATTGTGTTTTTTAAATATTGGAAAAAAAGTTTAACTTTGCTTAAATTTAATTTTATTGCGGATTTAGTAATTTTAATAAGTTACGCGAATATATGTTGTGCAGCCTCCTCCATTTTCGAAATAACGGTATATATCGAAAACAATGTCCAACCTAAAAAACGGTTATGATTCAGCGTGCCCAAATTAGGTTAAAACGTCAGGTGCCCGACTTTTCTGTTTTTTCAACTAGCACAGAATAAGCAGTAGATTTGTTAGAACTTGCTAAAGGAGCATTGGAAACTTTTTTTAAATACTCATCCCAATAGACTTTAAAACTATACTAATGTTCGAACAAAATGTATCTCTATTTAATATCCTACATGGAAAAAAATCGTCAAAATGACGATTAATTAATTATCAAATCCGGCTACAGTGATTATAAACATCATCATAATCCAAATCCGGCATACGAAGTGAATCGCACAAATGAACACAATATGAATGTAGATGTGTGTGTGTGTGTGTGTGTGTGTGTGTGTGTGTGTGTGTGTGTGTGTGTGTGTGTGTGTGTGTGTGTATGTAAATACTTGGCTTCCAAACAAACACGGAGGTTTGATTTCAAATTGAAAGAGATTTGAAATCAAACGTTTTCTCAAACGACAAACGTTTGATAATGATTTGAAAATCATTTGTAAATCATAGCGTTCTCAATAAAAAGGGGAAATTATTTTCAAATTGAAAAATGCCTTTATTTTCAACTTGCTTTCAAACGTAATTCTCAAATGTTTTTCAAATGTGGATTATAATAGAATGTGGAATATAAATAAAACTATTTAATTTTTTTAATTTAAATTTATTATTTATTTAAATAAACTTTGAGATAAACATTCGGTACCATAGCAAAAAGATGAAATAGTGTTCTTTCCGTCTTCTAATTCTTGGAAAGACTAAATACTTGGCTCCCTTTTATTTTGAGGATTGTAGCACCGCGATCGTTCAACAATCTTTCTTCACTTTCCTGTTTTATTATTTTTCTTTTTTTTTGTCGTATTTTTAAACATTGTAATTTCTCACAAATAATTTTTATTTTTCACTAGAAATAAACTGTTCACTTTATATTAAAATTTATTTTTAATAGTAAAACTCATGTAACCACAAGGAAAAATAATTTAACTTTAATCGCCATTTTTAATGCTTACATTTATTTTTCGCTTTAGTACTGCCAAGTTTATTTTTGATTTGATTTTAACTTTGACAAACATTTGACATCAAATTGAAAAAACATTTAATATCAAATGTTTATTTTCAAATCATTATCAATTTGAATTTAAATGTTAAATCAAACAATTGAAAAACGTTTGAGAATTGCGTTTGATGTCAAATGATAAAGTCATTTCATACCAAAGGTTTGACTTCGTGTTTGTTGGGTTGTAACAAAAATGTACAGGAAACGAACAGAGCAACTACACATTGACAAAAACTATTTCAAAAACTACAAAATAAAACGAGGCGCATCACATATACATTTATACAACAAAATGTACAAAGTTGAATAGAAACAAATAAGGCAAAATATGTATAATAGTTTCGATGTGCACTTTTCGGTCAAAATTATAACAAAACAAATTAGAATGCTAAATGCGGCTGTGCCGGATCTTTGATACCCTCCACGATGAACTAGATTTTTTTAGGAGTGGGGTAAATTACAAACCAATCTTTATTAAATCTGACCCCACAATATTATGACTCTTTATGGTTAAGGCATATTGCTGGGAGTGAACTTTTCATGGGAGCTATGGTAAATAAGGGGCCGATCGCTACGAAATTCGATAGAAACTATATTTAAATAACATAATTTGTTAGCGTTGAAGGTGTTTTAAGCAGGGCTGTGGAGTCGGAGTTGATGTTTTTGTGCCGGAGTCGTATTACCCACAAAAACTCGCGACTCCGACTCCAAAGTTTTTAGGCATAAAAAATTTAAAAAAAATTTCCAAAATAAAAATTATCTTCTTAAAACACATTTAAAATTTAAATAAATGGTTTATGAATACTGCTCTTATGTGCTGTTTCCAAATGACAGGCGATGGACTGAGTGCTTTTCATATACAGGGGTGAAATCGCAAACGTAAAACGCAAGAATTTTAAAAGTCGTTTTTAAATAAGATTTTTGTAATAAAAGAATTTTATGACAAATATTTAACAAATATTTTCCTATTAAACAGGATTTTAAGCCAAAAATTATAAGAATTAGGTTTAAAGTTTATTAAAAACAACTTCCAAATTCTTGCGTTTTGCGTTTGCGATTTCCAGCACATCCCTGATAAATTTTGCTACATAATCAATCGCCTGACATTTGGAAACAGCACATTAATGTTTGCGTACGGTAATTGCTTCTCAAAAACTCTAATTTTTAGAAGGCCGTACGGTAATGAAAAAATAAAAGTTAACATCACTGAGTCTCATATACATTTAGCATCAAGATTATAGTAGAAGTCGGAGTAGGAGTCGGATTAGGAGTCGGAGTCGCACTTGAAAAATTTCAGCATTTGGAGTCGGAGTCGGAGTTAGTACTTTTTTCGGACGACTCCACAGCCCTGGTTTTAAGGGTCTTTTCGAGAGGGGTTTGTATATGGAAAAACTGCAATTTTTTCCACTTCTTCATTTGTCATTGGCAAAAAAAAAACGGTTGCTTTCACTTCAGATTTATTAAATGTAAACAGCCACTATCGAGCCAACTTAAAACAACGAAAAGTTGTACACAAATTGTCGTTTTTGTTCGAAAATTTTTGGTTTCGATAGCAGTTTTTTTAATCCTGCAAATTTCACAGCAACATCATGATTCTTTACATTTTTAAACGTATTTAAGTGCAGAGAGTGGGCTTTATGTATATGACCCATATGGTAAATTACACTGGGGAACAGTCATTTTGCGGCCTGGAACTTTATTGCAAAATTTTCTAATTTAAGGATTTCAAATCAAATCTCCATTTTTCTCTTTCAGCTTGACTTTTCGAGATATGCCGTTATGTCTTGAAATAAGGCACTTTCACTACATATACATATTGGAAAAACTTGAAAGGGTTAAAATGCAAACTGTGCACAACTTGTAATTTTGTTCACAATTTACTGCATTGATAATTCAATTTTGTTCGAATATATACATCAAAAAATGGTTTTTTGTGGAAATTGGATTTTTATTAATTCAGTTTTCTCAGTAAATTGTGAACAAAATTAAAAGTTGGAATTTACTTCTCATGGTGAGTACATTTTTTATATATAAATTTTCATATTATTCGAATGTGTATTCTAAGCCAAATTACAATCCTCAAAAGCTTTTATACTTTAAAAGTCTTATTCCTTCAATATTTTCCAGGAATATGTTCTATGCACTATCCTGGAAAATATTGAAGGAATAAGACGAATATGTAATATGAAAATTTTTATTTATTTATTTTTAAAGAACAAAGAAAAATTTTGTTTATAAAAAATTTTTTTTTTCAGAACTTTAACGATATCTCTGAAACTACTGGGCAAATTTAAAAACAATGTAAGCACAGCTTAAAGAACCGTTTTCGAGTTATTCCAATATATTTAGTAGAAGTACCTTAATTTTTAACATAGAAAAATGGAGATTAGATTTGAAATTAGCGATTTCAAATTAGTAAAAATTTGCATCAAAGTTCCAGGCCGCACAAAGAAAGTTTAATTTTGTTCCCTTGTGTTATGGACCGATACAAAACTTCATGAAGTTGTATCTAGCCATATAAAATTTTAATGGATCAAAATATTATTCGCTATGGTCTGAGACCTATAAAATTGTTTTTTTTGATAGTGGTCCTCCTTATATCTTAAAAAATGTGTGATTTCTAGCCTTATGAAACTAAATAACACCACAATTTCATTATTTTTTACTGTTTTATGCGGCCTAAAGTATATTTTTTTTTAATATGGCGCCAATAGTAAATTTTGTACTTCATAATATTTTTAAACATTAAAAAAAAATTTATTTCGATTCTTTATAGTAATGACTGTGTAAACGGAATAGATATTTATTTTTTCTTAACGGTTGCTCCACAATGGAGTCGATAACTCTATTTCTACTAAGCCGATTGTGCTTGATGTTAATCCCAAACTGCTTAAGCTCTTAAGCTCTATTGAGGCCTTCGGAAGTAATCGGGATTTCAACAGACGAGCATTGTTAAATAAATTAAGAATTACTCAAGGATCCAGAATAAATATATAGTTTATGGGTCTTCAGATAATTTTGTTAAGGAGTTTCACAGAAATTGGCAAACTGAGTATACCCTCATTCATTAGGCTTGGTGAAGCGCATAACAAATAAACAACAATATATACGTACAAGATATACATTTTCATTCATCTATTTACAAACACATACATACCCAGATGCTTAAATAAACCTAGACTAAAAGTACACTCCGTTGCACAGTGGGGTGAAACTAAAAAATTAGACATTCATATATATGAAAATTCAGTTAAACAATTTTCTTATAGGTGTGCGTTTCATTATAAACTCTTAACGCGACAAGCTACCAATAATCAGTACAAAATTGGTACTGGAATATCAGCATTTTTATGATAGTCGACACTATTCATTATACGACTTAACATCTGAATACTACATTTTATGATGCCGATCAGAAGGACGCTCAACTTATTTTATTGCAATCTAAATCATCTTACAAAATTTTATTGGAATTAGTCCATATTTAACCATAGTCCCCATACAAATACTTCCTTCATACTAACGAAAATAACTTTAAATGCCATAATTTTCTTACACATGTTTGTATTGACATAACATTTGGTGACAATACGTTTAACTATAGCTACTTCATATGTCATGACAAAATATTGTGCTGGTGGGTCCAAAATTAACCAGAGGTCCATTTAAGCCACTTTCATAAAAGCACTTAAAGACAAACATATGGCATATAGATAAAGATATCTAATGGTGTTTTCTTTTCTGACAATAACGTTCCATGTATGCTACCATTTACGCGGGTTGTTTTTCTATTCTATAAATATATGCAAACATAGAAAAAGTTGTCGCTTTCCTTTCTAAATATGTTGCAAAAATAAATGGCACATTTGTTCCATTTCTAACCCCCAGTTAAAATTGCGTGTGCGATAATACCCTTTTTGCATCCGCGTTAACTATTTTTTTATGCAAGCAAGTATTTTTTTTATTGACTTTCTCTTGTGTTTGTTTACAATTTGTGTTGTTTTATGATTGTTGGTTCTATTGTGATGGATGTTAAGACTTTTTGTTTTTCTTTTGTTTTACTTTTATTAAAAAGCTTTTTTCTTTTGGCGCAAAATTTAATTATTGAAAATCAGATGACTTTAATTATTGAAAATCAGTGTTGTTAACGCTTATTGGAATCCAAGGAAAATTTAATGTTGAAAATTGCTACAACAGCGGTGAATATCGCTTATTAGAACAAACTTTGCATTTACTATTTAACACGCTAAGTATAGATTATTGTTGAGTGTAAAATTATTATTATTATTATTATATATTTATTTAGTGCTTTTCTAATACAACAAGATACATTATCTTATAATTAAAGTATTAGAATCAGAAAAGTTAGTTTTAATATATGTATGTAGGAGTCCTTATTTATAAAATAATTTAGCAAAAAATAAAGTAATAATAGATAATTAGATCAATAATTACAATTAATATAAAACTTAATTAGAGTACATAAATATTTGAATTTTACAATTAAGTTAATTATTTCGAATGCCATAAATGTTATTGAAGTTATTTTTAAATTTAGTTGCGTTGGTTGAATGTTTTAAAACGTAGCTATTATTTTGTTCTGTTGTAATTTAAAAAAATTTATCACTTTATAAGGGTGCTGGTATCCTGATAAATATATTACACAATTGTGCATTATTATTTTTAAGAAAAGAAAACACCATAAATAATATTTGGCACAAAGAATTTTTACATGAATCTTGACCTTATAACATAATGTTGTTCTGGCGGATCCAATATTGCCCATGGATCCCAAGTAGTGTACACTCTCGAAAATCAGTTTATAAAAATTGTGGTGTATGGCATGGCATTGGCACTATGCGCCCACGATACCGCGTAAAAGCAACAATTAATAACAATAATAATAATGGGATCCTATGGTCGGGCTTGAACGACTATATTTTCTTATACTTATAATTTATATATTATATAATACATATAATGTCCCGTTGTTCCTATAAGAACAACCACGAACTGATTCCGTTTAGTTCGATAGATGATTTATGCTTAATTTCTCACCAACCAGGACCACATTGCGTAATCTCGCATTCCAATGGGCGCCACTATGTTTGCAATGGACGGCCTCTTCTTCGCGTACTGCCAGAAAGATGTTACATCATCCAGGACAACGTTACGTATTTTAAACCTGTTGGTGATACTAGTGTTACATCGCATGCTTTTGCTCTTGTGGTGTTCATGTTAAGATCATTACTGCTGTCTTTCTTACTTGTTTTATTTGGCAGATCAGTGATAGTTGTCTATATCGATATAAGTATATACCTACATATAAATGAAAAAATGTTTGTCTGTTTGTTTGTCTATAATTATAGACTCCTAAGCTACTGATCCCATTTTCCTGAAATATTACGTGCCCCAACAATAAAATAGGCTACCTATTCTTATCGATATGCTGGGGAAGTGGTACCCTTCATAGGATGCCAATGTTAAGTATCACATATCTTAAGAGCCGCTACACCAATTTTCTTGAACTTTTTGCAGTAGAATCTTCTGAGCCCCGAAATTGAAAAAAGATAGCAGCAGGGTAAGTGGTGGCCCCCAATAGGACACCAATTTTAAATATCGCGTTTCACTATTATAGTGATAAAATGTTTAAACTTGGTAGGAGTCACTCTTATGGTAACCTACAACTCTTAAAAAAAAAGAAGGTAGGCGCAGGGGTAGCAATACCACCATGGGATGCATATTTTAAATATCGCTTAACTGAAAAAGTATTATAGCGAGAGTCTTCAAACGTGGTTAAAACCACTACTATGGTTAACTATAAATTTCAAAATAAAAATGGCCTGGGTGGACGTAGGAGCAGCAGTGCCCCCAATATAACTAAAATATTAAATACCGAATATCTAAAGATAAAAGCCTTTAAGCTTTGAAGGGCCCAATCTTATGATAAGCTACACCTTTCAAAATAAAAATATAGGAGGAAGGTGCAGGTGAAGCAATAAATAATATATAAATGAAAAAGCGTATGTAATTTTGTTCCCTATAGACTCCTAAGCTACAGAACCGATTTTTCCGAAATTTTTTCAGTAATTTACTGATTACCCAGCGCCTAACATAGGCGATTAAAATATTTTTTAATTTTTAAGTGGGCGTGGCACCTCCCATAAAATGCTAATAAAGAGTTCTAGATATTTGGAGTACAGTAACAGTGAAAGTATTCCAATTTTGTACAAATAGCTTACATAATAACACACAACATATTTTTAAAAGTAGGTTTAATGGGAAAAGTTGGCATGTCACCTCCCATTTTTGTATACATATCTGTAGAACGGTTACTGTGAAATCATTAAAATTTAGTACAAGACGCATCGTTATCAACACACGAGATCTGTTTTAAAAAAATGTTAACTAATTTTATTTCGATAGGGGTAGTAAAGCGCACCGGCCTTAGCTAGTTCTAATATTTATCTTACTGAAATACCTAAACAAGAGCGGCAAGCGTTTTTTACACATGAAAATTCTATTGTCAATACATTTTCAATAAAACGACCAAGCGATCTTTCAAATAAGATTTTCCTGCCGGGTGGTGTTAAATTCGCATTCTTAAGGCTTGTTTCGTATAAGCTGTGTGAAAATGAAAAGTTTCGACATAAAACAGACGCTTCCCGCTCATATCTGGGTAGCTCAGTTATTCACGATATCAACCCAAGCGAACATATCATTTTAACTTGTGACCTTCGACTACATCTTCTTCACTATTGATATGTTATAATTTTATCAAATTCCGATCATCCATTTAGTGACTGCAGATATATTAAAATTTTTTTTTTTTTTCTTAATATTTCCCATAGTGCCTTGTTAATATGTAAATAAAATTGTACTAGTTTGTCATGGGAATGAGACAGCACTTGCAGGAGATAAAATAAAATTTTACATTGAGTTGAGTTTGGAAATGAATGCATGCAATGCAATCATGATGATAGTTGCAGAATGTGCAAAATATTGAATACGTAAAACAAATACTAACAATTTTTGATACACAACATACAATAAAGTTTACCAAAAGATATGACAAACATTACATTTTCAATTTCTATACAAACAGATACACATTTAAATATTTTTACATAAATAGTACTTTACAATACATTCACATAACAACGAAGAATATAAAAACATGCATACATACATATGTAACTTTATATTTATGTACATAGATAAATACGTACACAAATTTCCTAACCACCAGCAACTTTTTGTATGAATATAAATGAAGATATGGATGTCTGTCTCTGTTGCCATTCCTTTTTTGAAAAGGACATTGTACAGTGGTTATGTCTATTTTTTAATGGATATCAGAGATCTGATTCTTAGTTGAAGATATCATAAGCAGGCAGTTTTAGCATCAGTTCTGAACTGTTTAAAACAAAGCATTACGACATTGACCGAGAAACTGTTTACACAGAAAGAAAACACTTCTGATTACTTCAATTACGAGTCGCACTCAAAAATTCAAAAACGAATAACACAAAACGTACTCAAAACAATCCTTAATGGTATTACTTTCGAAAATCAATCCTAGAATTTTTTGAAATGAGTTTAAAATTCTGAAATTAAGTAAAAAAAAACGATTAAACTTTTCGTTGTGATTAACCCTCCGGTTTGCGCATGTTTTCAATTTCTATAAACATTGAAAAAAGGTCTAGCCAGCCGCATGTGTATCACTAAGGGTTAAAAAGTAAATTTGAAATCTTGCTTCTCATTTACAATAAAACGATTGCACAAAGTCAATGGTGACAGCCGCAAAAATCGAAACTCGGTACAGTTATACGACGCCAAGCCATTAACCAATGCGGGGAGACACCGCAAAACGCGCGAAAAGCAGTCAAACAAGAACGACCTGATTGTCCTTTAAAAATGAGCGCGAGCTGCTTCTCCACTCAGAGCAGTTGTACGAGTCAAAGAAAAAAAATTTTTAATTTTTCTCTTCAAAATATGTATGATTTTTTACCAAAGCTTCTGGCAACGCTGTATATAAATATAAAGTTGCAGCAAACTTCAGGTATAAACTACGAACGTAAATCAAAACAAATTTGTGAGTACATCAAAGTGTTTACTCCTTCGCTATTTTCTTTTTCCCCTCCCTTCTATAAACTCAAGACTTTGCAAAGTAAACTTTGCCTGTCTAAAAGGGGACTAAATGCTTTTTTTTCTAAACCATTTTAGAAACTTATTCTCATCAGTGTCATTTTTATACAATTACAAAAACAACTAAAATCAACTTGGGAAATTTTCATGTTGTTTTTGTAAAAATTGTAAAACTGCAACCATCTGCTTATTTGTTATTTTTTTTGATTTCACTTGACCATTTGTGAAACATGAAAAATACTAAGTCTGGGATCACACTATGAAAGTTTTCTTTCAGAAAGTCTGAGTTTATTGGTGAGAGGGGAAGAGAACATGCTTTTCTTTTCTCCTCTCTCGCCCATAAACTCAGACTTTGTGAAAGAAAACTTTTCATTTTTTTTTTTTTTTTGCTTTTAAACACGGAGAGAAATTTCTTTTATTTTTTTAATTCTAGAAAGTCGTAATACATTGTATTAGCCTTTATGTGTTAGATTCATTTGGTCACGACTTTGTTGAAAATTTGTGACACAGTCTTATTGTTCGGTCACATTTTGTTCTGATGTTGTCATTCGATTATATTTCTATAGCTTGAAATCCGATTGCTGTCAACGGATTACGATATCGGGACTAGTTTAATAGTGATTTTATAGCGAAGGAAATTCGCCTTTGTTTTAATGTTGTAAAGCCATCATGTAGACACATTTTACGGAAATAAACTAATGCCATCTAAAACCATAAAAGACAACATTCGGTGTGAAAGCGTATTCGACGTCACGCAATCACAAAAAATATTTATAATTTAGCCATTTAAAGTATATTTTGCAGTGGCTTCGCTAGATGTAAAATTCATATTGAATTACACGTTTCTGCCAAAATTGACAAATACAGAATTTTTTAGAGTTTTGCTTTCACATGTTAATTTTTGGTTTCATCTGATTTTACCCTAAAATCATTCGGAACAGCAAATTATATGCGGATTTATATTTCTATTAACTTTAGACGACATTTATGCATTTTGCAGTGGGAAATTTGACAAGGACACTGATAAATACATATCGTCTAAAACCACCTACTTAAGATTTAAGAAAGAAAATCATGATATAAATAAAGAGAATTGATAATGAGAGACATTCGTGCTAATATCTTTATAGTTAGTAGGTGAAATAAGTAGTTAAAAGAAGTTTTTAATATCCAATTCTCTTCTAACCACTGTGCTCTAAGTGAAATATGTTCCCATTAAAAAAAGAAAAGAAAGTTTTTATTTTTTAATTCGAATTTAACGTTTTGTACATTTTAACTCAAGTGGAAAGGGTATATATCGATTTGTCATTTCGTTTGTAACTGTTATCATAGACCCTATTAAATATACGTATTTATTTTTAACTTTATCCGTCTGTTCGTATGTTTGTTGAGATGGAGGGCCTGTTCGGAAATGCATCACTGCGCTGCATCAGTGATTTCAAATGCTTAAATTTATATCTGTGAAGTAGATGTGGACCAAAAAATTGTCAAATGCTCCACAAAAAAAATAGTCACACAATAAAAAAAATTTAAATTGTTTTTTATCGGCATTAAAAAAAGTTTGCTTTTCTGATGCAGCGCAGTGATGCATTTCCGAACAGGCCCGGAGTTTTCGTATACCCCAAATATGGTGGGGCCTAGTTTGTTATATAAGTATTTATTACACATATTGCCAGGAAATTTTTTTGAATTTTTACTAATAAAACTCGAAATTTTTCTCAGACAACTTCATTTTCCGAAGACTACATATAATTTCAGATCTTTATTTCTCTCCTTTATTTTTTATTTCTTTACTTTAATCTTAAACAAGATTAGAAGAATTCTAGTGAATAAGTGTAAGTAACTCCCTTGTTCTTTCTATACAACACGAGCCACAGATGTATACAGAACAGGCCATTATCTCATGTTGAATCTTAAGGCCCAACTATAATATGCATGAGCTACAAACAAACAAATCAAAAAACATCGGATTCCGTACGGATTGTAAGATCAGTTTCGCACTTTGCTTAAACTAATGACAGTTTCGTAAAACTTAGCGAAAAGTTTGCGTAAGTTGACACATATGATTTACATGTATTTGTACAGTTGCTTAAGCCAAACCGCTCAAGCAAACAGGTAGCTAATAAAGTACGGCTATCTTACCTCCGCTGCTTTTGTAAATATGCCAGCAGCATCAGTTGAGTAGTAACAGCACCTTGAGTTGATCCTTCCCACAGGCTAAACGCTCCCATAAGTCGTGTAAAATCAGCCCTTGACAGGGTTTTTCAAGAGCTCCCCTCCCGCGTCTATAGGCTTAAACCACAGCAAAAATATATTTTAAGCGTAAAAGTAAAACTCCCCACAATGACAATTTTCCTGAAAGACAGAAAGAATTTTCCACAAGTAGTTTGCTTTTCAACCAATAAGTCCTCTGCCTGCTCACACAGAAAAAAATCGTTCTCATATTTGAATACGAAAATCGGATATTTGATAACAAAAATTTTTGAATTTTCTGCGATGGCGATTTTTGTGGTACATATTGATAAAAAAAAACGTTTGTAGGTATAATTGTTGAATTTTTATTCAACAACCAAGTTTATTGAGTCAATAAAAAAAGTTGCTGCCAAAAATATTTTTTTTTTTCAACAAAATGTTTTAGTGATTTGTTAAAATAAATTGTTGGAAATGTTGAATTAATCAAACAAAATGTTTATCGAATCTTTATTTATTTACTATAATGTGGTAAATCCCTTTTTTTCTTTGATAAATACACTAAAATTTATTGTGGGGAAAGAAACTAGTTCCTATTCGCATTTCGCTGCTTAGGCCAGATCATCAGGAAACCTTTTATCAAAGACTTTGTAAAAACTAAAGATGCTGTTCAACTAAAACTGTAAAGCGAATGAGAATTATAAGCTAAAAAATTAACAAATGTTATAAAATAACTGCCATTACTTTGATTCAAATATTTTGTTTATTAAATATGAAGAAGTATTTAATAATTTCATTATTAAATATGTTTTATTGAGTGCTATTTCGCAAAGTGTAATTTCCATGCGGGAAATTTGTGTCAATTGGTTTTATTGATATAATACTACATTTAAGTAACTGACACTAAGCTCGTTCATTGATAATAGATCTGTGACTAGTCAAATGGTGTCAATTATCCCATCCAATGACAACCCCATGTTAAAGTGATAGGTCTTATTCATATAAAGTGTTAGAACTAGAACCGGTCTCTACCACCAAAGACCTATCACAAGACTACTTTGGTGTCAGTTCGCTTACCTATTTAAATTAAATAAATAATTTGTTGGCCTAAAATTTTATTTTTAACAAACTGTGTTGTTAAAAATGTTCTTGAGACATTATTTTCTGTGCACCGAGGCCTACTGATTCCCGTGTTACCAGATAAGATCTCTGGTCTGATTCTTGCCAAATCCCAGGTCTTGACTGCACCTAATTTTCCCGGAGGATGTGAAATTTCCTTAATCCCTAAAACCGCTCATATTGTCACCTTAAAAGCAAACATACGTAACTACATAAAATTCAAAATGGCGACTTTATTAAAGAAATTCAAATTCCAATTAAACTTTATTATTATTGATTTTGTAATGTTTTTTTGCTTTTCCTGTAAACAAATTTAAGTGTAGTTCCATCCGTTTGCATTTAAGGTGACGATATATTTTCTTAATGTATGACCTTCTCCGAGAAAAGGGACCTAGTGTGTTTAAAAACGGGTTTTGACTTAAGAGTGGATTCTGGTACCATAAAAGGTAAGAATAAGATGAAATGCGTTTTTCTCAAAACTTCATTTTCACACACTAATGGCCGTTTTCTCATTACACGATTAACTTTTTTCCCAACGAAAAACTGCACATTAAAGAAATTTTGTTTTCTCAATGTCTGATTTGCTTCTATTCTGTCGCAAAGGTAACCAGCAATCATCTGCCGATTATTTATTTTCCTTTTATTTGCCGTACAGATAAGTTCAATCAGCTGACTCCCAACTTTTACATGTATTTTGAGAGGTGTTGCCAGCTTAAAACCATGGTTTTTGCCGGCATATTGAGAAACCCAAAATTGTTAACAGACAGTTTATCGGACTAATAAATTTATGTTGACATTAAGTAACAGGCAGTTTGACGGTACATTGAGAAAATGGCCATAAGTCCCTTTTCTCGGAAAAGGTCTTGTTTGGTTTTAAAAATCAGCCACATCGACATACTCCTTCACCTAGGATTTTAACACGAACTCCCTTTTAAATACCAGGTTAAAGGGTATGTTAGATTCGGCACTGCCGAGTATAGCACTTTTATTTATTTATTTTTATTTCCTTGAAATTTTAAAAAATCGGATAAAATATTTCTGAGCTAAAACGAAAACACAAAAAGTATTTAAATCTTTTAGTCAAAAAACAAAAAATTTACGGTCCGATTTTTTTATTATTAAAAAAAGCAGATCTTTTAAAACTCCAAAAAAAAACACAAATTTAAAAAAACTACAACAACTGTCCTTTTTAATGCTTTTGTAAAGGGTATATAAGATAAGACTCGGCAAAGCCAAATATAGCAGCACTCTTACTTGATTTTTTTTTTTTTTGTCATCTCAAATAAATCCATAGATTTTAGTGAATGTGTATGTGAATGTTTAAAGACGAGCACAGTCAATATTCTTATTATTTTTTTACATGCTGAAAAACTTAACAATTCAATATTTTTTTTCCCCCTATTTTCACGTTTTTGCAAAAATATGAAGAAATAACAAAAAAAAAACCTTTTTTTTTAATTCATGTGTTTATATTTTGTGAGTCTTCTTCGTCTATTCAAAAGGGGTTTTATTTGGTTGCCTTTTAGCTTTTATGCTTTTGGAAAATTTAAAGTAGTGTTATCGAAAATGTATGATTGTGTGAATAAATACATTTCTTTTTTTTATATATGTATCTTGTACTTTATGATTTTCCCCCATCTTGTACTTTAGATTTTTTTGCTATTGTTGTAATGTTGCTGTTGTTGTAATGTATCGGTGGCCAAGACTGTGACACCTTATTCCCAAGTCAACAGTAGTTGGTTTCCAAATTTATACACACATTCGCACACACATACCAACAACTCGCTGTCGAAACAACAACAATCTTATGCATGTTAAGTTACCCCCATTAAACCCTAAAGTTGAATTTAAAAAATGAAAAAGAGGAAAAAATTATAAAAGGAAAAGCACTCACACAGACACCCATTCAAACATTCACAAATACTGAAAAACTTAAAACACAACAACATAATCTCTCTTTTAGAGAGTATAACAAAAAAAAAAAAAAAATATGTGCTCCGCCCTTTTTTCTGCATATTGGAAATCTGTTTAACAACCCAACCCCTTTAATCATTATCTTATCACTTGTCTGTGTATTTGTTGACAGTTAAATTGTATGACATATTATGTCTCTATTCCAGCGCCGGCGCTTTATAAACTTACACAAATTATTCTTCCAGCTGTCATTAAATTCCCCTTTCTTTGCAGATTCTTAACTCTTCTTCCTCGGCTTTATGCGGAATCTGTTTAAAATTTTTTGCTTGTCATTATGGCCATTATTTATTTTGCAATAAATTGTTGTTGTTGTTGTCGTTTTTATTTGGGTATCCTAACTAAACGCATTTATTTTATTTTATTTTAACTTTTTTTTTTTTGTTTATTTATTTTGTTACGAGAGTTGAGTATCCTTCAATAATATTTCACATTTCCTTTTAACTTTTAATGGTGAGATTTAGTTGGAAAATCTGTTTTTAATGCATGTTGTTGTTCTTTTTACTGTTGTCAGTGTTTCACTATTTCTTTTTTTTTCGTTTTTTATAATTTTTAATGTATTTTTCCTTTCACTTTATAACAAACAAAAATTTATGTTTGTGTGTATTTCTATGTACTTAAACTTCGGACTGACTCGATTTTATACATATTTAATGGACGATTTTATTATTTATTTTATCTTTGTTATTGATTTATGCCCCAGAGCAAAACATACAGTACAGTTGTGGTCAAAATAAATGGAACTAACCTTGCACAGTAGATTATAAATAATATCTTATTTATGGAGTAATACTAAGTTTTTAATAAAGTATAATCGCGATAATTTGAAATCAAAGGGATCGATTGTTTTTTTATTAATTGGAGGAGTTTTTGAAACAAATAGATTATGATTTGTTTTCTTATTCTAATTCCGTGAAGCTCTCAGCTTGTCTGCAGGAGGCCAGAGTCTCTGGCGGAAATCGAAATCGCAACCCCCGCACTGAAAGCCTAGCTCACTACCAACTAGCCTACCGGGGTAACGTGGTGAAAGTTTTAAAAAAAGAACGATTTATAGCGGTTTGAATTTAATGGGGTTTAAATTAAACGACAAATGATTAAAAAAATAATAATTTTCACAAATTTTGTTTTTGTTCTAAATGTAAGTTAAACGATTCAATTTTTCGCTTGCGTTCTAAAAACGGCAGTAAAATTTGCATGTAACACTCTTCACTAAAACTAGAAAGAAACTAATCTTTAGAAACAAAAAAAATCCCAGAAAGAAAACAAACGGCAATTGTAAACGAACTTGTAAAAAACATTGCCAAGGCGAATTGACTAGAAGGTGAGGTCAACTCTACAGCAACACTGCTTCTGTGGTCGGGTTGTCAAAAATATTGCTCCACACAGAAAAAAATCAATGTAAAATCGGCGAAAACAAGGGTGATTTTACCGTTTTCGGTAAATGTTCATGTTAATTTAACATGATTTTCCAATAACTTGCGAACAAAATTTTTTTCTTTTAAAATAACTATAATTAATGTTAATTTAACATTGCAGTAAAGTTAGAGGAGGAAAATGTCATTTATATTGAAATAACAATCCGAATCACGTTGAATGAAAGTTATTTCAAGTTGAAACAACGTGAATTGCATGTAAAATCAAATTGGTTTGAGTGCGATATAACAGTGTGAAGAAGCTTCAGGGACAACATATGCATTTATTCTCCTTTGTTAACAGAAGCATCAGCAGAATCACTCGATATGGTTTTCGTCATCATTCTACTTTGAAAACTTGATGTACTATTTAACTAAATAATTTTAATTAAAAGAATACGGGAATTGTCTTCATTTTATAACATATTTTCAACATGAAAAAAGTACATACTTAACTATGTATGCATGTTAATTTAACAAGATAAACTCTTGATTTTAATATGAAACAGGTTTTTATGGATTCAATATTGAACAATGTTATTTTAACAGTGAATAATATTAAATAAACGTGATTTTAGGTTATTTTAATATTTTTCATTTAAAATTAATATGAAATAATGATAAATTTAAATAAAGAGCATACTTTTTCTCAATCAACATTTTACCATGTTAATTTAACATTGGTATTTTTTTCTGTGTAGTAAAAAAAATAGGTTTGTTTAAATAAAAAACTTGTTTGTACACAAACTTTGACAAGTCGACCACCGAAATTCCAGGGCTGTGGAGTCGGAGTCGGAGTTGATGTTTTTGTGCCGGAGTCGGAGTCGTAGTACCCACAAAAACTCGCGACTCCGACTCCAAAGTTTTTCGGCATAAAAAATTTAAAAAAAATTTCCAAAATAAAAATTATCTTCTTAAAACACATTTAAAATTTAAATAAATGGTTTATGAATACTGCTCTTATGTGCTGTTTCCAAATGACAGGCGATGGACTGAGTGCTTTTCATATACTGGGGTGTACTGGAAATCGCAAACGTAAAACGCAAAAATTTTAAAAGTCGTTTTTAAATAAGATTTTTGTAATAAAAGAATTTTATGACAAATATTTAACAAATATTTTCCTATTAAACAGGATTTTAAACCAAAAATTATAAGAATTAGGTTTAAAGTTTATTAAAAACAACTTTCAAATTCTTGCGTTTTGCGTTTGCGATTTCCAGCACATCCCTGAAAAATTTTGCTACATAATCAATCGCCTGTCATTTGGAAACAGCACATTAATGTTTGCGTACGGTAATTGCTTCTCAAAAACTCTAATTTTTAGAAGGTCGTACGGTAATGAAAAAATAAAAGTTAACATCACTGAGTCTCATATACATTTAGCATCAAGATTATAGTCGGAGTCGGAGTTAGTACTTTTTTCGGACGACTCCACAGCCCTGAAAAAAACAGCGTATGTTGACTTGACCCCACCTTCTAGTCAATTCTTCTTGAACATTGCCCTTCTATTTTTTTTTCAAAACATATTTTTTTTTTTATAATGAATTATAAGAGGTTGGGTACGAACAAGTATGTTTTTCAGGGTTCTCCTCAGACTTTGAATTGCAAAAAAAAAAAAAAAATACTAATAACCGAGGGGACCAAAACGTATAGGATTTTTGCGAATTTAACTGTTTTTCTCCAGCCGTTTTTTCAAAATTTTTACGTGATTAATTAACTGGGTAAAAAATTATATTTTTGACAAAAACTCAAAAAAAAAACATTTTTTGCACTATTTGGCAAAATGTCTCAACTGAATTTCACAAAAGTTAAAAATTATCAAAGTAATTTTTGGGAATACAAAATTTTATTTAAATGATTTTGTTATTCGTGCTTAATTCCCAATTTTTATTGTTTGATAAAAACACTGAAATTTATTGTTGATGGGATAAGCTATTCCTATGCGCATTTCACTGGTTGCTTAGGCCAGATCGTCAGGAAACTTCATCCAAAGATTTTAGAAGAACCAAAGATATTAAACCAAATAAAACTGTCAAGCGTATAAGAATTAAAAGTAACAGTCCTACTTGTAACAATATAAAAGTTTAAACAAAAACATCAAAAATTATTATTTTTTTTTTTTAAACACAATTACCTATTCTGTGATGTAAAGGGAAACCATAAATATGAAATTGCATGTTTTTCCTTGTGCGATTATTTATCCGTTTTATAGCCTTTTATGAACTCTGGCAACGATTTGTTAGTGCATATTTTTGCATATTTTAACGTTTGCAGCATTTTTATGCATAATCTAGCTAAGCGAGCATTTTTTATGTTTATAGCGCATATTTTTAATTTTTGAGGCATATTTTGATACATATTAGTTTTTTTTAGATGTCTACAAGAGCTTTCGCAGCAAATGAAAATTTTTTGTTGCAAAATTCTGGCTTTTCTGTTTTGAATATCTATCTACATATCTGTATACCCAACGTGTTTCTTCAATTTCGCCAACTACATTTAATTTTTACTCTAAAATTTAAAGACAAAGCAGGTTGTTATAAAAAATAAATGTTATGCGATGTGTATAATGCATAGAAATCTAGACCAATCTTTTAGTATACCGATCAACTCAGAATCATTAGCTAACGATGTCCATCCGTCCGTCTGGCAGGTTGTCTGTCCATGTTAACTTTGTGCGCAAAGTACAAGTTCCAATTTTTTAAGATAATTTGATCAAATATGAACAAAGTCTATGTTAATGGCGAGAATCGCTCTATAATTTCACATATTCCCCATAAAATCTTCTTTCCAAATTAGACTCTTTGTATCCGTAAACCATCTAATTATCTTGGTATTTAAATTAAATTCGCCCCAAATATATTTTACTGCAAATTAAATTATTTTCGAATCGGTTCAAATTTTCGCAAAGCTCCCATCCTTAAATAGCTTTAACTTCCATTTAAATGTTAACATTTATGAACAATTTAGCGACCGTACCTTAAATCCCTTTAAGACAAAAACCCCTTAGGGTGTTAATATCTAGATAATATTCGACGCAAACATCTATTTAATGAAAGGCTTAAGCGATAATATTTTTAGGTTTTTTTTTTAATTTTGTTATTAAGTTGTTGGATATTTTATCTTAAAATGAGCTGTTTTTAATTTTTTAAGCATATTTTTAACAATTTTCGGGGCATATATTCCAGTTTTTACTGCATATTTAATGCGCATATTTCTGGTTTCCCTGGTGATATATAATATATCTACTGCCCCTTGGTGATATTGGCCTTTAGTTTACTTTATTCTGAAATTACTTTATAATAAATTTGTTGTTTTTTTTTTTTAATTTTTATATTGTATATAATAACATAAAACCAAAAATATATCGTCGCAAGAATTAAAGAATGCTTTAACTGACAAAACATAAAATTTTCACCAGAGCCAAAAAAAAAACCTGATTAAAAGTAGAAAAAAAATTCATATCACAAAAACTATACAACTTAAGGCGGCACGTTCAGACTAATGAAATATTTGACAAAAATATTTGTTCTGATATTTGCTTCAAACTGTGTGAAACAAAAAAATATTTTGTTTGATGTTCAAACTAAGCTCAAATATTTGACAATTTTTGTTTGTTGAAACAGTTGGCAAATAGTGTCAAATAAAATAAATTAATTCATGTTTGCCATGCGTTCAGACTATAACAAATATTTGCATCAAATAATTAATTAATCAAAGTGTTCAAAAATGAAAATATATTTCACAAATAGTAAAAATTCGCGCAGAAGCCTAATTATTTGTTTTATTCTGTGGAGCAGCATCTCTTATATTGTTAGAACAGGAGTATGTAACAGAAAAACAAAACTGGAAGGCAATGGTTAACGGCAACATGGCTAAAATTTGCGAAAAATTGGAAACATCCCCTAAAATATATAATTCGGTTAAAAACAAAATGTCAGGAAAAGAACAAAAAAAATGTTGCAAAAACAGCGAAAATTCGCGAAAAATTTTGATATTTCAAACAAGCCATAAAATTGGTTAAAACCCCCTAAAATTGCTAAATTAGTGGAAATTCGCAAAAATTTGCTAATAGCAAACCCCAAAATTTATTTGAAATCGCTAAATCGGATAAAAAACAAAATGTCGGGGAAAAACCAAAAAAAAAAAAAAAAATTTTTGCAAAAATAGCGAAAATTCGCGAACAATTTTAATATTTCATACAAGCCATAAAATTGATTAAAAGTTCCTAATAGTATAAGGAATGGCAAAAATTCTGTGAAAATTGCTAAATTAGCAAAAATTTGCAAAAATTGGCTAATAGCGGCATGATAGCAAAGTCTAATAATTATTAAAAATCTTTAAAACTGTAAAAAATCCGAAAACTTAAAGAAAAATTGCTTCTATCGGGTACATGTCTAAAATTATTTGTCGTTGTTTGCTCTTACAATTTTTTTGTAATATCAAATAAATGTTTGCTCAAAAATTACTAAAATATTTGATTTTTTGTGTTCACACTATGTTCACATTGGACAAATATTTGTTTGCCGGCAAATACTTTTATTTGCTCAAAATCAGCTGTTATTTTATTTGACACTCAAAAATATTTTGTGTTCAGACTACGTTAATGAAATGATATTTGCTATCAAATATTTCATCAGTCTGAACGTACCTTTAGGAACATGATTTTAAAAAATTATTTTTGTTTTTTCTCGCTTTATACATATATTGGCTGTAAACATTTCCTCTCAAGGCAATTGTTCCCGATGATTCTGCGGCTTACAGCAAACGATTTATCTTCCATAGAACTATAAAATGCTGTAACTACAGTTATTTTTTTATGGAAACAAAAACGTGAATTTTTTTTTTCATCATTCCAATCGACGCAGTATTTTTTTCTGATAAAAATGATGCAAAAAACGTATTTTCCATTTTTTGTCAGTTACAGCGTCGTTCTTTAATTCTAGCGGCGATATACACCAAATGAAAAAAACTCTTAACGCAAGGTGAATAAATTTAAAGATTTAATAAATTTATTTTGTTTACGAATTGCTTAATTGTTTAGTAACTTACAACAAAGTATTTACACTAGCTCAAATATTTTTACATATTTAAATTTTAATTACAACTCAGTAGTAGCGACACCCCAATATTTACGCATTCGATTTTCATGCTCATCCAAATCATCATCGTCTTCATCTAAGAACGAACGTTCCTGTGTAACCGCAAAATCATATTCCAAATTGTATGGCATTAAACGCTGCAATGAACCAAAATATGCCGCATTGGGGCCACCACCCAATTTCGAATAGCCCACAGCACTGGCCAAAGAGTCGCGACTTTTGCCATCGGAAAATAAATTATAAGCAGCACCAAAGGAGCGAGAACTCCCAAAATGTTTTGAAAGAAACGAAACCTGTTGCTGTTGGGAGGTGGGTTGGTGGTTGTGATTGTGTTGAGCCATAGAAGGCTTCTTAACTTCCGAATACAATAGCTGGGGAGAACTGGTCGATATAAATTTTTGGGCATTCGCTTTTAATAAATTTGATTTGTAATCATAACGCTCAACAGGAGAACGATTGGTTGATTTTCGTTCGGAATTGCGATTTTTGGTAAATGATTTAGAAATCGTATTAAGTTCTTTATCAAACAGCAATTGTGTATTTTGTTCTAGCATATATTCCCAACATTTAAATTGTTCCTCAGATAGTGCAGAATCTGTCTCATCTAACATTTCCATTTCGGTGGTTTCTTCTAAAACTCTAGCATGAGCTAGAACATATTCATTATCGTTGTCCGGCTTATGGTTTGCTATGCTTAAAGCCTGATCACTTTGACCGCTCGGTGAGGAGCGATCACTCCCTCTAGCCGCAATGGCGGCAAATTGACGAGAAGAACCAAAACGATGTCGACAATTCGTGTTGCGATCACAACAAGCTCTTTTGCAAACATTTGGCATTAATGCGGAGCTACCGGTCATTGTTTGAGGTTTTCTTCTCACAGTCTGCTTAAGTTCTTTAATCAAATAGTCCACATCGGTACCAATGTTTCTAAAACGTATCACAATAACACTGAGGTTTTCAGTTGAACCAAAGCTCTGAGCAATATCTTGAACCCTCTTCGCTGCCAAAACCACATTTTCCTCTTTACGTATCTCACGTGCTATACGATCAACATCCAATACGGACCAAATACCTTGATTACATATAACCAAATATTCATCATCATTGCCGAGCACACATTCCGCTATACAGGGATCTTTGAGCGTAAGAGCTGATGAGGGCATCTTTAGGTAGGAGCTATTGTGTTTTGATACCAATTCAACATTACTTGTTCTACGTACAAGATAGGCTCCTGCATTTCCTATGCTGGCTACTCTCAGTACATACCGCTTTGTTTTTTGGGGCCTTACAATATCTTTGAGGCGGGTATTTTCCCGAGAAATATGACATAACATGGCTGCAACTATTGGTTGATCGCTCAGTTTCTGTTGAGCAGCCAGAAGAGTATATTTCATATACTCTCCTATATTCTCTTTCACACATCTCTCCTGTTGCAATAATTTCGGCATCATTTGAGACATTTTTGAGGCTGTCGTTGGATGTGTGGTAGTGCTGATAAACATGCCAAATAATGCCTCATCTATACGAAATTTGCATTCTCTTAGTTGGGTTACTAAGAGTTTACGACATGTGCCTGGTGTCTCTGAAAAGCCCAACAACCAGGGTGGTTTATGCGCCTGTGGAGTTGCAGCTGTGGACTCTTTCTGATTTCCTTCCGCTTTTCTAGTAGGTAAATTAACACGATTCTTGCCCGATACATCTACCAGACTCCATTTTCTTTGTGTACGACACATTTGCACTTGACGTTCATCCACTTGCAACTGTAAATTACATGATAAATCTAAATATTTTAGATTTTGTGGCACTACACTTATCAAGTCCAAATGATCTAAATGATTATGGGCCAAGTCCAAAACTTTCAAAGAGGTCAGTTTACTCAAAGGTGGTGTAAATAGCAATAAATTAGAATGGACCCTTAAAACCTGTAATTGTTTTAAACTGCAAATACTTTCTGGCACTTGTTGCAATAAATTACCCGACAACATTAGCTCCTGCAAATTCTCCAACTCTATCAGGCATTCATCTGTTATTGCAGTGATCTTATTGTAGGCGGCATATAGAACTTTCAAATTTTTAGCCTGTTTCAAGACCTCAAATATGCGATCATCTAAATTGTTACTGGTTACAAATAATCTTTCCAAAGCAAAATCGTTGCCACTGGCATCTTCTACTACGGGTGGTAGTATTTGGAGTTTATTACAGGAAAGATTTAAATACTTTAACGATTGTTTTGTTATGGCGAATAGATTGTCGGTCAACAGTTGTATTTCATTGCTTTGGAGATGTAACTTTTCCAGCAATTCAAAACGTTCGGATAGTCTTTCAATGATTCTTAAATTGTTGTAGGCAAAGTTAAGGTCCCGCAGTTTCTTTGTTTTACTTGTGAGCAGAAATTCGGTTACTTTTTGTAGTTGATTACGGGAGGCATTAAGAGTTTCTAACATTTCACATTCATTTAGCCATTTGGGCAATTCGGTAAAATAGTTGTAAGATATATCGACATGATATAATTTACTGGGAATGGGTGATATTTTAATGGAGTGGAGACCTATAAAGAGAAGTAAATGTTATAAATAAAGAGTTCAAGTTTTTTAAGAAAAAAATTATAAGTACGCTTAAAAACTTATTTTACAGGTTTTAATTTTTAAAATAAAATTAATTCAAAGAATGATTAAGATTTAATTTGCGTTGGAAGAAGAGCTCGGACATGAAGACGTCCAGTAATCTCATTTGATTTCTAGGAATGGAGTGTGTAAAAATACATCAAATCAGATAATATGAGTTTCAAAAACAATAATTTCTTTAGATTTCTGGTAAAGAAATCAATATTTTATTATGTATATCTAAAGCGCTTAATCGTCAAGACATGCCTCATTGTCTTTTTTTGGGAATACATTTACATTCATATAATTTATAACTCGTAATAACGCGTCAAAATGTTCGTAATGCATTCTTTTCCAACGGCGAGTTTTAATGGATTTCATTATTTAAAATACTCTTTCAACACAGGCATCAGCAATTGGAATTACCAGTATATAAAGCCAGCCAAAGCAAGGTCTTTAAATCAGTACGTACCTGCCGTTTAAAATAAGATAGAATGGCATTACCCAACAAACACGAAGTCAAACCTTTGATATAAAATGACTTTATCATTTGACATCAAACGCAATTCTAAAACGTTTTTCAATTGTTTGATTTAACATTTAAATTCAAATTGATAATGATTTGAAAATAAACATTTGATATCAAATGTTTTATCAATTTGATGTCAAATGTTAAAATCAAATCAAAAATAAACTTGGCAATACTAAAGCGAAAAATAAATGTAAGCATTAAAAATGGCGATTAAAGTTACATTTTTTTTCCTTGTGGTTACATGTGTTGTACTATTAAATTTTAATAGTACAACACACAGTGAACAGTGTATTTCTTGTGAAAAATAAAAATTATTTGTGAGAAATTACAATGATTAAAAATACGAAAAAAAAGAAAAATAATAAAAAGGGAAAGTGAAGAAAGTTTGTTGAACGATCGCGGTACTACAACCTTAAAAATAAAAGGGAGCCAAGTATTTTGTCTTTCCAAGAATAAGAGGACGGAAAGAACACTATTTCATCTTTTAGCTATGGTACCGAATGTTTATCTCAAAGTTTATTTAAATAAATAATAAATTTAAATTAAAAAAATCAAATAGTTGTATTTATATTCCACATTGTATTATAACCCACATTTGAGAAACATTTGAGAATTACGTTTGAAAGCAAGTTGAAAATAAAGGCATTTTTCAATTTGAAAATAATTTCCCCTTTTTGTTGAGAACGCTATGACTTTCAAATCATTATCAAAGGGTTGTCGTTTAAGAAAACGTTTGATTTCATATGGTGTTTTTTTCGGAGGTGGACTTGTCAAAGTTTGTATACACACTAGTTTTTTATGTAAATAAACCTATTTTTTTACTAGCAACCCGACCACAGAAGCAGTGTTGTTGTAGCGTTGACCTCATCTTCTAGTCAATTCGCCTTGTGCATGACTTGTATAGACCGCAAAAAAAAATCGCCATGTCACAAAATCGAAAATTAGGACGCCAAACAAGTTTTAAAATCGCCACTTTTAATTTAGAAAAAACATATCTAACATATAAAATTTCTTTAGGTTTGAGGCGTAAAACTTTTAAAAAAATATATATTGAAAAGCTTATGTTTAGTTTTAGAACAATAAGAAATAAAGGACCTTTCTAACATAAACTACTTTAATTGTGTCTTGAACTTCCATTTTTAAGTTTCTGTAAAATTATTTAAAAAAAATTTTTATTTTTAAAAAAGTACCAAGAGGTCAAAACTTAACCCGTTTTGTCCCTCCCGGTCAAAATTTTATTTGTACTTTCTATTATAATTCCTAGTAAAAATGATCTAACTACCTTTTCGAATTTAACTTCTCTAGAAAACAAAAGTTCTTTTTTTGTACTACTTTAATACATTTTCTAGTGTAATTCACGTTTTATACACCAACGTGATTACCTCTAATTCAGACTGCGCAATTTTGCGCAAAATTATTTTTAAAAAATTTGTTTGCAAAAAGTACAAGTTTTTTCCCAGTTTTTAACTTTTAATGTACATACATTATTTGTTTGCTGTCTAAATGTTCGAAAGTATAGGTTTAAAATTTGTGGAAAATTAGCCTGTTTACAAAAAGTACCAGAAGTACTACTTTTTGCCCTGTTTTGCGCCAAAAATGTACTTTATCGTAATGGGCATAGATTTCAATTTTGATCGAAATTATTAAAAAAAAAAAAAACGTGTTTACAAAAAGTACGAAATTTATCTATTTTGTCGACATTTCTCTTTTTCTAAACCTTCGCGTTGCAATTACGAACAAACCCGCAAAAGGAAGTATCAAATTTGGTCTAGTAATTTTCAAGTTTTAAACAGTCGAACAAACCACGATTTATTTTTATATTCAAACCAGCTGTTTGGTCCCGGAGCTGCTCGGGGTTTTCTTAATAAAAATAAAAAATTCAAGTCTGGAGAATTTTATCAGGAAACTGATTTTTGTTTAATAAATATATTTTGTGAATTTCAACCAAATTGTACCATAAATAAAAAAAAATTAAATATCTGGACAACAGCGCCACCTATCGGGATTAAGCTTAAGAGAGACCTGACTATCATGTGAATTGAACAGAAGTTTAATGCAACACTCAGGGTTGTTAGATGTGACGATTTTTCGTCATTTTGACTATTTTTTTGAGAAAATACAGTAAAATGACGATTGACGATTTTTTAACTAAAAGTAATAGTGTTATGACGATTTGCTGGCTTCAACAAAACACTTACAAGAAATATTTACAATTATATTGGGAACAGTCCAAAACGTAAAAATCAATTTTTCGAAACACAAAAATGTTTGGAAATTAAACAAAAAAAAATTCTTCCCCCATCACAAACCAGGTGGCTTTCATTAGAAGCATAAGTAATTCAAATTCTACAATTACATATATGAATGCCATCATTTGAGTGGGTTCTATTTGGTCCGCTTTTTAAAAATTGGTTAAATCCGCTTTGCGTTTTTATGATTTCGATTTCTACATACGATTGCATTTTTCGATGAAGTCATAATCACATGTAAACAATTTTTCTATTTGCGTGTAAAAAGACGAATTCCTATTTTATTCTGTTAGGTAAGTTATTCTATAGTATAGTTGCGTGTTAGGAAGTAAGAAGTTAGTTCTTAATAGGAAGTTTTGTAGAAAAATGAGTGCAAAGAGAAGACAAGACAGAAGACAGTTTGGAACTAAAAATGGACGTAACAAAACGTTTCAATAGCCTATAACTTGTAAAATTTAAATATTTGACGATTTGTTGACGATTTTTTAAATGTTCGTGACGATTTTGACGAATTTTGTTAAAACTTTTGACGATTTTTGAAGAAAAAAGCCTAACAACCCTGGCAACACTAGCAATAAAATTACAGCCAAACGGCTAAAAAGTTGCCATACTTGCACCTAAAGTCGATACAAACGTTGAATAACTAAAAGGCTGTTAATGCTCGTTTATAAATACAAATTTTTAAAAGCGGTTTATAAGACAAAAAACGTTTGATAGCCTTTACATACGTTAAATTTAAAATAAAAACTTTTTATAAATATGGCCGTAAGACGATATCAACGGTTATTTAGTATGGAGTTGGTATTAATCTAAATATTTTAAGTGCCGAAATATTGGTTTTTAATAAATTTATAAAAAAAAGTTTTTTTATATAAAAAATAATACCTTAAGCTCGAGAATTTAATTTATATATTAAAATAATAAAGGTCGAAGAAAATACATATTAGATATTTTTAAAAATCGCTCGAAAATGTATTAAACATTTTTTAAGATCATGAGCAGTAGTTCCCATCTTCTGCTTTATTGAGTTGCCAAAAAAAAAATAAACTTTCTAAATATTTGTTAAATATCTAAATTATCATTTTATTTAGTTTTCAAGGTTTAAATTGAAACTTATTAACATAAACATTTTCACTTCTTTCATAAATATCTCACCAATTAATTCATGCGTCATTATTTAGTAACACGTTCTGTTTAAACTTCTAATAATACTTACAATTAGAATCGGCAACTAATGATGTTAAGTTACTGCCATTCAACATCAATTCCAACAATTTATTATGACTGCATTTTAAGGTCTCCAATTGTGCCAAAGAACTTAAATCCAAGACTTCCATTTCGTTCTCACTCACCTCCAATTGGGTCAAATACTATAGAGAATACAAGAAAAAAAGATCATGTTAACAACGATAATAAATCATAATTCATTAAATGTACATTATAAGATAGCAAAAATAATTATGCTCAAACATTGCATATTAAAGATACAAACATAGATATTGAAATAGATGGAACGATAGGAAGACAGAGAGAAGAAAAAGACCTGAGGCAAAAGTTTGCAAAACTAAAAACATCTACGCTTGCGCACAATAAAAATTACATAATTAATGTTTCTTGAGGGGAAATGTTTGTATATACAGTGTTGCCAGATATTGTTTTTAGTTTTGTGAAAATATTAAGGTTAATAGCTGTCAAGATTTTATTTTAGCGGGCATTTATAGGATGTATTTTCAGACATGCCTGTTTTATTCATTCTCTTTTGAACATGCTACCAAAAATTTTTTGAGTTTTTACAATGTTTTCCAAACAAGTCTGTTTTCATGTCTTAGACCATATATACACTATGCAATTAACGCCGCAACTTTCGCATGCAACTTTTTGTTTATTAGCAAGAGGTGTAGGGAAGAAAACGGGATTGAAAAAGTTGAAAAAAATGCTTGAAAAAAATGTTTATATAAATGTGAAAAGAAATTTCGTAGCAACTGTTTTAAAAGAAAATAGAAAAAAAACTCGGCGTTAATTGCATAGTCTAAATGCGGTATATCTGTCTTATCATATTAAAAAAATATGAAAACTCATTTCATGTCTGTTTGGCAACCGCTTTTTGTTCTCCAACCCGATCACAAACAAAACAAACGTGTTTGTTAGACATGTCTGAAAAAACATCGTTTAAATAGGGGACATTTATACAAATAAAAATAAATAAGTTTTAACGGATACATAGTTGATAGATATATCGTTAGCTAAAATACAAAAAGGCGTAACTATCAAAAACAAAATTTTAGAGTAGAAGCAAAAAACGTTGTTAAATGAAGACTATAAGCATGTAAGAAAAACATTCATTGATAAGTCGTCCATTAAAACCTTCAAAGTAAAAAATGTTGCTACTGAAAAGAATGAGTTACAAAACCCCCAAACAAAAACTTGATGTCCCAAAACTTTTAATGGCCTTGTATTTATAATAACACAAAAGGAACGCTGTCCTTGTGTCGGTCTTATACTCTATACGTATGGACCGAAGAAGATCTTGAAACGTATTCTAAAGAAAAACTCAGAAATCAATTGACTTTCTGACAGAAACCCAAACAAATTATTATATTTTTCCTATTACGCAGTCCGAAATACTTCCTAGAAGTTGTCAATAACTTTTTAGTCCATTACACCACTAAATACCTGTCATTTCGAAAATGGAGGAGGTTGCAGAGCATATGTTCGCGTAACTATTATGCTGGGTACACACTATGCAATTCATTTACGCAACGCGTTTCTCATTCAGATAGCATGTTTTGACAAATACACTGCAATCAACAATGAAATCATAAACGCAATGTCAGTTCTGGTTTTTTTTTATATTAACATAAACTTCGCGAGTTCAGGTAAACTTATGTATAAATTAATAAAATTTACCCAGTCCTCATTTTGTTTACTTTTTTTATGCAGTTAAGAATTTTTTTTAGAGGTAGATGCTTACATCACAGAATCTGTGCTTACAGCTTGCTTGTTTTCAATGTACTAAACAGATAAAAACATGAAATCACGATACAGACAGTGCAATCTACATCAATGCAGTCCCACAACATCAAAATATTTTGATGTTGGTGAAATCTTAACTGCAATCTGAAAACACGAATACACACGATGCGTAAATGAATTGCATAGTGTGTACCCAGCATTAGAATATAAAACTAACTGAATATGAAATTCACTTAAAATGATAACAAAACAAAAATCATGTGAAAAAAGTTGCCAGTTTTTTTTTTTTAATTAGAATAATTAGTATTGTGGTTATTTTGTTTTTAATCCAAATTTTTAATATTTTAATTCGGCTCAAGTTCAACAAATTTAATTTTCACTACATTATTTTTATGATGAACGGAATTTTACAACATGAAAATTAATTAAAATTGCTATTGATAATCTTTCATTCTTGACAGTGGCCGGGGCTCGAACCGGCTGGTTACCATGACATGTTTCGATCGCAACCACTCGATATCCTCAGATGGATTTGCCGTCTTACACTCGCAGCCATCGACGACTGCTGACGTCAATAGTCAAACATCAATCCTTAAACCAAATTGTTTTTTAGCCTTTGGTAGATCGAAATTTGCTTTTTTGAATGATTTTTCATCATAATTGATTTACATGTTTTTTTCTTACTTCTGTTTTTACCGTACTTTTGTCAAGAATTCTTCTTGAAGTCCAAAGTAAAATTTTTTTCTTTTTTTGTGTTTTTTCATTTCTGTCTTTCTTTTTCTTGTTGATCTTTTTCAGCACAACTTGAAGGACAAATGTACACATAGAGCTCGTACCTTAGCTTTTTAACAATAATTAGTATTGTGGTTATTTTGTTGAACTATTTATATTAGAAATAATAACAAAAAATGACAAATTGTTGAAAAAAAAAATCGCTGAAATAATACAAATTGTCAAAATAGGCAAGTAAATCGCCAGATATATCAAAAATCGCCAAATGGAAAACCCCACCGCCAAACCCGTTTCAAAATCGCCACGTTTATCGAGAAATCGCCACATCTGACAGCCCTGATTTAAACAAGCAGAATTGTCGTTTTTTTAAAGAGCAAAACCCAAATGAGACTTGAGACTCCATTATATTTGGGGTGGCTTACATGCCAAAGGCGTCATCGGCCCATTTGTCTTCAAATACAGGCAAATGATTTGTTTTTTTTTCTCTTCCTCATGTCAACACAGATAAATTTGAGGAGTAATGGTTCCTGCAAGACAGCGCAACATGCCATACCATCAGTTTGTTGAGCCAAACATTTGCTGACCGAATTACATATCTCAAAAAATGAACCCGTGAGTTAGCCCCTCGTTCGTTTGATTTGGCACAGTAAGACTACTTTTTGTGGGGGTACGTCAAATCTCTAGTCTATGCTGATAAACCAGCAACGATTAATCATTAAGAAGCAAAAATTCGATGCACTATTGACGATAAAGTGATGCAAAATTGGACCGACAGGATGGCGCAGTCGCAGAGGCCATGTGCCAGAAATTATTTTAAACATTAAATGCCTTGAAATTTGTGACCTAGAAAGCCAACATTTCGGTCATTCCATTAAATATTTAAAAAAAAAGTTTTATGCAAATAAAAAAAAAAGAAACTCCACTTATAAGGCGTTTCTGCAAATTAACAAATAAAAATTGATTTTAAACAAAAAAAATGGAAATGACAAATTTATATACATACATATACCTTGTTTATAAATTTGTCATTCCGTAATAAATTTCTACAATATTGATGTTAGACCCTATAAACTGCCTGTTTTTAGAAAATGAAAAGAAGTGAGTGAGTGGGAAATTATATTGAAAACAAAAACACATTTTCGTTTTTTATTGTTGCTCTCAATATAATTTCTCACTCACTCACTTGTTTTCATTTTCTAAAAACAGGCAGAAAGTATATACCTATTTTAAGGGTCTTTATAAGTAGCGAAGTTGATTTAACGATGTCCGTTAAAGTGCGTTTTCCGAAGACTATTAAAATTCAGCCTGCTCGGACAACAAATGGCTGAGATATAAGCAAACAAACAACGATTGCCTCTAATTTTACCAAAAATCCCTTGTTGTTGTTGTTGTTTTTTAATTGCGTTTCTTTGTTTAACTGGAGAACGGCAATAGCTAATGTTTCCAAATTAGGTAGAAGCCTCTTGGTTATCAAAACACAATTTCCGACAAAATTTGGGTGAAATTATACAAAGATATTAAATATTGCTGTACATCTGGAGAACGGCAAGAGGCAAAGTTTCCGAAATAGGAACAAGCATCGTGGTTATCAATTCACAACATCCGACAAAATTTGGGTGAGATTGGGCAAGTGGGCGTGGCACAAAGTTCAATTATTTATATATAAAGAACTGTTTTCATATAACTTTCTGTTAGCTTATCACAATGGTGAAGTGTATAAAAGATTCGGCATATCCGAATACAGAGATGTTTTGTTAAAAGCCACAGAATTGTTCCCTAGATAACAGTAGGCCGGTTTTTGAGATGTGGATCAAGTTTAAACTTGGTTTAACCTAGTCTGAACCCCTGATTTCTCTGGCGAAATGTGATTTTTTTTCATTAAAGACCAACATTTTAACAAAACACAACTTGGAAATGGCGACAAAAATCTGTTTTCAGATTAACCAAACCTAATTTAACTGAGATATCAAAAAACCCAGCCTTAGAAATATTATTTCAATGCCAGTTATATAAACCGGGACAGAACTCACTCACTGTCACAAACATTTTTTAAACATCTTACTTAAAAAATCTGGCTACACTCCATCTTAAGTATAAACGTACAATGTAATCCTCAATAAAAAATTTTGATTTTCTAGTCTATTTAGAAACACTTGAAACTCCAGGGCTTTTTAAATGTTGCGAAAATTCTTTTTTTAGTTTTGAAAATTCTTACATTATAATTCCCAATTAAAATGCTGCCACTTAGTTGATTCCCCTTTAAACTAAAAGTCTTTAAAGGTAGTTGCTGATCTCCAGAATCACTGGATCCATTGTGTTGATGCTGTTGTGCATCGAGTTTTTCAAAAGCTTTCATTTTTAATTTAGATTTATACAGATCAGATGAAGGTTTCTTTAACATTTTCGTGGCTTTAATCATTTTGTTGGTATTGTCGTTTTTAACTTGTTAAACGATTTTTTTTACGGTTATAAAGTGTTTTGCGCAAGATCTTTGTTATGCATGAACGATCGGACCGTAGATAAGTGAACTTTATGCATTTTAAATGAATTTTTCAAACTTTATTTTTTTTATTAATTGCGATTAATTACAAAAATTTTGCAATAATTTTAAGTTTGATTTAAATATTGGAAAACTTGGAATTTTCTTTTATATTGATACTTTTGTTAAAAATTCTTTTTTAAGATTTTATGAGTTTTCTATTTTTTTTTTTTTTTCTTAATCGTCTTCAATATTTTTGGTTTTAATTTTTCTCTTATTTTTATTAAACCGTCTTAAACATTACGCAGTCAATTCAAAACTAGACAGATTTTAAAACAACATGTTACGCCTCAGAGATTTTTTCAGTCACTTATTATCGTTGGTAAGAAGATATTTCTTCTTTTAGCCCTGTATTACCTTAACTACCACCAATCGCTACAACCACCGCCAAGAGCACTCTTATTACCGCTACCACCATTACATGTAACACCTGTTGTAGTCTGCACTTTTTGAATGCTCTCAATACCACTTTTTGTTATAAAGTTTTATACAAAATTTCTCTCTTCTTTGTAAAACGGAAGATCGCATTGAGCAATTCTTTTACGGTCTAATACCGCCAGAGTTGTAAAAGTATTAAGTCAAGGTTTTTAAATTATGTACTAAATACATAACAAAAAAGTCTTCTTGCAATATTTCATAAACTTAAAATGTTATTCCGATAAACCCGAAATGGCTATTTTTAAAATTCAAAACGAAGTCACTGAAATTTCTTTGTCACCGTAGAGACTTGCAATTTTTGTTGCTGTGATTTTAAAATTTACCTTGAAATTGCAATAGTGACCATACACTCTTTCCAACGGTGGCGAAGTGAAAAATATTTAATTAATTCCTTTAGGCCTCTGCTTGCAATTGTATACAAAATCAAGTGCTAATAAAAATGTTTAGTACAACTTAGTAAAAATAGCATTGAGTTCAGATTATTAATGAATTTTACAAGGTACTAAATTGCAATTATGTATGTATCACTATTGTTTAAATTTTCTATTATTATTTTACTTTAATTTGCAAAACTGTTTGGGAAACTCTTCAATTTTTAGAAAAGATAAGAAAGAATATTACAAGCATTGTGGGGCTTAAGTTTTCATTTCCGTAATTAATAATAATAGCGGGTAGGTATGTTAGAAATAAATGATTAAGATGAAAAATAAAGTGGGGTTGGTTATACATTTGACCCATCTAGGAACATCCTACGTTATTTTTTTATAATGGAACCGAAAAAAAAAGGTGGAAGTCGAAAATAGACAGTTTTTGCCAGAATGGACCGATTTGTATTGTTTCACGCTGCCAAATCGTGCTGGAGCAGTACCGATATGCTTAATTTGTCAACAAAGAGTTGCGTTAATTAAAAGCTCGAATATAAAACGACATTATGATACTTAACACAAATCATTTGCAGACAATTTTCCACTTGACAGTAATCTGCGTAAATCTAAAATAGCAAATTTATTGTCAAGCTACGCATCGACGACTCAAATCATGAGTCGTTCATTGACTGAGCAGGAGAAATGCCGTGAAGCTTCTTTACGTATTTCTTAGACTCTTGCTAAGCATATGAAACCATTCACTGATGCTGGCATAGTCAAAGAATGTATGCTCGAGGCAGGCAATGTTTTGTTTGAGAACAGAAAAGATGTTGTTGAAACTATTCAACGGATTCCGTTATCTGCGAGTACAAACACACGTGTGTGGGTTTCACACGTTCTGGCAGAAGAAAATCCATGTGATGTGAAACGGCAGTTAAATAATTCCGATTATTACGCCTTGGCTATGGATTAATCATGCGACATCACTGATGAAGCACAATTGGTTATTTTTGTACGTTTATTGGACAAAATGAGGCAAACTTTTGTTGAGGAGCTATTAACTATTTTGCCGTTAATAGGAAGAACCCGAGAAGAAGACATGATAGACGCAGTGATGGATTATTTCGTTAAAAATGAGTTAGACTTACAAAAGCTTTTATCAGTAACTACTACGGTGCACCAGCGATAATTGGGGCTAAAAAAAGGACTAGTTCACCTATTGAGAACTAGCGCAAAATGTAATGGAAATTTGATTTCTTACCATTGTATCATACACCACACTGTGCACACAGAAAAAAATCAAGTTAAAAACGTCGAAAACAAGGTTGATTTAAAATTTTTCGGTGGTGATTTTGCTTCATACGTGTTTCATGTTAATTCAACCTGATTTTATAATTGCTTGCGAACAACATTTTTTTCTTTTAAAATAACTATAATTCATGTTAATTTAACATTGCAGTAAAGTTAGAGCAAAATGTCATTTATATTGAAATAACAATCCGAATCACGTTGAATGAAAGTTATTTCATGTTGAAACAACGTGATTTTCATGTAGAAACTAATTGGTGTGAAGAAGCTTTAGAGACAACATATACATTTATTTAAGAATAATTCAAAACACTTACCCCTGTAACACATGTTTCACTTATTTTGTAGTCTCCTTTGTCAACAGATCAATCAGCAGAATGGCCCGATATGGTTTTCGTCATCATTGTACTTTGAAAACTTGATGTACTATTTAACTAAATAATTTTAATTAAAAGAATACGGGAATTGTCTTCTTTTTATAACATCTTTTAGGAATGAAAATAAAAAAATTAGCATACTTAACTATGTATGCATGTTAATTTAACAAGATAAACTTTTGATTTTAATATAAAGCAGGTTTTTATGGATTCAATATTGAATCCATATTTATTTATATTTTAATATTTTTTTTTCATTTTTTTATCAGTGAATAATATTTAATAAGCGTGATTAAAGATTATTTTAATATTTTTCATTTAAAATTTATATGAAATAATGGTACATTTAAATAAAGGGCATACTTTTGCAGAAATTTAACATGATTCTCAATCAACATTTTTCCATGTTAATTTTACATTGGTATTTTTTTCTGTGTGTGCTTTGCTGAAAACTCAATTTTAATCTAGAAAGAACAATGCAAGGAGTGATGAAAATAATAAATTTTTCGGGCAAAATCAGCACTGAAATATCGTGAGTTGAAAATATTTCTTGACGAAGTGGATGCTCAATATGACGATCTGTTATTGCATAATAATGTGAGATGGTTAAGCAAAGGCTGCGATTTACAACGATTCTTCACAATTTTAGAAGACTTGAAGTCATTTTTTTTTTCAAAATTTATTAAGTCAACAAACGATTACTTCAGTTTTCTTGGCGATAAAGAAAACGTAACTTCCATTGCTTTCTTATCAGATATTTTTAAACACATCAATGATCTGAACCTTAAACTTCAAGGCGAAGAAAAGCTTGCATGGGAGCTCCTGACTTTTCAACATTGATTTGGATAATGAACGCCTGCACTTCCCTAATTTAAAAAACAATTTGCAATGACAACGAGCTTGACGTCGGCCAATACAAGACGTTCATTGAGGATCTAAAATCGGAATTTGAAAACAGATTAGCAGATTTTAAGAAAATTAGGAATGTCGTATCCTCAGTAACATTTACTCTCTGAATCCTGTGGATGAATGGAGTAATGAAGCTGCAAATATTTTCGGGAGTAATAAAGCTTCTCTCCAGATTTTATTTTGTTTTATTTGTCCATTGATACAGTATCTAAACATATTATTTTAAAAGTTCAGTTTATTACCCTCTGGAACGCGGCGGTCGTGATTTTAAAAAAAAACAGACCACAAATGAAAGTAGTTGGTGACCGCTGGATTTGGTTTCAACAGGACGGCGCTACGTGCCACTCAGCCGAAGCTACACTCGATGTTTTGCGCCCTGTTTTTGAAGATCGCATTATCAGCCGCAGAGCTAATGTCTTTTGGCCTCCTCGGAGCTGCGATTTGACACCGTTGGAATATTATTTGTGGGGTGCCATCAATGATAAGTGTTACGCCGACAAGCCAGAGACAATTGACGGACAATATTCGTGAAGTCATTGGTGAAATACAGCTGCACACAATCGATAATGTGCTTAAAAATTGGACCGATCGTGTAGGCTACTGCATGGCCAGCCGAGGCAGCCATTTGAATAAAATTATTTTCCATTATTAACCGGAAGGATTGTACTTTCAAATAAAAAAAGAAATTTGAGAAAATATTCAGTAGTTGTTTTTTATAGCATTTTCCAAAAAAAAGTTATTTGGCGGATCCTGTATATGGTTCTGTAAGTATTGAGATGCTGTGTCATCAGCAAAGGTTGAAGTTATTTTTTTTTAATTTCCTAAGCTATTCCCAAGAAACTATAAAATTAAAAAATAATAAAGATGGTTTAAAATGGCTAAATCTGTTTAAAGACAGTGCCTGCAGTATCCCTTATTTAGTTGTGCAATATCTCTGAATAAATTGACTCTTCAGTATTGGCAAAACTCTCCAAGAAACTCTTTAAATTGGCCCCCAATTAAAACAATTTAGCCAATATTTTGTTTTTAATACCAAAAATTGTTAATATATTTCAATAAATATACAGTGAAGGACAAAATTATTACAATAACTTGTAAATTTCCTATATTCAAATAATTAAGCAAATAAAACTTTTTCTTTAACAAAATATTAAATAAAGTTGTAGCATTTTTTCTTAGTTTTTGTTTTTATTTTATTTTCATACAGTTATTTCATAAATTAAAATTTACCCCTTTTTAATGTTTTTAACTAGAATTTTATGTAATTATTTTCTTATAAATTCCTTTACCTTAATATAGATTTTTCTTTTATATAATTTTTTTTTCTTTTTTATTATTATAACTGTTAATTTATGTCTCTTCTATGTGTACGGTAAATATAGCAATTAATTTATAATTAAATGAATATTTTTTGTAATTTTGTGATATTTTTTTTTCAATTTTATTACTTTTCGTTTGTGATGGGTTTTTTTTGTAATTCTTAGTATTTGTGTTGATTAACAAGAATAATAATAACATTATTTGATTATATAACATAAATAAATAAAACAAGTAAGAATTTTTGGTCGAGCCAGCCCGACCATGTGGTACCCCACATCATTTCCCCATAAATTTGTTTGGGCTTAGTAATTTGTGGGGACTCTTTGCAGTGGCAGTTAGTATTATTTTCGAGCATATGCCTAGGGGTTATCACTTTGGCCAAAACTTAGCAAGTTAAAATACAATTGGGGTATTCAGAAGGTGTGCTATTATGTTATATTGTCATAATGTTCTAACATTTTACAATGGTTTACAAATATTGTTGTTGCTTTGTAAACAAAAAGTGTCTTAAATTAATAGAACTTAATCAGAAGAGACCAGCGCTGAACGGCTGAGCCTTGCCGCGCTATTTTTTGTAGCCGTCGTCGTTTATGGCATCGTTTTATTCGGCTAACATCCGTAATTAACCTGCGGCTAGCAATTTTTGCAAGAAATGACTTGCGGCGTCAAATTAGATCGGCTTAGGACTCTGCTGTTTGGTAAACAAACAAAATAAAATTTATTTGTGATGTGAGTACGAAAAATGGAAAATAGTCAGGTAAGATCTAATTTAATTTGTTAATTCATGGATTAGAACTAAAAATATTTCTATTATAGGTAAATTTTAATTTTTTTATATTTGTTTTAAATCAGCTGATTTGTATTCAAAATAGCACACTAAATTATGAGGGGTTAATCACAACAGTCGTATTTTTTCATGTTATTACATATGACTTTATGGCACCTTGTGAATCCCCAAATGTATTTCCGCTTTTAACACAGTTACGTACACAAGTGATCAATAGCAGTAACATTGATTCTCAGGGATTACATAAATATTGGAGCAACCAGGGGGTGTTCTGAAAATCAAAAATGCAAAAATTAAATTAAAAGCGTATTAAAACCCACTTCCAAATTCTTGCGTATTCGATTTTCAGAAAAGCCTAATGCGATTTTAAGATTTTTGTTTACAAAACAAATTATTTGCCCAAATATCTTACCTTTAATAGGTTAGAATAACTAGAAAGGCTGGTGTGAAGTCAATCTGTTCGCCCAGGGACCAGTAGGGTTGTTTAGACGCCTTAGGGTTTAAAAGGAGAAAGAAAAGAAGAAAAGAAAGAGTGAAGGAAATAATGGAAGTTAATCACCCTTATCGTGGTTTGCGGAGTTAAAATACGCCTACGACTGTTTGGTAATAGATTAATGGAAAAAGGTTCACGTTCTCTTTAATCTATTACTAAACAATCGCAGGCGTATTTTAAATTCGCCAACCACGATAAGGGTGAATATTGGAGGAAAAACAAGCCTACTTAACGCAATAGTCCTACATAAGCCCAGTCCTCCGATGCCTGTTATTCAGACATGCAGGTGATGTTGCAGTGACCCAGTGCCCAGCATAGTCTCACTAACCAATCCCCTAACCGTTTTATGACAGTGAAAGTAAATTTCACCAGTAGACCATGTGTAAGAGCTTCAGTCAATTTCAGACCAACCACCGTTGAATTTTGTAAAAAGAGCTTTTGGAGCTTTTAAGATATTTATAGCAGCGAAAGTTATTTTCAAAATGGGCTTTATATGAAAGCAATGAATTAATTAAGAAATTAATATAGCACTAAAACATAGTTCTTTTTTGTCAATGCTAAGATTATTTCCATGAGTAAAATCTGCACTGTATACAGGCAATATTCGTCAATGTTCTGAAAATTAAATACGAGTGAAACTGAAATCGAAAAAATTTAAAGACGACCCTGTTTTCAAAACTCAAAAAAACATTGCCATTTATATACTCCATACATTGTGTAGCAATTATCTTTACAAAAACTACTCCAGGAAAAACTACAGTCGTTTTGAAATTTTACTCAAAACCTTCCTCAATTCCACTCTATTTGGATTTCTAGAACATGTCCAAAGTCAAAATTTTGAGCCTCTGCATTCATATTCAACAATAACTCTTAAACATACACTAAGTGGAATATCTTCTTGAAAGAAACCTACATATATACGAGGTTTGCTTTTTAAAATTTGAGCCTGAAGCTACGGTCACACTTGTCAAATATTTGACGAAAAAAACGGAACCAACAAGCAAACTAAAAAATTATTTCCTTTATTTCCAACATTTATTTTGAACGTAATTCCACATCTTACGGAAAACAGTTTTTGCTATGTCTAGCAGTATAATAAGCTTAATTTTGTGAAATAAAGAGTTTGTTAAATCTCGCTAACTATTAACAAAAGTGGCGGTTACGCTTATTTGGTCAAATATTTAATAAGTGCGACCGAATTAATTTTCTAAGCATTTCTCTGAACCAATCGACACGAACATCTTTTTGAGCTTTTGTCATTTTATGCGGAATCTAACGCAAACAAATCTTTTTGGCAGCTAAATATTCTTACAATCTTTTTTTTATGTTCGTCATACTTTTGCCTAAGAATGCCTTAATCTCGCGATTATTACATGCCGATTTTGCTTTATCAGTTTGCGCACAGCACCTTTTCTGGCACAACAACTGATTTTTGGCGACCTTACAACTTTCGTCTATGCGCCAACTTCGGTTACGATTAAAGTCGATGTACAAGCGTATTACAGTGTGACCGTTAATTTTCGTTCAATCATTAAAAGTAAACCAGTTATTTTAATACCAAGGCGAATTAACTATAGGTGGGGCCAAAACGGCATCTGATTTTGACAGTTCGAACTTATTTGTTAGTGTTTTGCTAAGAGTGGTTGACATTTCGAGCTCTAAGCAGTAACAATGCAATGCAAATAATTCCATGTTGTTTCTGTTGTTTTTGGATTGTTGTAGTTCCGACACCACCTGTAGCTGAATTCGCCTTGTTTTCATACCATTCTCCAGAGTGGTAAATACTGTAGGGTTTCAAATGGTCGGGCTCTACCGACTATATTTTCTTACTATTTTTTTAAATAAATAGAACATTTATATCTGTGGCATTTTGACAAAACCAAGGCTAATTTACACCAGGTGACCTTATCTTGCTACGTAAGCAACAGCTGATTACTAACCGCGTGTCAAAATTATATACCGTTCTTGTGGTTCTGGCGAATATTTACCAAATTATATAATTTTCGCTCAAAAATTGTTCTTAATTATAACATTTCAAAACAAACAATTTAAAATTAAAAAGAAAATGAAATATGTATTTGTTAAAATTGTTTACTACAGTGTTGTATTATTTTTGACACAACGTTAAAATATTTTACAGTGTTGTAAGCGTTTTCAAAATAAGACCACCTTGTATGAATTCGTCTTGGACAAAACATCTTAAGTCAAATTTAAAAAGTTGAAAAATTTGTTTAACCAAAGTCTCCCACTGTGCAGAACTTGTTATACCCACACCACAATAGTGGAGAGGGTATTATGCATTTTTGCTGATGTGTGTAACACCTTAAAATATAGGTGCTGTATCCACCTTAAAATATACTGATCGACTCAGAATCACTTTCTGAGACGATTAACCGATGTCCGTCCGGCTGGCTGGAATCGTAGGACCACGAGGAAAGATAGGGAAATGTCTGCCTCTCAGAAACTATTAAACAGATTTTAATAAAATTTTAATTATAGATGGAAACATATTTATATGGGCACATAAGCTATGCAGTTTTTAAAAAATAGGACCACAAGGGGAGGTAGGGGGCAATTTCTGCCTCTCCCCAACTTTTAAACCGATTTTAATGAAGTTTATAAACATAAATAAATCCATATGTGTACGGACACATAAGCATGATGTGTTTTTAAATACTGTGGTGTAGGGAAACATATGGTCGGACTTGACCGACTATACTTTCTTACTTGTTTATTGTTGAAATTGTTGTTCTAGCGAAAGGTATTATCTACTATCTCGCACGAAAATAGTAGACAGGTAAGGGTGAACAATAGAGGCGAGAGAACACAGTACTGACAGACACAAGTCTAAATATTAAAATAGTATAACTGTTTTGTTTTTAGTTTTGTTATTTAAAATTTGACAACAATTTTGAAAACAAAATTTTAATATTTTTTTTAATTATTTTTAGCATTTCTTATGCCCGTTAATTCTACAAAAAGAAAGCTGGTCGTGTTAAAACTTAACAGTTATCTTTTCCTATTTCAACCAGCGTTGCCGTTTAGGTTACTTTTAACCAAAATTGATTACTTTTATTCCAATGTGTACTTGTGTAATTTTTTTCTATTTTAGTTACTTTTTTTAACACAAAAATAAACATTTTTTGTTTTGGTATTTGTGCAACTCTGCTTTTCTTAATACGATTTTATACTACAAAGCATGAGTGTCTTTTTCGTTAGTATTGTAAATTAATGAAGTTGCTGAGTGAGGGAAAGGGAGGGATATAGTTTCTATAACTGTTTTATTTGGGGTTATTTAACAAACGTGTTTACTACAGCTTTTTGTTGGATTTTTCAACAACAGCGTATTAAATACATTTTTTTGTTGCAGTGTTGTACATCTTAGTACTTTAACTAAATTAAAAAGATTCATAAGGACTACAAGGGACTTTACTATCAATGGTAAAAACCTCTAATACTTTTTTTTATCTTAAAAATAATTTTTTTTAACTTTTTAAATGTTTAACCGAAACACTTTTCTAGACAAACGATAAGGTCAAAGGCCCTTCCGATCCCATCCCGTTAAAAATGATTATATATCTACCGGGCAAGAAGCATCTATATATAAAAGATCTACCGCATTATTTAGCCCAATTTTGCACTTTGATACAATAACGCACAGCAAGACTTTAAAAGTTTTACTTGTAAGAGATCTTTATAAAAAAGGTTGAAAGCTTTAACTCAAAAAGTTTTTAAAATTGACGAAAATAAGCGTTAACTTTGTATAGGAGGTGCCACTTCCACTTGAAATTTCGAAAAAAATTTTAGCCTATTGTTCTTTCCAGATCATTCAAAACTTTTCTTAACACTATTTCTTCTTTAGAATTTTTAAACTGAAGTGCGAATAAAATAGTACTTTTGATACAAAATAATTTTGGTTACTTTTTTTTCGTTTTTGGTTAATAATAAGGGGTGTGCTGGAATTCGAAAACGTAAATCGCAAGAATTTAGAAGTTCTTTTAATACTTTCTTAAATTAATTTTTATAATTTTTGGTACATAGTTCTGTTTAATAGAGAAATATTTGTATAATATTTGTCATAGAATTCTTTTATAACAGAAATCTCATCAAAAAACTACTTTTAAAATTCTTGCGTTTTATGTTTTCGACTTCCAGCACACCCTTCCGGTGGCGTTTTTTTGAGCGACTATGTCAAATTGATATTTTCATCTATGATTCCTCCTGACAAACTGGGTCTCAAGGCGCAATTTCTATGAATATATCGAAATGTCGATGAAAGAACGCGACAACGAAACTGCTAAATACACTTTTGCAGACATTTTTATGAAAGATTCACTGCATAAAAGAAAGTTGAAAGTAATCGACATTGTCTGTAATCACTCGATATAAAACTAAACTCTGCTGAAATTTGTCTGCTATTCTTCAACGGACTATTAAATATATGTATGTATGTTATTTTCTTTGTTATCGCCGCATTAAAGTATATTGGAACTTGACAACGTTGTCTGAATATCGATGATATTGTCTGTAAGGACTCACTAATACGCGGAAGCCTAACGAACAAAATCAATTCTGGTAATCTACGATATTTTGCACAATTGCTTTGCGTATGTCATTGATGATTTAACATTGTCAGTATGTCTCATGATGAATCATCATGACTTTCGCCACCGAGCTTGTTTACTTTGGTTACAAATTTTTGTTGGTCGTGCCAACACTGATTTCAACGTTTATTTGACCTTCAAAATATGGCAGCTTTTACACCATAGATTTTTCTTGTAGAAATTACGGGCATTAGTCTTGTCTAATGTCAAATTTTTTTGGTAAAAATGTTTTTTATCTGGCCACACTGCGACTGAGTTAGGTGTTTTTCTCCTTCTTTCTATTCTAGTCGTATTCTTTGTTTTGAGTGTTGTATATCGAGGGCTTATATTCAAAAATTGATATTTGCAATTTATTGAAAATTATTTTTTTTATAGCGAACGTGTTCACTAACTGAATTGAAGTTAAGCTATTGCTTTTAAAGTTAACAAAAAAAAATATTTTTTCGTTTTCATGTAAATTTGTGATTTTGCAGATACATATGTAGATAGCACTTTTTGAACATAAACACTCGATATTGTAAATGATAAAAATTAAATTTTTTTTAATGGATGGCTGTCAATATATAAATAACTATGTATTCTTTATTAATGTATTATGTATTCAGTTTATAGAATATAATTGGAGTAAAATTTCTCTTTAAACATTTTTTTTATATAAATTATTACTTTAACATAGTATTTTTTAAATAATAATGATAATAATAAAATGAAACAAAAATTAAATAAAATTAATAATAAAATAATAGGAATATATGTAATGTGTATATAAAACAAAAACAAATATGTATTTTTGCAAACATTTCTTTTTTTTTAAATATTAGGAAAATATGAAACTTTTCTCAATAAAGAATTTTAAAAAAATATTTATTTAGATAAGTTGTATGGGGTTGGGGGGGGAAATAACCATTATTTACTATTGTTTAATAATATATTTTTGTTTATACTTTTTTTCAGAGTACTTTCTGCTTAAGAATGAGTTTTCTTTTCTATATATATTTTTTATTTTTATTTTTAAAGTTAAACCTAATTAATTTTATTTTTGTTCATAATAAATTGATTTTTTTATAATATTATTTAGTCTTTAAACATTTAAGAAAAATACACTTTTTTACTAATAAAAATTATGTTTTTTTTTTGTTGTTATCATTACGCTTTCATTATAATTAATTCTTACTTACTAAATATATACGAAACAGAAATTAAATTAAAAGAAAAGCATGAAATTTGATTTCCGCTTTATCCACAGTATTTTATTAATTAAAATTAATCACTAAAATTATGTATAAAAAGAAAATATTTATTTAAAATTCTACAATTTTCTTGGTTTTTTTTTTTTTTTTTTTTTGTTTGTTCTTGTTTTCCTATTAGAAAACTTTGTTTAGAGTTAAGCTGAAGACTGGGAAAGCATTTTTGTCATTCTCCCAAGGACGTCAAGAATTGATGGTGCATCATTGTTAGTTAGACATACATATACATATGTACATTTTTAAGCTATATACGGAAGATAAAGCCTTTTTAAGATATATAAACGTAAAGTATGTAAGTGTGAAATCTAGAAAGCAGTGTTTTTTTAAGTTTAAATTAATTGACAATGTTTTCAGTTGTGTCTAAAATGAAACTTTAGATTAATTTATAATTTTTTAAAATTTAAACAATAATTTGCATTATTTATTTTGAAATGTGTATCAAGCTTAAATATATTTCAACCATATCCTATACTTAATATTAAGGATAATTTTGTTTCAAATTCATAAAAACAAGTAGGTATGTAATGTAAAATAAATTAATTGGTGGCTTCTTCATAAAACCATATGGAAAACTAACCATTAAAATAAACAAACAAGTTGACATTAAAAAAAAGTACAAAACATAAAGTTCAAACAAATTAAAAACTAAAGGCCATATCAGATGAAACTTCTTCGCTTTGCGTGACGTTTCTAACTTTGACAGAAAGGCGTAACGCAAAAGGTGTATGTCACAATAAACACTTTGACAACACACACGAATTGTTTGTTATAAATAAATAAATAAAAAAAAATTATACTAGCAGACTGTCAAAGCGCGCAAAAAGATGAGAGTTTCCTAACTTTTCTCTTCGCTCTGCGTTAAAAGTTCTTTATGTGACATGTTTCGTATAAGTATGAATATTTCATGTATAAGTATGAATATTTCATGGATGTCAAAGCGAATCTCGAACGCAACGCGAAGCAAAAGTTTTATCTGACATGGCCTTAACAGTCTGTTCGTCGATTTAAAACAAAAACAAATTTTTGAATTTATTTTTTGTTTTAAATATAATTTTCTATGCGACGAATAGGCTGTAAAACTATTTGTACGGGTGAATACGGTTGTAACGTACCCTGATTGTTGCTAAAGGATACATTACACTATTAAGCTTTTTATTAAGACATGTTAAAAACTCATAATATGCAAAAGTGTGAATGTAATGTTATGAAAATGGAAGTTATTACGAAAAAAAATTCTGACATCCTATACGACAGCATCGTTCATTCAAATTTTTCTAAATAACAACACTTTTCATTTGATTAGGGTTGCATTTTAACAAAATCAAATAAAAATATTGATTATGTGCGATAGCGGGAACCTTAACTGTAATATAATATAAGCTAAAACTCATTTGATTTCTTACAAAGTGCATATGTATTATGGAATACGTAAGACTACTTTGCAAAGGGGCCTGAACACGGTAAGAAATGTCTCATCAAGCGCTATGGTTGTATTAGTGAAAATGTTTTTGTATATTTGGCATCGACGATGCTGGATGGAAAAGCAAAAAAAAAAAATATGACGGTGAATATTATGTTCACCACACGTACACGAGTGATTTCGCCGTGACGTCAATCATTTTGACCGTGTATAGACCCCTTAAAGTACCCTTAACTAATAGCCCTATTACGGTTTACAACTCAACTCTAATTCTCTTGAAGTTTGCTGTTTTTTATTATTACTCATTACAACACTGGGTTAGTGTGGTTAACAAAAACATCAAACATTGACAACAAATAATATTAACTTAACTAAGTAGGTTGTAGATCGTAACGGAGGCGTTAATGTATGGTCACACTTGGACATATTTTACTCCCCAGACGTTCCCACTATTTGTATGTATCTTTTGTTCGGTTTTGCGTAACATTTGCTCAAACAGCGTTGTTAATAATTGATTAAATACATTCGGCGATACATTTTTCCGAATTAAAGTTCTACAAAATCAACAAAAATTGTTAAAGAGAATATTAAAAACTGATCAATAAATAGTCACACTTTTTTCGGATTTTTTTTTAAGTGTAAACATACCATAACCTTTTTATGCAAAAAAAAAAGTTAAAGTTAACATTAGTTAACCAACACATTAAGCCTAGCAAAAGTGAATGGGATTAAGGCCCTAATTTTGTAAAACACAACGCAACGACAAAGAATTACATTAAAAGCAAAAACAAATTCATAAATATTTTGTAATTTTGTTGTTGTCTCTAACAGAAATTCACATTGGTTTTTAAGATTTCATACGCCTCATTTCTTGTTGTGTTGAAAATTTTAAAACGGTAAATAAATTTCTGTACGAAGCAACAACAAAATTACAAAATATTTATGCATTTGTTTTTGCTTTCAATATAATACTTTGGCGTGCGTTGTGTTTTACAAAATTAGGGCCTAAGTTTTTTTGCAAAAGGGGGTGTCCATAGCTTTCAAAGCGCATTAACTTCTTATACATACATATATTTACGAGTATTTTCACCAAGTTCAGTTAAAACTAACTATTACATAAACTTCCAGTTAACAATATATGTAACTGCTATTTAGTAATAACTGAGCTTAGTAGAATAGTTTAAAATAAAATGAATAGAAAAGAAATTAACAATAAAACACAAGAGCCTAAAAAAATTCAAATTCATACAGGTGACCGACCGCATCAGAGTTATGCTGACTGTCATTTTATTATTTCCTGGAGTTTGACATTTAGAATTCATATTGTACTACATAATAAAAAAGGGATAGACTTTTTATTAACGCTTTGTATGAATTCGCCTTGGCCAGAATACAAATTGATTATGATTGAACCTAAATCCAAAAAAAAAACGTTCAACCCAATAAAAATTCCCCGGAAGTTTTGTCCCTTCCCCCATTTTTACAATTGAATTAACATAGGAAAAATAGGAGAAGGGAGAAAAGCCCCGGGAAATTTTTATTCATAATTGGGCTGGTTATTAATTTAGAAACTTTAAGCAAAAGTGGGAAAATTTTATTGTTTTCTAATAAAAATTCGAGGACTATTAACTGAAAATATAAGAATAATTAACAAATACTACAATTTTAAAGTTAAGTTATTTCCCATATTAAATTCAATACGAACTTTTACGTTCGAACAACATTTCTTAATTAAAAACCAAAATGAATTGTTTGCAACTTTTAAGGAGCTTTAACAATTTAATTTAAGGGTATGTTTTTGTTTATATTTTATATATATAATTATACATATGTACATAATAATATTTTTCATAGAAATTTTAAACTTGTTTTAATTCAGGCTATGCGAAATATATGAAACAATATTCCTACTCTTCAAAAACTCGTATACGTTCAGACGTTACGTTACGTTTGGTTTTTTTTTTTTGACTTTTAAGTCTTAAATTCAAATATTAAATTTTAAAAATTTTTACGAAACATATTAAAGAGGAACATAAAATTGCTAGCTTCTTTTTGCATTTTGTGCTACATTGTTTACCTCGCAAGTGTCTCTACACCTTTTGTCATTTATCTTCTATTTCATGAAATATTTCTGTACGACATTTAGCATAGTGTAAACAGGTATTCACCGATGTTAAGGAAAAACACCGCGTATGCAAATGTCCAACGGTTTGGAAACCGCATTATTGCAGCATGTTAAATTTTTGTTTGAACAATAAACAATAAAAACTTGTTTTATCATAACAAATAATACACAAACAAATAAATTGTAATGTTCACAGCGTTTTTGCTTGCATAGTAGCTTTAAAAAGATACGATCAACTGAGATAGACAGCTGAAAGACTCAAGCCAAATTTTTAAATAACATACATATTTTCAATTAATATCATGAATGTTTTTAAAAGTTTTTCTTTAAATAAAAAGAAGTTATGTACATACATATATTAAATTTCACACTCGCGATTTGAATACGCCAAATTTCAAGCGTTTTTTTTTGTCAAATCATCTGTTTGGCGTTTTCAAATAAAAACGCAACTCCGTTGAGTTGTAATTAAGACAACTGGTTGTGATCAGTTGAAATATTTGTTATGTTTTTGTACACCGCAATATAGCAAAGTTGTAAACCATAATACAAAAATTAAGAAATTACAACTCAACTGAGTTGAGTTGTAACCCGTAATAGGGGCCTATATTTTAAATTTGTAATGAATACATGTTAATCATTTCATAAAGCATTCTTGAGTCTTTCTCTTAGAAAAATGTTTGAAATTAAGAAAAAGTGAGGAAAATACTGTTTAAAATAAATAAATTAATTTTTTTCTTAAGATGAAGCATTACTACTATTAGGTCTGAGAATCGCTCGAGAATATGCTATAAATATGTATATGAAATTAATAAAATTGTTTTTAATAATTTTACAATATATCGTCTTAAATATATAAAAATCATTAATTAGTTTTAAGAATGTCTCGTGAATAATATATAAAACAATATCAATAACAAAAACTGACTTAAGATTTAAAAGGCCATACTCTATTTTTGTGTTTGTTTACAGGGAATAAAAAAAACTTAATAAAATCTGTAAAATTTTAGATAAAGAGCTTTAACGCAATTTTTAATTAAAATATCCAACAAATATTATACAACAGCCCCTTAAAATGTTTAAATCAAGATTTATCTGGCATTAGCTATCAGAATAATTAAAAAAGGTTATTTAAAAAAATCGAGTTAAGCCTTTTCTTATATTAAGCCATCGATATATTTTTTTACTGTGTTTTATTGGTTGAAAGGAAAGTTTTGTTTTTGTAACTGATTGTGCGTAGAATTTCGTTTTTAGAAAGCTAAAATGAGTTCTTTTTTAATTGTGTGTGATGGTTTTGTATCATTTTAAATTTAATTGGCTTTATTACGGTTGTCGTTGTCGTAAACGAATAAGTAGATTGAAGAACACAGGTTGTGTGTTACTTAAATCTTTTACAAAAACGTCGTATATTACTATGGACGACTGAATATGACTATGCAGTAAATGAAAAAATAAAGCAAAAAAAAAACCATTAAACTAGTTGATAAACTTAAATATTTACAGCACAATGTGTATGTATGTACTTTAAAATTAAAGAAAAAATAATGAAAAGCTTTTGAAGGCGAACTGTTTTAACCACGTTTTAAATATTTTTAATTATTGATTACAGTAACTTGACATATAAAAGAATACAAAAAGAATTATTGAGAAAAATTGGATGAGAAGTACAAGTTCAAATATGCATGCAAATATACCGAAAAAAACAACTTAGAAATATGCACAAAAATACGCAGGCGCAAAAACACAAAACTAATAAATTTTCATTGGTTTATTTGAGCAAATGCTTACAACCTGTGCAAGTTATTTATGGCACATGCCAATTTTGCAATTTTTGCCATTTCTTCAATTATTTCGTTAAAAAGCAATTTTTGGTCCAGCTTGCCAAAAAAAAATACCTATTTTTGCAACCTAGAAGAAATTTTCATATATTGTAAAGAACACTGTAAGTTACTCACAATTTCTTGTTAAATGTTCAATATTCCTGCAAAACTCTCTATATGGACTGACTACTCATATTTTAATAAAAGTGAGACGAATGAATTTATTGGCAACCTTTCTCCATCTGAACTATCAGCGTTCAAATATGCTCCATTTACATCTTGCGATGTTGAAAAAGTGTTTTCCATGTATTGAACTGTTTTATGCGATAACAGGAGATTTATTTATTTTTGACAATTTGAAGAAACATGCTATTATACCACACAATAAAAACTTAATAAAACAAATGCTTCTTAAATAACAACATGTTTTTTTTGCAGTTTTGCCATTTTGTGCCATTTTTAATACTTTTTCGTGCCATTTTGCCAGCCATTTTTAAAAATTGTTCGTGCAATTTTAAACTTGCCCTGCTTATTACAAAGTATGTATTATCATACATACGTTTTTTTCGCGTTCTCAAATTATATAACAATTTTGTGCGATAGATATTTGTATGTATGTGTTTGTTCCCTTGGTCAACGTTTGAAGACCAAAGGCCCAATTATAATGTGCATGAGCTATTGTTAAGTTTTTCAAATATAAATATTTTAAAAACTTTTTCTTTTTTGCCTTCTATGTCGGGTTAACTTTAATGTAAAGCTTGTCAAAGTTCTTGGGGTATCTCTCTCACCATACGAGCGTTAAAGTTGTTTTTATTTTGTTTAGATATTTATTAATAAATCAATATCAACAACAAAACATACAAAATTGTTCAGTGCCCGTTTATTTTAGAAAAACTTAGCTGATGTAATTTTTTTTGTGATTTTTTGAATAAGAGAAACAATTATATTTTGTTAAAAACGGCTGCCAACCTGTGTAATATACAAATTTATGCAAAGAATAAATTTTTGGGAAAAACTTGAAAAGTATGCAAGTCGATATCGCTGGCTTAATAAACGACTTAGAGCTTTTTCTTGTGATAAATTGGACTTGGCGCTTTTGCTCATCACTACAAAACAACAACAAAAAATGAAATAACTGTAATTTTTTTTTTGTAAACAATGTATTTTTACTTATTGCACATTACTACATTAAAATCTCAATTTCTTAAAAAAGTGGACTTAGAGCCTTTATATGTTAAGCCAGCGATATGTTTCATTCAAAAAGCATTAAAAACTTCTCTATATAATCATCTTTTAAGAAGATTTCGACTTGAAAAAAACATAATTTTGATTTTCTATGTTCCGTTCTGAGTATACTTAGGGAACCCCTTAAGATTAAGAAGAAAATATTTTCATTTCATATTCGTGCATTCGAAATTAAGAAAATTGCTGACGAATTTGAAATTGGCAGTTAATCAAATTTAAATTTAGGAGCAATATTTAAAAATTTCCAACAAGGAATTGCATTGGAAAACCATCGTCAGCCTGAATTTAACGAACATTTTACGTGCGCTAACATTTGGCAAAGGAAATATTTCTCTGTACCATATATAATTTCGATAAATTGTTTTATATTCGATACAATTTTTTTGAACCTAGGAAACTCTATTTTACATAAATCTAAGTTGGATAGTTTAAAATAGCCTGTAATCGACTCTTTGTGTGCAATACTTCTTTATGTGTTTTAAGATCTTAAAAAATTTCCTCTAGTTATTCTTTTTCTCAACAAATATTTTGATTATAATTGCAGAAAACACTTTTTAATATAAAATCATGTTCTACCCATAGTATAATAAGTACATTATTCTACCATGGTTCTACCTATCTGACGGTATATAAGATTTGAAAATACGGCTTCAAATTTTCATGATTTATTACGTGCCGAGATAACATTCGGGCATTTTCTCTAGAATCGAAATGAAGTGGAATTGAAATCGAAATCGAACGAGATTTTGAAATAAATTATTTCAAAATTACTGTAGTTTTTTATGTTTTTAGCAGTGGTTCTTGTAAAGGTAATTGGTACTCAAAGTATAAAGTATATAAAAGGGAATATTTTTATAAACTTTCTTAACAGGCTCGTTTTCAAAATTTGGGCGATTTTAAATTCACTTCATTTCGATTTGTAGAACATGCCCGCCCGCTTGTGTTGTTTCATTCGCAGTAATTTTATGTTAGAAAAAGTATAAAAAGTGTATAAGATTTCGATTTGTAAAACAATTTTCTTTTTTTTATCAAATACATACATTAAAAAAATATAATTTAAAGTTAAAAAAATTGGCCTTCGTTAGACTTTTTTGTGAGAAGACGCAAACGATCGATGTAAATAACGATCCAATCTTAGATAAGTTCAAATTTCTAGTAAAATTGCTACTGACAGATTATGTATTACTTACAATAACATTAAGCATTGTTCACAATAAGAGAAACAATTTTGTTTTTTCTTCTATCTTTTTTCTTCCCAAAGTATTTTATGTATATACATATTTTCCTTTCATTTTTAGAACAAAAATTTTACTAAAATTTTTTTTAAAATGTAACTAAATTTGAGTCTACTTGTAGAAGCTTCTACTTCAGCAACAATTTGTATGAAATTGAAACTAACTTTAATAATTATTTTATTTAGTTTTGAATGAAAATTTTAACAAAATGTTTTAAAAATAATAATAAATACATAATTTTGTTGTGAGAAAAATTCGCAAACGGTTTCTTAATGCAAATATGTGTTGTTGCGAAAAAAAAAAATTGTTTCTCTATTGTGAACAGCAGTGAAAATGTTGCTGCCTATTGTGAACTTTTTTAAAGAGAATTTTCTTGATTAACATCCTTTAAATATTTCACTCAAATCCTTTATTCGTATTTTAATTTTCTTTTAGCACTACATTTTCCAGTCTCTAATCCAAATTAAGCCTTTTTTATGGTCAAAGTAGATGAATAACATAATTTAGTTAATTGTTAAACATTTTTTAGAATCTCTTTTATTTATAAATACTTTATGAAATAAATAAATTTTGAAAATATAAATACTCTATAAGACATTAAAAAAGACGAAAATCTAAAACTTAAATAGAAACGATCTACTTATAATTTCACATTTGAAATTTCTAAACAATAGATTACTGGTTAAAATATAAAAATAAAATAAATTTTGGTCAATAATCTAAATGAAAATAAATGTCATATGAAAAGACATTTTCTTATCTACAAACACGTTCAAAACTTCATTTAATAAAATTTCGATAAACAGGGCTAAAATTATTTAAAAAAGAAGGGCAAGAATACAAGTTGATGATATTTAATATTAAAGCAAGTAAAACAGAGAAAAGTTATCAGGAATCAAAGAAAAATTGCTTAATGTAAACTGGGTCTTAAATTGCTCAAGCAAATCAAAAAATCTGCCTGTAACTGCCAGAAAAGATGAGCTTTTGAAAAGTTTTGTATTGTTTGATTCTTTGTTTTATACTTTATTATAAAAAATTTACAAGTTTTTTGAATACAGAAAATAGGAAAGCATTTTGCCAAAAAAAAAAATATTATAATAAATTAAAAGTTTTAAAGAAATTTTTGAAATTGTTTACCACAAGAAGTTTAAATTTTTTTATAAAAAAAATAAAGAGGCAAAACAAAAACATTGTCAATAAATTTACCTTAATAAACACAGTAGTTTCTAATTATTATATGAATACTATATAATTATTTTTTTTTTTTTGAGTGCTTTTGATTTTTTTTAGGTTTTCTTGTTAAACTTACAACACCTTACGCTTAAACCCAGTTTAAACCTAACAACAATTATATAAATTTATATAGTCTTACGTCTTCTGATCGTTGAACACGATTTTCTGTTTGTTTGATACTTCTTAATGAATATGAACTCACTATTCTAGGTGTATTCTTCATTTTGCGCCCGCTGTCGCTGTGGCAGCCATTGACGTCGCCGATGAAGAAGACACCGGTGCTGATGCTGTAACCGCTGAAATTGTTTGCACAGCGCTGCTGTCGTGTGTTTTCTGCTGGCTATGTGTTGATATCGTTGAATCGGACGCACTATTACCAACAATTAGTTGTTGTGATGTCTGTTGTTGTTGATTGGCAGGTGTGGTGGTAGCTGTTGGGGTCCCCGCGCCCGCTCCTGTGGCCGCTTGTGAATAGTCTAATTTGTATATGGCGCTACGTGTTACATCCTCCATTGAGGCTTCTTGGCATTCACGGCCACTGTGTGTTTGCGAGCCACAATTGTAGCAGGACACGGGTTTGTTAGCCAACCCGACCGTGCTCGAAGCAATGACGGTTGCTGACGGTGTTGTTGGCTGAAGTTGCTGTGGTGGCGGTGGTACTTGTTGTTGTGTTGGTGGCTGACTTAAAGCCTGTGTACTTACAACAGCTGTTCCATTATTAGGAGTCCTTAGCGCTACGGGGGGAGCTCCGGGTGGTACTGCACCCGGTAGAAATGTTATACCACCGGCTGGATGATAAGCTGGGTACAAGAGCTCACCACCATTGGGCGGTAACTGAAAACCCGGCAGACGAAAAGTGTTGTGTGGTGGTGGCGCCATGCCTGGATTATGTGTCATTAGGGGTGATCTGGCTGAAGTGGCTGCTAAATGCTGGGCAGCAGCTGCTGCCGCGGCATGATAAGGATACGAGGCATTATATTGTTGCTGGTGTGGCTGCAATATTACTGAATTTGTTGAAATTACATTTCCCAATGATGCACCGCCAGCACTGGGGGAACTTATGAGTACAGCATTGTTGCCCACCATGTTATTGCTCGAAACAACGTTAGCTGGACTGCCAGCTGAATTATTGTTAGTTAAAGAGGTTTGCATAACATTCGTGGAACCCGCAACCCCGGGGCCGCCCATTAGCATTTCATTAGCATAAATTGCTTGCTGATTAGACGGCTGCTGTTGCTGGGGTTGAGCGTATATAAGCGTGCTTGTAGCCATCACATTATTACCGCCGCCACCCCCTGTCGCATTGGACGATAACAACTTATCGGAACGTCCGTTTAAGCGGGTAAGACCCAATTGTTTATTGTAGCTTAGTTGGGAAGGCTGGTGATGTTTTTGTGTGGGCTGCTGCAGCTGCTGTGTTTGTTGTATATCACCACTGCTGGCCGACATTCTCATGGTGGTATTCGACACATTATTCATCATAAGAGTTGGTGTTTCTGGTGGAGAAATTTCACCTGAAGAGCAAATTGACGAACCCGAGTCACTACCGGTACTCTTATTTGAATTCATGCTCATCATATTGCTACCACTGCCATCCATGCTGTGATGACCAGACGAAGACATATCTGATGCTGACATTGACATATTTTGCATGGCATATGATAGGCCGGTATGAACAGCAAACGAACCTTGATAGTGTTGCTGATTAACTGGCGACTGTTGTTGCTGCTGCTGATGGGGTGGTACATACGTGCCCGACTTTATACGCGGATGATTGCAAGATCTCGTGTAGCCATTGCGTATTAAATTTTGTAATTGATTTCCACTTGCATCGTTAACCACCTTAAGAAAATATATACAAATTATCTAAAAATCCAACACATTTGTTTTCCAATAAGCCAACTTACCTCTTGTATTAGTTTCATGTTCTGGGGCATTATTAACTCATTGACCATCATGGGTGGTGGTGGTGTTGTCTCCGCCGATGGACGTCTTATATTTTTTAACGTTGTCTGTCCAATTCTTTGCATGTTGCGAACTTGCGTATTATTATGTTGCTGCATTCCACTCTCACCTGAAGATGTACGATTTGGACTAGTGGCACGACTACTAGCTGGTGACGATTGTTGACTTAGCATCGGCGAAGAGGCTTGTGGTGGATGATCCATCATTTGTTGATTACCTGTTGGTGGTGGTTGATGATATTGACGCATTGCCCAGGAGGCAGCATTGGGATGTGTTAGTATGGCGGCGGCATTGCTGGTATCTGGAATGGTGATGTTTGAGGTAATCATATGTGGAATACCATCGACAGTTGTTATTGGATGTTGTAGGGATTGCCCATCAGCAGTGGGTATTAACTGAAATTTAATGGATATACATACATATATTTTAGAAATTTTATTTAAAACACATTTGTTTTGGATAACCTACGAAAACGATAATCATTGGAGCTCTAATGTTATTACTACAACAACAAAACAGCTCAATGGTACATAAATGTCTATTGTGGGGTTTTGTGCGAAGATTGTTAACCACTTGTTAAAGAATAAATCGTTATCCCAAAAATAGTGCAAATTGAGAATATTCAATACGAATAAAAATAAAAAGAATATTCTTTACATAAAGTTTATTTTGTAAACATTATCAGATAGATATTCAAAATTATTTAATTTATCTTTCTGTTTAAAAGTTAGCAAATAGATTTTATTAAAGTTTAAAAAAATATTGAACTAAATAAAAACAAATAAAAATTTTCATAAGTTATGCTGTTAACATTGTTGCACTACAAAGTCCTGTTTATACATTTCACCACAGTTGGAAAGGGGATACATAAGTTTGTCATTCCATTTATAGCTTCTAAAATAATGATCTCAGACTCCATAAAGTATAAACATATATTCTAAATACTTATGATGAATTAATTTGGTTTGAAAATGTCGGTCAGTCCGTGTGAATTTTGAAATCAACTTTTTGAAGACTTCAGATATCATGTTTGTTATACATGTATTTATAACACACATAAATACTTGTCAGAGAAACCAATTCCAAACAAAAGTGTAAAAATTCCTGATTTTTCTTCTCAAAAATATGAAAATTATATTAAAGAATCTAAACCTTTTAATTCGATTAGAATTTTAACTACGGAATTTTAACAATTTTGATCGACAAAATTAACGGTGGCAGAAAGATCACGAAGTTATAGACAAAAACCAAAGCTCGACAAGGAACGTAACGAAATATATAAGAGGGAGCATTAAAAAAAGTATTCATATCGTACGTGAAATAAAACGGAAGTGATATTGGGCTGAACGTAAAAAATATGCGAAAATCTGCCAACTGTTGGATGTCTTTTTTAATTTCTTACACAAAACCAAAAATTTTCCCTTTATAATCCGTGATTTAAAAAAAAAAATGGATGGTTCTATCAGGTTTTTCAACCAGAACTTTGTTTTCTAAAATAAAATAATTAAGTTAAATGCATAAATTTAGAAAAAAAAAAAAAAAAAAAAAAAAAAAAAAAAAATTTTACAATAGGCACTATCCAGTTATGAGATACAAAGAATGCGGACGAAGGTCGTAGCGGGCCAGAAAATGCATTACATTCTGCTGGTATCTAATAGTTGTATAAATTTTCTTTACAATTTACTTCATTGCTAGCCCAAGGATAGCTAAAGTAGGCCTCGTTACAGAAATATACAAAACAACAATTCTGATAGTGCATTTAAAATATTCCTGGAAAATATTGAAGGAATAAGACTATTAAAGTATAAAAGCTTTTGAGGATTGTAACTTGACTTAGAATACACTTTCGAATAATATTAAAATTTGTATTATACATATATATTTTTTACAGAATATTGGCCTCGAGCTCGAAAAAACTATTTATTTTTATTAGTAAAAAGGTCGAAGGAATAAAATGTAATTTAATTAATAATTAATTTTAGCCGTAGGTTTCTTAAAAAAAATACACAAAATAAATGAAAAATAAGTGTTATTAAGGGTAATCACGATGGTCATTGTGCAAATTTGCAATTTTTATTTTTGCAGTGCATATTATGATTGATCGTGAGCATACACTTTAATTTTTGTGCAAATGTACCATTTTTTTTTGCAGCACTAGCATAAGTTGTCAAAAGTCTTCATTTAGCTTTTATTTTTGCGCTGAAGCGATCACAAACAATTTTAATTAAAATTTTCTTTTTTAACAAATAAGATAAATATGGCGGTAGAAAACTGTTGTTTGCGCTGATTTGCAACTGAGCAAATATGCACTACTATTTTTGCTCAAGGGGTTTTAGTGCAAACGAAGAAAAACAAAGCAAATACCAAATACGTATATTTTGTAGTTGTGTTGTGGTAATGTGTGAATTTTTGCACACTTTTGAATCGTATGCACACTTTGCACTTCCCATCGTGATTACCCTTATTAATTTATAAGTCGAATTTATAACTTATCTACCTCAAGATTTCTGTTTTCAGACAAGTAGTCCAGTATTTTTTATTTCTGCTTCCTTCCTTTTGTATAAGCTTTTTTTTAATTGTTTTCATTTTTACCGAGTTCACCTCAAAACACTCCATATGTATTTATATTCTTTTTCAATTCAAAGAAAAAAAAATTTACGTTATAAAGGCATTCCTCCGATGTTGTTTAGTGTTGAGTTGGTTTTATGAGTACTTTTTAAGCATTCTTTTAGACTTTTACTCTGATAATCTTGCAACTTTTTAGAACCTGAAAATTTTGCATCGTTTGTGCGAAATAATTATCTAAGTGGTTGTTTTACGTTTTTGCACTCTTGCTATTTAGCAAGAGTTTCACTTTTGGCGTGAATAAAAAGATGATACATTTAGTTGTAGTTGTTGTAACAGCTCGACTTGTATTGGTGTTGCTGAGTTGACAATCTTGGTCGGCGCAATTGATGCTCCGTGTCGTTCCGGTACGGAGACCAAATTGTCGCTGGAACGTTTAGTTGTAGTAGTTTGTAGTACTTGCAGTTTCGTGCGTGAAAAAGTAAAGTTTTTATTATACCAATTTACAAACAATTACGATCAATACTTGTTTGCGACAATTATCTTGCTTTGAACTTTTATTTCCAAACACTTGCGACTGATCAAATATAAATGATGAAGACAAATGATGGGTTTGCACCACGTAAAAACTTTTAATTAAAAAATTAGGAAAATTCATTTTGTTTTGTAAACAAAAACATGAAACAGGTGGTTGAATATTTCTTGCTATTAAAAATTTTACTAAAAGAAATTTTATTATTATGTTCTTTATTTAATCGAGCCCATAGGGCCATATATGATTAATGTATTAATATTTAACAATAACGAGTAGTAAAATTTAATAACTATTTAATAATTGTTTAATAATTAATAATCCTTCGAAGAAAACATAGGTACTAATGATACAATTTGAAGAGTTCCCGTTTAAATCTTGGCAGAGACAATTCAAAGGTTCTGAGGCTGATAGGAAGATTAATATAAAGCCTACATGATCTTGCCATGAATGATTTTTCATAATAAGAATTATTAATTCTAGGCAAAATTAAGTTAGGATTTCTAGTTGATCTAGAAAAGTGGTAAAAAGGATCTTCGTAAAATGCGGAACGAGATTTAATAATCTTCAACAAATTTTTCTGTCTCAAATAGTTATGCTCTTTTTTACTCTCCCGTTGCAAGCATGGTAGAATAAGTAGGAGGTATAGTCATTAAAAAATTTAGTAAACATGGGTAAATAATGACAACTCAACCAAATGATTATATCGTGTATTTATTATACTAACCAGCGGGAAAATAAGGAATTGATTACATAAATAATTAAAAAAAATAATGTATTATTTTAAAAAAAGAACAAAAATGCATTCATTGGAATCGAGAAGGTAATTTTATTGACACAATAATTGTGCATAGATTACGTATATTCCCACATTTGCAGAACAAGGAATGTATTGTTTATGTACGTAACAATTATTCGTTTTTTTTTATGTTCGTATATATTTTCTAAAAAAAACCCGTTATGAATTATTTAATTCATTCATTTAATCCTAGGACATGTTCTGTGTTAAGAGTAATGAGTTCTGTAATCAAATATTAAACGAGATATGTATAACATTCTCGATTCCTATTTATTAAATTTTTAAGATCGGGAACACTTACTAGCAGTGTGACCAAATCTTAAAATTTTTACAGCTAAAAATGGCATTAAACAAAGCCAAAAAATGTTTAAAATTATTTTAAAAAATGATTAAAATAATGCTAATTTTTTTCAAGAAATATTTTAAAATTCCATAAAAGCATTAAATTATATCTGAAACTATTTAAATTTTAGAGACTCATTTTTAACAAAATTGAAATAAATAGTAATATTTAAATAATTAAGCAGATTTTTGTAAAACATCAGATTTAAATAACTAAGGTAGATAAGTTGAAATTAGGCGACCTGAAAAACCTCTGATACAAGCAAAATGCAACCGATTTTATTTCTATGCTCTGCTCTGATTCAAAAATACTCTCTAAAATGATTTTGTATGGTTTATTTCTTAAGAATTTTTATCCTAAAATAAATAAAAAAATTTACATTACAATGTGAAATTTCCTTCTACTTTTATATCGTAAGAATTGAATGGTCAATAATTTCTACAATCGCCACGATTAGGGCATTTCTTAAGAGAAGCACTGTTTGTTTCCATACGAAGATTCTTTTTTAGCACAACTTTTTTTAGTAGAAATTTCTGCCTGTACAACGATTTCGAATGTTAACGTTCGCATTAATAATTACATTAAAAACAAAAACAAATATTTTGAATTTTGTTTTTGTTTTTAATGTTATTTTCAATCGATGAACAGGTTATTAATAAAAATTTATAAAAAATAATGTATGTATTATCAATAAAACTATTACTCCAAAAATAATGTTAAAAAATACTTAAATCATTTAATAAAAATACAAAATAAAATGCCAAATCGACAGCAATAATGAGCTGACGAAATGCTAAATGAAAATTTTTAAGCTAAATCAAAATTTGTATTGCATAATTTAACTGCATAAATGACATCCGAACCACCATCTCACGGAATTAGACCACCCCACGAGGCATGGCAGAAAGGATCTTCGGATATATGCGAGTGAAGTCCTAAGATATATCCTAGAACCACTGGACCACTCCTCATACAAAGCTGCTCTCAATGATATCCACCAAACATGATTGAAGCAGCTGTAATATCATACCGTGATAACATCGTTCTCGGAGGTCGTCCACCACCTGTTTCAGAAGAACGGCGTCCGCCCCGATAAACAAGGGTCGTCCTGGACCAACTTGTTCTGGTTGGTGTGCTGGACTTAATTCATATTGGTCGAGAATTGATCCTTACACCCCTAATGTCTGCCCTGCATGCAGTGAAGGTCCGCACTAGGGAATGGTAAATGTATTCCAAAATCGATTTTCGATTTTTCGATTTTTCGATCGACTATTTTTATTTCGGTTATTGAAATCGATTAATCGAACCTCAAAATCGATTTAAAAATCGTTAAAGATTAATTAACAAACTTTTTCCACGAAGGGGGATACACCAGTATTTTTTGGCTAACAACTAGAGAAATTGAACTAAGATTTTTACAGTGGGTGGATATGACTACTGTTTATAATTTTCCTGCAAAAAGTGAAAATATGTAAATTTTGAGATGGCCTTTTGAGGAACAAGTGCGATATGTACTTATGTACATTTTACATACATAAAATTGTGTTCTTGTGTAGCAAATCGGGCCTGTCACATAAATCAATTCCGATCGTATTTCCACAGGAATGCTCTGGTTTAATTCACCTGTTGTATTTCTATAATGTGTTGATTTCCACAAAGCTGACTTTCAGTGTTTGGTTCGGTACGATATGTTTAAAACTGTGCATTGATGACTTTAATTTCTGAAGAACAAGAGCCCCTATATTAAAGTTGAAAGTATACCAAAGGTACTAATAGGTAAACACGTAAAACTACAACTTTAAATTTGGAAAACTGCATAAACATACCCTACACACGTATTCACGCACAAAAAAAATCTCAAGTTTTATTGTACCTGCCCATAATTTTTCGATTTAATTAAGATTAACGGGTGTGTTCTAGAATCCGAATCCACTCGAAAGTGGATTACTTCAGCATTTGTGGTGTTCTGCATTTCATATTCACATGTTTTTATTCTTTTTCAATTAGAGTAGTAAGGGGTTGGTGAACACATTTTTAACAAAAAAAATTTTTTCAGTTTAAAATTTTCTTTTTCCAATTTAATCAAAAATATCGACCCCTTTGCGCGAAATTATCGTACATATGTATATGCCAATTTTTTGGAAATTGAAATTTTGATGCAATCTTGTTTAACATTCAAAGGGACGTCACCTGACAAAATATTGTAGGCGAATTCCACTTCGTTGCTCCGAAAATTGAATGTATATTTTCATTTTGATATTGCAAGCGAAAGCAGAGAAAAGTAGAAAAATGGCTGTCCTGTAAAATTTGGTTTTTGTAACATACGATCATTTCGCGCAAAGGGGTCTATATATCGTTACCTAAAAAAAAAAAAAGGTCCTAACTAATCCAAAATTTAAAATCAACTTTTTCAATTATTTTGATGTTGATGATTATAGCTTATTTTTAACGCTTTTTATGTTATTTTATAACAATCTCAAATTAGTTTTTGTGTTTGTTTTAAATATTGTAATTTTTCGAGAATTTTAGCTATGTTCGCGATAAAAGCGATTTGTTTTTGTAAGTTTTCTGATTCCTTACAGCTTTAAAGATTTATAATAAATTGTAGACTTTGCTATCTTGCCGCTGTTAGCAATCTTTTGCGAATTTCTGCAAATTAAGCAATTTTTACCGAATTTTTGCCATTTCTTATAGTTTTAGGGACTTTGAATTAATTTTATGGCTTATTGAAATATTAAAAATTTTCGCGAATTTTCGTTATTTTTGCAAATTTTTTTTTATGTTTTTAGCACTATTAGAGTAAATTTGTTTGAATAAATGAAGCATATCTTTAAACTACGTTTCCACATGCAAGTAATTACAAGTAGTGTATACGTATTATCAACGAAAAATCGAGGAAACAGCCGATTGGATGAAAGTACAAAAATTGTGTGAATGTTTTTCGAACTTGAACTTGAGAAAATACAACAGGAAACTGGAGACGAAAGCAGGTATCTTTTTTTTAAATAAACAAACTAAACTACGAAAAGCATATTATTACCTTTGCTAAGTGACTCTGTGGATAATTCAATGGTATGGTACCCTGTGGCAACATTTGCATGGGTGTTGGTGCCAACAACTGATGGTGTTGGCTACTGGGATGCATTGCAGCATGCAATGCATGATGTTGTATAAAATCCTGCTGGGACGGTGGTGCAACATGTTGTTGCATTTGTTGTTGAGTCATGTGCAGCGTCTGTTCCAAATGACTACTCTGCTGTGAAGTCTGTGATTGTGGTGGCGGTGACGCCGCAGTCGAAGGATTATCGGCAACTAATTTATTATCTTTAATTTTTTCAAAAATTTTCATAAACATTAAATGCTGCTCGAAATCAAAAACTGGATGATTTGCAGCCATTGTATAAACAAGCAACAATTCCTTTAGCGTGTCAATTTCCGTCATGGTAGAGAAATCAAGTTCACCCCATGATTCAAGCGTACGGAATATTTCCGTAACATTGGTTCGATTGCAGGCTCGTATTAAGGCCAAGTACAATGCCATTTTTCTTCGGACCTTTCTATCTGTTGGTTCACCTTTTTGACAAGCAATCATATCGGTTGCCAAATCTTGTGGATTATTAGCCCTTAACTCCATGCTACGCAAATCTTTAGAATCTCTTCGACCCAATTCCTCCAGACACGTTCCTAAAAAACGCAATTCAAAAGGTAGACACATATTGAGAAGAGTGCACATAGTGTCGATTCTCTTGTAACTTTCCAGGGCTTTAAACCACATTATCACATCGTTTTTGCTAATCATTGCTATAAACAATTTACAGCACAGCAATCGGATATTAGGGATTTCCAAAAAAAAAACAATTTACGACACCAATAGAAACAAGTCTTTAAACACAACTTCAACGACTGCACTTATTTTGAAAGTGGATGATCAGGACGAATACAGTTGTTCAATTGTATAGTGGTAATGCTAGCTTTTGTTATGTTCCTGATCTTGGATTTAGTTTTTGACCAATGCCGCATCACTGTGACGCACTATTACGCCTAATGTTGCAAATTACCGTTGGCGTCAAAGTGGCAACGGCGGAGGCGTTACGTATTCTTGTTACTTCTTTCTGTTGCTTATAAGTCAGCCCCGTTTATCGCTTCGTTTTTTTATTGTCTTTTTTAGATTGAAAACCAACCTAAAAAGTTGGTTGGATACTTGAAATTTTTCATATAAATAAATTTTTATATTTTAAAATCTTGTAAACATTCACTATATAAACAGGTTGATAACCACATTGGCCTTTTCTTAATTTCTTTGGATACCGTATCTTGAAATATAGGGGTTTCACAAAAAAAAACAAATAATAATCACAGAAAGTCGTGTGAACAGCAGTAATAGAAGAAAAAATTGCTACTCGCCACTCGTGTTTACTCGTTGTTCTTTATAGCTCTGCTTTGTTTAGCTGCCGTGTATTCTGCGGCAGCGGTCTATGTTATTTGTATTTGCCTTTGTGCTGTTACTAACTTTTTTATGGTTGATCCAAAACTTGTGTTCGTTTATACTTTTTATTTTTGCAATTTTTTTCTCGTTGAATTTTTTCCTTTGCTATGGTATGCGGTATTTTCTTCCTTGTTTTAACTTTTTGTATTGTAAAAACTTTGTCTATTCAATATTTATTAACTAATTAATCTGTTATTTTTGTTAAAGAATTTTTTAAGCTGCACTTTCTTCTTTTTTTAAGTTAATTTGTTCCGTCGTGAAAATTGTAAAAATTTATTTCACTAGGTCGACATTCGCCAGTTACTTAGTGTTGCCACTGTTTTTGAAAATGCTACACGCAACTTTGCACATTTTTTTCTTTTCTTGAAAACTAGACAAAGTTGTATTTTCTGTGCTGAATAATGAGGGAAAATTCGCATAAAAATCAGGGACCGATAATAACAGTTTATATTGGAAATATGAAACAAAAAAAGCTTATGGATATAAATGAGCATGTCTATGATCAAATATACTGATTTTTAAAATTTTGGTTTTTGTTTTTTCTATCAAAATTAACAGTTATTTTGGAACAAATCTAGTTTATCGACGCAGCTCCAAATAAAAAAAAAAGTACGTAGGGTGATAGAAAATTGAAAAATAAGAAGAAAAAATTAAATAAAAAAATTGGCGCAAACGGTTAGTTTTCGAGTTATGGACGTTTTTAGTTTTCATAGAAATGTGTAATTTTTCCACTACATTTCTAAAGGTATATGGCCAATATTGGTATCATTTTGAAGGTTTTGACTAGATATTTCCGGATATATAGAATTTATTTAAAAATTTTTAACTCTTAAGCTCACATTACAGTTTTTGTGTACTTAGTGTATAATACATATATTTAAATAAAAGTGTGATACAAATTTTATAAAATAACAAACACCAATGTCGCAAACATACACTTCATGTTTAGCCGCCCTTCGGCCGGACGCAAAGATTTTTTTCTCTGTCGTATAACAAACACCGGCTTCGCTAACTAAAGCTTCTCTGCATAGCCGGCCTTAGGCCGGGCGCAAGGATTTTCTCCTCTATGGTATAACAAACACCGGCTTCGCTAACTAAAGCTTTTATGCATAGCCGGCCTTCGGCCGGGCGCAAGGATTTTCTCCTCTATGGTATAACAAACACCGGCTTCGCTAACTAAAGCTTCTCTGCATAGCCGGCCTTCGGCCGGGCGCAAGGATTTTCTCCTCTATGGTATAACAAACACCGGCTTCGCTAACTAAAACTTTTCTGCACCTAAAAAATGCTTAAATTAGCCTAAAGAGGAAAATAATATGCGAATACAAAAACAAAATACATATTTGCAATCGTGAGCAAATTACCTTTAATTTGAGTACCGACACATATCACTAAGTAGGCGGGGCAGATTTTTGATTCCAGGGGCACAGAATATACAGAACTGACACGAGACGGAAGATTTTGCCTTTGTCTCTTTCTAAGAAAGCTGCCCTTTTGCATTTTTTGTTTTGATTACGCAATTCGTGTTGATAGTAGCGGCCTGTTTTTACACATAGCCATTTTACTACCAAAAAACATTTTCTTTCTCTTTCTTCGAAAGCTGCCCTCGCAACTGATTTGAGCCTTTTTCACACGTCACTTTTTACAGTTCTGTGTATTCTGTGTCCAGGGGGCCCACGGGCCTCAGCGCCCTTAAATTTTAATTTTGGTTTTGTTCTTTTTTTATTCTGAATTGGGTGGCAAATTTTTTTAGTTTTTTTCGTTGCCCTTTAAGCTACACTTCAGCCAAATCACATATTTCTATGAAAACTAAAAACGTCCATAACTCGAAAACTAAGCGTTTGCGCCAATATTTTTATTTAATTTTTTCTTCTTATTTTTCAATTTTCTATCCCCCTAGGTACTTTTTTTTTTATTTGGAGCTGCGTCGGTAAACTAGATTTAAGCCGTTATTTTTTTTTTACAAAAAGTCTGGGTTCACAATATGAAAGTTTTCTTTCAGAAAGTCAGAGTTTATGGGTGAGAGAGGAGAAAATAAAAGCATGTTCTTTTCCCTTCTCACCAATAAACTCAGACTTTCTGAAAGAAAACTTTCATAGTGTGATCCTAGACAAATAACAGCTATTTTTTTATCAAAAATAAAAGTTTTTCTCTAAAGAAATGTACGAGTAATAATAACTTGGTTGTCTTTAAATGTTTTTTTTTAATGTGTACTCATCGTTGGGATTTCGTATGCGCATTAAAATTAATATTTAAAGTAAACTATATTATTAAACCACGTACATTTCTTTAGAGAATAACTTTTATTTTTGCTCGAAAAATAAAAATCAAAAAATAACTGTTATTTTTGTTCAAAAAAATAAAAATCAGAAAGTTACTTTTATTTTTGATCGAAAAAATAAAAGTCAAAAAATAACTGTTTTTATCTGACTTTTATGAAAAAAGGTGTTACGGGCCGGTTGAACACGCGAGGTTTCCGACTAGCTTCCTCTTTTTTTTTATTTCTCTATTGTGACTCTCAGGTGGTTCCAACCCTTCTCGCCTGCCGCGTACCCGAACACGAAAAAAAATAAAAAATAAACACATCAAAACTGAAACTACAACAACATATTTCCACAAACACACGAATCATCACGATGAGACAGATGTTGGTCTCATTGTTTGCCCTCCCAACCTAGCCGAAAAAATCGTCCAAAACATTTTTTATTTTCGACCCCAAAATCCACCTGACCCTACTTTTACTTACCGGTCTACCATTGCCCAAACCTTAATTAATTAAGCCATCATTTTTATACTGTAAATAACTTAATCAAAACAAAATTTATTCATTTTTTTATAAAATTAAACATATAAACTAACAAATTAATAACTCTTAGTTTTCTATTATTACTAAAATAAATGATAATATCAAAAATAATATAAAAATAATCTAAACCTAGTTTTTTTTAATTTTTCAGCCGTTTTCTTCTTTATACTTTTTATTAATTTTTAATTCCAATATTTAATTATTTTCTATATTAATTTGTATATATACTTATGTATATTTGAGTTTAGCTCAAAGCAACAAATTCTATAATTTAATTCATATATTGTTTCCTATTCAGAGCTCAAATTATTAAATCTATTTAATTTTCTTAAATCTCGACGTTCCTAATTTTTTTAAACTTAAAGGAGCTCCCTGAAGTTCACTATATTTCTATTTCTTATATTTCTTTTCTCTAATAATTTCCGCGCCTAATTTGAGCACTAATCTTGGAACTCTATATGTTTTATATTTTCCTTTCAACTCATATAATCTATATACAAATTAATTTTGATTTTTTTTCTCTTTTCTAGGCTGTTTTTTTTTGAATGCTAAACAAGGACACAATATTTTCTTCACAATTAAACCTCAACTCTAAATTAAATGTATTCTTATAAATTCTTTTTTTTTTTTTTTATATATGTATATATAAGCTTATAAACTATACTAATTTTTTTTTCCAATTCAATATTTAAATTTTAATCTCAATGTTTTTTTTTCTCTTTTGTACTATCTTATAACCTGTATTATTTTGTATTATTTTATTCAATCTTTTCTTTTATTATTAATTTCAATATTTTTTTTTTTTTAATTCTTAATGTTTTTTTTCACGTTTTTTTTCTAACATCTATTTTTTTATGCTTTTTAAACTTTCAAACACCAAGCTTAACTCAATCAATTTAAGGCAAACTTTCTGTTTTAATTTAAAATCCATATAAATAAAAATTAATAATTTTACATACACTTGACTTGCTATTATTTTTGCTTCAATCCAGGATATAACAAAACGGTTTGTATGTTCGTAACAATATGGCTTTTCTCTTAACCTTTTGCAATCCTTGCTCAAAACTCGCTTGGATATACGTATATAAATACCAATATAAAATAAAACTGGTTACCTGGCTATATCTCCTGTGTGGCGTGGGGAAAACTCATCCACTTGTTCAAGCTAGTCAATTCCAAAAAAACAGAGTATAGCCAGCTATGAAAAGAAACATGTAATCATATTTTATTATTACACTACCTTTTTAACTATCCTCAACAAATTTTCATTTATTTCAGTTTTTGTTTCTTTCTTATTTCAATGGTCTTTTCATAATAAAATATCCAGATTTATTAACCATTTATGTATCAATTTGCCTTAACAATTTGATTTATAAATCTTTAACAAATCTAAAACTTTATTACAAACTTCATAAATGAAAACTTAATTTTATTATTAACACCTTCAATTTTGTACTAACTTACGTTTTTTTTTCTTCGTAATTTTCTTATTTTAAATTTAAAATCTGGGATTTGTTCCCCCTTTTCCTTCACTCTAGCAGTTATTTTAATTTTATACCACTCAAAAAAAAATTAACTATTAACTTTTCGGCACTTTAAATTATTTTTCACTTGACGGTCTGTCCCACTTCACAATTTGTTTGCTAATAAAACTACCTCTCTAATTTTGTCTGATTAAATATCCTACTCGTACTTTCAGCCCTTTGGCGGCATTTTCCAAAATTCTCATTTTACCTTCCAAATCAGACTACAAAATCTCCCCAAAAATCTCTGCACCCAATTTTTCTCTTGGCGCCTCTCCTTTACTACAAAAATACTAAATATATATATATTTATATACTTTGCATTCGCGCCTCTGTATAATTTATTTAAAATATTTATGTCAAAAAAAAATCTCTTGGCGCCTTTTACTTGTAAAAAAAACTATATATGCACCTTACATAAACTTTCGCGCTTCAAAAAAATCTCATATTTATATTAAAATGTTCATACCAAAACACTTTCATATTTAAAAATCCTCAAAATCCCGCAGATTTAATCAACAAAAATATTTTTTTAACTATCTCGACCCATAACAACTAAAATCAATAACTCCTCTACCTCAACCAGTTTACTTACCAGGAGCCCATAAAATTTAACAAGGAAATTCAATTCATTCATAACTTTTAATAAATTATATTTTTAAAATTATTTTTCCACTTTTGAATGAAAAATACAGCCCTGAAAAATTTTACTATGCCCTGCTCTGCACTATTTTACTACATTTTTACCCGCGTTGCCACCTCAATGTAGTTTTTGCGGTTGATTTTCCAACATACGTTTTTACACTACGCTTGAGCATGCCCACACACAAACATATGTTTTATCATTATTCGTCGCCATCACTGAAAAAAAATACACGTGAGTATACTTTTTAATTAATTTTATATTTTTTTCCTATTTTTACAGGTTCCCGGGACTTTATAAACTATTTTATGGATACTATAAAGGAAACTACATGTAAGTAAGGAAATGTATCGTTCCTGCATACATTTTTATTTGCAACAAAAACTAATGCCAACATTTTTCCCTTTTTCAGCCTGCCCAGCAGTACCAGATAAAAACAAGCTGTATATTTTATTGTTCACGCAAAAACACCCCTTTGGCTTTAATTATCAACTCACATTCGCAGTGTAAAAAAAATTAAATAAAAGCGTGTATTTTGAATTGGCAAACTATTTGACACCAATTGTTTTGCACCTAATTTGTTTGTGGCGGCATATATACATTATATGTATATTTACACGGGGTTTTAAGTAATGAAAGATAATTAAAAGTAAGTATACCTGTAAATCAACAAATAATCTGCTGTTATAAATAATTTGGGGTTATTTCAGATAAGACCAAAATTGAGCCATGACCGTATAAGGGTAGGAGCGTATGACGTAGCTACGTTGTCCAATTACTCGTGTAAAATTTAATACAAGGCACACACTAATTGGTACCAACGTAAAAGTTTCCCTACGTCGTACGTCTACATTGAAATTCTATTTCATACAACGGTCATAAAAAAAAAATATAGATTTCCCAGAATTATTTTCAACGGAAAACAAACTACGTTTACGATAGAATCGTAGTTGCACAGAGCGTGTCTTTTTAGAAATTTACGGTTTTTCGTTTTCACAACAAATCAGTTGTGAACTTAGCCAGAAGCAAAAGAAATTGATTTTGATGACATTTGTCATTTTAATTAATTTTACCCGCAACAAAACTCCGGTGCTGCTGGTTGTTGTTAGCCAGAAGGAACGGTGTGCGGTTAAACATTCGCACACCAGAAGCCCAACGTGGGGAACTCTCACGACCCTGACATTAAGAGTCTCATGCTCTACTCGAATTAGCCGGGCAATACACTCAAAATGTAAGTATAAAATATGTTTTATTTCATAGCCACAAAATAATTTAATATATTTTTCTTCCCCAGGAACCCTCGCAGTTACTGGCATTGATATTAATCGCAACTGAGTCAAATCCATCCCCGTTGATGATGACTAGACAACAGCACTCTTCCTAAATTCTTTTACTGTGGTAAGAAAAAAAATTAGTAGAGGCAACCCAATTTTAATTATTTTTAAATTTCGTGTTACTGGATTTTAGCCAGTATGGCACAATTATGTGCTTGCATATTAACTCGAACGCCCACAAAACCTTTGTTTTGAGGCAAAAAAACTTATATTAAAAATCTAAGTTTCTACAAACCGCGTCTTAATTAAAGGGTAACGCCTCTATTGATTATTTTCCTTATTAGAATTATTGTCTAGCTGTCATCACACATCTCTACAAATCTTTTTTGACAAAGCTTTGAGAGATGTTTTAGGATGCATAACCAGCTCAGCCGTTGGTTACCTCACGGGAAGTATATTTTTGTGATTCATTCATTTTAAGAATATGTACTTTGTGATTTCTTTTCTTCTTCTTTTTAGATTCGTCAAAATACAAAAGATCATATTGATTGCACAACATTGAAAATATTTCAAATATTGCACTTTCCCTAAAATCATCGTGTATAAAAACGAAAATAAAAATGTAAAAAAAAACTGGACATCACAACATACATTTCTTTGGTCAAGGAAAATTATAATTAAATTGGATCACAGATTTGTACACTTTTTATTGCGGCTACCTAAATTATATTGCACTGCTATGGTATGTAAAAAAAAATGGATTTGCTAATTCTAAGTATAAATACCTACTATAGTGTTTCACAAATAGAGCCTATTCGTTAGTATTGCACATTTTTATTTTTCTGGCCGATGCTATCAAACCTTAATATCTTTTACGTGGTACATTCCTACTGATTTGCCCTGTAATGTTTCCAGCTCATACATGTTGTTCCCTACAGGCCGAACCACCCTACACTTTAAAAATTTCCTGCAAAATTTTGCGTTTCGGTTTTTCGCAAAGTCACTTAACGTGTTATTTCGGCGATAAACTTCTTGACCTGGAACAAATGTTATTTTACGAGCTCGGTTATTGTACCTTTCAGCACTTTTCTCGTAGGCTTTTTTCATATTATCTTTTATTTGTTGTCTAATTATCTCGAGTTTATCGTTTCGGTCTAAGTTTGCTAGTTGATGATCTGTAAGTGACTGTAGCTTTCTGCTTAGTTTGTATTCACCTCCGCTTGAATACATATGATATCCGAATAGGGCAAAAAACGGTGTAAAGCCTGTAGCTGAGTGAACTGCTGTTCGTAAGGCACATTCTATTTCAGATAGGTATAGGTCCCAATCTCGGTGATCTTCTTTTAAATAAGCTCTGATTGCTGACAAGACTGACTGGTTTACTCTTTCGCTTGCGTTACTTTGTGGGGAATATACTGCTGTTTTGATATGATTTATTTTATAAGTTTTTATCAGATTTTCAAAATTTTTGGATATGAATTGTGCTCCATTGTCGCTATGAATTATTTCTGGCACGCCAAACTTGTAGAAAATTTCTTGAACAAGAAAATCAATAACATTTTGTGTTGATGCCTCTCTCATTGCTTTTAGAAACGTGAATTTTGTAAAGTGGTCGACTACCACAAAAATATAACAATTTCCGCTTTTAGATCTAGGGTATTTACCCATAAAGTCTATGTAAAGCTTTTGAAAGGGCCTTTCTGTGACAACTTGATTACCTATTTCTGGCCTTAGGTTTTGATTGGTAGGTTTGGTTTCTTTACATATTTGACAATTTCTTATAAACGTTTTAACCTGAAACGCCATTTTGGGCCAGTAAAAGTGCCTTTTCAATCTTTCGATAGTTTTGGCTACTCCCCCATGTGATGTTGTTAGGGTTGAGTGTGCTTTCTCTATAAGCGGTTGCGTTATATTTGGTGGTATCCACAGTTTCCATTTACATTCTTCATCATTTTCTTCTCGCTCAAACGACATTTTTTTGAAGACCATTCCGTTTTCCACTTTCAGGTCTGGTAGTTGTTGTTCATTACTTTGGATTTCTTTAATTAGCTCCAAATATTCGTCACTTTGAAATTCGGTTGTTTCAAAATCAAAAAGATCTTCTAGACTTATTTCTTCAACGCTTTCTTCTGGTAGCCTAGATAGCATATCCGCTACAGTATTTTCAGATCCTTTTCTATGCATGATTTCGAAATCAAAAGCCTGAAGTTGCAATGACCAACGAGCTAATCTACCTGTTAAGTCTTTTAAAGACATCAGCCATTTGAGGCTGGCGTGGTCTGTGACAATCGTGAACGGCATCATCTCAACGTATGGGCGGAATTTTTTTACTGCCATTACTGCTGCTAGACATTCTTTCTCCGTCACGCTGTAATTTCTCTGACAGGGATTTAACTTTTGCGAGTAAAACGCAATTGGATGCTCTTCATTATTGTTATTTAATTGGTACAAAACTGCACCTATGCCATAATCGCAAGCATCACACTGTATAAAAAATCTTTTTGAAAAATCAGCATGCCTCAAAACTGGAGCGGACGTTAAAGCTTTTTTCAGATTTTCAAAGGCAGATATAGACTCAGGTGTCATTACAAATTTACTGGATTTCTTTAAGGTATCAGTTAAAGGCGCAGATATCGTAGAAAAATCTTTGATAAACCTACGATACCAGCCAGCTGTTCCTAAAAAACTTCGGACTTCTCTTGGGGTCTTTGGTATTCTAATTTCTTTTATTGCCTTAATTTTTTCAGGGTCAGTCTTTAACATTCCACCTCCAATTATAAATCCTAGATATTTAAGTTGCTTGAAACAAAATTGTGATTTTTTCAAACCAATTGTTAAATTTGCGTTTTTAAGACACTGAGCTACATCTTTTAATAAATCTAGGTGTTTTTCAAAACCATCCGAGATAACAAGCAGGTCGTCTAAGTATATGAAAACGTTTTCCTTAAGCCTTTGTGGAATAACTTTGTCCATCAGCCTACAAAGTCTTTGAGCCGCATTGCATAGGCCGAAGGGCATTACGCGAAATTGGTAGAGTGGACGGCCTGCTACAGTGAACGCGGTATAAGGTTTACTTTCTTCATCTAATTCTATCTGCCAAAACGCGAATTTTAAGTCTACACTGCTAATATAGTAGGTTTCGTCTATTCTACTTAATATCCCGTCGATATTCTGCAGTGGATAGGCATCCTTAATAGTTACCTTATTTAGCTTTCTGGCATCTAAGCAAAACCTATTTTTACCCGGTTTCCTAACGACCGTTGTCCTATTACTCCACGGACTTTCGCTTTCTTCTATCACGTTAAGTTCTAGCATGCTATCAATTTCCCTATAAACTATTTCCTGCACCGCTGGTGAAATTGGATAATATCTATCCTTTACCGGTTCTGCTCCTTCTACTAGTTTTATAGAGTGTTTTTCTATCGACGTGCATCCTAGCCCTTGTTCCTCAAAAGATGGAAACATTTTCACTACTTTTTCTAGTTCTACTTTTTGTGTCTCAGTTAAATCGTGGGGATCTGACTTATGATTTTCCGATTTATATTCCTCAGTAATCTTTTCTACATTCATTTCTGAAACCTTTATTATTTCAGGCGCTAGTTGAAAAATTCTCCAAAAATCTACGCCAAGGTAGGCAGGCTGCTCTAGATCAGGACATAAGTAAAACGTCATCCTATTAGTTTTATTATCATATTCTACTTCAGTTGTTATTTTACCTAACAGTCTTTGTTCCTGTCCACTAGCGGTAGTGATAATTGAAAAAATTGGTGATATAGTTAAATCTAAACTTTCCACTATTTCCCTGCATCCTTTTCCCAGAATACTCACAGAAGCACCAGTATCAAGTAGACCTGTTATTTTGACATTTCCCATAGCAAACTCAGCATATGGCCTAGGATCAGCTGATTTATTATCTGCAGTTTTTATTGCTTCAATCGCAAGTTTTCTGATTCTTTTTCTCTCTGCAAATTTTTGTCTTAATTTTCTTATTCTTTTTGTTACGGCTGGCCTTCTAAAATAAATCTCTGAATTAAATATCTGGTTTTTTACTATATCATAATTTTGTTGTCTTTCTTCTAATGTATATAAATGTTTTTGTTGTGGTATAAATTTGTTGAATTTTTTTGTTTCTTTTGCTATATTAATTTTCTGTTCAAATTTTCCAGGTTCTATTGCGGGTTCTGTGTTGAACGATGGTCCCCCGCCTTCCCCTCGTTCCTGACAAAATTTCTATTTCTGCAGTTGTCGCAGTTTGGGGCTATTGTGTCTGGCTTACCACACCTGTAGCAAAAAATCGTCCTCTGATCGGCTGGACAATCCATAAACATGTGCCCATTTTGTCGGCAGTTCCAGCAGATAAGGGCTGTATTTGGGGCCGAATTGTTTGAGCTCCCTAATTTTACTGCCGCTACCTCTTCACAGTCTATGTGCACAATGTTTGGGATATCTTGCGGTTGCTCATAAACTTCGTTTACGTGTCTCACATAACGATTACCTGCAGGTTGTGGTCTTACCTCTTTTCTCAGAAAAGTTTTTTCTGCATCCAAACAACTCATTCTTAGTTCCTCAACAGATGATACGGTCATTGGGTAAACTATTTTTCCTATCGCCTCTCTTATATTCTTTTTTAACATTTTTATCATTTCAGCTTCTGGCATTGAAATGGTCAGGCGTGACCTAAACTGTGTCATGGCAAAGAAAAAATCATCTATTGATTCACCTGGCAGCTGTTTTCTTTCGACCATGTCTCTCATCAATTCAAAACTTGATCGCGTAGCTTGGTATTGTTTCAGCAATGCAGACTTTAAAGTGGACCATTCAGATACATAGTTGGTCTGAATAAACAACCAATACCACTTCTCTGCAGCACCTTTCACTAGAAGATGGAAATTATCAAGCACTTCTTTCCATGACACCCCATATTGACTCTGGAGACGTTCAAGGCGAAAGACAAAATCTTCGACAGCCAGTTTATTACTGTCGCCATTAAATTCTAGTCCCCACTTATCAATACGCGGTCGGTTGTAGTTTCTGTGTTCATCACTACACACTGACGAAGCTCTAGAGGAGTGGGACGGTTGTTGTTGCATGCCCGATATATCCATTGGTTGTTGTGCTTCGTTTGAACTTTTGGATACATTTGGTAAGTTGGTCATCAGTTTGTAATTTTCTTTTTGTGTTTGCTGTACTACAATGCTGAGCCTACTAATAGTCGATGTCAATTGGGCCATAGTGTTCTTAATATCGGCTACTTGTGAATTAATACTCTGATCAACTAGTTGTTTTAACGACTCTTCTATTCTTTCTACACTTCTAGATTGATTAGGCTGTCTACTCGTACCTTGTGCTAACAAATCGGACAAAACGTTAACACCCAGTGGCATATTAGGTGTACTAGACATAATAGTTTTCGACAAATCCCTAATCTGTTCGTTATTCTGGTTTCCCTCTGCCATATCTATAGGTATATTAGTTTTGGGCGTATTGAGTTTGGAAATTTTCTCTAACACGTGAGGTGAAGATCGATTAAGGTCATACTGCACCTGTCTTATTCTTTTCCGCGATCTTGTTTCCGGCGGACTATTATTCATACCCTACTGGACTGAAATAACTAGTTGATACGAGTAATTTCTGCACTATGACTTTATGAGACTATTGATAAAAAATATTCTGCCTTAAGCGGTAAAAAAAATTTAGGTTCTAAGTAATGAAAAAGTTTAAAAATAATAATAAAATTTGGTTTAACCTCTAAAAAAAATAATTCATAAATTTGAATGTATGTAATAAGAAAAATGAAATAACTATAAAAAAAATTGGTAAAAATTAAAAAAAAATAATTCATGCATGTAAAAAAAATCAAGCTAATAAAAAATATAAAACGATAATTCATGCGTGTATGTAATAAACAATAAATTTACCTAAGCTAATAAAAAAATGAAAAAGAAAATAAAATAAAAATCTAAAAAAAATAATAAACTATAATAAAATAAATTGATAAAAAAAATAATAAATAATGAATAAATAAAGTAAAATAATAAAATTTTTAAAAAAATCAAATATATTTCAAATTTGTCTTGATTAATAAATTTGTTCTTTTTACAGGTTGGCAATGGTAGACGGATTCGTATGTCAAGGCGGTATATAATTTTACTGACGGATTCTTGTTGTTTGTGGAAAACGTAAATTAAAATAAAAATGAGATCATTAACAGTATGATCGATCGTACTTTCCCCTGTAATGGTTACAAAGTGAGCTACGATTGACATCAAATAACATTCAATACAACTAACCTCGTTTTCTAACAGAGCACGAGAGGTTATTGAATGATACCCGTTGCTGTACTGTCATTGATCCTGCATTATAAATTATAATATTACACAAAAAAAATTGAAAGTGACTCGAAACTAAACACCCTACAATTAGGAATTCTAATGCTTCACTAAGCTAAGGCAGTTCAATCCCGTAAGTCTTAATATTCTACTATCCAATTATCAATTTGTCGAATTTTAATTATAAACAACACTCTAACTTTTTATTCCCTTAGGCGGCTATATGAATAAAATCGAAAATCTAAAACTGGAAGTTTGAAGTACCGAAGGTGTGTTATTTCCCTCTATATGTATAGATGTTTCCACATATTAATTGTCACAATAGCTCAGTATACTTGATCCAATTGTTAAAAAAAGTATTCTGAGTTATTTTATTTGATTGGGCGCCATTTCTCTTACATTGGGCGCCATTTCTGTAACGATTGGGCGCCATTTCTGTTACGTTGGGCGCCATTTCTGTTACATTGGGCGCCATTTCTGTTACGGGCCGGTTGAACACGCGAGGTTTCCGACTAGCTTCCTCTTTTTTTTTATTTCTCTATTGTGACTCTCAGGTGGTTCCAACCCTTCTCGCCTGCCGCGTACCCGAACACGAAAAAAAATAAAAAATAAACACATCAAAACTGAAACTACAACAACATATTTCCACAAACACACGAATCATCACGATGAGACAGATGTTGGTCTCATTGTTTGCCCTCCCAACCTAGCCGAAAAAATCGTCCAAAACATTTTTTATTTTCGACCCCAAAATCCACCTGACCCTACTTTTACTTACCGGTCTACCATTGCCCAAACCTTAATTAATTAAGCCATCATTTTTATACTGTAAATAACTTAATCAAAACAAAATTTATTCATTTTTTTATAAAATTAAACATATAAACTAACAAATTAATAACTCTTAGTTTTCTATTATTACTAAAATAAATGATAATATCAAAAATAATATAAAAATAATCTAAACCTAGTTTTTTTTAATTTTTCAGCCGTTTTCTTCTTTATACTTTTTATTAATTTTTAATTCCAATATTTAATTATTTTCTATATTAATTTGTATATATACTTATGTATATTTGAGTTTAGCTCAAAGCAACAAATTCTATAATTTAATTCATATATTGTTTCCTATTCAGAGCTCAAATTATTAAATCTATTTAATTTTCTTAAATCTCGACGTTCCTAATTTTTTTAAACTTAAAGGAGCTCCCTGAAGTTCACTATATTTCTATTTCTTATATTTCTTTTCTCTAATAATTTCCGCGCCTAATTTGAGCACTAATCTTGGAACTCTATATGTTTTATATTTTCCTTTCAACTCATATAATCTATATACAAATTAATTTTGATTTTTTTTCTCTTTTCTAGGCTGTTTTTTTTTGAATGCTAAACAAGGACACAATATTTTCTTCACAATTAAACCTCAACTCTAAATTAAATGTATTCTTATAAATTCTTTTTTTTTTTTTTTATATATGTATATATAAGCTTATAAACTATACTAATTTTTTTTTCCAATTCAATATTTAAATTTTAATCTCAATGTTTTTTTTTCTCTTTTGTACTATCTTATAACCTGTATTATTTTGTATTATTTTATTCAATCTTTTCTTTTATTATTAATTTCAATATTTTTTTTTTTTTAATTCTTAATGTTTTTTTTCACGTTTTTTTTCTAACATCTATTTTTTTATGCTTTTTAAACTTTCAAACACCAAGCTTAACTCAATCAATTTAAGGCAAACTTTCTGTTTTAATTTAAAATCCATATAAATAAAAATTAATAATTTTACATACACTTGACTTGCTATTATTTTTGCTTCAATCCAGGATATAACAAAACGGTTTGTATGTTCGTAACAATATGGCTTTTCTCTTAACCTTTTGCAATCCTTGCTCAAAACTCGCTTGGATATACGTATATAAATACCAATATAAAATAAAACTGGTTACCTGGCTATATCTCCTGTGTGGCGTGGGGAAAACTCATCCACTTGTTCAAGCTAGTCAATTCCAAAAAAACAGAGTATAGCCAGCTATGAAAAGAAACATGTAATCATATTTTATTATTACACTACCTTTTTAACTATCCTCAACAAATTTTCATTTATTTCAGTTTTTGTTTCTTTCTTATTTCAATGGTCTTTTCATAATAAAATATCCAGATTTATTAACCATTTATGTATCAATTTGCCTTAACAATTTGATTTATAAATCTTTAACAAATCTAAAACTTTATTACAAACTTCATAAATGAAAACTTAATTTTATTATTAACACCTTCAATTTTGTACTAACTTACGTTTTTTTTTCTTCGTAATTTTCTTATTTTAAATTTAAAATCTGGGATTTGTTCCCCCTTTTCCTTCACTCTAGCAGTTATTTTAATTTTATACCACTCAAAAAAAAATTAACTATTAACTTTTCGGCACTTTAAATTATTTTTCACTTGACGGTCTGTCCCACTTCACAATTTGTTTGCTAATAAAACTACCTCTCTAATTTTGTCTGATTAAATATCCTACTCGTACTTTCAGCCCTTTGGCGGCATTTTCCAAAATTCTCATTTTACCTTCCAAATCAGACTACAAAATCTCCCCAAAAATCTCTGCACCCAATTTTTCTCTTGGCGCCTCTCCTTTACTACAAAAATACTAAATATATATATATTTATATACTTTGCATTCGCGCCTCTGTATAATTTATTTAAAATATTTATGTCAAAAAAAAATCTCTTGGCGCCTTTTACTTGTAAAAAAAACTATATATGCACCTTACATAAACTTTCGCGCTTCAAAAAAATCTCATATTTATATTAAAATGTTCATACCAAAACACTTTCATATTTAAAAATCCTCAAAATCCCGCAGATTTAATCAACAAAAATATTTTTTTAACTATCTCGACCCATAACAACTAAAATCAATAACTCCTCTACCTCAACCAGTTTACTTACCAGGAGCCCATAAAATTTAACAAGGAAATTCAATTCATTCATAACTTTTAATAAATTATATTTTTAAAATTATTTTTCCACTTTTGAATGAAAAATACAGCCCTGAAAAATTTTACTATGCCCTGCTCTGCACTATTTTACTACATTTTTACCCGCGTTGCCACCTCAATGTAGTTTTTGCGGTTGATTTTCCAACATACGTTTTTACACTACGCTTGAGCATGCCCACACACAAACATATGTTTTATCATTATTCGTCGCCATCACTGAAAAAAAATACACGTGAGTATACTTTTTAATTAATTTTATATTTTTTTCCTATTTTTACAGGTTCCCGGGACTTTATAAACTATTTTATGGATACTATACAGGAAACTACATGTAAGTAAGGAAATGTATCGTTCCTGCATACATTTTTATTTGCAACAAAAACTAATGCCAACATTTTTCCCTTTTTCAGCCTGCCCAGCAGTACCAGATAAAAACAAGCTGTATATTTTATTGTTCACGCAAAAACACCCCTTTGGCTTTAATTATCAACTCACATTCGCAGTGTAAAAAAAATTAAATAAAAGCGTGTATTTTGAATTGGCAAACTATTTGACACCAATTGTTTTGCACCTAATTTGTTTGTGGCGGCATATATACATTATATGTATATTTACACGGGGTTTTAAGTAATGAAAGATAATTAAAAGTAAGTATACCTGTAAATCAACAAATAATCTGCTGTTATAAATAATTTGGGGTTATTTCAGATAAGACCAAAATTGAGCCATGACCGTATAAGGGTAGGAGCGTATGACGTAGCTACGTTGTCCAATTACTCGTGTAAAATTTAATACAAGGCACACACTAATTGGTACCAACGTAAAAGTTTCCCTACGTCGTACGTCTACATTGAAATTCTATTTCATACAACGGTCATAAAAAAAAAATATAGATTTCCCAGAATTATTTTCAACGGAAAACAAACTACGTTTACGATAGAATCGTAGTTGCACAGAGCGTGTCTTTTTAGAAATTTACGGTTTTTCGTTTTCACAACAAATCAGTTGTGAACTTAGCCAGAAGCAAAAGAAATTGATTTTGATGACATTTGTCATTTTAATTAATTTTACCCGCAACAAAGGAATAACTGTTACGGTCCCTGATAAAAATTTATGATATATTATACGATTTAAATGGCATCGCGATTGTGGATATCAAACGTTTTTCCACTAAAAAAAATTTTTAAACTGTAAATTTGCATGTAATTTAAATTTCTTGATATTTTGCATAAAAGTTTTAATTATCATTATTTTTAATAATCTTAAGAAAAAAAATAATAATATTGCCTGTTAAAAACGTTTTTTTGCTCTCCTGAAAAATAATTATTTTGTAACTTAAAACGTTATTCGCGCTTCAATTGAAAAAAAGATATATGCCTAATGTACATGCATACATAAGCAATTTTGTAATAAAACAAATAAGGGTATATTCTACTAACCCGAATCAATGATACCCTCCACAGGGTGTTAGAATATTTCAGGCGTCTTGTAAGAGATCTATGATACAGTAAAAACCCTACTAATGAAATTAGTTACGACTTCAATCGTATTAAGTTTGAGTTCCGAGAGTATGGCACTTATGTTGAATTGTAGATTTTTTTCAGGAGGGGGTTTTATATTTAACCTATGGAAAATAATGGACTGTTCACCACAAAGTTCGGTAGAGTGATTTCTAGTATTAAAAAAATTAATTGGATCAAATTTTAATACAGTTATACAGTCAAATCCCGATAATTCGTATATCGCAATAATTCGTAATAAACTGTCGGTCCCTTTAAAAAATCTCGTTAATTCGTAAAATTTCCATATATTTTGGTATCCTCGCTGATTCGTAATTTTTTTTTTAATAAAATCTAAAACAACAGAAACATGGAAAGAATGATTTTTTGTTTACCGTTATTTTTTTTTTGCGTGGGTTTTCGCTTTTGCTTGTGTGTGCCATTTTTTAGCGTTTAATGCATTTTAAAGTGCTTTACGGAAGAACACTTTATTTGGGACCTATGATTATTTATCGACCAATTATTACAAAATTGCATGCCTTATTTTGCTTGATTTTTTTATATTATTAAACAAAACAAGTAAGAAAGTATAGTCGGTCAAGGCCGACCTTATGATACCCTACACCACAGTATTTTAAACACATCATGCTTATGTGTCCATATAAATATGGATTTATCTATGCATTAACAACCGTTTTATAACATGATGAGTATGTTTAACACTAACATCATATTAGTGTTACTGTCCGTCTATACCAGAGATAATTATTGCGACATATATTGCAGTAAATGTCATAATTATGTTATCTTTAATGTAGACAGCAATTTTTTGTACATATTTATTGCCGGCAATTTATGTTGCAATAATTGTAAGTGCATTTTCGTTGACAATTATTGCTTACATAAAACTTCAAATTTGGTTGTCAAATGAACATAAAGAAGCAAAAAAGGAAAAATAGAAGCAAATTGTGTGAGAAAGAAATTAAATTTTTGAAATCAGAGCTAATTATAATTGTAATAAAATAATTTAATTAATTAACTTAAATAAAATTATAAAAATTATTTTTATTAATATGTATAATTGTTTTCTTATTCGATCTTTATTATTCAAATTTATATTAATTTGTTTAATTTTGAGTTCTTTTTATATAAAAATAATAATTTTACTTTAACAAAAAAAAATTAATATTTTTATATAATAAAAAGACCAAGCTTAATCAAATTAATATATGTTTATTTAAATAATAAAGTCGAATAAGAAAGAATTTATATTAATAAAAATAATTTTTCCAAGATACCGCTAGTTTTTACACTGTACCTTCTTCCTTGATTTTTTTTTGAATTATGAGTTAACGTAAATACGTTTTCCCATGCCTTTAACATAAGATGAGCAGTACGAAATATTATTCTGCCGACGTTATTGCCAACTTACTGAGATATTTATCTTTACTGTAGACCTGGGGTTAAGGTTCATCATTTCATGTCAGTTGTAGACTACATGTTAGTGCTGGTTCACACACGTCAAGTTTGACTCGTCAAGTCTTGAGTTTTTAGGAGAGAGGGGAAAAGAAATGGCATCCTCTTTACCCTTCTCTCCTACAAGCTCAAGACTTGACGAATTAAACTTGACGTGTGTGAACCGGCACTTATATTCCATATTACATCTTTCGATTATTTTAGTGTCATCGCTGGAAAAATGGCACCTGGGGTTAAGGTTCATCATTTCATGTCAGTTGTAGACTACATGTTAGTGCTGGTTCACACACGTCAAGTTTGACTCGTCAAGTCTTGAGTTTTTAGGAGAGAGGGGAAAAGAAATGGCATCCTCTTTACCCTTCTCTCCTACAAGCTCAAGACTTGACGAGTTAAACTTGACGTGTGTGAACCGGCACTTATATTCCATATTACATCTTTCGATTATTTTAGTGTCATCGCTGGAAAAATGGCACTTAAAGCCAAAAACGTAAAAAATGCATTTATTATTAAATATTTAATTAAAATAATTATAATTTGGTAATTACTTACACAAAATAAAACCAAATAATTATTAATGTAATTTTTAAATATTTCACTTATTTATTATAAATATTACCCCTATAATACTTAAACCAAACTGTATGAAATATATACCTATAATACACAATTAATAATTTATTCTATAAATAAATTCAAAAATTTAGTCAATTTTTTATAAATACATGTATATAATATATATACATATTATATATATATTATATATAGTTATATATTATTTAAATACTTTTAACAAATTATTATTAAAAATAGGTATAAAAAAAATATATAAAAATTCAATTATTTATAAATATCAATAATACTACATTTTATAAAAAAATTTAGTAAAAATTTTCATGTATTTTTAAATTATATAATCATATTAATAATTTATATTTGTAGTAATTTAAAATTATAAAGTAAAAAAAATTCCATGAAAATACTCAACTAAATAATTATAATTTGGTAATTAATCCATGACTTTATATCAACTTTTTAAATATTTATAATAATAAATTGTATGTGTGTATAATTTATTAATAAAATATTACCCCTATAATATTTTAATAATAAATTATCAAAATTTTCATGTATTTTTAAATTATTATTAATTATTAACATATATTACCATTCTGGCATCACTGAAAAAATTACATTGTTTTCAAAGCAGCGTTACCGTCTTGCAAGTTTTTTCTCTTGAAAATCGATATGTATAAATCAAACATGCGTTTGAACAAATCAATATTTAAAAATAAACTGCAAAAACAATCAGTCTTATTGTGGTTGTCGTTTTCGTAAACAAACTTGTCGTTTTTTGTAGAAGATTAAAGATTAATATTACACAGTCGTATACGACAACCACAATAAGGCCGAATATTTTTTTGTGTTCTAAACGTGTTATTATTATTGTTTTGAAAACAACACGTGCGTGAAAAGCAATAAAATCAAAAATATATCAGAAAACATTACGAATGCTTTATTAATTATAAAAAAGACAAGAAATAAAAAAAAATAAAAAAATTCAAGTTAAGCGATTTAAAATGTTTTAAAAATTATGCAAAATGTTGGTATTTGAATAAAATCTGCAAATTTGCCTGTTTATGAAATCTGATTTCGATAGTCCACAACCAGGGCCACCAGAAATTTGCTTACGCTTGTAAATATTTTGTATATTCAAATATTATTATCTTTATATTTTGTATATTTTAATGTTTTATGTTTTGTAACTAAAGCTTCTTTGTATATCCGTCCTTCGACATGGGTTTTCTCCTCTAAGGTATAACAAAGACCGGCTTCGCTAACAAAAGCTTGTTTGCACAACCGGCCTTCGGCCGAGCGCAAGAATTTGTTTCAACTAAAAGAAACACGAAAACAAAATATATATTTGCAATAAGAGCAAATTACCTTTAATTTGATAAGCCTCACATAACATTAAATGTGCGGGGCACTTTTTTAGTTCCAGGGGGCCCCATGGGCCTCAGCACCCTTAAATTTTATTTTTTTTTTAATTCTGAATCGGGTTTCATATTTTTTTTTTTCGTACGCCGTAAACTGCACTTCATCCAAAAAATTAAAATAAAAATACACTAATCACAGCACAAAACGTGGACTTTTTGGCCTTAATTATGTAAAACGCAACGCCAAAAAATTACATTGAAAGCAAAAACAGTCATTAATATTTTGCATAGCTTGTCGCGTTAAAAATTTTTAAACGGTACATGAACTTCTGTAAAAAGCGACAACAAAATTACAAAATATTTATGACTTTGTTTTTGCTTTCAATGTTATTCTTTGGCGTTGCGTTTCGTTTTACATGATTAGGCCCTTTGTAAACATAAACAAAACTTTGACAATACCCTAGGTCTACACTAAAGATAATTATCTCAGCAAGTTGGCAATAACGTCGGCAGAATAACAGAGCAATATTTCTTATTGCTCAGCTTATGTTAAAGGCATGGGAAAACGTATTTATGTTAACTCATAATTTGAAAAAAATCAAGGAAGAAGGTGCAGTGTAAATACTCCCGCCATCTTGCAAAAATTATTTTTATAAATATAATTTTTTTCTTATTTGACTTATTTTTTAAGTGTTTATTAATTTGTTTAAGTTTGAGATCTTTTTTATATAAAAATATTCATTTTTATTAAATTTATTTTGTTAAAATAAAATTTAAAATAAACTCAATCTTGAACATATTAATATAAATTTAAATAATATAGATCGAATAAGCAACAAATTATATTTAATATAACTTTTACAATTTTATTTTAGTGTTTATTTAATTCTTTAATTTAATTATTTTACTAGAATAATAATTTGCTACAATTTCACAAAATTAATTTCTTTCGCACACAATTTGCTTCTTTTTTTTATTTTTTGCTTCTTATTTTCAATTGAGAACCAAATTTGACGTTCTATGTTAGCAATAATTGTCAACACAAATGGACTAACAATTATTGCAACATAAATTGCTGGCAATAAATATGTACAAAACATTGCTGTCTACATTAAAGATAACATAATTTTGACATTTACTGCAATAATGATGAAACAGAACTGGGGCTGAACGATGTTTTTCATGCAGTTTGACATAAAATTATGCCAGAGAATGCGGTCGAGAAATAAAATCAATTTTATTTTGAGGACGTTTTTTCTAATGCTGTCACATATAGTGCTGGTTCACACTCTTCAAGTTTTAGCCATCAAGTCTTCAGTTTTTAGTAGAGAGGGGAAAAGAAATGGCATTCTCTTTTCCCTTCTCTCCTAAAAGCTCAAGACTTGACGAGTCAAACTTGAAGTGTGTGAACCAGCACATAGACACTTATTCTCTTAACAATGCTACCATACTTTCATTCAATTTCATACATTTTATAAACAAAGAAAAATAAGAACAAAAGAAAACAAAAGAAATGAGAGAGAATTTGAAGTTACGGCCGACGTTTTAATTATGGGCTTAAGAATTTTTGCTTGAAGTTGAAAACTCAATTCTGTTTCATCATATATATGTCGCAATAATTATCTCTGGTATAGACGGGCAGAAAGATTGGACAAACAATGCGAGCAAAAAATTGTTATCTGCCGTAGTGCTGCCAGCTGTATTATTTCACCATGATTGTTGACATGCGTTGAAAAAGCTTGACAATGAAGCCAAATCAAGTTCGTTTGGCAACCCTATCTTTGGTGCAAGTGATTGCATTGTTTTTCAACATTTCTTAATACAAAAATAATGAGCTCCGGCGGGTTAATTGTTGATATTTCAGGTGATGGAGGTGTCAAAAAAGAAATCCTTAAAGAAGGTACTGGAACTGAAACACCAGGAATAGGTTGCACAGTGTCATTACATTATACCGGCAAATTGAGCGATGTAACCATACATGATTCCAGTGCTGATTATGGGAAACCATTTCAATATGTTTTGGGCAAAGGTGACTTTTTAAACTCATCACAACTTCAATTATTTTATATACAATTTTAATAGGCAACGTAATTAAAGCATTCGATTTGGGGGTAGCTACCATGAAATTGGGTGAAAAATGTAAGTTGGTTTGTGCCCCAAACTATGCTTATGGAGAAGTTGGTAGATCACCTAATATACCACCAAATTCAACTCTAATATTTGAGGTAATTAACACATTTTATTGCAAAATGTGTGTTTAATTAAGAAATGTATTAATTGGTTATCTAAATCCTAAGATAACTAGAAAACGCATGACTACGGGGTCTAAAATTAATTTTTTCCAAAAGCTTGAATTGTTAGGTTGGAAGGCCGAAGATATAAGTCCAAATGGCGATGGAAGCATAAAACGTTTTATTGTGAAAAGTAGTAAGAAGAAACGTACCCCAAAAGCTGGAGAATTTGTTAAAGGTAAGTAAGGTATACATATATTTTTAATGGAACAAATCAAGTTTACTGACCCAGCTCCAAATAAAATAAAAAGTACCTAGGCTGATAGAAAATAGGAAGAAAATATAAAATGCAAAAGTGTCGCAAACGCATAGTTTTCGAGTTATGGACCTCTAAAGTTTTTATATAAATATGCGATTTCCACTACCTGTCTGCTCTTTAATCGATCTTTCTGAAAATACAAAACGTATATCATAATGTTTAAAACACCTATGACAGTTTTTACAAAATTTTACATCCAACAAACACTACTTCGCTAACTAAAGCTTCCTTGGATAACCGGGCTCAAAGATTTTCTCGTCTATAGTATAAAAACACTGGCTTCGCTTACTAAAGCCTATATGCATAGCAGGCATTCGGCCGGGCGGAAATATTTTCTCCTTTAATGGTATAACAAAGCATTTCTGCATAACCGGCCTTCGGCCGGAAGCAAGCATTTTCTCTATGGCATAACAAACTCCGGCTTTGCTAACTAAAACTGTTTTTCATAGTAACTATTTTACTTACTAAAAATTCTTGTTTTTCGCAAACTCATCCCTGCTTCTTAATGGGTTAAGACCACATGGCGACCCTACTAAATCTGCGATTAACTGGAACCCCCATGGTAATACAAGAAGAGTTGGCCGCTCATCGCACACCTGGAGACGTCAACTTGAATCTGAAGTAAACCAAAGTGGGCTAAGCTGGAGGGAAATTAAACATCTAGCATCAAACCGGATCGAATGGAAAGAGTTTGTTGCGGCCCTTTGCTCCTACTAGGAACCACAGGACATAATACAGCCAAATTTCGATAATTCGTACCCCGATAAATCGTCATTCCCGATAACTCGTAATAAACTGTCGGTCCCTTGAAAAAATCTCGTTAATTCGTAAAATTTCCATACATTTTGGTCCCCTCGCTAATTCGTATTTTTTTTTTTTTTTTTTTTCAAATAAAATCTACCTCTTATAAATCGTAATTGTTTGCTAAATACTTATAAATACCACTTATAGTTCGTAATAAAACAACAGAAACATGGAAAGAATGATTTTTTGTTTACGTCTATTTTTTGCGTGGGTTTTTCTTGTGTGTTTCTTTATTTTCTTAAGATCAGTTTTTTACATGAATAATTTTTATATATTTTTGTCGTGTTTTTTTATCGTTTTAGTAAATAAAATTGAAACCCCCCGTTAATTCGTATTTATTTTAACCCCGTTAAATCGAAACCCCCTATAATTCGTAAGAAATGGCCGGGCCCTTGCGTTTACGAGTTATCGGGATTCTACTGTATGTATATATAAATTAATTTAATTTTATTTTAAGTTATAAATTTAAAAGTTTTATTTTATCATCCAGTTTTGCATTAGTAATTTTTTTTGTGATCGTTTTTTTATTTTTGTGGTAATGAGACCCAATTTCCATTGTAAGGGGGCGACGCTGTGTGCGTGACGCACTTTACTTTTTTCCTCTCTCGGCTTGGATCTGGTCACAGGATATAACTTTTTCCGTACCTGATTTTTATAATCTAAACTTTAAACTTAAATTTTTACTTACAGCTCACATTACGGGCAAATATGAAGACAAAGTCTTTGAAGATCGAGATGTCGAATTTGATCTAGGCGAAGGTAGTGACATCGGAATTGTTTATGGTGTTGAAAGAGCAATAAATAAAATGGCAGTTGGCGAAATCTCTAGGTAAAAAATTTGCTTAATATATTCTTCAATAGATCTGAATTTATCTTTCTCCACAGATTTAAAATAAGGTCAAAATATGCCTTCGGTACAAAGGGTAATGAACAATTTAATATACCAGCAAATGCCACTGTTGAATATACAATAAGACTTAATGATTGTGAAAAGGTAATGGACGATTGGAAATACTCAAAAGAAGAATGTTTAGAACATGCAAAGACTTATAAGGAAAAAGGTACAAAATATTTTAAAAAGGAAAACTATTCATTGGCCATTAAAATGTATAAAAAATGTGTCGACCTTTTGGCATCTGAAAAAAGTAAGTCGTTTGTTGTCTAGAAAAGTGTGGAAACTAAGACAAAAACTTTATTTTTATATTATTTGATTTCTAGACTGTGAAGAGAGTATTAAATTAAAAGCAGCTGCCATTACCAATCAGGCTTTATGCTATCAAAAGACTAATGAACAATTTAAAGGCAAACATGCTGTAATGCTGTCTAGACTCTATTAATTGATGAATTATTAAAAAAATATATATATTTTTTAGTGCAATGAAGCCTTAAAGTTGGAGCCAAATAATGTAAAAGCCTTATATCGTCGTGGTCAATGTAATTTAGCAACAAATGAATGCAAAGATGCTTTAGTAGATTTTAAAAAGGTATTGGAATTAGAACCATCTAATAAGGCCGCTCAAAATCAAATCAAAATCTGTAAACATAAAATGAAAGAAGTCAATGACAAAGAAAAGGAAATTTATGCCGACATGTTTACTAAATTGGCTGCTGCTGACAAAGAGGTATAAAAAGAGTTTCGATAAATAAAAAGAATGTTTTGAAACTAGTTTTGGGATTTTGAATAAATATTTCACTTTCTCTTTTTTTACTGTTCAAAATTCTAGCAGGATGTACCAGCCGAAACTGACGTTCTTTCTAATTGTGAAGAATGGTTTGATGAGGATACAAGACAAGAAGTTGATCGAGCGTTTGAACGTAATAACAACATTGTTATGATTTAAAAGAAAAAAAAAATAACAATTTTCGATTTGAATATAATCCCATAATAAACTAATTTGGATTTCTAGTTTTTAAAGAAGGCGAATTCATTGCAGCTGATCTTAAAAACCCTGCTGATACTTTTTTAGCTTTATAATTGCTGGATATCATAATTTTATTTATTAACTTTGTTTCGGTTTTTGACATTATACAATTACTTTACAAAAACAAATTAATTGTGGTTTTTGTACGAGTTGTAGTAACGAGATTACCTGTAATGAATTCGCCTTGTTTTTAAATGTTAATTTTTAATAACACTATGCTAAAAGTTTGAATTCTAACTCCTTCTCTGGTGGGATTTCTCGAAGTACTTGTCGAAACTTACAACCCTTTTTTTTGCCGGTTTAGCTGCTGTTCGGATTTTATGTCCTAATGAAAATTTTGGATAAAACTTAATTTTTTTCGAAGAACTTACAACTTTTCTCTGAAACCAATTGATATTTTGTTTTCCTCTTTTCTGAACAATTTCAGCTACAGACTAGGAGGAAAATTTATGTAACATGTAGGGGTGTGCTGGAAATCGATCACGTAAAACGCAAAAATTTTAAGTCGTTTCTTAATAAGATTTCTTTAATAAAAGAATTTTATGACAAATATTATACAAATATTTCTCTATTAAACAGAATGTTATAACAATCACCCTTATTCTGCGTTTCGATTCGAATCGTAAATTTCTCAGTTTGGCAACTTTGGTATTCTGCGTTCCGTTCCCCGTATCAATTCGATTTGTTTTTCGATTGTATGTATTCTGCGTTACGATCGTAGCTACGTTTTGTCAAGTTGTTTATTTACTAACGGAAAGTTTTTCGATTTGTGTTTCTGTAGTTAAAAAATGTATAATTAAATAAAATGTGAGTATAAAATGCTATAAATTTATTTTGTAATTAATTTTGTTTTTTTTTTTTGTAACTTTAAAGCTTTATTTAATTTATTGCAGGTCAAAAAACACAACACCTGAGCAGTATGCAAAGCTGGCGAGTTTAATGGCACCGAAGGATGATATTGCGTCTGGATATCATAAGCTTCCCAAGGAAGAAGTTGCAAACGCACTTAACGCAATAGGGCCACCAATAAAAACTGACGCTGCAAGGAAGAAAGTATGACATTTTTTCTAGTCTTGATTCTGCATTCTGGACCACGTTGTTCTCCTCTTCCAACCATCGATTCCATTTCTTCTCTAAACAAAATTTTTCCTTTGCAATGATGTGTAGAAAATGAAAATTTCGCTCCGGCGCTTCAGGATTCCTCACACTGTAATTGTTTGGCCACAAATACCGTTTGCTTATAATCTGGCTATTTTCTTCCTTTCCGCACATAACTGATGAGTTTATTTAATTATAGTTACCACACTATTTAGTTTTTATATATGTATTTACCACTATTTATTCATAAAATTTTACTTTTTGGAGTTTAAAAATTACAATGTTTACAAAATTTTTTATTTTTTATGTTTCTATTTCATACGTTTCATAACAAAACAGCTGGATTAAACATACTCTTCTCTTCTTCTTTTTCTTTCGATTAGGTTTTTTTTTAGAATACCTTTTTTCGATTCGAGCGTAACTGAATGCGGGAACGTAATCGAAACGCAGAATAAGGCTGAATAATTAGATTTAAAGTGTATTAAAAACAACTTGCAAATTCATGCGTTTTCGATTTCCAGCACACTTTTATACTAACCCGAAAAAAAACTGCATCTAGTGGCTCAAAATTGTGGAGAAACTTTAATTTTGTATATCTTTTTTACCATTTTTGGCCCATATCTTTCAAACTTTGGGAAACAGTTACGTTATCTTCAGAAACAAAATCCTTTTTAGATAATTAACCAGAACCTCATAATTCTGCGAAATGTTTTTTTTTTACATTTTCTAGCAGTGTTAACTCGAAAATTCGATAAATGTACGAAAAATAGGTATTAATCAATTTATAGTTATTTTACATTTTGCTACATTTTTTATAAATGTATTTTCGAATTTCCGAATTAAAATACAGCTCGAAAATATAAAAAACGAATTATGAACTACATACTTATGCTATTATAATATTTTTGAAAAGACAGCTTTACCGAATTTCCCATGGCCCAAAAATGGTGAAAAAAATATCCAAAATTTAAATTTTTCGACATTTTAGCAATTTTAATGAACTAGATGCAGTTTTCTCCTATACTACAGCTGTTACTGTGCCACAGACAGAAAAAAAATTGTAATTGGTTTCCGAAATAAGAAGCAAGAAAAATTGCATTTTCTTTGGAAAAATAAAACTTTAGTCAAAATGTAAATACATGAGTCCATAAAATCCGAACAGCAGCTTAACTATCACTGGGGCTTATTCAGTATTGTGATGCTAAGGTCGGTATTCTATAGGACTTTCGTATTCGCATTCGAATTTTATTTCAAATAAGAGCAAAGGCCTAACCATAATATGCATAACCTTGCTTAACCTACTGTCAAAAATTAACAAAAAGTCTCTCAAATGTATTTAAAAAAAAACAAAATAAAAAAACATTTGATTCCGTACGGAATGTGCGATTATATTCGCACCTTGCTTAAGCAAATGACAGTTTCATTCAACTTAGTAAAAAGTTTCCCTAAGTTCAACATGGTTTGCCTCATATAATGAACATGTATTCACACATTTTCTTAAGCCAACTTAAGCACATTGTGGTTGGGCCCAATGCGAATTCATAAAGGTGACCGCATCATGAGATAGAGCTATTCTAGCTATTTTGTTTTTGTAAAAAGTTAGAGTGAATGTCAAAATTAATTGTTTATTAAATTTACACAATTGCTTTTGAAGGTAAATGTTTTTCCTGTATTGCAAATTTATTGTGTCTCCACTTATACCTTACGCCTTTTAAAATCCTTGTGTTTAAATTTTATGTTCACTTTTTTGTTTTGTAACATTTAAATACGGTCTGTTCCCGAGATATCTGGGATGATGATGCCGAAAGATTTTTTGCACGCATCGCTCATTTTTTCCGGAAAACTATTTACTCAGCGCTTTTTTTCTAAAAGACATTTACAACTGAGTTGAGTTGTAAACCGTAATAGGGGCCTAAAACAAATGTGATGATGAGTTGTAATTTTTATCAACTGTTAACTACAATACAAAAACTACAAAATTTCAGCTGAACTAAAGTTGAGTTGTAAACCGCAATAAGGGCAATATAGTTGATGAATTTACGTTTCTAAAATGTAAATGTAGTCTTTGGCAATTTATGCATCTCATTGGGATAGGAGTGTATTCTGAGGCCTCAACTCTTTCCCAGCCAGGTTTCAAAAAACTTAACGATAAATGACCACCACCTGGATAACTATCTTGCCGCGATGTGGTGGCTTTAATGCCGGCTGTAGTATATGCCTTATAACCTGAGTCGGTAAGTCTAGCCGAAACTGGTTATAATGCATAAGCTCTAAGGCCGGTATGACTAAGGGTTATCCATCCATCCATCCCATATCCCAATACCTATAATCCTATCCCCCCCTTTTTGTTTCCCACATCCCCCACTTTTAAGGTCAAGGTGGTTGACAGCAGTGCCGAGGACCTGGATGGCTAGTTAGTGGTTAAATAAACTGGTCGTGAACAGCTTCCCTCTGATGCCGATGGCAAGGGTCAGTTGTAACTTTGCCTAGTCCGCGCAAGCCGTCACTGCGCGCGACGGTCCTTTTCATTACGTGCATACTCGTGGGACCAAAAACTGGACGAAATTGAAGAAACCAAAAAGAAGGACGCGGTCTTAGGACGTGGTGCAGGGAATGTCTCTGACAACTCGGCAGACTCTGAGTCAGATATGGACTCAGACTGGCTGAGTATTCACAGGGATATTCTGCTGCAGGAAAGTCAGTTGGCAACAGAACTGACAGAGACGGACGCGATGGACTCACTAGTCGGCTCCCCATCTCGAACAGGTGCTTCGGAAAGGCTCGGTGATCTAACTCTGGGCTCTGATGATGAGCACGAAATAACAATGATTTCGGCTGATGATCAGGGCCAAAGGGCTGGACCAGCGGCCTCTGAGGTTACACTCGAGATGGAAAGTGGATTGGCGAGTGCATCAAAACACATTGTTCGGCAGGATGCGACAGAACAGGTCACATCAGATAGCCGAACGAGTTTAGAAAAAGCCAAGAGTGGTGTGAGAGCCTCCTTAGCCTTTCTAGAAAAGATAGCTAAGAAAGACTCCTCACTGCACGATGGGCGGGATAGGCATCTGCTGAGGAAGCACCGGAAGAACGTTGCTAGATTCGAACGAATCCACGGCTCTGTCGGTGATATCCTAGGCATTCCCTATCCTGCGGGATACACAGCAAGAGCTGCTGAGGACTCAAAAGTTGTCAGTAAAGACAACGAATCCTCACCAACCCTTGCTGAGGAATCCTCCAAAAAAGGAGCGAAAAGAAAAAAGGAGGGTAATAAGTCCGCACCTGTTCCTCTTAACCGCGACAGCATGGTCACGGCTAAAGGAGCTAAGACTGCGGACGAAACACCCAGTACTAGTCGCGCGATGAGGACTGGGAAAGTCCTGATAATCTCCGATAGTCACCCCCAAAAGGGAGTCACTAAAGGAATTACCGGGACAAACCAGTCAACATCTGCAGGGAAATCGGGTGATCACCGACAGAACTCTGCTAAGCCCCCCAATAAAGGGGTTGTCAAGAGAGTTAGGTCTGGTGATGACCAGAAATCTCCAGCGGCTAAGAGGACTGGTCAGGCTGGTGCCGGCCCTCTTAAGGATCTCCGCAAGGAGACCACTAAGAGGACTGTCTCCAGAGAGGACCAGTCCTCCACGTCAAGGAAGCTGAGGGAGTCGTCGGGTAAGGACGGTATTCTGGCGGCTGTCATTGATCGTATGGATCCCGATGGAAGGATCAGTGTCGAGAAATGGCAGGTGCTAGAGAACAAACTACTCGACGAAATCTTCAGCGTGAAAGGAAGGCCGGACGAAGTATCGTTCAAAGGGGCTGACTGGGCAAGAGGTGTCAAAACTGTCAGTTGCGGCAATCAAAAAACCTTTGAGTTTTTAAAGGCTGCAATTGGCAGGTGTGGCAGCGCTTTCCCTGAAGCCAGATTGGACGTCATACTAGCGTCTGAGTTGCCATTGAGGCCAGTAGTCACGGTGTGGATACCTCCACCTATAAAACCGGTGGAGGTCATACTGGGGTTACTGGACAACCAGAACGATGGTCTCACTACAGGCCAGTGGAAATTGATAGCTTCACTGGGCTGTAAGGAGAACCAAGGGAGAGACTTCAGGTTCGCAGTAGACCAGGAGTCTCTCAAAAGGCTGAAGTCAATGGGAGGGGTTGCTGTGTTCGGGTTGGGGTCTATCAAATTTAGGTTTCCTAAAGATGATAGACCCTAAGAGGCTGAAAGTGGTGCAGATAAACCTGCACCACTGCGAAGCAGCCTCAACCGAATTAGCAACCCACCTCATTGACAACAACGTGGACGTGGCCTTAATCCAAGAGCCCTGGATTAATAAAAACCGGGTAGTTGGATTAAAGGTCACGGGGTATACCTTGTTCGTACCCCACACAGATGATAAGGTACGAACTTGTATACTGGCAAGAACTGAGTTTAAATTTATGATTTCTTATTCTTTCAGTAATGGAGACCTCACGGTCGTGACAGGAGAGGCTAGGGACAGAACGGTTCTGGCACTGGCATCGGTATACTTGCCGTACGAGGCTACCGATCCACCTGGTGATAAAGTACGGGAGTTGGTGGAGCACTCGGGCAGAAGCGGCTCGAGACTGGTACTGGGTTGTGACGCCAATGCACACCACACCCAATGGGGAAGTGCCGACATCAACAAAAGAGGTGAGTCTATGTTTGATTTTATTATTGCCAGCAATCTCTTTATCTGTAATAGGGGGAATACGCCAACGTTCAGAACTAGGGATCGAGAGGCAGTGATAGATATAACATTGACGAACTGTAGGGAATTAGTAGAGGACTGGAGGGTGGCTTTGGATTTTTCCTTCTCTGACCATAGTCGTCTGTCCTTTAGTCTAATGTTTGAGAGGTCGAAAGGGTGTCCGTATAGGAATCCGAGAAGGACGGATTGGGATTCGTTTTCGGGACTGGTGCAAAGGAACCTTAGGGTTACACGGAACTGGGGGTCGAATCCGGCCGGTGTGGAGCAACTGGTAGACACCTTCACGGGTGTATTGACCAGTAGCTATGAGCGATCCTGTCCGTTAAATTTTCCGGGCAGACGCACACAGCCAAGATGGTGGACAGACGAGTTGAGGACTCAAAGGTCCACTGTCAGAAAGCTGTTCAATAGGGCGAAGTATACGCGTAGGGAGGAAGATTGGAGTAACTTCAGGGTAAGTTACGGGAAGTATAAGGGAGATATTAGAAGGGCGAAAAGGGACTCGTGGATTAAGTTTAGCGAGTCAGTCGAATCCGTGAATGAGATGTCTAGGTTCAGGAGAATTTTATCCAAGGACCCGGTAGTCCCTGGATTTATTCAGAGACCGGACGGCTCATGGACGGAATCTGGCTCTGAATCTCTCTGTTTGCTAATGGAGACTCACTTTCCGGGGTGCATGGATCCGGGGTCGGGAGAACAGGCTGTATGTGGTGACCCCTTCTCTGGGTCAGGCTCGGGCGTTGAGGAAAGGGAGACGGTGGGGGAGATGATTACCTTGGATAAGGTAACATGGGCGGTAAATACCTTTGGGTCCTACAAATCGGCGGGACCAGATGGTATCTTTCCGGCGATGTTACAGAATATCGGGAAATCATCACTCCTGTTGTTGGTGGAACTGTTTAGGGTATGTGTGCTGAACGGGTACATTCCTAGAAGGTGGAGGGAGGTTAGGGTTGTCTTTATACCAAAGGCGGGTAGAACCGGTCACTCTAAACCCAAGGATTTTAGACCAATCAGCTTGTCGTCTTTTCTTCTGAAGACTTTGGAAAGACTGATTGATCTACATTTGAGGACGAAGATTGACGCCGGCATCGTCAGCGGTGCTCAACACGCCTATCTTAAGGGTAGGTCTGTTGAGAGTGCGCTGCATGATGTGGTTGGTTATGTGGAGCGGGGTTTGCGAAACAAGGAATACACCTTGGCGGCATTCCTGGATATAGAGGGCGCCTTTAACAATTTGAGGATAGAGGCTATCAGGCAGGCACTGGTTGACCTAGGGGTTCCGCTGTTCTTGGTCGAGTGGATAACTATGATGCTTAACAGCAGAGTTATTCACTCTGACTGGGGAAGTGAACGCTTAAGGAAATCGGTGACTAGGGGGACCCCACAGGGGGGAGTTCTCTCTCCCTTATTGTGGCTCTTGGCCGTCAATGTCGTTCTGAGACGTTTTGACAGAATGGGTCAGAAGGTCGTGGCCTACGCGGATGATGTGGTTATATTGGTGTCGGGCAAGTTTCTGCCGACAATAAGCGACATCATGCAAGGGGCACTGGGCGAACTATCGGCATGGGCTAATGATAAGGGATTGGGAGTTAATCCGGAGAAGACGGAGTTGGTTCTTTTCACTAGGAGGTACAAGGTGGAGAATTTCAGGCTACCGGTGCTGGGAGGATTGGAGCTTAGATTGTCTGATTGTGCTAAATATCTGGGGGTATTTCTGGACAGCAAGCTGTCATGGGGAAGAAATACTCAGGAGAGACTTAAGAGGGGTCTCAATGCCTACTATGCTTGCAGATCATCGATAGGTAGGAGCTGGGGACTCCGGCCGTCAGTAGTGGGATGGCTGTACACTTCGGTGGTTAGACCCATTCTTACGTATGGATGCTGTGTTTGGTGGGAGTCATTGGGATTTGCTAGTCGTAGGAACCTTCTTTCTAAGGCTCAGAGGTGCGCTTCAATTGGCATGACAGGTGCCATGAGAAGTACTCCTCAGGCTGCCCTGGACGTCATTCTACATCTTCTGCCTATTGAGCAGTATGTGATGGGAATGGCGGCCAGGAGCATTCTTAGACTGAGGGAGTTAGGATTGATAGGGAATGTCACGCAGGGTCACTCACGGATCCTGAGTGTGATTGAGGATTGTGGCTACTGCCTGGGACTACCCGGCTCCACTGATTATGTGGGCACCAGGGTGGACTTTGGGCGGTCGCCGGAGGTAATAGTGCCTTCTAGGGAGAGCTGGTCAGGTAGGAGCAGATTATTTAGTGGATTTGCTATTTTCACTGATGGCTCGAAGATGAGGGGCACGGGTGCGGGAGTCTACATTGAGGATCTGGACATCAGAAGGTCATATAGGCTTCCTAACGACTGTAGTGTCTTTCAGGCGGAGGTTCTGGGGGTATTGAGGGCCGTGGAACTTATGAGGGACAACATTGATAGGGGCTCTGAGGTCACTATATATGTGGACAGCCAGGCGGCACTTATGGCCGTAAGGGGCTGTTATGTGAACTCAAAGCTAGTTGATGATTGTAGGAGGGCTTTGGAGGAAGTCTTAGGGGAGTATACGCTAAGGTTGTGCTGGGTGCCGGGTCACTGCGACATAGGTGGCAATGAAGTTGCTGACGGGTTAGCAAGACAGGGCTCAGAGATGGAGGACCCTAACTGTATGGAGGCGGTTAGACCTCCAATAGGCTTCTATTTTGGAAGGATTAGGGAGTGGATTCTGGGCGCGACCAATCGGGCCTGGGGGAACCGGACGGACTGCCGGGTATCACGGACGCTGTGGCCGGTGCTTAGCAAGTCCGATTCGGGGTTGCTGCTGGGCATGAGTAGGGTCAGCGTGAGGACCATGATAGGAATGATCACGGGCCACTGTATGATAGGCAGGATGGCGGTGAGGATGGGATCCGAATTATCGGATATGTGCAGGTTGTGTGAGGACCCTGAGGAGTTAGAGACAGTTGAGCACTTTCTGTGCCACTGTCCCAGGTTGCAGGGCAGCAGGCTGAGGTGGCTGGGCAGTAGATTCCTGAACGAATTAGGGGATGTCCCGGGTTGTGGACTTGGGAGTCTGATAGGATTCGTAATGGGGATGGCCTGGCTGCGCGAGAGGAGGCTGGGTGCTGGCCACACGTAGGTCGAATTTGGTTGGTCAGGATTTCTTTCGGGGCTGGTCCGAAACATTCTTTTCTATCCATCTTTCTTTTCTGACTTGTGCTTTCGCTGTTTTATTTCACCTATTTTCCTTCTTTACATATCTTTCTTTAATTAAGGCGTCACAATGGACCATACCGGTCTCTGGGTGAGGGTGTGAAGGAGACTTCACACCAGCCTTTCAACCTAACCTAACCTAACGATAAATGAAATCAAAGGAGATTATCAGGGGTGTGCTGGAAATCGCAAGAATTTTAAAAGTCGTTTTTAAGTAAGATTTCTGTAATAAAAGAATTTTATGACAAATATTAAACAAATAGTTCCCTATTAAACAGGATTTTAAACAAAAAATTATAAGAATTAGGTTTTAAGTTTATTAAAAACAACTTCGTTTGCGTTTGCGATTTCCAGCACACCCCTGTATACCTGCTTCTGTTGCAACTATTTGATCATTTTCCTTCTTCGTAATTTTTCAAATCGTATGGAAAATGTCATGTCATGGTTGTTCTGTTCATACATACATATGTACTTCTAATGAAGTATCATACCAAAGACTATAGAATCGTCAGTTAAAGGTTAAATTTAGACAATAACAGCATTTGAACTTCGGTGCGAATCGATATAATTTCATCTGTACAACAATAAAACACATATTATTGCCCTACAATTAAAATCTGTCACATTTGGTTTAACGTACCTATGTTATTTGCACATAAATGGGATGCAAACAAAACATGTTTTATTATTTAAATGTGTTTTCAACGAGAAAACGAGATTTCTTTTAGTTTGTTTGTATTTTTTTAAATGCAATGTACCCTACAAATAATATTGGACCACCTGACCCATTTTGATAAAATGGACTACTCCATGGACTAGTCCGATGTAATGCAAGCATGGACCATGTCATTGTTAAAACGTGTTTGTAGTGAGACAACATGTCTTCGTTTTTTAAGGACATGTTTTCGTTTTTAAACAAAGTTAAAACTAACCCTCTTGTGTCTACAATGGAGTAGTTTTAAAACTACTCCGTTGTAGTCCAAAGATGGGTTATATGGTCCTGCCCTAGGACATCGTAATGTTGAATAGACCATGTTTTTTCCATACGTTTGGGTTACTTTCGGACTAGTCCTAGTCCCTTGTGGACTACTCTTTACACGCGTGTTTGGACTGGTCCTATTATTTGCAGGGTATACACATACATACACACCAGTGGTGATCATTTCATACAGCAATTGCTTTTTAGCTCCACCCATCACTTTGTTATGCTCTTTTAATTCAGTTGTCTTTCAGACGGCAAATAGTGCACATGCTTAGCGGATGCTTTGTTTAATTTTAACAAATAGTGCGTAAAAAAAATGTTCGTACCACTACGAAAATTTTTTATGATTAATAATTATAAACATTTTTTGTTTTTTTACCTTTAAAATATAAGGAAAAAAATTTTGTTTGATCAAATAGCAAATTAATTGTGTATTGAAGTATTAAACAGTTTTTGTAAACCAAAACAATTTTTACGATTACATTTTTATAATAATCTTTTCGTTTATTTTTTTGTTGTACTGTATTTCTAAATTTGCCTCATATTCTCACCAATACAAAAGCATTTCAATTTTGATCAGCACTGATACACACACACGCGTGTGCACATATACACTGATAAGTGAGAAAAGCTCTCTGAGAGTAATAATAAATACTGTAATTTACTCTCACAAGTGGATTTAGCGGCTAAATCCACCAGAAAAATTAATATAGACAGAAAAATGTATGAACTTTGTATGGTCGTGCAATATCTTTATAAATCTATAGTCTTTGATCATACAATTGCAGTATAAATTTTTAAATAAGTTAGTGCAATGAACTTTTAAGTTTCGTTATTTGTTTTAACTAATTTTATTAAGTACATAAATGTAAATTTTTATACATCGTCCCTTTAAACAAATTTTACAGGAATAACTTTTTATTTTTCCTATTTACTGCTTTAGAGGAAAACCAAAAATATGGTTGATTTGACACACTTCGAGACTCAAATTAAAGAAAAAATACTACTGCTGGTCCACGAGGCATATCTTTCTTTACCTCAAGGCATTAAAATCTCAATTTACTTAAAAAGTGGATTTAGCAGGTTTGCATATTAAGCCGACGATATGTTATTTTTTTTTAATTTACTTTACATATGTATATAAATATGGGAATGTAAATTTTTCTGTAAAATATGTAAAAAATTTTAAGGTCAAATAAATGTATTACTTTATTTCTTAATGTCAATACCACCAATATATAACACGTATCAAAAAAGTATTCGATCACGACTGCCAGAAGAATCAGCCCTCAGTCCTCTTCTACTTGAAATATGTACATTATGCGATGCTAATGAATAAGCCTCAACATTTTTGTCACTGGACTCTATTGATGCAACCAAATAACGTGGTAGGTAAAAAAATAAAATAAATCTAGCGTTTTGCGATTTCAAATCGTGAAGTTGTCCGAACATGCCCGATACTAAATTTAATCAAAACAAAACGTATAGAAATGCACACGCAACAAATTTTAAGATTTTTTTCTTTACTTTTATTTTGAAAAATTATGCTAGTTAACAACCAAATGTTCTTGCTGTAGCCATAAAATTCATACAAATACAAGTGGTCGCAGACAGGCCTTGGAGTTCGTTTGTGTGAGTTCTTGCGATGGCCACAAACAACTCCATACAAAATGCAAGTTGTCCGAGCCCGGTTTGGAGTTCTTTCGGGTGGGTTCACTTTGGTGCTTGCTTAAGAATTAATATCAATTATTATAATGTAGTAGGTATACAATTATAAAATGTAATTAAGAAAAACACAAAATAAAATCGAATAGCCTTTTTCCAATGTGCACAAGAATTATTTTGTTATTGTTTTAAATGCAGTTGTACGAAAGAAAAAATTCCTTTGCATATCAGAAATAGGCAGTAAGTATGTTCTTAATTTATTTTTAAAATTTAAAGCCCTGCTATTGTTCCTTCATTTTCTTTGATTTTTAACAATTTAAATTGTGGTATGTCTTCTTGATGTCTTAACCAGAGTGGACCTGTTAACATTTGTGATTTTATATATTCGGAAGATTTGAAACAACGAGTACTGCAAAATTTTTTGCGATCTGTTATGTCATAAACCTTGTTAGACGCTGTTGAGATTTGGTACTGTTTAAAAGGAATTCTGGAAAAAAATTAAATAATTATTTTAGAAAAGAAAGGTATAGAATATTAAAAGCAAATCCTTGGAAAAAAGAGATAACTGACAAAATCGATCTAATTTGGACAGTTTTTATACCCACACCACAATACATGTTTCGATTGTAGCCACTCAATCTCTTCAGAGGGGTTTGCCGTTTAACACGAGAAAACAGAAGTAAGGAAAATCAATTAAAATAGATAATGATTCAAAGCAAATTTCAATGTACCAAAGGTTAAATACAATTTGGTTTAAAGATTGATGTTTGACTATTGACTCAGCAGTCGTCGATGGCTGCGAGTGTTAAACGGCAAACCCCTCTGAAGAGATTGAGTGGATGAACTCAATTGAGTTGTAATTATAACAACTAGTTGTGGTCAGTTGTAATTTTTGTTATGTTTTGTATACCGCAAAACAGCAAAGTTGTAAACCATTATACAAAAATTAAGAAATTACAACTCAACTGAGTTAACTCAAACATTGAAGTCAATTTTATATAATATTCGTCCCATTTCAATCCTAAAAGAATACCAAATTATAGTGAAAAATTGTAATTCCTATACATATATATTAAACATCTGCATGAAACTTAATAATGATGTTCATGAAACCTTCATTATAATTTTGTGTTCGCTTCATTCGTATTCAGTAAGATGAAACACTATGAAATGAAAGCAATGAACACTCGATATTTAAAAGACGAATAAGAAAAAATTAGTTTATTTGCTTATACAAGAGAATATGAACATTAACAACCATGAAACAGAACAACCATTGAACAAATCTCGAATAAGTTCATGGAAAAACTGTATGATTTAAATGTCAGTGTTGCCAGTTGCAGAAAAATAAAAACATAGGAAAGTTAAAAAAAAAAATAGAAATAACCATGAGGGGTAAATGCAACAAGTTAAAGAGATACATTAATATGGAAATAAAAACTCAAATTTATGTTTGTTTTCAATGTAAATTTTCAATAAAATTAAATATATTTAATTTTAATTTCAAAAACATTCACTAACATTAAAAAATTTTCGGCAATATTTTTGTCTTAAACAGAAAAATATTGGCTTACATTCATTTTCAAGTTTTTAATATCTTTCGAAAAAAAAAACAACCACGTGGTCAAACTCCTAAGACACTTACGAAACTAACAATTAAATTTCTCATAAACTCATTCCTCCTTTTGTTGTTCATCTTTCACCTAAAAATGTGTGTGTTTTTTATGAGTTCGTTTCATTTCAGGGCCGTGTACAGTACATTACAAGACAATAAAATCTTGCCATGTTTCAAAGATTTGTATTATTCAAAAATGCAAATGACAATCAAAAAAAAAACATATTTTGCATATTATTTATTGTTTATATTCCAAATATGTATACTATACATATATGTGCATAGGTATATCTACATATGTGTTAAAATTTAAATTACACATGGGCAACGCATGCAAATAATTACTTGAATTTACTGAAGTGGCAACATTGCTATTGAGTATTAATAAAAATAAATGAGAGAGAATGAAAACTATGAAACAAAGCCGGTTTCATTGAACAACCTCTGTGTGTTTACGACATGAAACGAAATGTGTTCATAGCAGCATGAATAAAACAACAGTTTGTTCGGTAATCTCAATTTTATTCGAACACGACTTTCAATGAATAAACATTTCAGTATGTTTATGAATGAAGTTGTTCATGCAGCCCTTTAATATATATTAACATATAACTTGTCTAATTATATAACCTAATATTCGGTCTATGGGGTGTATTGCTCCACCTTCGTCGACCCTCTTAATTTTTATTTTCAAAGGTATGGTTTACTAAAAGATTGACTCCTACCAAGTTAGAACATTATCAATACAAAAGTTCTTAAGATATGCAATATTTAACACTGTCGTCCTATGGGGTAACACTTCCCCTGCGGATACCTCATTTCATTTTCAGGCAATGGGTGCAGCGGCACTTAAGATAAGCGAAACCTAATATTTACATCCTATGGGGGGTACCACTTCCCCTGCCCCTATCGAAAAAATATGTAGATCATTTTATTTTCAGGGCTCGCATGATGTTACTGTACAAATTTCAGTCGGTTCAGTAGTTGAGGAGTCTATAAGCCAACAAACATACATACATACAATTATACAAACAGACAAATATTTTTAATTTTTAAATAGGTATCGCGACCTTTGGACAATAATGTTCTATTTGAAACTAATTAACATGTCATATAGAATCTTGTTGTTCCAAGTTCGCGGTATACAGAAGATTTTTAACCGATTATTGCCTTTATAGGCTAGGTTAATGTAAGAAATAAATAAATATATCTGCAAACATAAAGACAAAACAAAAAAATATACATACTTTTCCAAAAAAACTCCACACAAAGGATATGAACAAAAATGTAATATGTGCCTTTCATTGACAACATCATCATAATGGCATTGATTAATATCTTTTAACTGTTAAAAGAAACAAACATAAAATGAAAATATGTATCATTGTTTTTATTCAAAACAAACTTACAGCAGCGCACCTTTTTTAGGAAATCATCCGCGATTATATGACGTTCCAAGAAGGATTCTACAACAGCCTGCGCTCGTGCATTACACTCTTTTTTCTTGCGTATAGCTTCAATCAATTGCTCTTTGCTAATTAAAAATTTATTTTTATAGTTACACTTGTATTATTTAGAGAATTACCTTAAATGTTTCGTTTTTGAATTCATTTTTATTTAATATGTATAATAATTGCAGCCATACAAGAAAGATAAATGTTAAAAAAGTATGTTACAGAACTTAGGAATGGGCAAAAATATCGATATATCAAAATATCGAAATTAAAAAAAATCGATATATATCGCCGATATTTAATGCCCCTATTGCTTTTGCACAACCAAACTCATTTTAGGTATTGTGGAATATTTTTGCATGTATTGCTGATATTGCACATTTTTGTTGCATATTTTGAAAAATTGCTTTATTTTTCCATGCACCATGTTGTAGAAGAGTTAAGATTCAACTTCGATGATGATTATTTGATTTCTTATGGAAAAAAATATTTTGTAAAGCACTTTTGTGAATTGCCGTATATAAAGAGAAGTATCTCGATTTACATATGTCTTCCTCCACTGCCTATAAAAACCAGGTGGGGAACGTGGTTAAAAGCAATTTTTTTTTTAATTCCCTACGCTAATCCCCGCGAAAACAAAATACATGGGGCTTTTTGTAGTTGTAGAGATGAGTTTACCTGTTTGAATTCGCCTTGTACGTATGTAAAAGTATAGTACAAGTGAATTTTAATGTACATATGTTCGTACTTTTTATGTTATTTTAATAATAAAACTAGTAAAAAATATTTTTAGTACAATTAGGGTCAAAAAAGTACAATTTTTTACTTAATTAAGTACAATTTAGAAAATGTCATTTATATTCCCTGATTACGACTTTGTAGAATCAAAATTTCATGAAATTCTCTCCGTGTTTAAAAGAAAAAAATAAAAATCTGTTGCAAGGCCTATCCAATAGGTCTGCTTACTTCTACAACAATACAAAAAACAACAGGCATTTTGCTTGTGTAAAATTCCTCGCCGTTGTCAAAATCTTACTACTACATAGGCAAAACAAAAGGAAAAATGTGTTTTGTGTGCATGTATGGGTGGCAAAAGACCAAAAAAGTAAACAAAAATATACACGGTTAAGGAAAATGTAAACAACTTTTGATATCGTTGAGGAAAAAAACAAATAAACATCTGGCTTCTTAAGCAGACCTATTGGATAGACCTTGATTTGTTGCAAGGTATATTTACACAAGGTAAACTCGTTGGCCCATATGTGTGTCAGCTGTTTAGCTAAGTTGGAACACCAATGTCAAATTCCGTGTATATGAGCAAAAATTTGTACATGTGTGCGTTACATTTATATGAAGACAATTTTGACAATTCCGTTCCACTCGGTTATTTTTATAGAGCAGCATGTCTACACTCCCAAATGAGTCTACCTTGTGTAAATATACCTTGGATTTGTTGTATGTATTTTTCATGTTTATAAAAGTCTGACAGGGATGTGTTTTGTGTGCATGTATGTGTGGCAAAAAAACAAAAACGTAAACAAAAATATACATGCATAAGCAAAATGTAAACAACTTTTGACATCTTTGAGGAATAAACCAGATAAACATCTGGCTTCCTGCGCAGACCTATTGGATAGACCTTGGGCAAATGTAAACGTTATGTCACTACTACATAGAGGAAATCAAGTCGCATTAAAAAAGGTAAGTGCAACTCTACAACTACAAAAAGCCATATACATATATTTTGTTTTTTTAATTTAACTGCTTGTTGACAAAAACAGCAAACTGAACAACAACGCATTTTTATAAAAATTAAAATTTTCACTTTTTTATAAAAATTAAAATTTTCACTTTTTTATAAAAGGAAGTAACTTTTATTTTTATTATAAAAATATTTTTCACACTTTTGAATCAACTTTTTCTAAGATTTTTTTTTATTATGGCGCAAAACGTAACAAACGTATTTTTTGAGTTAATACGATTTCCGTATGACGTGCTAAATTGCCGGTTTTTCATATTTGATAAATACTCTGAAATTTGTTGTTGAGGGAAAGCTGGCTTCTATGCGCATATCACTGGTTGCTTAGGCCAGCTCATCAGGAAACCTTTTCCAAAGATTTTAGAAAAGCCAAAAATATTATACAAATAAAACCCTAAAGCTAATAAGAATTATAAACACTCAAAGCCCTACTTGAAACAATATCAAAGCTTAAAACAAAACACCAACAATAAACAGTGAGTTTATCTTTTCTTACATTCCCCTACAATTGGTTGGGTTCTTTCTGACTCGAATTGTAGTTGTAAGTGGGTAAAAAGAAAAACAAAATTTAAAAACAAACGGCTTCATTCTACTGTCTTCGTAAGAAAACAACAAGAACAAATTTTCCAATTCAGTTTTTTGAAAAAGTGTGAGTATTGAGTTTTTCAAAAATGCAATTGCACGTGGAAACGGGGAGTTACCCAAGGAGATTTAACTACAGGTGGTATCGAAACGGCATCTGATTTTGACAGTTCGAGCTTATTGGCTTTGACTTGATCCCTACAGATAATATTTCACTATATAAATAGACTACTTACAACATGGTCCAATGTACTGTAGTATGGACCATGTTATAAGAAATTAACATTCAGTGCTGCCAACAACTGCATGACGTTCCCGCTACGATTGGATCTACTTACCGAAACGACTCGGAGCATCAATTGCGCCGACCAAAGATTGTCAACTCAGCAACACTAATACAAATCGATCTGTTACAACAACAACAACTGCATGATGTATAGTATACATCATATACATTGTATACTTTTCTATAGTTTACATTGCTGCCAACTGTTTTTGAAGACTTCCCGCCAAATCGCACTTTAAAAACCGCTAGAAACCATTAATTTTTTTTTTAACCTTAAAATGTTTTTAACATATCGCTAAAATCTAAATATAATGTGAAATGTTTATACAAATCTAAATATAGAGGTCTTTCAATTAAAATTATATTGTAAGGTTTTTAATTTCACTGACTCTTTTAATCCCGCGAAAGTACAAAATGTGGATATTCAAGATTAAAGACCAAGATTAAAAAAAATCGTAAAAGAAAAGAAGGAAGTAAATGCAAGACAACCGATTTGAAATTTTACACTATTTAATATTTGATATATACTTACATTTACTTTCTAAGGGACATTAATTCAAAAAGTTTGAATAAACATATGTATGTACATATCGATAACATGGCCACTACTGCTTAATAACGCTTATAATTTTTAAAAGTTTTTGCTGGCCATTATTTCAAACATTCATGCCTGAAAACTGTTTACAATCCTAACAAACGAATAGACAATTTTTGTTTCGCTCCGGAGACTTCGCTTAGATTTATACAAATTATTTTTCACGTTTTAGGAAAACTAGAAATTGGGATTGTATCCGTTAACTAAATAAAAATAAAGCAGAATTTTCGCATATCTAGTTACAAGCTTGCTTATACCTAACAACATACTTATATAAACCCAGGCAAAGGCTAAAATGGCGCTTTGTTGTTGTTTTTTAAAGCATCACAAACAGTTTTTCTTGAATTCTCGAATTACAGTACGTTGTTTGGCATTAGGTTTGACCACCGTGAGGAAGTTTTATCCAAGGGATATTAAAAAAATACTTTTAATTTTTGGTTGCTTAAGTGCTTTAATATAAACATTGATTTGCTGTAGACAACACTCTTTTAACTTTAGCTTTGACTATAGATTATATTTTGATCGATATAAGTTGATAGCACAAATTGTTTTAAATAAATTCAAGTCCGTTCTCAGTTTTTTTTCTATCACGTCTAGTTTTTTTTTTGGGCTGGACAAATATTTCGCACGAAATAAGGCGGTTATGTTAATACATTTCAATTTAACTTCCTAACAAGAAAATTTATAAAATCTGTTTAAAACGTTGTTGCGGAAACAAATTTAATTTCCACAAAAAACAATTTCACATCACTTAATTACTTTAATTGAAAACAAATATTTTAAATCTCTTATTTTGAGATAGAAATAGTAATTTGCAAATGCCTAAAACAAAAATTGATTTTCTAAGGATATTAAAAAAACCGCTAGATTTCCCGCTTACCGCCAAAACGGAAATTGTACCCCGATGGACACGCAAAAACCGCTAGAATCGCGGTAAAACCGTCAAATTGGCAACAGTAATAGTTTACAGTATTACACATTGGTAGCCCTGATGGTGTCCATTATTAATTGTTTATTTAAAAGTGAAAGAGGAAAGTTTGTTATATTTTTGAAAAAAGGCATGACATATGATACTATATTTGAGTTATTAGGTTTTTTTTTCTAAAACGAAAAATTAATTAATTTAACTTAGGTTTTTTTATAAGGATAATTTAAAAAAAATGGAACACTAATTTTTATAGTGGAGTAGTTTCCAAACCAACCCTATTAGTTAATCCATGGAGTAGTGACATGAGGTACTTTTAAAACTAATCCACTTTAGTACTCCATGGAGTAGTTTAGGGACTATTTCGGTGGGTTATATGGTCCCCTCCAAGGACATCGTAATGTTAAATGGACCACCGTTTACCCATATATTTAAAGTACTCCTACTCCTTCATGGACTACTCTTTACATGCATGTTTGGACTAGTCTCATCTGCAGGGTTACTGTTTTGCTAAGAAAGGTTGACATTTCGAGCTATAAGCACTAACAATGTAATGCAAAAAACCCTATGTTGTTTTTGGATTGTAGTAGATCCCACAGGTAAGTTCAACTCGTCAGCCGTTCATCAGCTGTCTCCACGGTGAGTTAAAATGTTTATGTTTTCCGCTAAAATAACCGAAAAAAATTCTGAGAAAAATTGCGAATAATTAAAGTGAATTTAAACATTTCTTTTATAATCCAATAAAAACTTTTATTTGGGTTTTCAATAAATTTTTGCCTTGTCAGCTTTTTTGACAGCCGCCTATTAAATTGCAAAAAAAAAATACATATGCCTTTTTGTAGTTGTAGAGTTGCACTTACCTACTAACACCTGTAGTTGAATTCGCTTTGCACTTACCATTTTAAATTCGCCTTGGAGGAAACAAAAGGAAAACTGTTTGTTTGTGCATTTTGTGTGGCAAAAAACAAAAACGTAAACAAAAATACATATACATGTATAAGGAATATGTTAACGGTGTGGAACAAGGCGAATTAACTACAGTTGGTGTCGAAACGGCATCTGATTTTGACAGTCCAAGCTTATTTGTTTTGATTTGTTAGTGTTTTGCTAAGAATGGTTGATATTTTGAGCCGTAAACACTAACAATGCAATGCAACAAAATACTATGTTATTTCTGTTGCTGTTGGATTGTTGTAGTTCCGACACCACCTGTAGTTGAATTCGCCCTTGTGTGAAATAAACAAAATTACAAATGTAAACAATTTTTGACAACATTGAGGAATTATGGAAAGAAATGACCGCAAACTTGATTTCGGTCATGTCTTTCTATCATTTTCTTAACACCAAAATGAAAAATGTGACTACTTGCTTATTTATACCTACCTACCTACCTACCTCTTGCAATCAAAATGTATCAACAAAGTGGCCTCAGTACTACAGCAATGAAACAATAGAAACAACAACAGGCATTTTGTTCTTGAATTGAGACGACAAATGTCAAAATGCCTTTATAAAAAATGTAAATACATAAAAAAAAAATGACGCCAAACGTCACACACGAAGAAAATTACTGCAAACAGCTGCGCTTGTGAGGCCACTTTATTAGTACTTTCTGGCGCAGAATTATTGGATATACCTTGCCAGACTTCAACAAATATTATTAAGGAATTCACATATTATTGATAACATATTTAGTGCCACCCAACTGTTTAAAATATCCTCACTTGTGAAAGTCAACAACTCTGTGTTAAGGTAATAAGCAACACTGTTATTAAATTCATTAAACGTGGCATACTTAAGTTTTCCCTTCACTTTTCATTAGCAAGACAGGGATCGTTGTATGAAATAAATATATAGTAGTCTCCCTTACTTGCATTTAAGCATATAATAGATAAAATTCACCATAGTGTATAAGCGGGTTTTTATTCACCATTTGCTGTAAAAAAGCAGCCTTTTCAGTTTCAGAGCATTTGTCGAAATTCATTTTATCATGGTTAAGTTAGGTTATATCGTCAAATCATAAAATTATTTATAAGCTAGTTTTTTAAGGAAAAACTTAAATTTAGTGAATTTGCAGTGCGAAAATTTTTGAGATTTCCTCAGACGAACACTTGGCGAAAGCGGTGAGCTTAAAATATTTTATATTTTTTTTTTATTAAATACATTAATTTATATAACGTCGTTGCTACCGTGCGGTGGATCGGTCGTTGGGTCAAATACACAAATACAAGTGAAACTCCAAACATTTTATAAGAATTATATGTAAATGTAGTGTAAAAAATGGTGGTGGTGTTGGCAATAATTTAAATGACAAAGTCTAAATGCGGCTTTCATTAATGATGAAAGAAACTATAAAAAAAGAAATAATTTAAAAAACGGAAGTCGGAAAATCTATTGAAAACAAATTTTTGCTGTAATTGTATGTGGAATCAAAAATTGTATGGCATAATGATAAATAAAGCTCCAGTTTTTTTGTTCGTGTGTGGAAAGTGAAAATTTTTCATATTTTATACATACAAAATGCTGTATAACTACACTGGTTTACATACACACGTCAAAATGAAGAAATTGCTCGTCGTAGTCTTTTCGTTATAAAAAAAATTAAAAATGAGAACACATACATACATTGTATGTACACACAAACAAGACTAATCGCGCACAAACTTTTAGACGTCCAAACACTCTTCAACATCTATAAAATATAAGCGCGCTAAAGGCACGCGTTTGTGTTGCTGTTTGATTCTATACTTTTCTATATTTTAATAGATTGTTGCCTTGCTCCAAAATTGACATAGGATTGTCTGTCATTTCCAATTATCATTGTCACCCATCCTTTGGTTCATTCACATTTTTATGACAACAAACAAGAGACAGTCAATAATATGTTTACTTGAGAAATGGTACATACAAAATATCTACTGCGTAAAAACTTTGTAGATTCACAAGCTAATGTACATAAAAAGTGTGGTGTCTAATTGTACGTCATAAAAAATGTTTTCTCAACATTGCTTACATTTTGTAGTTAATTCCTTTAAAAAAGATTTAACATGTGGGCAATTTGGAAAAATTTAATTTTTGAAAAAAATTCCATCAAAAATGTGTTTCGGATCGCATTCTTTGCCCGTCATCCATTTTGTTTTTTTTTTCGGTACTTGTTTTTGTGTGTTTTACCTCCACTCGAATTGGTGTGGTGAATTGTTTTTAAAAAGATACCAGATGCCAAGGCGTATTTAATACGCCTTGCCAGATGAATGCTTCGTTAACCCTAGCCAAAGATAATAGCAAGGTATATTTGCACAAGGTAGACTCATTTGGGAGTGTAGACATGCTGCTCTATAAAAATAACCGAGTGGAACGGAATCAAGGTATATTTATAGCAGGTAGCCGCGAGATTACAACAATTGTACAATAAAACAAACAACGGCTTTTTATTGTTGGTATGCGATACGAACTGTCAAACAGCAAAGTGGTTGATAAGAGACAAAAGATAGACAAAAAACTTGTTTACTATACAACATTTGAAAGTTCGTATCGCAAACCAAGCATATAAAAAATAAACAGCTGGCTTTCCGAGACTTCCTGCTATAAATATACCTTGAACGGAATTGTCAAAATTGTCTTCATATAAATTTAACGCACACATGTACAAATTTTGGCTCATATACACGGAATTTGACCAGTGTTGCCAGAACTTTTAGAGGAAAAATCAGCAAAAACCCATAATTTTTCGTCAAAAAATCTGCAAAATCTGCGCCAAAGTTTTAAAAATCTTCAATAAACCTTCAAAACAAATTTATTACATTTTTTATGTAGTTTGTTTAGAAAAAGATATTACAATAAATTTCAAAATATGTTCCCGAAGTTAAAATCGATGGTAGATTTAAAAATCGTTCTGGTCAATATCAGTGGTCCTCGAAGTATGAAGTATAAAAAAGATAATATTTTTTTTTAGCTTTCAACACAGACAAGTTTTAAAAATTTGTTTGATTTTAAGAACATGACTAATAACTTTTGGATATTTTTACATTAAAAATATCTATCTATTTAATTACTCAGGCTGAGTAAGGATTAATCTTTGTTATTTTAAAAAACAAATTAAACGTTAATTGTTTGACATGTTATTTAAATTACTAAGGGTCTTATTGAAAATTTAAAAGAGATCAAATATTACAACTTTTGAAGATATTTATTTGTACATAAGTGCATATAAATATATACGTACATATGTATGCATAATGTTTTTTTTGTGTAAAAGCTGATGACATATGTCCGGCGATATTAATGTGTCAAGACAATGCAAATTTTTAATTTTTAAGTAATCTTTTGTGCATAAAATGTCTACTTATGAATGTATTTCCACACGGTTCTTCAATGAATGGTTGATATAGGTACTATATTTATTTATCAATGCAACAAGTGGAAATAGTACAATCATGACAATGAAAAGAAGTTTCCACCGAACTAAAAAATCTGAAATGTTAAACCAAAAATCTGCAAATCTGCATTTTGACAATTTTGGGGATAAAATCTTCAAAATGCAGATTAATCTGCACTTCTGGCATCGCTGAATTTGACATTGGTGTTCCAACTTAGGTAAACAGCTGACAAACATATGGGCCAACGAGTTTACCTTGTGTAAATATACCTTGGATCATAGCTTAGCTCTGACACCAATATTTTCCTGCGAATTGTAGACCTATACAGTGATTACTGTTATTTTTTGGCTGAAGTGGGCAAAAGTGCAGTTTACGGGGCGTACGAAAAAAAAATAAAAAAAATTTAAATGCCCTCAAATTAAAAACAGAAAAAACCAAAATTAAAATTTTAGGGGGCTGAGGCCCGTGGGCCTCCCCTGGATCCAAAAAACAGCCACGCCCACTTAGTGGAATGTGTGGGTACTTAAATTAAAGGTAATTGTACAAGAAACACGAAAATAATAACATTTTAGGGCGGGCGGGACTTTAAGGGGTCCTCTGGGTCAAAAAAAAGTGCCCCCATCCACACGCATCTATGTGTAGGTACTCAAATTAAAGGTAGTTTTCTCACGATTGTGAATATTTTGTTTTATATTGTATTTTTTAATGTTTTATGTTCGATTTTTAAAAAAAAAATTTTTAATTTTTTTTGTAACTAATAGCCATTTCCGATGTGCTAAAGAATTCTTTTCTGCGTAGCCGGCCTTTGATCGGGCGGAAGGATTTTCTCCTCTATGGAATAACAAAAACCGGTTTCGCTAACTAAAGCTTCTCTGCATAGCAGGCCTTCGGCATGACGCAAGGATTTCCTCCTCTATGGTATAACAAATACCGGCTTCGCTAACTAAAGCTTCTCTGCATAGCCGCCCTCCGGCCGGTTGCCAGGATTTTCTCCTCTATAGTATAACAAACACCGGCTTCGCTAACTAAAGCTTTTCTGCACCTAAAAGATAATTAAATTAACCTAGAGGGGAAAATAATATGCGAACGCAAAATACATATTTGCAATCGTGAGCAAATTACCCCTGGACCCAAAAAACTACCCCGCCCACTTAGTGATATGTGTTGGTACTCAAATTAAAGGTACATAATTTGCTCTAGATTGCAAATATGTATGTATTTTGTTTTTGTATTCGCATATTATTTTCCTCTCCAGGTTAATTTAAGTATCTTTTAGGTGCAAAAAACCTTAAGTTAGCGAAGCCGGTGTTTGTTATACCATAGAGGAGAAAATCCTTGCGCCTATACAGAGAAGCTTTTGTAGCGAAGCCGGTATTTGCTATACTACAGAGGAGAACAACCTTGCGCCCGGTCGAAGGACGGCTATGCAGAAAATAATTATTTAGCACATCGAAAATAGACTAATCGAGCATAAAACATTAAAAAATACAAAATATTTACAATCGTGAGCAAACTACCTTTAATTTGAGTACCTACACATAGATGTGAGTGGATGGGGGCACTTTTTTTTGACCAAGAGGGTCTTAAAAGTCCCGCCCGCCCTAAATTTTATTATTTCCGTTTTTCTTGTACAAACAATTACCTATAATTAGATTACCCACACATTCCACTAAGTGGACGGGGGGTTTTATGGATCCATTTTAATTTTGGTTTTTAATTTCAGAGGGGTTTTAAATTTTTTTTATTTTTCTTTTCGTACGTAAACTGCACTTTTGCTTTGCCTATTGTTTTCATTATCGTACGGCCCTCAAAAAATTTTGTTTTTTACTCGGCGCTTACATTTGCCAGTACAGGCAAGACAGAAGCAATCAGGGGCCTGCGATGTGGGATTTTAATGTTGGCTGCGACTGACGCAGAAAATATTCGGCGCCGGCTCGATGTCGGCTGTTAGCCGTTAAAATATATAAAAACATTTGTGTGTACATATTTGTATATGTTTATATTGTTACACAAACAATTTAAGCCATATTTTGTACCATGGTGAAATAAACAGGTGGCAGCACTACGCCAGATGACGATTTTTTGCTCTTGCATTTCTTTGCTTTTTCTTTAATTTAAACTTTAAATCTCCCCACACCTTTAACCAACCTTCGCCTGTACGGAATGGAGGTCCTATACTATTGAATTCTTCGGCGACTTCATTCCACTCATCTTTTGTATTAATTTTATTTAATCCTTTATTATACCCTTTTGCCAAGTACGGCTTTTTTCCATTATCTCCCCCAACTTGGAAAATTGTGCGGGTGTGGTAATTTTTATGCTAAAATATAAAAAAAAATAGAAAAAAAACAAAAATTGAAACAAAAAGCTTTAAAGCTGCTTTTTATATAACTTACGATTTGTTTGACTCCATTTTTAAATAATTTTTATCAAAAAATAAACTCTGTCTTGAGCAAAAAACTTAACGACAGTTTTTAGCGCTTTTGACAGGCAAATACGCCATCTGCGATACCGTTTTTGTAGTAGAATAATTATATTCAGTGTCGTATTCGCTGGCGTTTTTGCCAACCGCGATGCGATTTTCTAAAAACGCCAAAAAAACGACACAAAATTGCCAACCACCTTCTCTTTAATCTATAACAAAACAGTCGCAGGCGTATTTTAAATACGCCAACCACGATAAGGGTGATTATTTGTCTAGGTTTATGCGAAAGTTTTGTTTATGTTTACCAAAAGTCCACGTTTTGTGCTGTGATTATTGGATGTTATTAAAGTTTTTGATAATATTAAATTAAAATAAATAAGATATTGACCATAATTAAATAAAAATTTGCTAAAAATTTATTTATTTCATCACGATCAGCGGCACGCTTTGATTTTTGTTCAAAGTATGTTTTGACGTAAACGGTGATGTTTTATAATTTTTCTTATAAAATTCTGTTTAATAGAGAAATATTGGTATAATATTTATTACAGAAATCTTATCGAAAAACGGCTTTTAAAATTCTTGCGTTTTACGTTTCCGATTTCCAGCACACCACTGTATAATAGTTATATATAAATATAAAAGTTTCAAAAACTGAAAACTATGTAAATAATTTTTAATTAAAGTCTTACAGGGGTGTGCTGGAAATCGCATACGCAAAACGCAAGAATTAGAAAGTGGTTTTAAATAAACTTTAAACTCAACATTTTTTATTTTTCGAATTTATTCTACATATGAGCTAAATTTCAGTTATGTATTTTATAAAGCTTTTTTGTAATAGTCATATTCCTTCAAATTTTTCAGAAATGACTTTATACACTATCAGACTATTATATTGTATTTTCTATTTGTTAAAGTAGTTGAGTTAAATACATTCAATTTATAAAGTATCACTATCCAGTGTGACACAAAGAATGCTGACGAAGGCCGTAGCGGGCCAGAAAATGCATTACATTCTGCTGGTGTCTAATAATGGTAAATTTTTCTGTACATACCATATACCTCATTGCTTTCCAACGGAAAGCTAAGGTAAAATGTAACAAGAAAATACAATATAATAGTCTGATAGTGTATAAAGTCATTTCTGAAAAATTGAAGGAATATGACTATTACAAAAAAGCTTTATAAAATACATAACTGAAATTTAGCTCATAGAATAAATTCGAAAAATAAAAAATGTTGAATTTAATATAAAGTAACCTTCAGAAGGAAATAATTCCCAGTTTCTATTTGATAAACTTTAAACCTAATTCTTATAATTTTTGGTTTAAAATCCTGTTTTATAGGGAAGTATTTGTTTAATATTTGTCATAAAATTCCTTTATTACAGAAATCTTATTAAAAAACGATGTTTAAAATTCTTGCGTTTTACGTTTGCGATAAATTTTTGAAATATTCTTTATCTTCAGATGGAAGGAATATAAGTAAATCTTTGATAGCTTTTTTTTCATTGGAAATAGTTACCGATGTTAATACATACATTTAATTTTTGTCCAAAAACATTTTGCGGCGTTTTTACACATTTTAGGGATGCTGATTTTGAAATTGTTTTTCTTTTACTGAATTTTTAAATTTAATTCGAAATTCTTCAAATTTTTCATATACTAATAATTTTATTTTGGAAATGGAATTTTGGTAAAAAAACAGAGTCACATCGAAAATCCGATGGATGCATTTCTAAAATTTTTAATTGTGTTCTACTATTAGATGGAATACTTTTAAGCAATTTTAAAAGATGAAGTGGACTCTGAACTTTAATATTTTTTTAAAAACGATCTATGACTCCCTGAATGCAGTCTACCTCTTGAATAAGAGAGAGCCCGGCTTCGAAAAATTTTATTATAATCTGGATGTTATATTTTTTTAAACATTTTTATTGCAGGTGTATTTATTTTGTTTTAATTTTGTGGAACACATAAATCGCTCCATAATATCATTGTTGTTATATCAGAAAACTCTGCGATCATTTGATTAAATATTTTAATAAGAGCACTGTCAATATCATTTCCGCTGCGACCACTGTGAGCTTTCGTCCATAAAGCACAATATATATGTAAACGGGTTTAAATTCGGCATGACAATAGTTGCCGTAAAATTATACATACTCAATTTCCTTTTGTAATAATGTGTTGAAGCGTTGCCTTTAGGCAGACTAAAAACGTTTTGAAGATCATAGGAAATTACACACTAGAGAATGGTAAATGGCTTCCAAATTCGATTTTCGATCGACTTTTTTTTATTTCGGTTTTTGAAATCGATTAATCGAACCTCAAAATCGATTTCAAAATCGTTAAAGATTAATTTGCAAATTTATTTCTTATAATAACAATAACATTTGCAGGGTATACACACAGTGATATGAATCAAAAATGTTTAACTGGTGAGCGCTGTGCAGCAGAAGTACCAAGTAATATAAATGGTATTAAAACTAAAACTGTATTTTGTGTATGTAAAAAAATGAACCATTTTATATTTGTTATTTATCTACTTATACATATTATAAATGGTATTCATTTCATTTTTTTTATATGTTGGAAAAATGGAAAAGTTCAAAAATGTAATTTTTGTTACAACAACCACAAGAAAAAATATTCCACCAAAAGTTACATTTTTGTCAAACTTTAACAAAGTGTAAAAAAAAGTCAGGAGAAAAAGATGTAATTTTCCACTATAAACGTCAAACGAAATGATAAGGGTATTCATTTCAAAGTTTTTTTGGTTGGAAAAATGGAAAAAAGAAAAATTATACTCTTATTGACGTGAACGGGTTTTTTTTTATTTTTTTTTTTTAAAGTACAAACTGTCAAAAAAAGTCTGCCAAATATTTCGTGGAGGTATGTAATTGATATTTTCAATATGCCAAATAAGTGCTAAATTTGAATTAATTAATTTATTAAATTGTCACATCATTAACAAAAATTGATAATATTTGCGAAAATAAAGGTACATATGTAAAGATACATTTTCATGAAAACAATACAATATAAACTTTGAAATATTAAATTGCAGAAATGTTTACTTCATTCATTTCATTTCTTTTTTTTAATTCTTTTTTTAATAACTTTTTTTATTGAACTCATTCTTAATATGTATGTGTTTTTTCTTTTTGAAAGTTAAATGAGAAAGAAGTTAAGGTAGGGTTACACGATTGCCGCAATGCACCAATTTGTAACAATTTTTATTGTGCTAATTTGGAGGACAATAAAACGATTGTCCCAATCAAATTTTCTGCAGTTACATGATTGCCTCAAATTTCATAAATTTGGTTGGGCAATAATTGCCGACTTCCAGTTACATGATTGTTGCAATATGCGGCAACACTGAGAAACAGCTGTTGTGTTTAATTACATTTTTTGTTTTGCTAACATAAATTTTATTTTATATTCTGTGGTAATACAATAAATACTATACATAAATCTGTAAAAAATTTATTTAAGTGAGTGAAAATGGTATCTTCTCAAAAGAAAAAGGAAATTGCAACATTTTGAAAAGCAGTTTTACATTTGCCGATTTAGCCTTGCAATCCTCCACCGTATGGCCCGGACATTTGGTTTCGATTTCGCGACATGCCTGCTCTCGTTTGTATCGGTCTTTGTAGTCTGAGCAAGAGTATTCCCAAACACATGGGTGCTCTTCTACAGCCATTATCAAAGCATTTATTGTACTGTAGGCCCAAGGCGAACTTACACTTGGCTTGTATTCCTTTTGGGCAAAGGAGTTTGCGATTGCTGGTCGGGGGAGTATACAAATTCCGGGTCCAGTGGATCATTTATTTCTATAATACAGTCATTAAAATCCATATTACACTACAAGTATATATTACAGGCCTGTTCTGAAAATCACATTTTATGAAAGTGATTTCAAATCACAAGAAAAGTGTTCTGGGCATAGTATTTTGTGATTTGAAAACGTTCAGCTACGTAAACAACTTTTTGAAATCACTTTGTTATTTTTGCGACTATTGTAAGTTGACCGTTATAATAAATTTCTTAAATAAAATATTCCATGTGTTGTTTATTAATTTTTTATGCAATAAGCTATTTTATTTACAACAAATCATTTAAAATTAAGAAAATTCGACGATACTACCAAATGATAGTTGCTTTTGTGACTTCTGTTGTGATTTCAGGTTTGTTTTTTTTTTTTAGATTAATTAAAGATCGCTTTTTTGCTAACAGCGGCATGAAAGCAAAGTCTAATATTTATTAAAAATCGTAAAAGCTGTAAAGAATCACAGGAAAAAATCGCGTCAATCTTTAAAATAGCTTAAATTCGCGAAAAAATGCAAACTTGTAAAATTATCCTAAAATTTATTTGAAATCGCTAAATTGATAAAAAAAAAATGTCAGAAAATAAGAAAAAAAAAATTGCAAAAAAGCGAAAATTCGCGAAAAAATTTTATATTTCAAACAAGCCATAAATAAAATTGATTAAAACTCCCTAAAACTATAAGAATGGCAAAAATTCGTTGAAAATTGCTAAATTAGCGGAAATCCGCAAAAATTTGCCAACAGCGGCATGATAGCTGAGTCTACTTTTTATTATAAATCGTTAAAGCTGTAAAGAATCAGAAAACTAACAAGAACAAATCGCTTCTATCGCGAACATGGCTAAAATTCGCAAAAAAAAAATACAAAATTTTAACCACCCTAAAACTAATTTGAGATCGCTAAATTGGTTAAAAAAAAAACAAATTGTCGGAAAATAACATAAAAAGCGTTAAAAATGAGCTATAATTTTAAAAAACGAATCTTTTGTGTTTGCTTGTGCTTTCGACAATTGAAAATCACACCGAAAAACACAAAAACGGTGTGATTTACAGAACACCACAAAATCACACGTGTGATTTTAAAAGCACATGTGATTTGAAATCACGTGATTTTCAGAACATACCTGATAATTAATATATTTACAACAGTTTAAATTAATTTTACTTACAAATATACTTTTCCACGGCTAAAGAAAAAATAAATATTGGCGCGTATTGCAAACTTTGATTGCCGCTCAAGAAAACAATAAATATTGGCACAATTAAAGCATTTTATTGCCGCATTATTGTCTATCGAGTGATTACACGGTTGCCGTATCAGGATTGCATTTGATTGGGGCAAATAAGAAAAATATTGTCGAAGGTTGCCGTATGAAGCAATAAATTGTGACTTTACATGATTGGCGCATAAAGTAGACCAATAATTGGTGCATTGCGGCAATCGTGTAACCCTACCTTTATGTTTAAAATGTTTTAACTATAAAAAATAATTTTTAAAATCAGAGTTGTACAATTCAAGAGTTTATAAAAAGAGATGTAATTTTTCGTACTTTGTATTAAAAATTAGCAATTTTTTATGAATGGCAACATCATTTCGTTTGACGTTTATAGTGGACAATTACATCTTTTTATCCTGACTTTTTTACACTTGGTTATAGTTTGACAAAAATGTAACTTTTTGTGGAATTTTTTTTCTTGTGGTTGTTGTAACAAAAATTACATTTTTCCACTTTTCCATTTTTCCAACATATAAAAAAACTGAAATGAATACCCTTCGAGTGTAATTTTACTTTTTTCCATTTTTTCCAACCAAAAAAAATTTGAAATGAATACCCTTATAGATTAACAATAAACAAATAAGTATGTATTTCAGCGTTTAAATACCTATTTTGTAAATCTGCATAGAACAAGCCTTTGATACCATTTAAAGCCTTTTACATATCGATTGTATTTATATATGAATTTTTTTAATACATCTGAACATATGTATATTTTGAAATATGTTTGTTGTATTGTTAGTTATTTTATCACAATTCCATAGATATACATACAATGAAAAATGTACCAAAAAAAGAGCTTAAATACCCGCATTCAATTTCACATACAAGATGCTCATCACTGTTTTACAAACGTCACGTTACAACGGTGTAAAATACTATCTTATACAGAATGAGACGTTACAACTACGGTACATTAAATTTCGGTAAGCTTTTGTATTGCTTTTCATATAACGAACAGCTGATTGATACAGTGCAGATACGGTACAGTAACGTTCCATTATTTATTCAATAAATAAAAAATATATATCGTTACTTTAATATATAAAAGCCCTAACTAATATTTTCCTTACTTTTCAGGAGAGGGAAAAAACTAAATAAAATCTTAAGTTTTGACGATATAGTAATTTTTTAAACGCAGTTTTTTATTAAATTCTCTAAGGAATTTAATGATATATAAGAGAATTTTATGAAATTATATTAGATAGGGCTTTTGGTGATTCAATATATTAAAAGTTTTTGCGAGTTAGGGCTTTTCGTTATAAGTTAAAAAAGTAATATTTTTCGTTTAAAACAGGGTTTTTTTAATTGAAAACAAATATAATATGCATGTATATAAATATTACATATTATTTAAGTATAAAGGAGAAATGTATATTGCGATACAGATAAGATTTACAAGCTGTGGGGTAAAGAATCATAAAAATTATGACAATCCGAAGGAATAAACTTTTTCAGATATTGTAATTGTTCCCATTTTTTTATATTTATTGGAATTCTTTCTTTATATAAGCACTTGGGAGTAATGTATTTATCGCACTTCCTGGACTTATAAGGAAGTAGTTCATATTCCGCATTGATGTTCGTTTTGTAATATAATAATCCTGACGAATCATAACCTAGAGCCCGCAACATACAGGCCTGTCATAGAATTCCATTCCGATCGAAAGTGGTTTTAATTCCGTATTTTGCTTCTTCAGAAAACGAAAAACGAAAAATTTTTTCGGAATGAAACCACTTTTGGTTTTCTAAGTGGAATTGGTTGTTTCAGTATTTTATAACCGAAAAAACTACTTAAAACTATTTTTTATGGATAAATAAATGTTTTTTTATGATAAAGATTGAAGAAATAACCCACTTTTGATTTATTTATTTTACTTTATATTGATTTTATTAAAAACATAATAAATTCTTTACCGTTGCGCTGCCACCTTTTTTCCTCACAAACCACTTTTTCTGCACGTTGCCATACTTAACACAAAAATCCTATTGTTTTTATGTAAAGTTGCCATATCCAATTGTAAAACCATTTAGCAAAATCGATCGGAATTGAACATACGGAATTAAAACCATTCCGATCGGAATTTGTGACATGCCTGATAGTCACAGTTGGATCTCCACAGCTTCTTCCTATATTTAAACATAAAAGATTTTCTTATTTTATTTACATTATGTATTTTAAGATATTTAGTACCTGGCCGTATAGATGTATATCGCTTTGGAATACTTTCGAAATCCAAAAAATAATTGTTACTTAATTGTTTGGCTTTCAAAGGAAATGGATCCTTTCGCGCCTTCCTAATGAGCTCTAAAAATTGAGAGGGCAAGTTTATTTGTTTTTAACGTATCTTTTTTTTTTCGTAGCCTTCTTGTGGCAAGTTTTTAGCTTTATATGAAACTCAAACATCGCACTCGTCTTTTTTTTTGGCTTGAATAAAGATATATTCAGATCTTTAAAGACCTCTGAAAATAGGATATGATAATTTCATATCTCGGTTTTCTTTATCCGAATTGCATTCTTCTGAATAGAGCCTGTAAACCTCCTGATAGGAAGTAAAACTGGTATCTAGAAAAAGCTTTTTAGTCCTCTTTCTACAATAGTGAGATTCCATTTTCGGGAGCATATCTATCCATTTACGAAGAAAGTTTCGTTTTTCTTTATATCGAATACCAGTAGCCGAGTTTTGTTAACTTGTTTGTGAAGGCCTGAAACTTTTTCGGGACTTATTTGTGTACCTTGATCTCCGCTTTTGTTAATTCAGTTACGTACCATTTTCTCCTTCAATCCCAGTGTTGAATGGAACATGTTGCGACATACTTGTAAACGCTTTGAATTAATTCTCAAAAAATATGAAATTGTTTTGGTTCGTGTTGAATTTTGATAACACTTTTTTTTTATCTGAGAAACTTACAAGCCCGGTAACATACAAACGCTTCTGGTCCCAAGTCATCTCCCAAAAAAGATTGAATATTTCTTTCCGTACGCCCTCGGTGAATTTTATACAGTGTCTTAACGTACTTTTTGCACAGAAACGTGAAGAACAAGGTTCTCCCATTTGTCTTTCAGGTTTCTAAAAACTCCTGTTTTCGATAAACTGTTGTATTCCTTACCTTTCATACGATTATTTATGTTTATATTCTGCTGCCACTCACATTTTTCTGCTTTATTTTTCCTTTTCGGTGTACACAAATATGATATTTCGGCCATAGTTGGGTTCAAGGCCCATCTATCAGGTCTGCTTACTTGTACAAAAACAAAAAACGATTCTTTTTAGTTGTCAAAAATTTACTACCACATATACAAAGCAAAAGGAAAAAATGTGTATGTGTGGCATACTATAAACGTATACATGCACATGTAAGCAAAATGTAAACAACTTTTGACAACTAAAAAGAACATAAACAATGATCATCAGGCTTCTTGCGCAGACCTTTTCAATGGGCCTTGGTTGGGTTGTTAATAATTTTTCACGCGATTAAAGTATATCTTTAATTTTTCTCACAAAAACAAGCACAAAATGAGGTCCGCAATTTAAAAACGTATTTCAAAAAATTAAATAAATTCAACGCCTACTATGCATCTGTGAGTCAATATATTTCACATCGTGCAACTTACTATGCTCAGTATAAGCATGGTGGAATAAGCAGGTGGCATCTTTACGGCAATAAATACAACATTACAACAAAATTGGAAACTACATCACCTTTTACGTCAAAAAATACTTTTAACAAAAATCAAATCGTGCCGCTGATCGTGATGAAATAAATAAATTTTTAGCCAATTTTTATATTATTATAGTCAATATCTTATTTATTTTAATTTTAAATTATCAAAAACTTTATTAAAATACAATAATCTCAGCACAAAACGTGGACTTTTTGTAAACATAAACAAAACTTTGACATAAACCTAGACAAACAATGCAGGAGCAAAAAATCGTCATCTGGCGTAGTGCTGCCACCTGTTTATTTCACCATGAGTATAAGTATGTACTTAAGTTAATTTCAAATAATGAGTTAGGGCTTTTATTTTGTAAAAAAAATACTTTAGTGACATGGCTTTTTTATACTGCTTGTATCTTTGTTATTTTTGGTCGGATCGAATCAATTTTTTTACCATGAGTGTACTAGAGGATTGTCTATCAAAATATGAAAAAAAAATGATTTGAAAGAAAAACGACTTAGAACCTTTGTAGATTAAAGTAACGTTATATAAAAATAGTAAATATGAACGTATGTTTATGAGTTATGTTTGCTATAAGGGTAATTATACTTGATTTTGTGTTTTATTATCGAAAATCTAATTTAAAAGTCGTAAAAAATGTTTTAACACAAACTTTTAACGAATACTCACTCCTTTTTAGGAATGTGAGTTCTATACTTTATTAAATCTTCACTTGAAGTCCATTCCTCCATTTCCGCTTAAAACAAATTATGAGAAGAAAGCATGGAATTGTAAGTTTTTACTTTAAGGCCGGGGTTTTGAGATGTGGATAAGTTTAAACTTAGTTTAACGTAGTATGAAACTCGGATTTTTCTAAAATCACTAAACATATAAACCATCTTTAAACGCATAAAATTGGGCGTTTAAACTACCAATGCAGACCATATGAATTTGATAAGATTTATCATAGTGCTGCCACATGTTATTTTTTTAACTACATATAATACATGGGACACTGATTTATAGTTGTTGAGTTTAAACTACATATAGTTTCAAGTTTAGTTCAACTAAACCAGCGTTTTAACCATCAGTGATTTATTAGCCATAAGTCTGTTTCAAAGTTAATTTTTATTCAATGCTTATTTAGAAAACTAATTTTTTTAGCAGAAGTACTACTTCAGCAGTGTTAAGAAATAAAAAATTTTAGTGCTATTTCCAAAAAGGGACAAAAAGTAGCACAAAATAGTTTAAAATGATTCAAAAGGGTTATAAAGAAGGGTTAATAAAGAGTATATGCATGGTGGAATAAGTAGGTGGCATCGTTACGGCAACAAATACAACATTACAACAAAATTGGAAATTACATCACCGTTTACGTCAAAAAATACATTTAACAAAAATCAAAGCGTGCCGCTGAACGTGATGAAATAAATAAATTTTTAGCCAATTTTTATATTATTATAGTCAATATCTTATTTATTTTATTTAAAAATTATCAAAAACTTTATTAAAATACAATAATCTCAGCACAAAATGTGGATTTTTTGCAAACATAAACAAAACTTTAACATAAACCTAGGCAAACAATGCAGGAGCAAAAAATCGTCATCTGACGTAGTGCTGCCACCTGTTTATTTCACCATGAGTATATGTATATACACTAGAGATGAGCGATATTTCCGTACCTGTGATTTAATCACTGTTACTGAAAAATCACGAATCACAGTTGTGACCAAATCTGTTAAGTAACAGGTACTTGCTAAGTTGTTATTTTCTTATTTTGTTTCATACACAAATTTATGATATTTCACTGTTTGTGTGGGTAATAGCGTTTTTTGCACTCATGAATGTAATTGTTGCTATTTTTTCTTTTGTTCTCTCTTCTTCCTTTTTAGAATTTTTTTACAGCCAATGTTTATTTGTTCAAGTATGTCCAACTAAACAGGTGATCGTTTTTGTTGCCTTATTTTATAGCAAAAAATTTTCAAATATCCAAGAACAAAAATAAAAGTTGTGATCACAATCACAGTTTTAAATAACAGTGATTTTAAAATCACGTTCACTAATCACGATGTTCCTTAAAAATCACGGGATCGCTCATCTCTAATATACACCGTCGAAAAAGGGTCAAATTGATACTTTTGTATCACGACGGTAACACTGCACAAAACGATTCATTAAATACATACATGAAAAAAATTCAATTCATTCGATTCATGTGAGCGTAAAAAGTGGTCTTGTTGCAAGCCTATAATATGCTATATATAAAATTCATGATGAATATCTTATAGTTGTATGTACATATGGATGTAGGTAACAAAGTTGTATCGTCGTCATACATATAATATTTTAATATGAAAATTATAACAAATACAATAAATAGAATACATATCCACATACTACGTCGTAAATTAGCAAATTGTAGAGGAATATTTATTCATGGAGAACAGGCGGATTATTTATTGATTTTTTTTAACTAAACGTTATGTATGTAGGTATAATACGAACAAGAGTGTATATAAAGGGTGTTTTTTTAGAGTGTCACGACTTTGAGTTGCTTTTTGTTTAGTTTGCTTTGAAATTTCATTGTGAATCGACTAACGACAGAGCAACGCGCGCAAATTGTTGAAATTTGTAATCAAAATAATTCGGCAAATCTGCTGAAGCTCAAATTGATATTGGTTTTGAATTTTCATTCAAAATTTTATTTTCCGATGAGCCCATTCATTTCTGGTTGAATGGGTACGTAAATAATTAAACAGAATTGTCGCATTTGGAGTGAGGAGAATCCACAAGCTTTGGCGAAAAAAAAATTACATCTACAGAAAATTACTTTGAAATTGGTGTTCCAGATTGCGCCTTCTACGCACCAGCCTTGGCGGTCACATAGGTTGCAGAATTATTATTTAAACGTTAATTTCGTAAAATTTTCTTTCCAATATGTAAAGCCCGTTTCATTGATATTAAAAATATATTTCCTTGTTTTATTATGATTTAAACTTGTGTCATTCTATAAAAAAACACCCTTTATATATACATACATATGTATGTATGTGAATTTATGCATACATATGTATACAACATATATTTTTTTCTAATTTTTTTAGGCGCGTCATAAAATTTAAAATTAAACCAACCACATTTGTATACATGTACATATGTTTTAAATACCTGGTTAACCTAAATTCACGTGTATAACAAAAAAGTGAAGAGTAATTAAGAAACAACAAACATGTTACTTTGAGATTGCAAACAAATATGAAAAATATTTGTTTACAAAAATTATTGCAACATTTGCAAGTGTGTTGAGTTTCTAATTCTCCAGTTATTATGACCAGTGCTGCCACAAGCAATACAATTTTTACAACCAAAATTTTTGAAAAAGTTACCAAATGTAAACAAATATAACCAAATTTAAAATGACTTGTTAATTGAGAATTCTTTTACATATTAAAAAAATAACGAGATGCTTAATTAAAAGTATTTATTTATTTGAAAATTTTTTATTTTACAAGAGTTAAAACCGTAAAATATCCATTCAAAATTCAGTATATTGAAAGTTCATAAATTGAATATTTTTTAAAATGCTAGTTATAAAGAACAAAAATGGAAAATTGCAGTTCGCAACAATATCAAAAATAATCACACTTTTCCGACAGAAAAATTAGCCTCTAGTGCAAAATACGTAGTAACTACATATATGTGTGTGGTAAACTAAAACGAGGATAGGTTTTGTATTAAAAAAATCACAAATAGCAATATTTTCTCACCAAAAATCTTAAAAAAATTATTTGGTTGCTGTTTTGAAAGGGATTTTTTGTTTTCGATAAAATATATAAAACTTCAGTTCTTTTGGTAACAAATAATGAAAAAATCGTAGTTCACAGTACAAATTTTTCCGGCTGGTAAATAATTGTATCAAGAAAAAAATATTTGTACGTATTATTATTTTAGAAAAAGTAACCAAAATGAAAAAAATATTCACATCTTCACATTGAAAAAAAATATAACCAATTTTGGTTAGAAATAACTAAAAACGGCAGCCCTGATTATGACAACGAACAGGTTTCCCAGTTTTATTTTAAACATTATCCCCAGTTTGCGATTTCTCATCCCCAAAAAAGCTATTTTCTTATCCCCAAAAATCCCCACATTTCATTAAAAATAAAATACATAATATTATGTCAATGGAAAAATATGCATACATTGATTTATTAAAATAAATCCATTTGTGTAATATTATTAATGTGCTGTTTTCACAACACAAGTGACTGAACGTGTAGTAAAATTTATATGGAAAACACTCAAAAAACTGAGTGCTTTTCATATAAAGTTTACTACACGTTCAGTCACTTGTGTTGTGAAAACAGCACATAAAAATAATGTTATTTATTTTTTGAGTTCTACATATGGGCACGCGTTTTCTGATATATGTATACACATTTTTTGCTCTATCAAAAGAGATAGCTTCAACATATGTATATAGATATATGTATATATACTACATAGTATTTAGTAGGATTAATATGTAATTTACGAATGGCATATGGGCAGTTCCAGCGAAAAGTCTACTTTTTGTAACGTAACGCCAGAAGTAATTTAAATTGTTTCTAAAAAATTTTTATATGTACAGCTTACTTTTTTATATTTTGGTGTAAAGCGCAACTAGCTTTACAAAGTCCAAAGTTTACTAAAAAAGGTTTTATACAAAATGTCTTGCTCAATTCGCAGTATTATTAAGTTTTGTAATGCAAGACAAATTCCACTTCCGTTTTTTAACGTCACGCCAGCGCATTTTTTTGCTTATATCTGCAAAGCCTTAGCGTCGATTGCTGTAATTTTTTTCTGAATATAGGGCTACTTCATTACTTTGTATATATGTATAAAAACCCTTTTTACAAATTTGGCTTCTTCATTTAATTTTTTTACATTTTGTGGTACAATTTCTTAGCAGGTATTTGTTGCGAAATAATTGATCACAAAATTTTGTGACGCACGCCACAAAAAGTGGAAGTAACTTTAAAAGTTGTAGTGTGTTTTCTAATTTTTAGCAAATTTTGTATCATAAGGTATAGAACATCTTTTCCTTAAAGAAAGAATATTAGAGAATTCTTAAATCACTTGTTCGCAACCAAAAAATTTTGTGAACTTTTGACAAAAGCCGTGAACCCTTTGTAGTATGTAAACCCTTTGTAGTATGTAAACCCAATTTGATTTATTTTAACAAAACACATTAATTATATTTTTATGAATTGCATTTCTTCAACTTATTTTGTGATTATTAATAAATATCAATTTTTTTTTAACAAAATTTATATTTTTATGAGTCTGCTGTGTAAGTGTTATTTAAAGCCCAAAAAGCACTTAAAACAATGTTAAATTCATGTATAATATTAATAGATCAGAGGTTGCGTAGGATTTGGCAAGAATTATTGTATTATTGATCATCGAAATACATGTTTTTTATGATAAAAATCAAATTAAACATCTAGTGTTATATTTCTTTAAAAAAAACTAATTTGAAAAATGTTTGGTTAATGGACTGTTTCTGGGATTTGCCCATATCTATGCACACATGTATTTGTTACAGGTAACGTAAAAACGAAAACATTTATGCGTCAATATTTATCATTTCAAAAACTGGGGAATCAAAATCTTCTGAAAATTTTGAAAAAGTCAAACAAAGTCATTTTAAAAAAAGTCGTTTTTTCAAATTTAAGTCCCACACTTTTTTTATCATTTTAATTACTTTAATTTAATTACCACGCGGTGACAATTTCAATATGATTTCTTTAATAACTCTCATAAATTTGCTTCAGCTAAAAAGCAATTTTTTTCTTACAAAACAAATTGTTTTCCTTAAAAAACTGAAAAAAGTTGTATGACGAAAACTTCTTAAAAAAAACCGAAAAAAGTTGTATGACGATAACTTGTTATCATCGCTTATAGACATGCAGTAAAAACCGTATTGGTAAATAAAAATCTATGGTAAGGCGATGGTTAATCAAAAAAACAAAAGAAAAAGGAATTAACAACTTAAACGATATAAATATAAATAGCTGAGAAATTATTCGTTAAAAATGTGTTTAAATAAGGCCCCTATTACGGTTTACAACTCAACTCAGTTGAGCTGTAATTAAGACAACTGGTTGTGAACAGTTGTAATTTTTGCTATGTTTTTGTTTACCGAAATATAGCAAAGTTGTAAACCATAATACAAAAATTAAGAAATTACAACTCAACTGAGTTGAGTTGTTAATCGTAATAGGGGCAAAACTTTTTTGTATTAATTTTACATTATATAGATTTTTAATAATAGCGGTTTTCAGCCTTTGTTTTAAGTGCACAACTCTACGATTTTATTCTACAAAGCATGAGTGTATTTTTCGTTAGTATTGTAAATTAATGAAGTTGCTGGGGAAAGATAGGGATATAGTTTCTTCAACTGTTTTATTCTGAGTTATTTAATAAAAGTGTTTACTACAGCTTTTTGTTGGATTTTTCAACAACAGCGTATTAAATTATAGTCTAATACATTTTGTTGTTGCAGTGTTGAAAATCTAAGTACTTTAACGTAATTAGTAAGATTCACAAGGACTACTAGGGACTTTACTATCAAGGGTGAAAACCGCTAATGTGTTTGTATATACTACTTTAATATATGTATGTATAAACATTACGTTTTATGTTTTTCATTACTTGGCATCCAACCTTCTATTTCAATATATGTATAGAAAATTTAGAGTGCTCTACCCAGACAGCACTGTATATTGTTATAAATTGTATATTAACACTTCCTCAATAAATCCCCTGGGGATTTCTACGAAATTTGTATCCCCAAAACTGACAACGCTGACAACAAAATAAATTAGTGGTGAATTGATAACCGGCGTTTTCCTGTACATCTACTGCTTTTTTTTTTTTTTTTTTTTTTTGCCATGGTAAAATAAATACAAGGTATAATCATTAGAAATTTTGTTCGCAATTTTAAAACCTATATAACGTCAATCCAAAGAAAATAAGAAAAAAAAAAATTTAACTAAGTGCCAAAAATATATTATTTGACATGGGTAAATAATGACAACTTTCCCTAATTTGTTGACAATCTTTATAAGCAACGTTGCCAGAATTTTCTTCATCAGATTTTAGAAAAACTAAAGATATTAAACGAATAAAACTCCTAAGCGAATCAGAATTATAAGCAACAGTTTTACTTGTAACAATTTGTTTAATATCTTTAGTTTTTCTAAGCAACCAGAGAAATGCGCATAGGAATACCTTATTCAACCAACAATAAATTTTATCAAGAATAAAAATTGGGAATTAAGCACGACAAACTAAATCTTGTTAGTTTTCCATTATGTTTTTTATTTTATTTTGACGGGCCTTGTTTGTATATGTTGTAGCACCACTTTTTCGTAAAATACACAAATTTCTATTCGAAAATTAGGGGAGTTTTTTTTATATTACTAAAGCACTCCGAACATTTTACGCAAGAATTTTGCTTCTCAATTTATAATATGTACAATGTACCACAGTTTTTTTGTGTGTATATAATTGTTGATGTTTTTTGGTTATTTTACGTATGGCGTGGCTTTAGTGTTCACTAAATAACTAACTAACATTTAATAATTATGTACAACAAAAACAATCCAAAAAAATGAATGAAAACCTAGATTTATAAGATATTAATTAAGAATGACAGAAATGTACATACATACATACATATTTTAAATACATATAAATAACCACTTCAAAAAATATTCTTTTTCTACTTTTCTTGAACAGGACAGCAACCAGCAAACCATAAGATAAATAACAAACAAACCAACAAAAAAGCTTCAAAAATCAACTGACAGTTGTTGCATTAAAGCGGCAGTTTTAATAAAAAAAAAAGAATCGTTTTGGATAATTTAAAGTCAATTAAACAAAATCCTCAAAAAGTCATGGAGGAAGATGAAAGGGGCAAACTTTTCGTTGGTGGTCTTTCTTGGGAAACCACTCAAGAGAATCTTTCTCGTTATTTCTGTCGTTTTGGCGAAATTATAGATTGTGTTGTTATGAAGAACAATGAAAGCGGCCGTTCACGTGGTTTCGGTTTCGTAACATTTGCCGATCCAGCTAATGTTCAACATGTTTTGCAAAGTGGTCCCCATACACTTGATGGCCGTACAATCGATCCTAAACCTTGCAATCCCCGTACTTTGCAAAAACCCAAAAAAGGTGGTGGTTACAAGGTATTTTTAGGCGGTTTACCCTCTAACGTTACTGAAACGGATTTGCGTACGTTCTTTGGACGCTATGGCAAGGTGACAGAAGTCGTTATTATGTACGATCAAGAAAAGAAAAAATCCCGTGGTTTCGGTTTCTTATCATTCGAAGAGGAGTCATCTGTAGAACATGTAACCAATGAACGTTATATTAATCTAAACGGCAAACAGGTAAGTTTTAAACTTTTTTTAATACAGCTTTCGTTCCCGGACATAAAGCAACAAATCATATGTATGTATATTATCTTCATAAATGAACATACATACATACGTATTTATGTAGGTACATATCTGTGAATTGAAGATAAAAATAACGAATTGAATAAACATTCATTAAATAGATAATTATAACGTAAAATACAGTCCATAATTAATACTTTGTGAGTTTACCAAGTTTTTACAAATATTTCTAGAAATTCCTTCCACACTTCTTTTAATGCAGTCCACAGTTGCTCATTATAAGTCTATTTTATCGCAGACATCGGCTAAAAGAAAGAATTCGGCCAATAAATTAAGTTTATTGAGTTGTCAGCAAACCTTTGTTGAGACTTTCTGCTTGTGTTTTTGGGTTGTTATCCTGTTGAAAGGCAAACAGCAAAAGAATTTTTTCGTCCGCATAAGGCAACATCACATTTTGCAATATGATAACATAATTGTGTTGATCCATTATTGATTGTTTTTTTTCCAGTTAATTAGATTCATGCTTGATATGAATTCAGGTTTATGTTCCGCAATCAATTGTCGTCATGCATACGAACAAAAACCTTTTCCACCAAACCTAATTATGTACATGTATTGCTCCCATTCGGCTATAAATTATTTCTCCATTTGTATGCTGACCAGTTTATGTGCTGTTTTGCAATTAAAGTAGTCAAACTCGGTTTGCGGTTTATTTGAAAAAACTGATATTTTTGCTGTTTTTTTTGTTTGCTTTTTTGACTGGTTTTTAAAAAGTCGCGGTGCTCGAACCCCCTTTTTTCTCTTGCTGCGATAACGTTGTACATATAAATAAGTATTGTAATTTTTTCACTTTTCAAAATACAATTTTGTACGCAGTTTGTTCATAATGAATAAAAAGAATAAGGAGGATAAAAAGAAGTCAAAAGTTAAAACGTAATTGCGCCAAAAAGATGCAACACAATAATTAAGTTTGCAATTAATGATAACAATAGAAGCTTTCCCTCATCAATAAATTTCAGTGTATTTATCAAATATGGAGAATTGGGAACTTAGCACGTCATACGAAAATCTTATTAATAATAAATTTGGTATTCCCAAAAATAACTTTGAAAAAAAACACGTGGCAGTCCGTCTTCAAGCTTAAGAATTAAGAGACAATTTTTTATTCTGATATTTTGTATCAAACATAATTGCCATCCTTCATCATTATAAAAAATATTGAGAGCCTTCTCTAAAAACTTTTTGTTTTATTTACAATTAACATCATGCGTTTTGGTTGTATCACCCTTTATATACCACAGTTTATAAGACTACAACAACAAAATGCATCAAACGCAGCAGTACGGTATTTTGCAACCAAAAACTATGCGAAAATGAACAGCGACTATGTCAAAAGCAAATTACATGCACACAATTTTGATAGACATGCACAATTACATGTGACTTGAAAAGTTGACAAAGCAGATGCAGAAAACATGAAAATATGCAAAAAAAAAAAAAAAAAAAAAAAGAATAAACAGTTTTAGACAAAAAGCTCGAAAATTACAAAGACAATAAGATAAGATGAAAAAACGTCTTATTGAGCTACTTAACATGACTGCATTCCGAAAGTTTTGAGGACATGGTCACCCCTACCCCGAGTATCGTACATCCCTAGTTGAAATAAAGCACAGACATTTTTAAAAAGAAAATATTAAATACATATTATTAAATTTTTACTTATTTATTTAAGTTCAAAAATCCTATTATTAAAATGTTTTTTGTTATTTTATTTAAAATTAAAAGGTGGAAATCAAAAAAGCTGAACCACGGGATGGATCAAGCTCTCAAAATGCTAATAACAGCACTGTTGGTGGAGCTTATGGCAAACTTGGTAATGAATGTAGTCACTGGGGTCCACCCCATGCACCCATTAATATGATGCAAGGACAAAATGGACAAATGGGAGGACCACCATTAAATATGCCACTTGGCGCTCCAAATATGATGCCTGGCTACCAAGGTTGGGGTACTTCTCCCCAACAAGGTGGTTACGGTTATGGAAACAGTGGACCCGGTTCATACCAAGGCTGGGGTGCACCACCCGGTCCCCAAGGTCCACCACCCCAATGGTCTAATTATGCTGGACCCCAACAGACACAAGGTTATGGTGGTTATGATATGTACAATTCCACATCGACTGGTGGTCCTTCAGGACCCTCAGGCGGTGGTAGTTGGAATGCCTGGAACATGCCACCTAATTCAGCTGGTCCAACTGGTGCACCTGGTGCCGGTGCTGGCACCGCAACTGATATGTATAGTAGAGCTCAAACTTGGGCAACTGGAGGTCCTTCAACAACTGGACCTGTTGGTGGTATGCCTCGTACTGGCCCTGGAAATTCAGCTTCAAAGTCTGGTTCAGAATATGATTATGGCGGTTATGGTTCTGGCTATGACTATGATTATTCAAATTATGTTAAACAAGAGGGTGGTGCCTCCAACTACGGAGCTGGCCCACGATCAGCGTATGGTAATGACAGCTCAACACAACCTCCATACGCTGCCTCTCAGGCAGTCTAAAAAGATCTTAATGCCTAAGTTTAAAACCTGCTGCTAAAATATTAATGCTGCTGCTGTTATTCAACCAATTAGAAATCACTTCAAGAAATAGACAAATAACGAAATAACAGAAATAAAATCCATCTTTCTACCACAACAATAACAAAATAAGAAAAATTTACAATCATTGTTTGAACATCAACAAAAATTAAACAAGGTGAACATATTCTAAGCTATAGCGTCGTCTGTTTCGTACAGTTGTTAAATATTAAATTTTATATATATTATAATATTTATAACTAATTAATAATTAATTATAAAAAGATCTTGTAAAACAAAAAAAAAAAAAAATTAAACTATATATGAAACTCTTTAAAAGCCAAGTTTATATACATACTTATATAAAAATTGAAAAAGAACATGAATGAATGAGAAAAATTTTTAACAACATCTAAAAATTATTATTTTTATTTTATATATACATAAAATTTACTGTATTACTACTATATACTACCACTAAAACAACAGTTGCAAAAACGGAGAGTAATTTAATGAAAACATAAATATATAATTAACAATGAAAAAAAAAATAAAATTAGTTAATTATGATGTAAACCAACTGCAAAAAAACTAAAGTTATAGAAAAAAAAAGGAAAAGAAAAAAAAACTAAAAAAAACACTACAAACATGTTTTAGGATAAAGAAACACACACAAAAAAAAACATTTGAATAGGGGTTTAAAAAGTTAAAAAAACATTTTTTAGAATAACATTACTACTTTATGTGAAGCACGTCATGACTTTAAGGAAAAACCTTGCAAAACAAATGTCTCAAGCTCTTAACGGCGGAGACCTTTCCAAACGAAAAAGATTAACAAATATCGTTGTCTTTGGTTTGAAGTTTTTAGAGGAAGTTTTTTAGGCAGAGCAAGAGTTTTGCTTTTTGAAAGGACGTGTATAAGTTTATACAAATATGAATTTTTTAGTGATTAAAATAATTTCAAAATTACTTTTTAGCTAAAAATGTTTTTTTTATTTATTTTTTAATTACAAGGTAACTTTTAATGTTAAAGCAAGGAAAAAAATGTGTCTGCATGTAAAACTATTAGATTTCTAGAATACAACAGTGGATAACGTTTAATACAAAACAAATTAAATTTAAAATTAAACTACTACAGACATATTCATTATATAGTTAAAACCTACAGTTAGACATTTGCATATATAGTTAAAACGTTAATATTTAAAATTAAATATTTATACTTTAATATAAAGAATGAAAACTACAAATAGCATTAAACGAGATAAAAGAAAAATCAAAAAAGCACGTTTTTTACTTTTAGCCTCTACTTTACCTACTACTACTCTTTCTCTCAGTTTGTTTTTAAGAATTTTTTTAAAATAATTTTCATTTACTTTTTTTTTTTTTTTAATTTTAAATTAGTTTCTTTTTTAATTTAATATTAACTATTTTGGTGAATTGTAGCATACATATTTAATAAATATATATTATAAACATAATTAATTAATAAAAACAAAACCTTTAACCTTTAAACAAATAGCGAATTAATAGTTTAGGCATGAGTTTTTATGTTTCTCTTTTTTTTTTTTTTTGTAAATTTTAAAAAGTAAATGTCGTTTTTAATTTTTATTTTAAAATAAACTTTAGTTAAAGCCGGCCTATATTATAAGGGTCCTAAAACAAATAGAACAACAAGTAAAGTTGGTTTTCATAACGTTTTAGTTTATACTACAAAACAAAGAAAAAATATTAATCGAATTAAAACAACATATTTTCAATAAATTTTATAATAAATACAAAAAAAAGTGTGTATATAGTTTTCTTTTTATAACTCGCTCACATCTATGTATAGAAAGAGGAATTTCTTTTTTGAAACGTAAACTAAAAAAAAAGTAACATCTTAAAATATAGCTAAAAGATTAACAAACACCACCAAAACCCCTTAAAATACAAATAATAACATAGATAATTGAAAAAATTAAATATAAAACACCTCTTAATGAAAACGTTAAAATTAAAAAAAAAGTTTTCAAAAAATTATGCAGAACAACAAGTAAATAAAAAATAATCGTATATTATGAGTAATTAACCAGAATATATGCTTTTTAGCTTTAAAAGCAGATAAAGGGTAACACACAAAAAGGTGTGATTTTCAGTTAACAATTTTATAAGAAACACACCTTTAAGTAAGCAAAATCTTTTTTAAAAATAAAGTAAAAAAATTTGGAGAAAAACAAGAGTTAAATCTTAAATGTTTAAAATAAACTTAAATAAAATCTTAAGGAATTACAGCAACAGCGCACTTTTTTCAACATCATTAAAAACAGTAGGAAACGTAAAACTAAACATTAATAATTCTTTTAATAAGAAAACAAAAATAGTACATATTATGTATTAATCTATATATGTAATATTGCTACTATATAAACCATTACACATTATAAAAAAAAGAAATAATTGAAAAAAAAATACAAAAATGTTGAAAGTTCTAAGTAAAATAAAAATAAACAATGCATATATCTAACTTTTAAAATAAAATTAAAAATAAAGTAGTTAAAAAAATCATGAAAATTTTTAACCTCACAACACCTGATAAACATCGTTATATATTTCATATTAATAATATTAAAAAGATTTACTTAAAAAATTTTTTTTTTTTCTTAACAACACTTTCACAACAGCATAATTAGATCTAAAATTCTTTTATACATAATTATTTAATCGTTTTTATTTAATTTTTTTAATTAAAGTTTTAATACTTTTTAATTTTTCTACAAAAATCATATTTGATAGAGCAAAAACAATTATTTTAATCAACAAAACTCTTGTGTAACGTAAATAAAAACAAAAAATTTAGTATTAATTTCTATACAAACAAAAAATAAAATTAACGTAAAGTAACTTAATGTTTTAATTAAAGTTTAAAATTAATCAGAATTAATTAAATTTAAATGAAAACAAAAACACTGACTGTTAATTGTAAAACAATTTCTTTAAATTAATTAAAAATTTATTCTACTTAACTATATGATTTAAATTTAAAGTTAAAAATTAATGAAATATATAATATACATAAAAAATACTATATATACATACATACATACATAAAATTAAAATTTAAATACCACAACAAACAACCCACTTATCCATATTATACAAGAACTTTTTCCTGTCCCACGATTATTTTTTAATTTAACAAACTTTCATATACTATACATACGTATTAAACATATATATTTATCAGCTAATTAACATATGCAAAAGAACGAATACTTTTTTTGTCTATACCCTCTAATTTCTACTCTTATTTTTTTTTAAGAAATATATATAAAATCAATTCATTTTAAATCAAAAAACTATGTTTTTCATTATTTTCTTTTATTTATTTTTTTTATACGGTTTAAATATATTTATACAATAATTAGCATTGTGGTTATTTTGTTGAACTTTTTATGGGTTTTTAATCCAAATTTGTAATATTTTAATTCGGCCCAAGTTCATTTATACATTATTATGTATTTAGCACTATCAAAGTTTTAAGGTTCATAATTGAAATTTTAATAAAGGGAGAGTTTAAAATGTATTAAAAGATATACAGGCATGTTCTGAAAATTATTTTTTGTGAAAGTAATTTGAAATTTTGTGATTTTCAGAACATACCTGATAGATGTATAAGAACATATAAAAAGGCGGTCCAATAAGTAAATATTCTAATGCGTAATTTAAAAAATATATTTCGCCATTAAAACAGGTATGTTTGAGCGTACATGTCACCACAGAACGCAATTCTGATCGAAAGTATAATTCATTCAAAAAAGTTTAAACAAATTCGTGAAAGGTATATCGCTGACAAACCTAAAATAAAGGCCCCTATTATGAGTTGCATTCGACAAAAAACGGAAATCGCTGGCAATCGAACACAAACTATCCGAAACGTAGTTAACGTCGAAATCAATTTTGCTTTTGAGGCAGCAAATAAATTTAAATAAAAATCTTATTGAAAATGTAAATATATGTAATTTTTTCTTTATCCCAAATGCCATATTCTTAATTATTTTTGTTAATTTTATGTAAGTCTCAGGTCGTTAACAGCTTTTGGAAAGGTTCGTTTTCCTGATGGAAAGTTAAACTGTACTGCGTAACTGGTTCGAAACGGCGACAGAGTTGTATTTATAAACAAATGGGAAATTTGATTTAAAGTTGGTAGTCTGCGCTATTAAAATACTAAAATGTATGAAAATATCAAAACACAAAAAATATTTGATACTATTCAATGTGTTAAAAATATAATTGTGTTTTTTAATAAAAACAGATTGTATTTTCCTGTGGTTAAAAGAATCCAAAGAAAAAGTATACCATTACTTTATACTGCTATTTATTTGTACATGTAATTTTTTTTAAAATTTCAAGATCACAAATATTCAAATATTTTCAATGATATCATGATTTATTTTATATCAAATTTAACATTATTCGGTTAATTTGTTTTTTTACGCTTTTATTTATCTTGAAAGATTACATTTTTGATTTGAACAATATCCTATCAATTTTTGCATAACTGACACTTGTTTTCGTAGTACAGAGTTGTTGAACTCCTCAATTATTTCTTTCGAATCGACATACTAGCTAGCCCCCTGTATTTATGGATTTTATATGCAACATTATTATGCATTTATCGTAAGTTTTGTGTAGAAAGGTTCTAACTAGCATTCGGGTGTGTTCTAGAATCCGAATCCACTCGAAAGTGGATTACTTTAGCATTATTGGTGTTCTGCATTTCACATCCACATGTTTTTATTCGTTTTCAATTAGAGTAGATATGGGTTGGTGAAAGTAAACCGAATCGACTTTTATTGAAAACGAATAAAAACATGTGGATGTGAACTTTTATTGTAATATGTGATAACATTTTTAACAAAAAAATTAATATTGCTTTTAGCTTAAAATCTTCTTAATCCAATTTAATCAAAAATATATCGTTATCTAAAACGCAAAAGGCATTTACTAAATTTAAAGTCGACTTTTTCATTGATTTTGATGTAGTTATACCAAATTTTTTTGAATGATTTTTATGTTATTTTCAGACAATTTGTTTCTTTAATCGATTTAGCGATCTCTTAGTTTTTGGGTTTGTTTAAAATTTTGCAATTTTTCGCGAATTTTAGCCATGTTCGCGATATAAGCGATTTGGTCGTTAAGTTTTCGGATTCTTTACAGCTTTAACGATTTATAATAAATAGTTGCTATCATGCCGCTGTTAAGCGGCTCATACACTTGCAATAAAATTGTTCAATTTTACGTATTGTACAATTATATCCCCAATGTGTATGTAATATTCGAAGGTATCACAATATATTGGCAACAATCAAAAGACTTGATTTTTATTGCACAACAAAAAGAAAGTGAAATGTGGTGGCAACTTTGTACAATGCTGTTTATGTTATTTCTATAGGTTATGTACACTTTTTTATTGAATGAATGAAACCATTGTGCGACTTATTGCATGGTATGGGACAAAATGGAAATAATATGGCGAATATCATATACAATAATATTGCAAGTGTATGGGCCGCTTTAGCAAATTTTTGCGAATTTCCTTGAATTTAGCAATTTTTACCGATTTTTTGCCATTCCTTATAGATTTAGGGACTTTAAATCAATTTTATGGCTGGTTTGAAATATTAAAAATTTTCGCGAATTTTCGCTATTTTTGTAATTTTTATTTTCCGACATTTTGTTTTTTAACCCATTTAGAGATTTCAAATCAATTCTAGTGTTTGTTTAAAAGTTTGCAATTTTTCGAGAATTTTAGCCATGTTACCGATTTTTTTTGTGATTCTTTACAGGAGGCTTATTCTGAATTGCGATGCGAAAATCAATGCGATGCGCAAATGAAATGCGATGCGAAAGAAAATTGGTATTTTGTTAGACTTTCGCAATCGCATTCGCAATTTATTTCAAATCGTGGCAACGCTGCTCAAATATAAGTCAGTGTCAATAAACGTCAAATTAAAAATAAATAAATAGTTTGTGTTTGGCTGTGAAAATTGTTTAAAAAATTTATTTAGGACATTCTGTAATAAAAAAAAAATAAAAAAAATGGATTTTGTGGCACTGTGGTTCGACGACGAAGAAAATTAAAATGTTTTGTGTGTATTTTAAAATCGGCCCAAACCTATTAAAATTTAAGTTGAAGTCAAATATTTTTGAACTGTTTTATATATTTCAAATTTTTTATACCTGCAGCTTCTCTAATAGGTGGTCCATTGATATTTAGTTCTTCAGTTAACGTTTGCCACAAAGTATTATCTTTCACTAACATGTTTGTACTTTGCGAATGCTATTTTGTTGTCGAATAAATTTTGCGAATTTGACATTTGTTTTCGCAATGTAGAATACTGACTTGTCACCTTTTCGCATTTGAAATGCGATTAAAAAAAAACTTTGCGAATATCGCAATACATAATAGCAATTGTTCGAATTTATGTATTTTCGCATCGCATTGATTTTCGCATCGCAATTCAGAATAAGCCTCCAGCTTTCACGATTTTTAAAAAATATTAGACATTGCTATCATGCTTCGGTTAGCAAATTAGCGATCTTAAGTTCAACAAAAGTTTTTTCGAACAAAAACTTCAAATACACAAAAACATGCGGATTTGAGAACACCAATTTATGACTTATGCGGATTCAAAAAATTTTTCGTTTTCAATTCGAGTCTAAACCTAGAACATACCTGATTATTACAACTTTACAGGAGAAAGTAAAAGCAATAGATACTAGGTATCAAAATGTACAATTGGTTGTAAAACCGTTATTTTTGATATTGCATTAAATTTTTGTGATATGTGTATTTGTGTGATGATTTGTAATCACTAAAAAAAATCGAAAAATCCGAGTAAAGGCTTTTTTACATGAGGTCAACGGTATGTTGTACATGTTTAAATAATATAAGGAAATACATAAAGTAATTTTGGCAGAAAACTGTTAATTAGGGTTTTTGATTTCTTAAAGGTAAACGAAAAAAATTGTTGCCAATTAATCGAATCATAATAATTGAGTCCCACTGTGGTTGATTTTAAAATATGTGCATTGAAAAGATCAATGATTTTTGTTTAAATTGGACCTGTGATTAATGATGTACTCACTGACATTAAATAGTAATTTCATATAATATGAAGGATAACTGCGGTAAATTATGGACCGTTCGTAACAAATTTAGGTTGTAAACTACAAGGCAGCGTAAACCTAATCAGCCCAATTATGAATAAAAATTCTTCGGGAGTTTTCTTCCATTTTTCCTATGTTAATTAAATTGTATTCAGCCCAATATTAACGTTACATTTATCAGCCCAATTATGAATAAAAATTTTCCAGGAGTTTTTCCCATTTTTACAATTGTATTAACATAGGAAAAAGTGGCAGAAGGGAGAAAATTCCCGGTGAATTTTTATTCATATTGTAATATTGCAGCCTTAATATTATTTTTCTATGTCTAATATTAACGAAAATTAATCAAAGTCCTATGTATTCAAAAAGTTAAATCTTCTTTTATCTTCAAGATAAGCATTCCAACAAGTTTTTTAAATTTAATTGCACCGTCGATAGCAAATTTGTTTTCATTGAAGAATTCGATGCATAACGAAACGACAGTGCTGTCAACTCAATAAAAAATTTACTTTCGATAGTCGATGTTCGATAGCCAGCGAAAATTGTTTGTTGAACTTATAAATGATAGAAAATTAAGTTCTCCCTTTAAAGGCTAGGTTAAAGGTAATGTAAAAATAAATAAATAAATAATTTTCTTAACGCTGACATGAAAAATATGATGATTCGCTAATTCATTACTTGTAGGGTATCAAAAACCATCCGTATACCCATTGTGGACAACAAAATTTTTATTAGGTGCGTCAACATTGTTTAGTTGCCAAAAAGTTATCGATAATGTTATTCTGACAGTTTGGCAACTAGAAATAAATATAAAGCATCCCAAGGTACATTAACACAAAGTAGACTCATTTGGGATCGTAGACATGCTGCTATATAAAAAGGACCGAGTTGTCAAAATTGTCTTCATATAAAACAATAATTTAACGCACACATCTACAAATTAACTGAGTCGTTTGTTGTCCAAATCAAAGCATGTATGGCTTTGTCAATTGATTAGTTTGACGGTTTTCGAGTTGGTTGAAGAAAAACGGTCAAAAACGTTAATATTTTATTTATTTAATAAGAGTTACAAATACAATTACAAATTATATTCTAACTTTATTAACTGAGCAAAAGTAACGTTGACCTTCAGCCTGTTGTAGTGAAACAGACCAGAGTCTCTGGCAGGAATCGAACCCTCAACCCGCGGACTGATTAACCAGCTCACTACCAACTAGCCTACCGGGGCTCCCATGTAGTATTTTGTGTAAGGGTATTTTATATATTAAATATATTTTTATACAGCTGTTAGAGATATTTCAAACGGGATTAAAAAGAAAAGTTAGGTGCCTGAAGTACATTAAAATGATATGTTGCAAAGGTTCTTCGACGTCACGACTTTGATTAATATCACCTTAAATTATTCCACAAGCTTGGCATAAATGTGCACCAAATAAAACATGACACCGTTTCAAGTATGTAGTTCTAAAGATACGGCAAAAATTACTTGACTAAAATACGCTGCCAAAAATTAAACATTAGTAGATATATTAGACCGTTGTGTTGCCGAGGACGGAATGACACTAAAAAACTCCAGTAGGTTTAGCATATCTTGATGCTAAAAAAATACAACATTCCGGCGGAATCAACGATACTGGAAAAAATTCACCAGTTTTATTTATTAAAACACCAAAAATTAAAAAAAAAATTGTGGCCTTCTCCGAGAAAAGGGACCTTGTTTTGAGAAAAACGCATTTCATCTTATTCTACACCTATTAAGGTACCAGAATACACTCTTAAGTCCAAACCCGTTTTTGAAACACTAGGTCCCTTTTCTCGGAGGTCACAATTGAAGAAATTAAACAAAGTCATGGAAGATTTTTAATTTTAGTCGACGAATGGACAGATGGATATTACAAAAAGAAAATATATGTATTCATATTACTGTTCGTTTATATGTATAATGCTGAATCAAAATCATTTGAACTATACATATACAGCCATGTCACAGAGTTCAATTTCGTTCGGAAACGGAATTCATTCCGTATTTTGGTGCTCCAGAACAAACAAATTTTTCGGAATGAAACCATTTTTGGTTTTCATTAACGGAATGGGAGTTTTTTGTATCCGACAGGCCAAAAAACTATCTAAATACACTTTCTATCAATTAACAAATGTTTTCTTCGATTCCGAACGGAATCGTTCCGGACGGAATTGCACTTTGTGACATGGCTGATAATCTAAGTCTAAGAGGTTTTGTTTGTTTGTACTGATACAATATACACATGTTTAACCACCAACAAATTAAAACTTATTTAAAATAAAATCGGGAGTATATCTCTAATAATTTTTTTAAATTCCAAAGTAATTTTAAAAATTCTAAGTCGTAATTATGTTATTTGTTGGCTCCATACCATTGTGAACGGGTTTTATTCAAATTAGCTTTTATTTAAAAAAAGTAACTTGATTTTTTTATTTTTTCGAATAAAACCGGTTATTTTTAAATGCTTAACCAAAAACAGGTTTTTAAAAATAGCAACTTCGAAATATTCGAAAACCGGTCTTTGAAAAGAGTAATAATTTAAACTATTTTGATATTTTATTTATTAGTGCGGCAAGAGTCTAAATAATGAGTATAAGCAAAACGTATACAGGTAACCCTCCTACAACACGGTATATAGGTTCCTAGAAAACGCCGTGTTGTAGGAAAACGTGTAATATGAGTCTAGGAGACAGTGTAAAATATAAATTTTTTTAATTTAATATTTTCTTTAAATTCTTTTTTATAAGAAATATGTACATACATACAAAAAAAATACATAGACAAAAATAAACAAGAGTTGCATTTTTATTCTAATCTAGTACTTTTGTTCTATTTTGGTACAATTTTAACAATCCAATCATGATAAAGTTGCAATTCCATTTTAGAATGAAAACGTGTTGTAGATGAGGAGATTTCCGCAATTTTTTTTTCGTGTAAGATCGAAATCGTTTTGTAGGAATCCGTCTTGTAGGAGGGTTACCTGTACTTGTTTATTGATCTAGTTGCAAATGGAGTTATGTGGTTTTTAAGGTCTGTGGTTAATTAAACACGCTCCAAATGTGCTCAAACCCCCTGTTGCTCAAGTTAAGTTTAAATTTTGCAATTGTGTGTTATAGTAGTTTAAACTTTGTTATGGTGCAGTTAACAAAAACGTCAAAACTTTACAACTCATCACTAGCATTTGTTTTAATTTCAACTCAACTCAGTAAACCGTAATAGGGTCGGTCATAAATAAGTTACTGTAGTTATGTTAAAATTACGCTAATTTTATAATCAATATATTTACCCGTCAACACTAAAGTATGTTGAACATTGTATATAATAAGTGTTGCTATAGTGGTAAAATAGACCGTTCTTCGAATTTAACAATAAAAGATGCAATTCCAAGGTACCCAAATAAGTCTGTAGAACGTGCATTTTGTGCGCTCAGAGTCATTAGATCCAGGGGGCTGCCGCGTATTTCGATTCGAAAGAAATAATTTACGAGTTCGAACAATTTTTACTGTGTATTGCGATTTTCGTAATATAGGTAGGTGTCGACAAACAAATCTAAGTTTGCACCAAATATGTACTTGTCTTTTGGGATTTACTGCCAGCTCCATCTGTTAAAGTTTGCCTGCAGCCTGTTCAATCAGGGCCAAACTTATTTCCTTTGACGGTCCTCCGCCGACGTTTTTCTTTAATTTTGTCTTAAAATGTAACCACACTCGTTGCCAAATCTGTCCAAGTTTTTTGCGATACGATTGCATGTAGCTTTAGTGCTGGCTTTTGTTTCCCAAACATACCTAACGAACACCACTAGCAATTTTACTATTATTTTCCAATTCAGGGATTAAAGTTCAAACAGTTTTCGAGTTGTTATTTTAACCATTTTAAAATCTTAAATTAAAGAAAATATACATAAACTTAATGCCACTATTACGGTTTACAACTCAACTCTAGTTCAGTTGAAATTTTGCAGATTTTGTATTATGGTTTACAACAACATATCTTATAGTGCTGTTAACAAAAAACAAACATTTTATAAAAACTATACTAATAAGCAGGGAAAACAGAAATATGCTCTAAGAATTTAATAACAGGTTTACTTAATACAAAAATAATCCTAAAATTATAATCGGTAAAACTCAAACACTGGTATTTTAAGACGAATTTTCTAGATTTTACCATATTTGGAAACAATGGGCTGTCATCGGCTAACAAAAACAAAGTTATGTTAAGAGGTTAAAATTTATATAAGAGTTATATGTGCCGAATATTACCTAGATATTAACATTCATTTGAGATTTTTGTCTTAAAGGTATTGTATTTTGGGGACCGTCGCAAATGTGAACTCATTCGAAAAGTATTTAATCTACATACCAACATAAATAAATGGTTTGCGTACACAAAAAGTCTAATTCGGAAAGAAGTTTTTATAGGGAATACGTATACACAAAATTAACATGGGCAGGCAACTAGCCAGACGAACGGATGGTTATCTTTAGATCACTTTAATTAAAGTGATTCTAAATCGTCCAGATTTCTAAGTATGTATGTATTACATAAATCGCCAAAAACGTATACAACCCAACAAACACGGAGGTTTGATTTCAAATTGAAAAACGACAAACGGTTGATAATGATTTGAAAATCATAGCGTTCTCAACAAAAAGGGGAAATTATTTTCAAATTGAAACATTCCTTAATTTTCAACTTGCTTTCAAACGTAATTCTCAAATGTTTTTCAAATGTGGATTATAATACAATGTGGAATATAAATAAAACTATTTAATTTTTTTAATTTAAATTTATTATTTATTTAAATAAACTTTGAGATAAACATTCGGTACCATAGCTAAAAGATGAATTAGTGTTCTTTCCGTCCTCTAATTCTTGAAAAGACAAAATACTTGGCTCCCTTTTATTTTTAAGATTGTAGCACCGCGATCGTTTAACAAACTTTCTTCACTTTCCCGTTTTATTATTTTTCTTTTTTTCGTATTTTAATCATTGTAATTTCTCACAAATAATTTTTATTTTTCACAATAAATAAACTGTTCACTTTATATTAAAATTTATTTTTAATAGTAAAACACATGTAACCACAAGGAAAAAAAATGTAACTTTAATCGCCATTTTTAATGCTTACATTTATGTTTCGCTTAAGAACTGCCAAGTTTATTTTTGATTTGATTTTTGGATTTGACATCAAATTGATAAAACATTTGATATCAAATGTTTATTTTCAAATCATTATCAATTTGAATTTAAATGTTAAATCAAACAATTGAAAAACGTTTGAGAATTGCGTTTGATGTCAAATGATAGTAATTTCATATCAAAGGTTTGACTTCGTGTTTGTTGGGAAATGATTTTTTCTTAATTTTTGCTTACTTACATATATGTATGTATGTATGTATGTACAATTTTAAAATAATAAATAGAATCTGGGAATTTATTTCTTATGGTGAGTACATTTACTATATAAATTTTCATATTATTCGAATGTGTATTCTAAGTCAAATTACAATCCTCAAAAGCTTTATACTTTAATAGTCTTATTCCTTCAATAATTTCCAGGAATTTGAAGGAATAAGACTATTAAAATATAAAAGTTTTTGAGGATTGTCATTTGTCGTAGAATAAACATTCGAATAATATGAAAATTTATATTTAAAATAATATTTATCTTTAATGACAACCTGCTTTGCTTAAAATTTTCGAGTAGGTAAACATTATTTTTAGATGGCGAATTTGAAGCAACACGTTGGGTATAAAAGCTAAAATTTAGTAAAAAAAAATTTTTTATTTGCTTTGAAAGCTCTTATGCCCCAAAAAGGCAAAATATGCACTAAAAACTAAAAAAATGCTGCAAAAATGCTCTTTTAACTAAATTATGCAAAAAAATGCAGCAAACGGTAAAATATGCACTAACAAATCGGTGCCAAAATTCACAAAAAGCTCTAAAACGGATAAATATGTATATTGTTTCGGTCTGCATTGGTCGCACAAGAAAAAACATGCTATTGCATATTTATGGTTTCCCTGCTTATTAGTTTTGTCGCCTTCTTTACTTTAAAAAAAATTAGCAGTAACTACACATGGCCACAGAAATAAAAAGCTGTTGGTTGACATTTGCAATAGGTAATATAAATTAAGCAACAGGCAACACAACTTCAGTTGTAAAATATGTATAAAATTTGTAATTTTTAAAGGCACTTTATGTTATCAGTCCTGTTGTGTAAATCAAGACGCTTTAAAAAACAAGTAATGTTGTTTTAAATTAAAAAAAAATTTTTTGATTCGTTGTTAAACAAAAAATTACAATTCGAAATACTGTTTTGTAATCCATTGATTTCATACTAAAGAGATTAGTTATAGACAAAAGTTAAAAAAATACTCAAAACTACTTGAAATGCATACATACATTTATAACACAAGAATTATTGTTTTTTTAATTTGTTTGTCTCCTTTTTTCTTTTTTTTTCTTAACTGTAATGTAAATTTAACAAAATCTGATGCTGAGAAACATAATGGAAAAAAATTTATTAATTAATAAATGTAAACAAAATAATCAGTAAGTCATATAATTGCAATAAAAAATAACTTTAACATCAATATAAGGAAAAACATACAAGAAACTAAAAAAAATGTAATTAACTGCGTAATGAGCATAACAAATCATTTTGTTTCTAAGTTTTAAAGATATGGACTGATTTTTAATAATTATCGAATATATTTTAAGTACTTTTTTTACCAATCGAGCTAATACCTACATACAGTTTTAAAACAAGTAAGGAATGAAACAACCAAACAAAGAAAATTCCCATTAAGATACATACAATATTTTCAAAACACACAGTAACTCTACTATTTATCCTGAACTAATTTGGATTTGAATTGTTAATCAAGTATTTTTGCTTTAAAATAATTCTTTTTTTTTAACAAATAAAATTAAATAGTAATGTTAATTTAAGATATCGCTTGTTCAACAATACTGTATTAACTCCAAATTTTTAAATTGGAAGAACTTTTAATTTAATATGAAAGACATATGAAAAACTATTTTAAAACCAACCGTTTCATTACCAAAAAGTAGACGAATTAGCTCGAAATTTTTACAGCGGGTAGATATGAATAATACCCGTTGATTTTTCCAAAAAGTGAAAAACTAAATATTTTGAGTTAATACAATATTGTTGAATGTGAATATAATCAAAATAATTGAAAACTCGCTCAATTCTATTCAAAGTGCACACAAAAACATTTTTTAAGGCATAATAATCTTTTACTATCAGACAAGTTCTGGACATCGAGTTTGAGTGAAATTGAAATCGAACAAAGCTTGGAAAACCAGGGGTCTAATCACCGCATTCGATACTATTGTATCGAATAAACGGCTCCACGAAAAGCCCCCCAATGAAATAACGCCCAGGAAATAACCCCCAATGAAATAAATCCCAAAAATAGGAAATAACACCCAAAAACAGTGAATGAAATAACATCGAAAAATAAATGAAATAAACCCCAAAGCGAAAACGAAACAACCCCCAATATTTGGGAGTTATTTCATATGAAATAACACCCAATGATGAAAATAAAATAACCCCAATGAAATAAACCCCACCAGCAACAAAAATGAAATTATGCCCAAAACTCATAAAAGAGTCAGTTTCACCAAGGATAACCCCCAAAAACCAACACCTTTAAAAATGAAATAACCCCCGAATAAAAAATTAAATAACACCCAAATTATACACGCTATGAAACAAGCCCCGAATTTTAAAAATTTGTTGGGTGTTATTTCATTGGAGATTACTTCATAATTTGAAAACCCCAAATGAGGAATGAAATAAGTCCCAAAAAAAATGTAGAAGGGCCCCAAAAAAATTGGGTGTTATTTCATATGAAAAAATGTATGAAAAAAATTTGGGGAATATTTCATTTCTCGTTTGGGTGTTATTTCATTGGGGGGCTTTTCGTGGAGCCGAATAAACTATCGAATTTTTTGCATACGTAGACACTGACGTATCAAATGAAAACTCGAGAAATCAAATGCTATTATTTCAAATTCAATAAATTTCATTCGATATCGAGAGTCATAATACCAAAATAAATAATTTCGATCAATTTTGCTCGATATCGTATGCGGTGATTAGACCGCTGTCTTAAAAGTTTATAAAAATAGTCCCTTTTACATTCTACATACTTTGAGTAAAAACAATTTTATAAAAAAAAAATTGAACTATCTTTATCGATTTGAATTTCACTCGATGTTGATTTTTAGAACATGGCCGTATATACATAATAAAAAATTAGAAAAAGAATATTTATATTTGAATAACGGTTTAAATTTTTTTTTATTAAAACATTCATTACAACTTTTTAAATATAAGCTTATTTTAATTTTAAATTCTACTAATTTTGAAACCAAAACAATTTCTTGATTTATTTTATTAATTAAAGGATTTCATGAAATTTTATTAAAAGCTTCTAAATAAAAAACTGTAAAAGCCATTCATCAATACAATTTAAAATGCAGAGCATATTTTTAATGAAAATTGTCAATAACTTTTAAGAATAAATTTTACTTGAACTAAGACTTTATGTACTAATTGTGACTTTGAAATTAAAAACAGGAAATTTCTTTTAGAACGAAGGGCTTTTGATCAGTTACCATTTTTGTAATCACAATTGTCATTAAGATGAAACTTATTTTAATTTTACCTATTTTATTGTTTAAAACAGATTAAAAAATTTTACGTTTACATGTACATCAAACCTACATATGTATACATATATGTATGTACATTAGACCGTACCTCAAAAAAAGTTTCTCTATACAACCCCTAATATAGGGGTCGCATTTTATCGTTATATCTTAGGCATTTACAGTTTGGTCTTAAAGTATGTCTCGAGAAGACCAATGTTTTGCCCTTAGGGGCCATGGACCTCAAGTATATCGATCTAGTATTAATGTACTCGCACAGTTGCTTAAGGATAGTTAACACTATCACGCAAGTCTTGCAAACGAATGTAACATTACAGTTTGTAGTAACACTATCACACATGAACATGCTTTTGTTAAAATTCAACCCTGATCAAATGAAAAGTATTGTTTTTCTTAATACTTGTCATTTTCATGACATATTGCATTCACACTATCACACTTTCTCATGTTATGTACTTGAGTTTTTGACATGTATTAATACAGAGTATAATAGTGTAAACTAGCCTTTACGCCAACTCATGCACATTATAGTTGGGAATCAAAATCCATAAAAAACATGACCACTAAATTAATCAACTTTAACCGTTCTTTTCGACATTTTTTGCTAAATTACTAAATTTTATTTCTATGGAAAATCAAATAATGTTGAATAAAAATAGTGGTTAATTGTTGGAAGTCAAATATTTGCGTGACTTTAACTTAAGATCTTCAATTTAAATTTTTTAGAAGCTAAAAATCTTCTGGTAGTCCTCAAATATACGCCAATTAAATATAAAATATGAAAAAGTCAAAAATTATGATTTTATTGTTATTTAAATTTTTCTATTACATATTAGAAATTGTAGAACATTGGGGAGTTCCAAAACGTGCATCATTTGGTGAGTTGAAAAACGTGCATCATTTAACTTGATGATGTATTTTTGATTTTACTAAAAAGTATAATGATGTTTTTAAACTAAGCCCATGTTTTGAATATTATTAAGTTTTTTTGAGGATTTCAATTACGCATTTAAAATTTAAAAGTAATCCATCAAGATTTACAAAAAAAAAATTGTGCCCGTGATATAAAATTAACCGTTTTGGTTTCAATGTCGAGTTTGAATAAAAAATTGTTTTTATTAATCTAAAATTGAAAATACAAAAATTTTTTTTTGGAAAAATGCAAAGTTTTTGTAATCCATATACATATTTTAAATTTTACCAAAATAATATTTTTTAACATTTTAAATTAAATTTTAATAAACTAATAAATTTCTGAAAAGTCACTTTAAAAGAAAAATTTGCTATAACTATTTTTAAAAAAACCAAAAATAATTTTACAAAAAATAGTATTAAAATAATTACTCATATTTAAAAATAAGCTGTTATCGTAGTAAGAACTCGAAAAATCAGGTAGCAAAGCCATTTAAATATAAAAAAATTATATATACACATAATGACGGTCTGTTTCATAGCATTTCTAGGTTTTAAAAATTTTTAATTTCATTGATTAAGTTGTTAAATATGGATTCAAAAATAATATTAAAAACTTTTTGAATGAGAATTTTACATAGAGAAAAATATGTTTAAACAAAGCTCGATAAAGCTTCTCAATATTATAGAAAGTAAAAACAAAAAACATCAATAAGAACAAAAATAATATTTATAATTATAATACATTTAAAATTTACAATATTAAATTAATTAATCTTTTAGTTGTAATAAATTGAACACAGTGCCTAAGTAATCAAAAATAAACAAACATAAAGAAAGAAAACAAAAATATAAATATCTCTCAAAAGGACATTGAAAAATAAATAAATAAATAAATAAAAAAAACAATAATGAGAAATTTATAAATGAAGTGAATGTTTATTAACAAATTTAAATGGTAGCATTAAAAATTACGAAGCAAAATAATAAAATTAAACAAAAGAAAGAAAGAAATTCAAAATTAACAAATAAACTAAAATCGAATTCATTAAAATAAATTGACTTACTCTCTATAGACAAAACAAATAAGAATAATTAATAAAAACTATTATAATTAATTTCTTTAATATTTGATAACTTTAACAAAAACATCAAGAACTTAATAGTTTACAATATAATAAGCGTGTATGTATACTCTTCAGCAGAGTTTTGTTAAATTTACTTATAAAACTAACAACAAATAAGGAAAACTAGAAAATACTTACAAAAAATTCCCTTTAACAAAATAAAAAAAATTATATACATATATTTAAATTATCTTACAGCTAAAAAAATAATAGTTTTAATGTCGTCGTAAACAAATAAAAAAATTTATATAATATTACAAAAATATTTAAGTGTTTAGTGCAGTAACTATAACAAATAAAATAGCGGAATAACAATTAACATTAAATAATAAAAAAACAATGTAAAATTTCACAAAGATACACTAAAATTACAAAAAAAATCTAAGGTTTTATTATTTAAACTTCAATTTGTAAATAAAGGTAAGTTTGTACTCCATTTGTAAAACTCGTTAATATCCTAGTAACAACTTTACTTATCAGGGGGCTTATTCTGGCTGTCGTGCTCGAATGATTTTTCGATTCGAAAGCAATTTTATGTCTAATTCTTTCTGTCGATACTGAACGAATCGAAACTATTTTTTCGGTATTGTCAAGCATTTATTTAAGTTTTCACAACCTAAAAAACAATGTAAAATTTCACAAAGATACACTAAAATTACAAAAAAAATCTAAGGTTTTATTATTTAAACTTCAATTTGTAAATAAAGGTAAGTTTGTACTCCATTTGTAAAACTCGTTAATATCCTAGTAACAACTTTACTTATCAGGGGGCTTATTCTGGCTGTCGTGCTCGAATGATTTTTCGATTCGAAAGCAATTTTATGTCTAATTCTTTCTGTCGATACTGAACGAATCGAAACTATTTTTTCGGTATTGTCAAGCATTTATTTAAGTTTTCACAACCTAAAAAACTTATTTCGATTCGTTTAGTGTCGACGAAAAGAATTAGAAATAAAATTGCTTTCGAATCGAAAAATCATTCGAGCACGACAGCCAGAATAAGCCACCTGGTAAGTTAGCAAGCCTTGTTGGAAAAAATAAACACTACCTATTTTTCGGCTGAATACCTACTTATTTTTGTTCGAGGTGTCCACAGAATTCCGTACTTACTATATCTACACTTATGCCCGTAATTTCTACAAAAAGAAAGCTGGTCGTGTTCGTACCTAACAGTTATCTTCACCTATTTCAACGTTTATTTGGCTTTCGTTTTCTTTTAAAATGTGGCAGATTTTAAACCATAGATTTCAATACATAGCTTGATTTCTATTTGTAGAAATTACGGGCATTACTACAAGTCAAGCTGCCAGTAAGTTACACTGCAACTAGTTATTTTTCTACTATATGGGAGTTAAAAAAGTTTTAGTTATGCCTAACTTACGGGAGGCGAAAAAATCTCTACTTACGCATATACCGAAAAATAAGTTGTAACCCATCTACATACTTACTTAACTAATAAATAGGTAGGTAGGTTGAAAGGCTGGTGTGAAGTCTCCTTCACACCCTCACCCAGAGACCAGTATGGTCCATTGTGACGCCTTAATTAGAGAAAGATATGTAAAGAAGGAAAATAGGTGAAATAAACAGCGAAAGCACAAGTCAGAAAAGAAAGATGGATAGAAAAGAATGTTTCGGACCAGCCCCGAAAGAAATCCTGACCAACCAAATTCGACCTACGTGTGGCCAGCACCCAGCCTCCTCTCGCGCAGCCAGGCCATCCCCATTACGAATCCTATCAGATTCTCAAGTCCACAACCCGAGACATCCCCTAATTCGTTCAGGAATCTACTGCCCAGCCACCTCAGCCTGCTGCCCTGCAACCTGGGACAGTGGCACAGAAAGTGCTCAACTGTCTCTAACTCCTCAGGGTCCTCACACAACCTGCACATATCCGATAATTCGGATCCCATCCTCACCGCCATCCTGCCTATCATACAGTGGCCCGTGATCATTCCTATCATGGTCCTCACGCAGACCCTACTCATGCCCAGCAGCAACCCCGAATCGGACTTGCTAAGCACCGGCCACAGCGTCCGTGATACCCGGCAGCCCGTCCGGTTCCCCCAGGCCCGATTGGTCGCGCCCAGAATCCACTCCCTGATCCTTCCAAAATAGAAGCCTATTGGAGGTCTAACCGCCTCCATACAGTTAGGGTCCTCCATCTCTGAGCCCTGTCTTGCTAACTCGTCAGCAACTTCATTGCCATCTATGTCGCAGTGACCCGGCACCCAGCACAACCTTAGCGTATACTCCCCTAAGACTTCTTCCAAAGCCCTCCTACAATCATCAACTAGCTTTGAGTTCACATAACAGCCCCTTACGGCCATAAGAGCCGCCTGGCTGTCCACATTTATAGTGACCTCAGAGCCCCTATCAATGTTGTCCCTCATAAGTTCCACGGCCCTCAATACCCCCAGAACCTCCGCCTGAAAGACACTACAGTCGTCAGGAAGCCTATATGACCTTCTGATGTCCAGATCCTCAATGTAGACTCCCGCACCCGTGCCCCTCATCTTCGAGCCATCAGTGAAAATAGCAAATCCACTAAATAATCTGCTCCTACCTGACCAGCTCTCCCTAGAAGGCACTATTACCTCCGGCGACCGCCCAAAGTCCACCCTAGTGCCCACATAATCAGTGGAGCCGGGTAGTCCCAGGCAATAGCCACAATCACACTCAGGATCCGTGAGTGACCCTGCGTGACATTCCCTATCAATCCTAACTCCCTCAGTCTAAGAATGCTCCTGGCCGCCATTCCCATCACATACTGCTCAATAGGCAGAAGATGTAGAATGACGTCCAGGGCAGCCTAAGGAGTACTTCTCATGGCACCTGTCATGCCAATTGAAGCGCACCTCTGAGCCTTAGAAAGAAGGTTCCTACGACTAGCAAATCCCAATGACTCCCACCAAACACAGCATCCATACGTAAGAATGGGTCTAACCACCGAAGTGTACAGCCATCCCACTTCTGACGGCCGGAGTCCCCAGCTCCTACCTATCGATGATCTGCAAGCATAGTAGGCATTGAGACCCCTCTTAAGTCTCTCCTGAGTATTTCTTCCCCATGACAGCTTGCTGTCCAGAAATACCCCCAGATATTTAGCACAATCAGACAATCTAAGCTCCAATCCTCCCAGTACCGGTAGCCTGAAATTCTCCACCTTGTACCTCCTAGTGAAAAGAACCAACTCCGTCTTCTCCGGATTAACTCCCAATCCCTTATCATTAGCCCATGCCGATAGTTCGCCCAGCACTCCTTGCATGATGTCGCTTATTGTCGGCAGAAACTTGCCCGACACCAATATAACTACATCATCCGCGTAGGCCACGACCTTCTGACCCATTCTGTCAAAACGTCTCAGAACGACATTGACGGCCAAGAGCCACAATAAGGGAGAGAGAACTCCCCCCTGTGGGGTCCCCCTAGTCACCGATTTTCTTAAGCGTTCGCTTCCCCAGTCAGAGTGAATAACTCTGCTGCTAAGCATCATAGTTATCCATTCGACCAAGAACAGCGGAACCCCTAGGTCAACCAGTGCCTGCCTGATAGCCTCTATCCTCAAATTGTTAAAGGCGCCCTCAATATCCAGGAATGCCGCCAAGGTGTATTCCTTGTTTCGCAAACCCCGCTCCACATAACCAACCACATCATGCAGCGCACTCTCAACAGACCTACCCTTAAGATAGGCGTGTTGAGCACCGCTGACGATGCCGGCGTCAATCTTCGTCCTCAAATGTAGATCAATCACTCCCGTACTTTATCACCAGGTGGATCGGTAGCCTCGTACGGCAAGTATACCGATGCCAGTGCCAGAACCGTTCTGTCCCTGGCCTCTCCTGTCACGACCGTGAGGTCTCCATTACTGAAAGAATAAGAAATCACAAATTTAAACTCAGTTCTTGCCAGTATACAAGTTCGTACCTTATCATCCGTGTGGGGTACGAACAAGGTATACCCCGTGACCTTTAATCCAACTACCCGGTTTTTATTAATCCAGGGCTCTTGGATTAAGGCCACGTCCACGTTGTTGTCAATGAGGTGGGTTGCTAATTCGGTTGAGGCTGCTTCGCAGTGGTGCAGGTTTATCTGCACCACTTTCAGCCTCTTAGGGTCTATCATCTTTAGGAAACCTAAATTTGATAGACCCCAACCCGAACACAGCAACCCCTCCCATTGACTTCAGCCTTTTGAGAGACTCCTGGTCTACTGCGAACCTGAAGTCTCTCCCTTGGTTCTCCTTACAGCCCAGTGAAGCTATCAATTTCCACTGGCCTGTAGTGAGACCATCGTTCTGGTTGTCCAGTAACCCCAGTATGACCTCCACCGGTTTTATAGGTGGAGGTATCCACACCGTGACTACTGGCCTCAATGGCAACTCAGACGCTAGTATGACGTCCAATCTGACTTCAGGGAAAGCGCTGCCACACCTGCCAATTGCAGCCTGTAAAAACTCAAAGGTTTTTTGATTGCCGCAACTGACAGTTTTGACACCTCTTGCCCAGTCAGCCCCTTTGAACGATACTTCGTCCGGCCTTCCTTTCACGCTGAAGATAATAAATAATAAGACTAATAAATAAATATTTATCAAAATAGCGTTTATATTAAATAACTTTTATTGAAAAAAAAAAACTATTTCAGAGTATATTTATGATATACATATGTACTAGCTGTTTGGTCCCGGCGCTGCTCGGGATTTGCTTAATAAAAATAATAAAAAATTTAAATACTGGACAATTTTTTTATTAACTTGACCCCAGCGATATCTACCGGGTCAAAATGTTATCAGGAAACTTATTTTTGTTCAAACAATATATTTTGTGAGTTTCAGCCAAATCTTACCATAAATAAAAAAAAATTTCAATATCCTGACAACAGCGCCGCCTATCGGGATTAAACTTAAAAGAACCCTTTCTCTCGATTAAAATACTTTTTCGTGAATCATATTTAAACCAAGGCCCATCTATCAGGTCTGCTCACTTGTACAAAAACAAAAAACGATTCTTTTTATTTGTCAAAAATTTACTACCACATACACAAAGCAAAAGGAAAAAACGTGTATGTGTGGCATACCATAAACGTAAACAAACGTATACATGCACATGTAAGCAAAATGTAAACAGCTTTTGACAACTAAAAAGAACATAAACAATGATCATCAGGCTTCTTGCGCAGACCTTTTCAATAGGCCTTGATTTAAACCTTAACAAGAATATATGTACATTGTACATATGTATAATAAAATGTGAAAATCTGAACTTTTTTACAAAAAGCGTTATAAATATTGCAACTAAAACTATTTCAAAAGCTTATTAATATTATCAAAACTTGTTAAATCTTAAAGCTAAACAAAGGACTGTTTCAAACGTTTTTTCATTAAAAGCTTTAAAGCATATTTTAACTAAAATGTTTTGTGAAAGCATTAAAAAAGCTTGTTCAAATAAAAACTTTTCTAATTTTTTTTAGGAGCACATACACGGCACATATATTTTAAAATTTTCAACCCAACCAAATATGAAGCATTTAAAACATAAAAATTCAATATGAATTTCTGCAGAAATCAACAATAAAATTAAAAATATTTTTGATCCTTTTTTGCTTTTACTTAAAATGTTGGTGTTGCTCTGCGTTTTACACAATAAGGTCTTAAAACTTACTTAAGTTACACTTATGCATATGTAGATATTTACTCTGATATAGTTTTTTGTTTTTTTTTTAATAAAAGTTATTTAATATAAATGATATTTTGATAAAAAAAAAATTAAGTATTTCAACCAAATATATAAAATGATATTCTTGAATTTGGCCCCTGCAGCTCCTAGGATGCCCCTAGATGGGTAAAATGTATGGCCAACCCCACTTTATTTTTAATATCAATCATTTATTTCTAAAATACCTACCCGCTATCTCCATTCCTTATACAAAATGTTCAATACAGACTAGAAATATATTGAAGAAAAAGTCCGACAAGGAGTCACCCTTAGGAGAATAAAATGTATGACCGACCTCAATTATTTTTTTCATCCTTAACATTTTCTCAAAACCTACTTTCCCTTTATCTTCACCTAAGGTGGCCCCATACAAATATTGCTGCCTGCACAGTCCATTTGAAAATTTAATAGGGACTAATAGCTTCAATTTTGTCATCTACATTTAATTTTTTCTTTAAAATTGTAAGATGAAGCAGCAAACAAACTTAGGAAAAAGCAATGTATGTATACATATACGTTTTTGGTGATGTTTGAATATATAAAAAACGTTACCAATCTTTTAGTATACCGATCGACTCAGATTCACTTTTTAAAGTGATATTACTATGTTAACCTTGTGTGTAAAGTAAAAGGTGAAATTTTTTAGCTAATTTGGTAAATACATTTTTTAGTTGCAACATATATTCCCGTAACTCAAAAACGGTTTAGTCTATTGAAATTACTAAAAAAACCGAAGTTCCGCAATAAAATTTGGCAGTGGTTTTAGAAACATCATTTTTTTTTTGGAAAAAAATAAATTTTAAAAAAATTCCAAGTAGTAAAAATTCCTTCCTTCAGTAAAAATAATTTAATGAAAATTAAATTTGATGAACTCAAGCCTAACTAAAAATATCAAAATTAAAAAATGAACAGTTCAACTAAAAATCACAATTGTTCTTATTGATAAAACATTTAATGTCAAATGGTTATTTTCAAATCATTATCATTTTGAATTTAAATGTTAAAAACAAACAATTGAAAAACGTTTGAGAATTGTATTTGATGTCAAATGAAAAAGTCATTTCATATCAAATGTTTGACCTCGAGTTTGTTGGGTATATGTTGTTCTCGCAAAAAGTTTTTGTTTTCATTTTGCACTTGCAAACACACATGTATAACCGTGCCTGTTGCCAAATTTTTTTGAACAAATCGAACTTCAAAACCGTTAAATATTTATATTAGAGGATTTTTTTTTTTAAATACCGCTAAAACCTAAACATATTTCATAGTTTTATATAAATCTAGATAAAAGATGCTTTTCCAAAAGTATATGACTCTCAAATACTAGGTTTTCCAACTTCCCTAGCTATTTTATTCAAAAAAAAAAATAGTTAGAGAGATGAATTGAGCAGTGCCGAATCCTTGATACCCTCCACCTACAGTTAGAATATTTCCGGTGTGGCCTTTATATTGGTTTTATAAATAGAGTCTTATAAATTTATGACTGACCAAATTTTATTATAATAGAATACAGATTGAGAGGGTTACGGTTTTACGAAAACTAAAGTTTTTTCCGAGAGTAGGCTTTTTATGGATCGATATGTACGAAAAAACTGACAGACCAAATTTATTACAATAGCATTATTTGTTATGGTTTTAGGCGAACTAAAGGTTTATAAGAATGATTTTAAATCATATAGAACGGATTTGTGCAAAATCTTATATCAATATGTGCATTCCGGCACTAGTTTTTGTAACAAAATGATAAATTTGTTGGGTGATTGTTCCACATTTTAATTCATAACTCTTTTCCTACTGAATTTTGATGGATTTCAATCCCAAACTGCTTAAAGAAACCAAAAGCAATTTGATACCAATTTACTTTTTGTCTGGAAAGTGAGAGTTATTTCAATAGACGGATAAACCGACGGGTATGGCTTAATTGACTCAGGGATTTAGAAATATATATTTAGGGCTTAGATCATTATTAAAACAGCTTCACACGGAATGACAAACTTAGTAGTTGTGGTGGAGGGTATACAAATTCCTATATAAAAACGCAAAAAAGCTTATAACATTTAAGCTATTTTTGGCAATTATTTGCCGTTTTAAGCATTTAGATAAAATTCGTTAGATTAAAGTAAGATTAATATCGTATTTTTTGTTTAAAATTTGTTAGCAAGCTTAAAGTTGTGAATTGTCACATACAACCCTAACAAAATACTAACTAAATTCGAGAAAAAATTTCACGTTCACTCCTTAGTTTACTACAACTACAAAAGTAAGTAAAACCGTGAATATAAACAAGTAGCTTTTTACCAGAAAAAAGTATAAATTTAATTTAAATCTTGAGAAATGTTTTTGTAGCGGAAATGAGCCTCTATATGAAGATTCAATAAATAAATAATGAAAAAAAAAAAATGTACAAACCAAACAAGTCTTAAAGCTTCTACAGAAGCTCATTTAATAAATAACCCTTTCGCGCCCAAAGTTGCTTATAAGCAACTTGAATTTTAATCATCGTTTTATTTAAAACCATCGTAATAAAATTATTAAAGCACATATAGAGTTGGTTAGAGAATGAATAAAAAATAGAAAAGTTTGTTTTAATTTTTCATAATGTGAAATACTTCCTGAACGACCCAAAGTTGCTTATAAGCAACTTTCAATTTTTAGTCACCCGAAAATTAAAAAAGTCTGAAATTTTCAAAAATCCTTAATTTGGATCTAATCACTAAGGAAATTATAAAAAATAATTTTTCTGGCAATGCGTTCAAGAGCGGGCGCGAAAGGGATAAATTTGCTACCAATTTATAATTATTAAAACGCAATGCTTAAGTAAAAAAACCATATATACACTGTAGTCTAAATAACACATATTTTACAACACTAAGCTTTTTAGCGGTCATATGTTTCAATTAACCTGCAAGTTTTTTCAATTTTTCCGTACGTTTACTTTTTTGTGCAAGAGCCATATTGCCCAAAATTTTCTCACCTGCTGGATTTTACTGGAAAAGTAAACAAACGCACCTATTGTATAACGCACATGTTCTCTTGAAAGTAAATGTCAAGCACTGTTGGGATCTGGAAATTCTTAAATTGTACCGTCTTAATGGCAAAATTTTACCAAATTGACATAAATTGTACCAAAATTTCGCTAAAAATTAAAAGAGCATGCATAGTATGAATTCATAACACTTTTTATTCAATAATAACAAAAACAAAACAAGTAAGATGGTAAAGTCGGTCAAGCCCGAGCATTTAATACCCTGTACCACCCATTTGGAACCACAGGGCAATCGTGAACCCGCCAGAAAAAAATTATGTTAGGGGGTTAAGATTCATGTGAAAGTGCGTTTTATTTATTTATTTATTTATTTAATTTAAGTCTATGGACAAATTCCTTACAGACTATCTTAATGTATTAACATAATAATTTATTTTTTTAAGCAAAGAAAGAATAATTAGTATAAACATTATTGTTTTTTAAAAAATTGTTTGATATATAAAAAACCAAAAAATCCCTGAAGAAGCTATCCATTGAGATAGCGAAATATTGGATCAATTTTAAATAAATATTCTTTATATAAAACAGACCTTGAGCTTGAGAGATTATTGAAAGAAAAACATTATTGATTTAAATATAATATGATATTGCTTTTTATGATATTTATGTTCAGAGAATAGTCGATAATGTTATAAATTTCATTGAAACAGCTGCATAATTTTCTTATTGGATCTGACATCGCAAAGTTTGTTCGGCATGTCCTGACATATAGAGGGTTGAAAAAACGAAGTGAACGTTGAGGAATATTAAAAGTAACGTTACTCAATAAAAATTCGGAATGTGTACTACCATTTATAAGATTAAACATAAAAGATATATTTAGCATCATTCGCCGGCTTTTTAACGTTGGTAAATTTATTTCAGCTAGTCTTGTTGAATATGAAGGTAATACCAGGCATCCTCTATAATCACTTCTTAAGCAGAAAATAAGAAATTGTTTTTGAACTGATTCGATACGATCATTATGAATATTATAGATCGGGTCCCAAATAATGCTGCCGTATTCCAAAATTGGTCTGACGAGCGAAGTAAAAAGACGTTTTGTGATTAAGGGATCGTTGATTTCTTTTGCCCATCTTTTAATAAAAGCCAGAACACTGCGGGATTTATTAACAGTCATCGTTATATGTTGAATAAACTCAAGTTTTTTGTCCAACAATATTCCCAAATCCATTATTTCACTAACATATTGTAAAGTACAGCCATCAATAACGTAGGAGTAAGCACACTTTTTTACTCTGGAAAATTGCATATGTTTGCATTTATTTAAATTTAGTTCCATCAGGTTAAGTTTACACCATTTGTCAAAATTATCCAGGTCATTTTGTAGATGTTGTTGATCACTAGGAAGTTTTATAGTCAAAAATAATTTTACGTCGTCTGCATACATCAATACATTACAATGTTGAATTGCTTCAGGCAAATCATTAATAAAAAGAAGGAACAAGATTGGACCAATGTGGCTACCCTGAGGAACCCCAGATTTTACATTGATTTTTCCCGAAACTGCAGTAATTAATTTTACAGATTGAGTTCTACATGACAAATATGATTTGATCCAGCTCAGGAAGTTACTATTGAAGCCCATTAAGTCCAATTTTTTCAACAATAGTGTATGATTAACTTTGTCGAAGGCCTTACTGAAATCAGTGTAAATAACATCAGTGTGGTGTCCGTTGACAAAATCTCTATTAATTAATGTTGTTAAATGGAGAATGTTAGTCATAGTAGAGGATCCTTTCCGAAAGCCATGTTGACGTGGTGACAATAAGTCAGAAACTTGATGAGTGAGGCAATCCATTAAACATTTTTCAAAAAGTTTTGGAATATCACTTAGTTTTGCTATACCTCTGTAATTGCATATATCGGATTTATTTCCTGATTTAAACAATGGAATAATATATGAATCTTTCCAAACTTTCGGAAAGTAACCACAATTTAAAGAAGCGTTAAAGATGATAGATAAAGGTGTCGCCAAAGCAGTTGCGCAATGTTTTAAAACACAACTTGGTATGCCATCTGGTCCACTAAAAGATGATGACTTAGCGTTTTTTAAACAGTTTAGAATGTGAGAGGTAGTGATAGCAAAAAAAGATATATTTTGGTTAAAAATTATATTGTAAGGGTAAACATTACTAGCATCATACAGAGCTTCGGAATATGTAGACGCAAAGAAGTCGGCAAACATATTGCTGATTTTTAATTCATCACTAGACTCGGAACTTAGGTATTTCATGACATTTGGAAATCCTGTGGATTTCCTTTTGGTATTAACAAATTTAAAGAATGATTTGGGATCTTGAACTAAGTTTCGCTTAACATTACGGAGATAAATCTTATACAGTTCTGTGTTAAGCAAATTATATTCTGCACGCGCAACTGCATATTTTTCATAGTAAAAAATAGCTCTTGTTGTTTTATATTTTTTAAAGTATTTGTTTTTCAAATTCTTAAGAGACGAAAGTTGTTTAGTATTCCAGGGTGGGCCAGATTTGTTACGTGGTAATTTCTTAGGAATGCATTCCTCCATATGACTAAGCATTGTTTTATAAAATGTATTGGTCAAATCGTCAACAGAATACGACGAGCTATTTAGAGTAGTCAACAATTGAAGCCAGTTAGTGTTAAATAGACGATTGTTTAGTTCCATGTAATTTGCTAGATTAAAACAGAAAACTTTTCCGTTTAAAGTTGAATTTTTTTTTACTGGGTTATTAGTAACTAAATTGTAGCTTATTTCTATTGTAGGATGATAAAGATCCTCAGGTAAAGAAACAGGGGCTATACGGTTTACAATACATTCATTTGGCTCGTTCACAAATATTAAATCCAGCAGTTTCCCATACATGTTGCAAATACCATTTATTTGATGCAGATATAAATCGGATATATTTCTAAAAACTTCATCTCCAATATCATTACTTTGCGTGGGCAAGTAATAATTATGTTCAGCTGAAAATTCCCATGAGATACTAGGCAAATTAAAATCACCAAACACAAAAATTAAATCGACGGGACTGAGTTTTAAAGTTTTTAATTGCTTCTATATGTTGTTTGTAGATAATTGGATCAGAATGAGGTGGGATGTAGGAACAAGTTATAAATATTTTAATGTTATTTATCTTTAAAGACACTGCAACGAACTCGATATTAAAAGGTATGTCTAATTTTAATTCTTCCATTGGAAAAATGTTTGAGACAGCAATTAACACTCCACCACCAGTCGTAGTTGTAATTCTATCTCGACGAAAAATATTAAAATTATTGCAAAGTATTTCCGAGTTCAAAAAACTGTTGTTCAACCAAGTTTCGGTGAATACAACAATATGATGATTTAAATTAAAGCTTTGCAAATATAAGTTTGGAAGTTTGGATTTAAGACCACGAACATTCTGGTAAACAATAAAAAGTTGATAATCTGATAAATTATTTAGTTTTTTGAGAATCTTGACACACGAGAAGGAAGATGAGCAGTATTGCGATTATTATTATTATATTCATATTCGCGGACTAAGACATGAAGAGGCCAGAATGACGGATCAACAACTTGACTAAAAATGTCAAAAGGGACAGATATCTTAAAAGATGTTATGCTTCTCTGTTGCGAGTATGTAAATTTATGGATTGTTATACCATAGCTCATGTTTATTTTAGATTTAATATAATAATCAATTTCCTCTGCTGTTGTATCAGATGCAAGACGTGATATAAATATATGTTTGCTTGGAGGAATCACTCGTAGAACTCTATGCGTGTTAGATATATTCCCGTCATTTTCTTTGTTTTGATTAACTGTAGCGGGATTGATTTTTTGTTGCTCTTTTTTATTGTAATTTTGAACGACGGGCAAAGTTTCTCCGGTAATGATTTGAGATGATGAACGAGGAAAATCAGGGGGCTTCACAACAACAGGACCTGGTTTAGGACTCACCGTACCAGATTTTGAGAGCATTGTGTCAAATATTATTTAGATATCTTCATCTAAATAGATGAGATTTGTGATTTAAGGAAGGGGGCTTATATGGGATCTATGGTAAATATTCGACCTACCACCACAAAAATACCAACATAAGGAAGCTGTGGCATTAAAAGCTATTTGGGGAGTAGTATTTGTATGGGAGGTATCATATGGGCCGAATCCAATAAAATTTGGTGAGATAATTTAGATTGAAATAAAATAAGTCTGGTACAAATTTAATCGAAATACCAATGTAATAAGATAATTTAAAAGCACAAACACTTCCGGAAAAAAGAACGCATAATATTCCACTATTGTGGTGTGGGTATAAAAAATTAAGAAGATCCAAAAATGTATCTATGTCTTTAAATTTTTTATCAAAAGCAGACAAAAATGTAGATGCTTGGGTGACAGTGTCACCAAAACAATCGACAAAATTGGCAATTTCGGCTTTCTACAGGGATACGAATACACATACTTATGTATGTACCCTGCGGGAAATTTGTGTCAAAGTCCTGGGATTTGTGAAAATAGGCCACGTACAAAAAGAAAGGACTCATGACCAGGGAAAGAAGAACCAATCCCTTAACTGGTTTATAAAGAACAAAAAGGTAGAAAAAGTAATAAATTACAGTACCGTCTTAACTGGTGCTGTGACACACGGGACTACTTTAGTGTCAGTTCGCTTCCCTCTAGGGTATGTACTTAATATGTTAGCATAACATCGTGAACATAAATTAAATTTTTAGTAGTTCTGGTCAGGGCAGATATGTTATTAGAAATTGTATATTAAAGAGAAAAGTAAGTTAATCCACCTCAACGAAATTATGAAACTTCGTGTGTCTTTTTTTTAAATTGTACCAAAAAATGATGAAATGTACCAGGGTACCAATAAAGATTCGATTGTTCCAAATTTGGTACAATTGTACCACAAATCCCATCAGTGATGTCAAGTGGACGAGTTTCGGCCAACGGGCAATCCTTGTTTAAAAAAAAATTAATGAACGCTAAAATATAAAAATGTAATGATTTGACAAACAATGCAAAATTTTACGTTTGCACTTTACGCCCCGTACGAAAATAAAAAAAAAAAATGGCACCCGATTCAGAATAAAAAAAGAAAAAAACCATAATTAAAATTTAAAGGGGTCTGAGGCCCTTGGGGCTGAAGTGCACTTTACCGGGTGTACGAAAAAAAATAAAAAATATGCTACCCGATTCAGGGCTGAGGCCCAAAAAAACTGCCCCACCCACTTAAAGATATGTGTGGGTACTCAAATTAAAGGTAATTTGCTCACGATTTCAAATATGTATTTTGTTTTTGTGTTCGCATATTATTTTCCTCTCTAGGTTAATTAAAGTATCTTTTAGGTGCAGAAAAGCTTTAGTTTGCGAAGCCGATGTTATATACATACATATGTGTTATACCATACAGCAGCAAATCCTTGCGCCCGGACGAAGGCCAGCTATGCAGAGAAGCTTTAATTAGCGAAGCCGGTTTTCGTTATACCATAGAGGAGAAAATCCTTGCGCCCGGCTGAAGGCCGGCTACGCAGAAAAGAATTCTTTAGCTAAAACGAATCATTTTTTGTTTTTGTACAATTAAGCAGACCTGATAGATGGGCCTTGATATTGGTATAATTAGTTTTTTATTACTTGTAAAAAATATTATATTAAAAAAAAAATATATGAATGTATGAATATGAAAATTCTCTTGCTAATAAATTAAAATTTGAACGAAATTTTGTGAAACAATTGTTTAATTGTTAATTTAAGTATTAATACTGACTTACAAGCCGCTTACTTTATTAGAATAATCGCTAAGTTGCTATTACTACCAATAAACTGCAGCCAACTTCACACTACTAATCATTAATTTTGATTTAAATATTTTTTAATTTGTTTTATTTACGCGTTTTATTGATTATTTATGCAATTAAATTGTTTATATTTGAAAATACAAACAAATAGCTTCAAATAGTGCTAAACTGGACAAAAGTGTTACGAATACATTTAAAGAAGCATTTTTATAATGGCATTTCGCAGCAGTGGCTTGATTGACACATCAATTGATCAAATGGATTCGAGTATAGAAATGCGTTCGCCTTCTTCGCCTGTGTGTGCTATATTGCCAAGAAAACTAAGGTTTGCGTCACCTAGCCGTTATGATGAAGAGGAGCCAGAAGTGGATGAGTCGAACTTAATTGGAAAACAAAGGCCCAATATAAGAAGAAATATACTTGAAAGTGATACCGACACACAAAAGACTCAAATCCCAACAACAATGTCTATATCTCCACCCTACCGTAAAGTACGAGCATTAAGGCTTTTTGATACTCCTGCTACGCCGAAAACAATCTTAGAAAAATCATCTGGCAAATGTTTAAATCATTTGTCGGCAGTAGCGGCGGCAGATGTAACAAAAAAACAAGAATCTTTATTTTTGAAGACGGTAGAACGACCCCGATCCCTGCCTTTGCACAACAGAGCTTTAGAACATGTCTTGCATCAGCAAACGGCTAATGTAAATCCTTTTACACCAGACAGTAAGTATATTTTTTAATAAGTATGTTATTTTAATGTAATAAACATTCTATCCCTTACGTTTTGCAGGCCTAATGGCACACAACAAGAAACGTTGTCGCACACAGTTTGGACGAGAGAATCTAAGTAATAGATCATTGCAATTGTTTCTCAACAGCGACGAAGACTTCATCAATGAACATGCGCCAGAAATGCACCAGGCTCCAAAACGATTAGCATTGCAGGATACCAACATTAGCCGATTTAAAAAGGAATTTCTTGAATTATCTGTAATTGGAATAGGTGAATTTGGTATGGTTTATCAATGTCTCAATCGTTTGGATGGATGTATCTATGCCATTAAGAAAAGCATTAAACCGGTAGCAGGCAGTTCTTTTGAGTAAATATAACTTGTCAAACAAGTGTATATCAAAAATGATTAAATACACACATATTTTTGACGCATTTATTTTTTATTTTTAGAAAACAAGCTCTTAATGAGGTGTGGGCACACGCCGTTTTGGGTAAACACGACAACGTTGTTCGTTATTATTCCGCATGGGCGGAAGATAATCACATGCTAATACAAAATGAATATTGTAATGGCGGCAGCTTACAGTCTCTCTTACAAAATCGTTCTCTGGTGGAATCAGAATTAAGAATTTTATTATTACATGTTGCTGAGGGTTTACGTTATATACATTCAAACGATTTGGTACATATGGATCTGAAGTCGGGAAATATATTTTTAACAAAAATACCATCGGTTCATAAATCATTAATGCCTCCATTAACCAAGGAATGTTATGAAACTGGTATGGATGGTATATATGAAGAGTTAAGCAACTCAGAATGGATAATTACGTATAAAATTGGAGATTTAGGCCATGTTACTTCGGTTAATGAACCTTGTGTCGAAGAAGGAGATTGCCGTTACCTACCCAAGGAAATTTTAGACGATGATTTTTCAAATCTCTTTAAAGCCGATATATTTTCTTTGGGTTTAACATTATATGAAGCGGCTGGAGGAGGTCCGTTGCCAAAAAATGGACCCGAATGGCATGATTTAAGAGATGGAAAAGTACCAGATTTGCCCATTTTGAGTCGAGAATTTAATGATCTTATAAAAGTTATGACACATCCTGATCCTAAAAAGAGGCCATCATCTACCTCAATTTTTAATCATTCGTAAGTATTTTATTCTGTTTATATTCTTTTAAATGTATATATTACATACATTAATTGAACTGTGGTTTGAACAAAAAATTAAGACATTCATAAATTTATTTTTAAAACGCTCGAAAGTTATCACACCATCTTAAACGATCGTTTTGAATCGATCGATTTTCATCATAAACATAATTTTTTTTAAATGTATCTTAAGTTAGTTTTTGTTACAGACAAAATCTTTGTTTAAATTTTCTTTAGAAGTGCACAATAAACAATTTTTTCTGGGTTTCTTTATAATTGCTTCTATTAAGGTTTACAACTCAACTCAGTTGAGTTGACACTTAACAATTAACATTACAACTGTGATAAGTTGTTAAGTCTTTACCAAACTAACACAGGGTTATAAACAGTAATACAAAATTTCAACAGAACTAAAGTTGAGTTGTAAACCGCAAAACGGGCAATTAATAAGAACTGCAATAGTGAAGGGTATATAAGATAGGGAAAAGCCAATAAAATAATGTATAACTAAATAATTTGTTATAGATTGCGGTCGATTGTATCTAAGTTAGATATTTAGGATATAAAGTTTATTTAAAGAACCGAAAGTCAAAACCTTTTTACATAGTTAAAGTGTTACTTTTTGAGTTTGTTGTACATATAGTTCAGTTTAATGGAACAACTGCATTACAAGTGAATATTCTAGAGCAAAGAAAAGGCTACAAATGTATCCAATAAGTTGTTATTTTATGTGTTCTTTGTACTGTATAACTAAGAAATTGATTTGACTGCATTTTTCGTGCATAATAATAAAAAGTTTTTTTTTTTAACTTGGTTGTATTGCATACTAAAATATCCTTATCGTGGTAATAGATTAAAGATAACGTGAACTTATTTTTCTTTTATCTATTACCAATTAGTCGCACGCATATTTTAAATTCGCCAACAACGAAAAAATGTTGCAAAATAAATTTACTATTAATTTTTTTTATATCGACTAATAGTATCTACTAATAATATTTAATATTAATTTAATTTTAGAGTTTTAAATTCTTTAGAATCAAAAAGCAAAGGTCAGTTGAGTCAAGAATTGACCATAGAAAAGCGTAAAAATGAATTACTGTTACGAAAACTGAGAGAAGCGCGGAAAACTATTAAAGCCTATGAACAAAATTCAAAAGGTAAGACAACTTTTTAAGCCATAACAAATAATAGGACTAGCCCAAACGCGCGTGTAAAATGTAGCACTCAAGGGTCTAGGACTAGTCCATAAGTAACCCAAACGTATGGAAAAAAGAGGGTATATTAACAATTACGATGTCCTAGGGTAGGACCATATAACCCAGCTTTGGATTACAAAGGAGTAGTGGGTTATATGGTCCTGGCCCAGGACATCGTAATGTTAAATAGACCATGTTTTTCCATATATTTGGGTTACTTTTGGAGTAGTCCTAGTCCCTTGTGGGCTACATTTTACACGCGTGTTTGGACTAGTCCTATTATTTGTAGGATATATACAAACATATACATACATATGTTAAGTTTATAATACGTAATTATCTTCTCTAGCTCACCATTCTAACTTTAATAGTGCTCAAATGATGTCAGATCAACGTTGCCTACGTTCGTATACACACAAAAAGCGTACAACATGTTTAAATTCAAAATTAGAAAGCCTTCGTGATCGAAATAAAAATGTTATCAATAATATAAAATATTAATTTGTTATTTCATTATCAGCCCAATTATGAATAAAAATTCCCCGGGAGTTTTTCCCCTTCTCCCATTTTTCTTATGTAAATTCAATTGTAAAAATGGGAAAAGGGAAAAAACTACCGGGGAATTTGTATTCATAATTGGGCTGTATAAAAATATGTGTGTGTGTTTTTTTAATATTATTTTGCTTTATTAGTATATAGTTTTAGATCATTTAATTTCATTAAATAATACATTGTGAAATTTGTTAAACAAGCGTTATATAATCTCCCTGGATAATTACCCAAACGAAATTCACTTCCTTACTATTTTAAATATGTATGTATAAGTCCACCTATACTCTCTATAAGTTTTCGAATTTGATTTGTCATTATGTTTTTATTTAATAGTTTTCTTTTATTATAAAAAAAAAATATTAATTTTTATCATCAGAATGAAATATTACCAAACAAAGATAAATGAATAAAAGTCCTGTAAATAAGAAAATATATAATATTTTTTAAAGTATTACAATATTTATTTCTTTATAATAACCAATACTTGCTACTTTATTCGTAACAAATCTTTTTTGTCTCCTTCAATAATTCCCACCTCATTATTTTATGTTATATTTGAATTTATTTGAGTGTTAAAATTAAATTTAATAAGTATTTGTTAAGCAATTTTTTATATTATTAATAAAAAATTTAACTGTGAATTTGTCTTATGACCAATTTTACCAATTCTATTTAAATAAAAAAGTTCAAATAAGTTTTATGTAAAAAAAAAACCTATGCATCCATGTTTTGGAAATCAAATTTGAGTGAAATTAACAACAAACGAGTTTTTTAAAATTTAATTAAAAAAAATTGTACTGAATCTCTTTATCAAGTTTAACTTTACTAGATTTCGATTTTCTAAATTTGGCCGACAAAATTTATAGATATTGCTTCTATAGTAAGATCTCTCATGGAAATCTCATTGATTGTTATGAAATTTCTTAAAAATGTTGAAACAAAAGACAATTTATCAAATATAATTCTTATGCCATGATCACACGAACAGCAATATTCGTGTTTCGCTCTCCCATTCCTGTTTCGCTACCAGCGTTACCGTTGTGCGGCTTTAGTTGCAATTTGCAACCTTTTTGACGCTCTGACACTTTTCGTGCGACTTTTTTAAACTCGTTTAAAATTGCAACTTTTTCCAACTTTTTGTCCCTTTTTTTGTAAGTGAAATCCTTTTTTCTTTACATAGAAATACGCCATAATTTCACTTTTTCCCTTAAAAGTATCGATTTGGTTTTAAACATTCCCCGGGATATGTAACCTTATTCGATTGAGCAGGTGATGACTATTTTATATCCAGACAATTTCAACTACCGAACTGTATTGTATATGCATTGTTTTGTATCGAGTTCATCCATGCCAATATATTATGAACGACGGCATTAATATTTTAAGCGTTTTAAAACCAACTTTTTGCCGCTATAGATCGCATTTCATTATTTAAAAATGGTATAGATGACACAGGTTTCTTTTAACGAATTTGAGTTGTAAGAAAGTAAATCCAATGATAAATCACAATTACATTTTTGAAATTACAAATGACAAACAATTTTGGCATACAGTAGGAAGCTTAAAAATGCTTTTAATTAAACATTGTACCTTAATTTCGACAAATAAGCTGCGCATGTATTAACTTTACTGCACAACAGGCCGTGTGCAGACAATTTTTTTTTCAAAATTCGTATTAAATTAACCAACAGGTTAAAAGTGGAAATTTGCTCAATCAACTCTAAATTTTCTAGATACTGAAATAGAAAGTTGGATGCCAAGTAATGAACTTGTGCGAAAATACAAACAAAGCTAGAAAAACATAAAAAGTAAAACCTTTACATATGTGAGCTTCTCCGAGAAAATGGAATGTGTCAAAGAACGCGTTTGGACTTAAGAGTGTATTTTACATTTGATTGATTTTGAATAATGTGTGTATGTTATTTAATGTATCGTCATCTTAAAGACCTAATAACCTATCTGCAAAAATTGAGTTTTTTATGGATTTTTATTCCCTATATCATAACGCATATGTGTGCAAAATTTTGAACACATAATATTACAAATGACAAAGTTGTTGTACCCACCGGGACCGTTACGCACAAAAAAAGAGAATACAATTTTTCTACAGGGTTCTTAGGAATGGTTATCCTACTCAGCTTTGCTCTGAATTTCAGTTTACCCCCTCTACAAGAAGTCCACAAATTGTTATTCCCAGGATAAGATGTAGCTGTTTTGAGAGGTATTTTCTTGTAAGGGTAGCTCGATGTTGAAATTGTTTGCCTAGAGATCTTCGCTTATTTTCCCACTCAAATAATGCATTTCGTTTAAAACTGTTGGCATACTTTTCTTTTTCGTTGAGCTTATATACAATACGACCATAAAACCACATTTTGAGTTTGGTCCAACAATTATTTACACATGTTGTAAATCAGCACAATTGGAGCGACTGCAAAAATTACAAAACAAGGCAATGCGAGTAATACTAAAATGTAAAAGATACACACCAATAAAATTTATGCTCAACACGCTTAAATGGTTAAACATTAAACAAAGAATTCCACTCTTTAAATACACTTTTTATCCGTAAAGTGAAACATGGAAAGGCGCCTGAGTACCTATGCGAACAAGTACGATATGTGGGTGACTCGACTCGAACAATTTGTACGGTGTATTACGATTGTCGCAATCGGTTGAAACGATGACAGGAGGTTGTATTTTTTAAAAAATGGGAAATTTAATAAAACTTTTTATTCGTAATAGAGAGTGCACTTTCTGAGCTAATCTAACGATGTCCGTCCGGATGGCTGTCCATGTAACCTTGTGCGCCAGTACAGGTCGCAATTTTGGAGATAATTTAATAAAATTTGGTACATTGGTTCTTATTGGCACAAGGACCAATCCTATTTAATCGAATCGTAGGACCACGAAGGAAGATAGGGGGCAATTTCTGCCTCTCAGAAACTATCAAACCGATTTTATTGAAATTTAAAACATAGATGGATCCATATTTGTACGGACATATAAGCTATGCATGTTTTAAAAAATAGGACCCCGAGGGTAGATGGGGTGCAATATTTGCCTCAGACAATATCAAACCGATTTAAATTAAATTTAAAACATAGATGGATCCCTATTCATATAGCCATACACTCTCGAAAATTTGTTTTTAAATACTGTGGTGTTGGGTATCATATGGTCGGGCTTGACCGACTATACTTTCTTACTTGTTTTCTACATTTTATAGCATTTATTGAGCAGTAAAATAATGTTTAATGTTGTTATAGGTATTTTATTTTTTATTACTATTAATTGGTTGACATAAACTTTTATAAATCGAAATTTATTCGAAAAGTATTCTAATATGTATGTATATTAAAATTTTTTGCAAATAATGATGTATGCACGTTCTTCGTACATCATGTAGTGTTTTTTATTATATTATTACATAAATGTACATATGTACTATATATAAATTATTTCAGGATCTAAATTTTGCGGTCCAACTCTTTTTCTCTATTATGCTTTAAAACCAAATTGAAGTGATTAAATGAATACACAATGCACTTTGTAGTAAATGGTTTATTTCATTTAATTGCTGATGTAGTTGATGATTTAGCATAGTTTATGCTGCTGTCGAGAATATAGATATGGAATAAATGTCCCAGCATTATCGAGGAAACAGAAGACGTGACAAACGTAGCTGTTAGAGTTAGATAAGGTTGGCAGATCGGGTAATTATTATATGTAGAGGATGCTAGAAAAGTTCTTAAGATCAATTTTTTTAATAAAAGAAAAACAAAAAATATTAAAACAAAACACATTTTTAAATAAATGTATAAAAAATGAAAATAATATTCTACAAAAATTTGTTGAGGAAAAACATAATTCTTTTTTTTTGAATCTTGCAAAACCAAACAATTAGAAAATAGTAATTGAAATATTTTTATCGTAAACATATAAAAAATGAATCAAAAAAATATCTTAATCAAAATTACCAAATAGTTTGCTTCAAAACAAAATAAAAATATTTCAAATTATATTGCTCATTGTTTAGAAAAAAGAATTTTGTAAACGATTTGCTTTGCGTTCTTAAGCAAAAAGTGTAATAGTTGTCGATTTTTTAACGCAATTATTAAGAAAGTGGTTTGAACTATAATGTTGTTTTTAAAAGATCGAAAAACGATGTTGCTGTATGTGTGTATTCCGGCCTAAAAAACCATGATTGATAATTATAGAACATCAAAAAGAATTTCGATGATATTAAGTGATCTGCAATAAAAATATATACCGCCACCTTAATAACGACGTCGATCACGACTACGTGAACGTCGTCTATCACTGGATCTGTTGATGCGACGATGATCTCTGTCTCTTTCCCTGTCACGATCGCGATCACTTTGTCGGGTGCGTTCTCTTTCACGTTCTTTTTCGCGTTCCAATTCTCTTTGCTTAAGGCGTTGTTTTTGTTCTTCTAAGCGTTTTTGACGAATCGCTTCCTTTTCAGCAATCTATTGATAGTTTTTATTAATATGAATAAAATTAATATATGTACAATAAACACACTTATTTCTGCTAGATCAATAAGTAACTAACCTGTTCGGGTGTTAATGGTAGCCAATAAATACATGGAGTTGCCTTTGTCTTACGAAACAGATCGTCGAGCAACCTTAATGGGGGATCTTCCTTTTTCTTTTGTTTACGTACTAAAATAATTAAATTTTTTTTATATAGATTTTAAATATTTTTGCTTTTAAATTACCTGGTGATAAACTGTTGCTTCGAACATCCCTATCACGTCGTTGTCTACGATCCCTATCCCGATCTAATCTTTCGTTTTCACGATTTCTTGACATATTTCGATCTCTGCTACGATCCCCGTTGCGATCAAGGCTTCGATCTCGACTCCGTTCCCTTCGTCTATCACCATCTCTGTTTACCTTCTCGCGATCCAAATTCTCCTTCTTACCAACATCCCACTCGCGCACTGGTCGAGAGCCCTAAATAGAATTTATATTAACATATTTTTTGAATGGACTATTTATAATCGTATGTTTGTATATTTTTATTTTCTCATTTCCTTACCTTTTTATCATCTTCATGACGCTCCCTATTCCAGCCCGAACTTACTAGAAGATTATCTTTATTAGTTTCCTGACCAAATTTAGGTGCATCTTCCTTCGTTGAGTCAATAGCTTTGAGCATATCATTTTTGATACCAAAATCAACGTTTAAACATTTTGGATTCGAAGCTGGCCAGCGTACACCATGTAAGGCATGACGGGTTTCAATGGCTTGACTGAAATTAACATCATTATTTTTATTTTACTACTATTGTTATTCAAAGTTTGATAGTCAACGTATTGTAATTTTAAATTCCTATTTGAATAAATATTTTTTAAAAACATTTATGTGCTGTTTTCACAACCCAAATTATTGAACGTGCAGTAAAATTTATATGGAAAACTCTCAGAAACTACCACTTGTGTAGTGAAAACAGCTCATTAGGCAATTCACAAAGTGCTCTATTGTGTCATATTGCTTTTACTTGCTATAAATTTATGAATGGCGCATTCATTTGTATTTGCTATAATTTTTCGAATGTCACATTCATAAAACTGAAACAAATACAAACACTTTGTGAATTACTTAATTATATTTTTAGACGATATTAATAAGAACATTAAAAAAATAGCATTTACTTACTCCTCCGTTTCGTATTCAACAAAGCATTTAGATTTAATGCGATCAATCCAAAAGCCATTTTCAATTATTTTACCCGTACGAGCTAGTAAACCCTTCAACTGTAAAACAGTAAAAGGACGTACTAAATTTGTTATGTACAAGACATTGCTGGCTTGATTCCGGGCCGGACTAGGTGAACGTTGAATGGAAGCAGATACAGTACCAACACCTGGAACCACTTGATTAACCTGGCGATTATTTTCTTTTATAGACTTTATCAGCTTGGAGGATTTTTCCAATTTTTCAATCGAATCACGACGCCGTTCCGGCTCCGGTGATGGTGACTGTTCACCTTCCTCGCGTTCTGAAGCCAATTCCTCTACTTCCGAAGAAGACTCTAACTGCACATCGCTCAACGGCACTGGATGAACGTCAGCAATAAGAGTCTTCAACGAATCCGTGGAAATGGCCAGAATTTGTACTTTGCTCTCAGTGGCTTTCTTAGTAATCCAACGGCGTTTGCGGGTTGTTGAATTTGCGTTGATGTTGGGGCGACCTGTATCAGCTGCTGCAGTAGTATTAGAGGATTCATTAGTTTTACCGTCTTGAGTGTTGTTTACCTCCTCCGACTTGTGAAGATCCTTGGTTTCATCTCTAGCTGCTGTTGAACCTTCCATAGAGTGACGTTTTAAAATTCGTTCCCTAACCTCAGTTCTGGCATTCTGGGTCTCATCCTCTGATTTATTGGCTTTCTCAACAACTTCACCCTCTTCTGGTTCGTCATCATCATCATTATCATTAACGCACTTTTTAGTGGATTGATGTGGTTGCTCTTTTCTCTCACTACTATTGCTACGTGACTGTGGTGAATTATCACGAGTATGAAGTTTTACTTCATCTTGGTCATCCTTGTAGTGAGTTTGGTTCTTGTCACTTTTAACAGAAGAACGACTTTCGTCATCATTCTCGTCTTTGATTTTGGCAATATCATAATTGCTTTTGCAAACAATTTCTTTCGACTCTCTAGGTTCCTTTTCGACGTTCGACAGACTATTATCACCACTATCATTTTTTTTGTCCGCTTGCGCCGATGCTAGAGTTTCGTTTGCTTTCTGTTGGCTGTGTGTATCATCTTCATTGTTCGCTTTCTTATTGCGTGGATGGTCAACGTTATTTTCTTCAGCATTACACTCACTTTCACAATTAACAGCACCATTTTCCTCTTCGATAATAGTATTTATTTTCTTTTCCGGCGTGGTATCACGTCTGGTTCGCCGTTTTGCTGGACTCGCACGTAGTTCCTTAACCGGTGTTCTCATACGCGAACTACGCCTACGTCTGGTGTCTGAGCGTTCCTCGCTAGAATCTCTTTCTTTTTCACCACTACTCTCTTCAACATTTTCTTCCAATAATTTTTCATTTTTTAGTTCACTACTTGTTTCTACATTTTTATCATCCTCTGATACAGAGTGCGACTTGCGGCGGCGATTAATACGACGTGATGCCGGGGCTGGCGAAGAAACATCAGTAGACTTTTTTCTTTCACTCCGTCTACGCATTATCGGAATTGAATAAAAATTTATTAAAACCACAAATATTATTAACTATACTTCAGCTTAAAATAAGCAAGAACTTTTTTAATATTTTACTCCACGTTTAATAAACAAAACTTAATTTTATTCGCAATTTTTTTTGTGAAAATTCAATTAATGCTTTCACAAGCGGGGAACCATCTTTTTTTGTTCAGTACGTTTAGTGGAGGAAGAAACCAAAATTTTTTGGTGCTACCATATCGCACTGTAAATTTCTTTGTCATTGTGTACTAAAAATATATCAACTCTGCATTTTCTCTTCTTTTTATTGTATTCTTCGTAAAGCACAACCGGCGTAATGACAACGGCTTTTAAGTGCAGTGCTTATCAACATTGGTTAAGAAATATATTTTCAAGAAAGTTTATAATAAAAATTAACTACTGCACAACAAAACCTGTGGATTTAGATTCTAGCAAAACAGTAGAGGACCTTAAATACTATGCTGAGTTTAAGAAATTCATGAAATCTTTAAGTATTAGCAACAAGGATGGTCACACGTGCTTGCAGGTGTCATGTAAATTGTGCAAAAACTTTAGCGATAAATCGGCTTATGTAAATAAACGTACTGGAAGTTTTTATTGTCCAAACTGTGATGTAAGAGTGCCATTGGTAGAAGCCAAAAATGCGTATGAAAAATCAAAATACATTGTTGATTACAACAAAGAATCTGCTAAGAAGTACGCTAGCAAATGCCGACACCTTACAGCAGTTCCTCTCGATATATGCAACAGTTTGCAAATAAAAGGTTTGAAATTGGTAGATTTTGAAATGTTAAACTCCAGTTATGATGCCAAACTTAATATTTTGCAATTTTTGTTAAAAAATGCTGCTACTAGAATTGTAGGTGAAAAATGGTTGCATTTAGAAGATGGCAGAGAAGAATGTTTTCAAAGTGAAAGTTTGTCTGGTATTTTACTTTACGGGTCAACTAATAAACATAAAGCTATAGTAGTCGCCAATTTATTGGACTTTTTGGTGCTAATTGCTCAACGTATCGATACGTGTAAATTTAAATGAATCTTAAAAATTTGTCCAATTTGTAATTGTTATTTTTTCCAGATGCTATTATTTGCTTACCTAATGGTCTCAAAAGCCTTCCACAAGAATGTTTGCCGGCTTTAGAAGCTTTCAAGGAATTGGTACTTTGGTTTAAATGTGATTCCACTGGTTGGGATGTTGCCAAAACATTTGCCACAAAATTTGATGAAAAACGTTGTCTTTTAATACGACCCACGGTAGCTGAACCTTCACCTTTTGATGCACAAAAAAAACGTTTAAATATTTTAAGTATACTGCAGAAAGCAACACCAGTACGTCATAAGTCTATAACAACTTTTAGTTCCCTTAGAAATGACGTTCTAAGCGAATTGCAAAATATTGAGAAAGTAAATGGAGTTAAATGGAAGCGATTTCCCTTACTTAACAAACTACTTAAAGGACACCGGAGAGGAGAGTTGACAATAATAACAGGACCAACGGGAAGTGGTAAGACCACATTTATGAGTGAATATTCTTTGGATTTAGCATTGCAAGGTGTTTCTACACTGTGGGGCTCTTTTGAAATAAGAAATGCACGTTTAGCTTCCACCTTACTTAGACAATTTGTTGGCTATTCTTTGGAAAAAAAGTTACATGAATTTGACCACTGGGCCACGGAATTTGAAAAATATCCGATGTATTTTATGACATTTCATGGACAACAACAACTGAAAGTTGTTACGGAAGCAATTGAACATGCACAATATGTCCATGACATATCGCATGTTATAATCGATAATCTACAGTTTATGATGGGTGTTTCAAATACATATCGCACGGATAAATTTTGGGAACAAGATAATATAATTGCTGCATTTCGAGGTTTAGCAACAAAACATAATGTTCATGTTACTTTAGTAATGCATCCGCGAAAGGAAAGAGAAGAAGATGATCTTACAACCAGTTCTATATTTGGTTCGGCCAAAGCTAGCCAAGAAGCCGATAATGTTTTGATTATCCAAGATAAACGTTTAACAAGTTTAAAAGGTAAAAAATACTTACAAGTTGTCAAAAATCGTTATAGCGGTGATTTGGGTATAATGCCTCTAGAGTTTAATAAGGATGCATTAAGTTATGCATATTCTGGTCCGAAGAAAAAGAAGGAAAAAGATTTAGTTACACAGACACACAGAGAGTCATAGTACATATTTTTTTTTTATTATTATTATTTATTAATTTTTTTTTAACAATTGTTACGGTAATTTTAATATAAAAACAAGAATTTGATAAAAATATTTCAAACTACAAAAATAAAAACATTACTTTACGTTGAGCTTTGTTTATAATTTTTGGTATTCATTAATTTTTTACCACACATAGCACAAATAGCTTTTTTGTATGCACATGCTTGACAATAATGCGATCCAGCCTGGTGAACTTTTTGGCGGCAAATTCTGAAAGAAATTTTTTTGTGTTTTAACGTTATATAAATTCTTAAAATGAAAAGATTACAAAACGATACATGATTTTTTGTCTAGTATGTAGTTAGTAAACACAATACATAGATACCATTGTTTAAAAAAAAACTGCAGTCAAAGAAAAATTGCTATTTCTTCTACTTTTTAATTTTTATTGGCCAAACCCAAACTTTTGCTTTTACTTTTGATTCTAACTAAAAAAAGGTTTTAACAAAAAAGTTCCAACCTTTATCATCCTACAGGCTCCTATTCACTCAGGACCCTGAACCTCTAATGTTATGTTTATAAGTTCAATATTATAAAAAACTTCAATATATTATCAAAGTAATTTTTGGGAATACAAAATGTTTAATTAATAAGATTTTGTTTGGCGTGCTTAATTCCCAATTTTTATTAAGGGTGCATGTCATAACGTCCAGTGACACAGTGTCCGTGGACACTTGTCGCTCCAAAATGTCCGTTAAGACACTTTGCAAATGGACATTATGTTATTTTTGAACATGTCATAAGGTCCATAATTACTTAAGAAGTTAAATACAAAAAAGATCTACATACACGTGGAGAAAAAACATGTTTCATTCATCATAAAAATTCAGAGTTGATTTATTAAAAGTTGGCAGATGGAGAAAAGTTCGTTATGAATTAACTCTTTGCCAACAAGCTGCTAAGCTTAATCGGTAGTGTACAAACTGTGGCAAACTTTTTGTTATGAATACGGCTGATATTGTGCAACCTCCTCCATTTTCGAAATATCGGTATATCTCGAAAGCCAGAGCTAACCTAAAAAAACGGCTAGCGACACTAGATTCAGCGTACCCTAATTAGGTTTAAAGGCCAAGTGCCCAGCTTGTCTCAAAAAAGTGTAAATTTCTTGCACAGTGTTATTAATGAGCTATTTTGATAACTAATACATTTAATTTCGAATTTTTACATTGATTCCTTAAAAAGGTTAATAGTATATAAGTAAATTTGAGAAATACGTACAATATCATATATCATTACAAAGTTGTAAATAACTATAATCAGGTATGTGATGAAAAACGATTTTGAAAACAATACGATTTGATAGCGATAATATTGTTTTTGATATTGTTAAAAATTTAATTATAATACATCATTTTTCTCTGTTTTCCTGTATATATTCTTTTAAATTTCTTATTACTTATGTTAATTGAACTGTATTTGGAACAAAAAGTTAAGACTTTACTCCAGAAATGGATTTTAAAATCGGTCAAAATTCATCACACCTGCTAAAAACGATAATTAATCCTATATAGCCCAATGGCTTGATTAAATAAAAATAAAATAAAATATTAGAGATTACACTTAAAATTTATTTATTTATTTCATCAAATGTAATATAAAAAGCCACTCTTGGCCAATTAAAATATATATTACAAAGCAGTTTGCCTGAATACAGTTATAAACTAACTAATAACACAAAAATTATTAAAAATATACATAATAAAATAGAAAAAAAATGATTTTATTATTTTAATTTAATTATTCATAAAAACGGTTTAGTTTTTTTTCGGTTCCCCAACCAATAAAAAATAAAAGAAAAAAAACACAGAAAACAAAAGATCCCAGCAGTGTAAAAAGTTTTATTATACATTTGTAAATATATATTTAAGACAAAAACAAATGCATATAAAAACAAATGATTTTTATTTAAATAATTAAGTGAGATATCAATCTAATAAAATGATCAGTAATTAACCTTAAAGTTAATTACAAAGTATTCTATAAAGTTTTAGGCGGAATGCATTGTTAGAATGAGAAAAAATTTTAAGTTCCAGAGGCAACCAGTTCCAACTACGCGCAGTTCTTACAATAAACGAATGTTCATAGAATCCATTTTTAATTCTCGGAATCAAAACCTGCGGGTTCCTAGTAGAACGAGAAAAGCTAAATTTAGAGCAAAGTGGTGTAGGCAATCCAGTTTTAATTATCCTGTAAAAAAATATCAAATTTCGACGTTGTATCAAATCGTGGAATGAACAGCCAAGGAAAAGTTTAACATATTCAGAAATATGTTCACGTAATCGAATATTATAAACAAATCGAACGATCATATTAACCACCCTATTTAATTTAGAAATCACATAGGAAAATGTACCCGTAAAAACCTCAAGACCATATAGTGTATTCGAAATTAAAAGAGAATGAGCAAGACAGCATCTTATACGAAAGGGCAAGTAGGTGTTTGTTGAGTACAGTTTACGTAATATTCCAGAAATTTTACAACAGAGGTGGTCAATATGGTTCTCAAAAGTTAGGCGTTTGTCAATATAGATACCTAAACATTTAAGTTTATCAACATATACAACTGAAGAACCAGATATGGAAATGCGTAGGTTGTGCAAATATAAATCACCATAACCAAATACTTGGGCTTTCGTTTTAGAAGTATTAACAACCAAAGAATTCGCAGATGACCATGATGAAAAGCGACCAAGGTAATAATTAATTTTACAGCTAAAAGTGTCAACATCATTTCTGTTGCTATTAAACAGGAGCATAACATCATCAGCAAATAACAATGATCTGCAGCATTCAGAATCCAATTGGGCTGGCAAGTCATTAATATATTTATAAGATAAAAAGAAGTGGTCCTAAGACTGAACCCTGAGGCACACCGGAAGTAATTGCAAGTAAATTAGAACTCTGATCATTGATATTTACAAATTGAGATCTGTCAGTAAGATAATACAATATAAGCTTGCAAGCCGTAGTAGAAAATTTAAATAGTTCTTTCAATTTCTTAATCATAATAGCATAATTTAATGAATTAAAGGCCTTAGTTAAATCAAGAGATACTAGTAAAGATAACTCACCATCATTTAGATTCCTCCTTATATCATTAGTCATGTCAAGCAAGAGAGAAGTAGTATTGTGATTACAACGAAAAGCATATTGAGATGGAACAATAAGCCTTCGAACAGAATTTAATATTTGGTCCTTTAATATGTGTTCAACAGCTTTGGACAAAGAAGGGAGAATTGATATAGGTCTAAGATCATCAAGTGTCCGAAAATATCTACACTTTGGGATTTCGATCACAATATACAGCCTACTTTGGCTGTAGGAGTGCAGGAAAGTTAATGCCCAACTATAATAGCTTAAGTTGGCTTTAGCAACTATGCGAATACATGTAAATCATATGTGCCAAACCATATTGAACTTAAGGACACTTTTCGTTAAGTTTCATAGATGTTTTTAGCTGTTGAAGCCCTTAAACACAACAGAGTTAGGGCAAGTTTTTTTTTAATTATTACCTTTTTACTGATTCCTCTTATTACAAATTTAAAGCTTTTCAATGTCATCAAAATAAAAGTATTATGAAATAGTAACAGTTATTATTGAAAATATAGAGCAAATTTAAAAAAAAGTTTGTCATTGTATTTTTCAACAATTAAATTGAATGGGTTTTGCGTAGACTCCAGATATGATGGGGGCTAAGTTGTTTTATATTTATATCATATATAGTTTGGAGTAATATGCCAGATCGGTCCACAAATGCAAGAGATATGAACCAAAAACCACGACTGCCCGAAATTTTTAACCATAAAATTTAACCATGTTTAATTAAGAAATATCCCGATATGATGGTTTTGGCGCATTATCGCTTAAGTTGGAAAAAGGGTTAATATCTATTTGGTAAATACCCGGTAAATAGGGAAAATTAGGTACAAATTGGAAAATACCCTTTTATTTACCTGGTATTCTCCTAATTAACACAAACCTTTTTCGCAATTATAAATCAATATACCACAGAGGTTCAACCCGACATATAATTGTCGGCGGCGGCGGCTTGAAGAAAAGTAGTCTGCGGCAGCTTTAAGCCGGCTGAAGCCGATGTTAAATTAATATATAAATTTAAAAAGGGTATAAAATAAATAATATTTTTTTGCTTTAAAGTTAAGTTTGACCTTAAGTCAGAAACTGTAGTGTTTCGTTTTGTTGAATTGAAAATTATAGATTTGCCTTTTTTAATTGACGTATTTGTTAAAAACAAATGATTACAATTGAAAGGAGTTTGGCTAGATTAAAACCATTGACACCAAGCAAATGAGGAAAACAAATTGAGTTAAACCCAATCAAAAAGTAAAAATGGATTTTTCTAACGTTAAACCCTTTCGCCGAACTTTAAAGATATTTTTTTGTGTCATTATAATAAACAACTTTTAAATTATACATGTAAAATTGTTGCGAAAATATCGAGATATACAGTGAACTCGCGATAACGTGAACTAATTTTTACCATGGCGTTTCACGTTTTCGAGATTGCTCACGTTATCGAATGCCAAAATTTAAAAAAAAAATTAACACCCCTATTTAAAAATAAATAGATAAACAAGTATTTTAAAACAAATATTTTATTAATTTTTAGTATCAAAAAATATATGTACTATATGCAATATTTCAGTTGACTAAGCATATGGGCATTTCCACCAAAAGGTCCACCGCAACAAAAAAATTATAAGTTCTTGAAAAGGCCTTGTTTTATCATATTTTAACAGGAAAACAATCAAATTTAATAAAAGTAAAAAAGTTTTATATTTATTTATAACCCATTTCAAGATTTATGAATGCAAAGTGGAACAAGTGCAACTTTTCTTATTTGGATATTTCTATTGTACGTTTTGCTATGATAACAGTTCTTTAAGAGAGACATTATGCATTGACTTTTTCTCTCTAAAACCTTTTGGAAGGTCCAAAGAGTCAAAATAGAATGCACAAGAAACTATGCGATTGCAAATAACTGTAATTTTTTTCTTTGTATTATCTCATATTTCGATGTCATGTGCGACATTGAAAAACATCATTTTCTATCAGTGCGTCGAAAGTAAAAGGAAAAACCTCATCAAATTACCAGACCAAACAGAGATTTTTTATACAATTAAAATAAAAAAAACATTACGGTAAAATAGCAAGATTTGTGACCTTGGTACTTATATAAAGTTGTTCACGTGCGACATGGTAAGTGTGAAAATTAAAAATTTGAAAATTATTTTTTTATATACATATCGTCGGTTGATTATTTAATTGTCGTATGTCATATGCAATTTGTATCCACATACGACAATTAAATAATCAACCGACGATATGTCAGTTTAAAAACAAATTTATACTATCAAGCCTAGGTGATTTTATAAAAAAATTTAGATGTTGCTTAGTGGAATGGAATTTTTTGCAAGCTCACACGGTAAGGGAGCCGTTGATGGAGTCGGAGCTGTTATAAAAAGAAAAGTATGGCAGATAACGAAATCCCAAAACATTGCTATACCCGATGCATTTTCATTTTATCAATGTGCACAAAATAATATTAATGGGGTTCAAATGTATTTTATGCCCTCTCAGCAAATTGAAAAGCAAAGCATATTATATAAGTTAGACGAAAAATGGAAGAAAGTAAAAAGCATTCCAGGAATAGCCCAGTTGCACTTCTTTTGTTGCGATGGTCAAGAAATAAAATCTGCTAGGACTGCCTATTCTAAAAAAACTGTATTTTATATTCCTCATAATATTTAATTCTTTTACTATTACTATTACTATAACTTTTACTATTATTCATACTATGTACATATTTTTGTTAAGTTTGTTGTTTTAATATGAAAATAAACACTTTGAAAACTTCTGTTCATTTAAAAACATTTTAACTAAGCTCATTTATATATAATTTCGTAAAAAGAGTAACAGAATCAACATAAATATCATGATGGAAAAAAATGTCATGTGCGACAGATCACGTGCGACTGCGATTAAAGCTAAATAAAAAAAAAGTATACATTATTTTTATTTAAAATGACAGCCATATTTAAGAGGCATGCGTGCATAACATTCTTCAATTTTTTTCATTCAAATATTGCCTCAGGTTTCGCTGAAATCGGCATTCGAATTAATGGCCACAAAAAAACACTTCTGTTTTCGTCACGTGCAAATGCCTTGTTTTTTTGCAATTTTCTTGAAAACGAAACAATTTATCAAAATGAACAATAGCACCAATTATAGGGCTAATTAATAGCTATAACTTGAATCTATTGCCAAAATAAAAAAAAGTTTTATTTTGACTTTTTTTTAACTTTAAATGTGTACGATGGTCACGTTCGACATGATGGAAATGCCCATATGATACATAAAAAAATAAATTTCTTATGAATATCATAAAAAATACACATGAAACTAACAAAAACGAATAGAAAAATTTTTTTGTTTGAAGAACGTTTATAAGGGAAAAAAAATTTCACAGGAAAAAATGGACTTCTGATATATGTACATACTCCGGTTTATTGTAGTTTTAATGCAATTAAACCAGGGGTCAAATTACGGCATTCGATATTGATCAAAATTCCCATTTAAGTTGTTTTGTAATTTCGTTCGATATCGAATACGCGTTTCGAACGACATACTAATTGGACAATGGAATTAAATTTATTGACATTTAATGATTGCCATATGCATTTGTGTTTTATGACCTAAATAAATTCTCAGCAAAGGAATATACCCGGTATTTACCCAGACATTAGGTAAATAGCCGCTAGCATCCCATATATAATTAGCGCCCATACTATATGAATTAGATAACCAAATTTTACCCAGATATTCTTATATACCTATTAGGAGTGTTAAATATTAAAAATGGGCCACACTAGTATGGGGCTCCCGCATATAAGATTTGGGATTTTTAATAATACTGCGAAGGGTATATATGATTAGCCATAGCCGAATGTATCACTTTTCTTGTTTTAAATCTTATTAATATAAATTTAAAATATTAGTACCTATTTTACGCTGTTAGTTTGCATTATAAAAAAATAACTCTACTTGAGTTTTGATAATTGTAACTTGAATTAAAAGCCAATATGCGTATCGGTATCATTCAACTCACACTTAGTGACAGTGCAAACTAGGGATGCCAATCCCGAAATCCCGATCCCGGAATTTTCGGGATTTAGTGAATCCCGAGTTTTAAATTTTTTAATTCCGGGATTTTGTCAATCCCGAAATTGTTAACTTAATTTTTTTTTTACCTTTTTTTATAAAACGAAATTCATTATGATATTTCCATGAGAGGATAGGGAACACAATATTGATCTTTAATATTTATTTGATTAATTCTGTTAATAATGTCATTGAAAACGTAAGAAAATAGTAGCACTTTGTTATTATTTTCAAGAATGTCCAATAATTACAAAGAAATTTTTATTAATCCAAATTTTTAATATTTTTTTTTTTTTTTTAATCAGGCTTAAGTTCATCAAATTTAATTTTCATTCAATTATTTTTATGAAGAAAGGAATTTTACAGCATGAAAATTAATTAAAATTGTTATTGATAATCATTCATTCTTGACTGACCTGAGATTCGAACCCAGGCGGCTGGTTACCATGACATGTTTCGATCGCTACCACTCGATCTCCTCAGATGGATTTGCCTTCTTACACTCGCATCCATCGACGACTGCTGACGTCAATAGTCAAATATCAATCCTTAAACCAAATTGTATTTTTAACCTTTGGTAGATCGAAATTTGCTTTTTTGAATGATTATCCATTTTTTAATTGATTTTACATGTTTTTCCTAACTTCTGTTTTTTCCGTACTTATGTCAAGAATTCTTCTTGAAGTCCAAAGTACATTTTTTGTTTTTTCATTTTGTCTTTCTTTTTCTTGTTGACCTTTTTCAGCACAACTTAAAGGACAAATGTACACATAGAGCTCGAGCCTTATAACCACAATTCTAATTATTACAAAGAAATTTTAACGTGAGATGTGCTGAAAATAATTAAACAAGAAAATTTATTAAAGAAAAAAATGTTTTTGAAATGCACAAAACAATTCACTGGTGCACCAAATACAAAATTAAACTTTACTCTTTACAGGGTTAAGATTATTAAAGTGTTTTCCGAGAGTTGACATCGAACCTACGGTAATTAATGGTGCGATTTCACAATATAAAGTAATGAATTTTATACACTACATAATTCCTACCGCAAGTAGTGCTGGTTATAAAAATGCGTTTTTGTTAAAATAAGATTTTAATGGTTAACTAAATAAATTGATTTTTTTAGTTAATTCCGAATTCAAATTTCAATTATTTATTTTAATTCATTAAATAAAATTTTAATAGAATCTTACAAATAAATCAACTTCTATGTTGCGTTGTTCAATTAGAATATTAATTATTTTGTTTATTAAGACTGAATGAACTGTTATTATTTTTTTATTGAATCAAGTAACACATTGTTTAAAATCATACGTTTTTTTTATCATATTTTTTATTTAATTAGTCATTAAATAATAAAAGTCAGAATTTAAAATTTTTACAAATTAAAGTTATATTTAACTTTAAAATAATAAATTAATTATAAAACCTTCGTTTGTAAACTTCTTTTAAAGACGTTTTTTTTTTAAATAAATATCTATAAAAAGCATTTATCTCTTAATTTTCAAAAATCCCGAATCCCGAAAAATCCCGATATCCCGTAAAATCCCGGGATCCCGAAAAATCCCGGGATTTGATTTTTTGAAATCCCGAATCCCGGGATTTGCGAAAACCAGTCCCGATTGGCATTCATAGTGCAAACATATTGCAGTTTTATTTAGTGATGGTGCACTGCTGATTTAAATTAAAATTTAGTACACTACCTACAACTATGATCGGTCTGGTCTATGTATCGCCGATATTTCTCTTTGAATATCGGTATCGTACCACAAAAAGGCGTATTGTTACGTGCGTAATAAATATGTATTGTTTGCTTATTAAAACTTGGCTTTATCTTTTTCCGGCAAATCTTAACACTGTACAAATCAGTCGAACTCGTAAATAATGTCTTCCGAATCGAAATACGCAGTACGATACTACATACATATACATATGTATATAGACTATTTTTCAATAAAATGAGCTTCATATATAGTTATTATGTTTGGTCTTATATATATTTAGCAATAAATTTATAATTTTTTTTGGAACAAATCTAGTTTACAATCTAAAGCTTTTATAGAAATATGCGATTTTCCACTACAATCGTGAACGTATATGGCCAATATTGGTATTATTTTAAAGCTCTTGAATCGATCTTTCTGAATATACAAAATTTATATCAAAATGTTTAACTGCCACTAGTTTTTATAAAATTTTACATCAAAATATTACGGATGTGCACTAGGTTAATACTTGTGTAGGTCATTCCAGTAAAATCGTAAAAGAAAATTTATTAAATATCGATTAGGTATTTTGTTCTATGGAGTAATTCGACATCGCAGACCCATTGACCTGTCTAGTTCGTTTGTATTTACAAGATCTGTTAGAAACCCCCAGATTATGATTTCCAGAATTTCCTCATCTTTTTTTAGTAGGTCTTTTATAGTTAGGGTTTGGAATTTTTTACCATATTCATTACGGATATTTTCGCATTCAAATAATGTATTTCGTTTAAAACTACTGGAATTCTATATCTCAAATTAATACATTTTAGCACTTTGTAAATTGTATATCCATTTTACCTTATTTGGTTGTGCTATTTCCCTCTTAGTTTGTTACTGTCTGGAACTTTTTTAGGATATTTTTCATTTCTTTTTTTCTCTTTGTTATTTTTTATTGCGACAGGGGAGCCATTAACCATTAACTATGATATGTTGTTTTTTGATAATAGCTTAATTTTATTATTATTAGTTTATTAGTGTTCAAATATGTATACCTATAATTTGTTGTTAATTTCTCAGGATATATGAACATGCAATATTGTTATTTTGGCCTCTAAGGCTTGATATTGCATAAATGAAATAAATAAATAAAATAAATAACAAACACCAGCTTCGCTAACTAAAGCTTTTCTGGATAGACGCAAAGATTTTTTTCCCATATGGTACTTTTTTCACTTTACTTTTTTCTTATTTTTCAATTTTTTATCATTCTAGGTACTAGTTTTTTTATTTAAAGCTGCTTCGGTAAACGAGATTTAAGCCGTTTTTTATACTTAGGTATTAGACAAAAAAAGTGTTATAAAAATATGTTTAAGCTTACCGGCATGGTGGAAGTGTTTTCCCAATAGGGCTAAATCTATCTTTTGCGTATGACAGAGCTTTGTTTTCATTGATTTTACGAGCAGGACCTGTTTTCCATGGATCTGGCGTGGCTATTTTTGCCAATTTTGCTTCACATTTTTCACAAACCATTATACATAAAGTAAATTAAAAAATTTTATACATTTTGTAAATACTAATAAGTTTAGTACTAACCAAATGAATTCACTAGAATTCTTGGAAGGCGAATTGAGTATTGAATACTCAATTCGCCTTTGTTTTTGGCATAAACTTTGTTTGTTTTTTTTAGTACAAAAATCCGGTAAAGACGATTTCTAACAGCCCGTCTTCACGTGCAATCGTTTCTTGCAGTCTCGACTTAACATAAGATTTATTAATGCTATGTTCATACGACGATAGAAACCACTGGTTTCGCTCTCTGAAACTACATAGATTGCCAAACATGCTGTCAATACGATTTATTCCTGTTTCATTTCGACATTTTTTTGTGTTGTTAGTGTGATTTTTTTTTAAATAGATAAAAAAGTAAATAAAACTTAAGAATATATTATTTAATACTTTAATTAATATTATTATATTATAATTATCACTTTATTTTATTAAAATTAATTTTTATTTTGTTTTTTCTTTTTGATTTTTTTTGAGAGCTAGTTCTGATAAACTAACGATAACTGTTATCAAAATTGGAGATGATAATACATTTGTCCTGTTTCGCAGCCTGTTTCAAAATGAAACGACCTGTTTCGCTCTCTAAATTTTGTATGGGAAAACAAGTCGTTTCAATCATGTTTGGGGCGCGAAACAGGAATAAGAGAGCGAAACACGAATATTGCTGTCCGTGTGAACATGGTATAACACCAATTTTAAGTTAATGCTATGTTCATACGATGATTGCCAAACATGCTGTTCATACGATTCTTGTTTCATGTTAACATTACTTTTTTTTTGCATATTTATCAGGTCTATGGAGTCGAAGTTGAGGGTTTTGTACCGGAGTCAAAGTCCCCACAAAAATTCGCGACTCCGATTCCAAAATATTTACGAATATTATTCAAAATAAAAAAATTGTATGAGGGTCTGCTACAAAATTTTTGAAGTCAGAAAATAATTACCAGGAGGTTACCACTTGTTTTCATTCGAAAAGTAAAATTTTATTTCCCATTCGCAAGTTAAAGTTAAAAGAAATATATATTTTTAAAAGTTTGGATATAAATGTGTTAGATTTGGATAAAGATGACTATCATAGTGATTTAGAACCTAAAGTCTATTGAAAAAAGTTATTCAAACTAAAAACTTGCCTGGGTAAAGAAATGTTTTAAATATTCCAACATATAATTAATTTTATTTTTATCTGGCAACTTTCAAATGCTTTAGTTAAAAGAATATTTAACAGTTGTAAAACTGAATTACGAAGGGGGAAGTTGTATAAAACCCTGCAGGCATTTAAAAAAAAAATACTGTTTATAGTATTTTTTTGAAAGCATGAAACTTAATCATAGATTAATACACTGCATTACCAATTGATACTGATTTCAAACAAATAGGCAGACGTCCAATTTTATTCCTCTTTTCCGAGCATTGATAGCTGCATGTCACGAATAAAATTAACAATGTTGACCTCCAGTAAGTCAATTGTTGCTGGAGTATCAGCACAAACAAATGACTTTAAGTCCTACGGAAAACAAATAAGAGGTGTCACATCGCACGGCCTTGAATTCTAATTGACAGTTTTTTTCTCTCAATCAACCCATCGCCTTCATTTGTGAAAATTACGTTGTGTCATTTAAATCATGAATTCGCCTCGATGGTTGATTTTCAAAGTCAATGTGGATAATTTGGGCGCATTGTTCAAGCATGAATCTATTCATGATGATGTGCCTGAGCAAAAAGTAAGAGCAGTATGACAGTTCGTTTGACAGCAAACCTTTTGTTAATTTATTTTAAATTACAATAAAAATCTTAACAGTTTGACTAATATTGATATTCTCTTTTTATTAAATAAAACTTCAATTTTATATCAGGTGTAATTTAATTTCAATCGGGTAATTTTGATTCTTCTCATGTTTTTTTTACAAACAAATATATAATACTACTCCATCTTGATACATACTCTAGTAGACTAGTTTTGAAACTACTCCATGGTATACTCCAGAGGATTAGTTTTAACGAAATGTTTTCGTTTTTAAACGAAGACATGTCGTTTCACTACAAACTGTTTTTAACAATGATCCCTGCAAATACAAGGACCAGTCCAAACTCGCGTGTAAAGAGTAGCCCACAAGGGACTAGGACTAGTCCAAAAATAACCAAAACGTATGGAAAAAACATGGTCTATTTAACATTACGATGTCCTAGAGCAGGACCATATAACCCATCTTTGCACTACAAAGGACTAGTTTTAAAACTACTCCATTGTGTACACAAGAGGATTAGTTTTAACTTCGTTTAAAAACGAAAACATGTCGTTAAAAAACGAAGACATGTCGTCTCACTACAAACACTTTTGAACAATGAAATGGTCCATGCTTGCATTACACCGGACCAGTCCATGGAGTAGTCCATTTCATGAAATTGGATCACTAATTCCAATATTATATCTGCAGGGCCCTGCAGATAACGAGACTAGTCCATACATGCATGTAAAGAGTAGTCCATAAAGGTCATAAAGGAGTACTCCAAAACTACTCCAAATATATGGATAAAAGGTGGTCCATTTAACATTACGATGTCGTAGGAGGGGACCATATAACCCACCGAACTAGTCCCTAAACTACTCCATGGATAACTAAAGTGTGTAAGTTTTAAAAGTACTCCATGTCCCTACTGTATGGAGTACACTAAAGGGGTAGTTTGAAAACTACTTTATTCCACTACTGAATGAAAGACTAAAAATAACTTTACGATTAAGCTTTCTTATTTTTGTTTATTAAAAATAAAATAATAATAAAAACAATCCTTTTCTCACCCATATATATTTATTATATTTTGAAGAAAATGTTTATTTAATAAAAAAATTAGTGTTCCATTTTTTTAAATTATCCTTATAAAAAAACCTAAGTTAAATTAATTAATTTTTCGTTTAAGAAACAAAACCTTATAGCTAAAATCATATCATATGTCATGCCTTTTTCACAAACTTTCCTTTTCCACTTTTAAATAAACAATTAATAATGGACACCATCAGGGCCACCAATGTGTAATACTGTTATACCCTTTGTACACTTGCATACATTTCGGAGGAACGCATGGAATATGTTGAAACTGTGAAACAGACATTCACACTTGCAACATTTAACATTTAACATTATTTCAGTTGTCAAAATACACAAACACCACGCGCTTTTAAAAATTAAATGAATTTTAAAAAAGATTTAGTAATTGGATTAAATATACGTTGGCAAGAGCATACCCAGTTATTATCGCACTATATAGAGATAATAATGGATTCTATAGCAGATGAAGATGATGATGGGGTCGTCTTACTAGATACAATTACTACAGTACAATTTCAAGGAACGTGTGGATGTTTGCATGTAAACGAGTAATCAAAACTTTTATTTTAATATAAACAAATAATTTTTTAAGAATCGCTTTGGAAATTTGTGGGAAAGAGATATCCCAAATTATAATGACGATTTCTTTAAGGAATGCTTCCGAGTCGAAAGAAAAATGTTTTCAGTACTTGTACAAAAGTTAGAAGTTATGCGAAAAAAAAGACACACGTTTTAGAAGAGCTTTACCGTTAGAAAAGCGCAACTATTGAAAATCTTTCTGAAGATAACCTGAAATTGGAAACATATTTTATAAATATATTACAAAAAATTAAATTAAAAAAAAATACATGTACCGTCGCTCATTTTGTTTGTTAAAATATTTATTGTTGACAATAAATGTCAGTTTTGTTAGTGATGGAACTTAAATGTCATTTTCAATGTCAGTTTAACTAGTGAAGACACTAAAAATATCACAAAATGTAAAAGGGAACAAAATGAGATAGAAACATTCTGTAAAAATGTTGAAAAATTTTGATTTTTAGCCCTATGTATTTCTTATGGGAAAATTCAAACATCTTCGCAAATGAATGTTAAATGTTGACAAGTGTGAAAAGGCTATTAACTATAGAAAAGAAAACATCATCCAGTTGTTGGCAGCACTGCATGTTAATTTCTTATCCGCCCCATACACGTTTCAATTCAATTGTCAACTGAGTATTTCAACTGAATTGATGCTTGGCCACACACTTTATCAACTGAATTGAAAGATTTTAAAATTTAATGAAATAAGAGACAATTTTTAAAATAATTAACTTTTTTTTGCAAAAGAAAGCTACAAACATTAATTTTGACAGCTGATCAAGAGACTCGAGCACACACAGTACAATCAAATTGAAAGACTTAGTAGTCAACTTGAAAAAAATCAAAAATTTTTGATTTTTCTCCAAACAACTCGACAACCATCAATCTAATCAATTGACAAAGCCGCTTTAAGTAAAATGCAACAGAATTGACGCAGCATTATCGGCCTCTGTATTCATTGAAAACACAACAGAAATGAAAAAAATAAAAACAATGTGTGTGTTTGGCAAGCATTTTGTGTGGTTTATAATGCCCTTTATACCATCCGTGGGGTGGAATTCGTTAGATAGAGAGAGAGTCTAAATCTCATGTACACAAGAGTTTTTGTTAGTTTTTTAATTTTGCTCTTAAGAAACTAATAGAAACTGTAACCAATATATCGGTTAATACTACCGGCTATATAGATAGTAAAATCACCGGTAGTATTGTAGGGATTCTATGTGATCAGAGTTGCATTTGCTTGTAACGTAGCTGAGTCATATGAGTTTGATTTTTTTTCTGGTGCCTTGATATTTTGGTAAATATTGTCAATCAACAATAATGGATAACTCTGAGTTGTATTCATGATTTTCGACATGTTTTGGAGCAAAACTAGTTTTTGTTTGAGTTTTTCGAATGTGAAAAATGTATGGGAAAACAATTAACAAAACGCTTCATTTGCTGCAAAACTGGTTTTGTGGCGCAAAACATGTAAGTGGAAACGCACTATTAGGCAACGATGGCAGCACATACGAAACATGTACATGAACAGCCTACACGAGTGGAATTCATGTGCGACATGCTGTTTTTACCAAGTTGATGGATAGTGAAGACGGGTAGTAATAATAGTAAAAAATATTCTGTTATTCTCTCAGCGTAATTGCCTAATTGCTGAGATATATATCCTTGGTATATCTGGTATATGTTCCCAGGTAAATATTGCGCGTGAAGATGGCTGGTTAATCAAATACAAAGTATGACATTTCTTTTAGTACTAATTCAAAAAGCAACTCTGATTTAATTAACTTTAATTAATATGGCATCACTATGTTTTGCACTTTCTGGCATAATTCGCATTCGTTTTTTGCGCGTTGTTGCAGCAGAAGAAGAAAGAAAAAGCAGAAGAAATTTTCATTTTTCAATTTTTTCATTTGTGAGCATGTTTTAAGTATTTATTAATATAGTAAATAGAATACACGGAAAGAAACCTTAAATTAAAAACAAATAAAATCATACTATTTTTAAAATGGTAAGAAAAAACAAACATTAATTTTCTTTAAAAGGAATCGATTTTTTTTTATCACTTTTTAACCCTTGTTAATGGTACAGGGGGTATTGGCTGCAGACAAAAGAATAGATAAAAAATTCTGTTTACTCGTTTTGTTTTTACTTCCAAAATGAAAACTATGTATTCAATGTGTTTTCATTTTTACAATTTTTATTTCAGTCGAAGAAAATGTCTCGATATCCCAGTGATCGTAAAGTATATATTGGCGATCTGGGAAATAGTGCTCGGAAGAATGAATTAGAATATGCATTTGGTGCGTATGGTCCTTTACGTAGTGTATGGATAGCACGTTCGCCACCAGGATTTGCATTTGTCGAATTCGAAGATGCTCGTGATGCCGCTGATGCTGTTAAAGGCTTAGATGGCCGTACTATATGTGGACGCAGAGCTCGTGTAGAATTGTCAACCGGGAAGAGCACAAAAACTGGTGGTGGACGTAGTGGGGGCGGAGGTGGAGGTGATCGCCGAGGTGGCGGTGATCGTTACGGTGGCAGTGGTGGTAGAGGTATTGGAGGCGGCAGAAATGGGGGCGGTGGTGGTGGTGCAGGCGGCGGTGGTGGTGGCGATAGCAAATGTTATGACTGTGGTGACCGTGGACACTATGCTCGTGATTGTCATCGTCACGGACGCAGCAGAAGGCGGTAAGTGAAAATTGTTTTATACTTTCAACATTTTTAAAAATGAAAAGATTTTAAACTAATGCAGTTTCTTAAATTTTGTATCAAAAATTATTTTATATTTAAGCTGAGTTTATAGTAGAAAAAGATGATTAAAATGACCTACATAAGTATGTATTGTACATGAATATATGTACAAATATATGTTGAAATACATATTCAAAGTACAACAAATTTGTTAATATTGACGTGACATATCACAAATTTGTGCAGCGTGATTTTAAAAAAAGTCAAATTATGATTATGGAACGATCATATTTTTTGGGGGATGAACAAAACCAAGATAGTTTCATTTAAAATACACATGTATATTTGTAAAAGCATAGGTAGCCATGTATTAAAAAGTGGAAAAGTATTCCAAGAAGATAGTACCCAATAAGTTAATTGCTGAATATCTAAGTTTATTTACTTAGATTCAGCCTGATTACCATTGGCGTTAGTGTTAACGCCGGTGACACACAATTTGAGTTCTATAATCTACTAGGTATTTACACCAACGTCAACCGTAGTAAGGCTAATTAATTATAAAGGATTTTAGCAGAGTTATGTGCAATATTGTAAACATAGTTTTCAAGTCGCTTTTTGTATAATACAGGCTGTATTACTTTAACAAACAACCCGTAATTTCTTGTTTGAGTAACTTACTTTATTGGCAGTGAGCGGTCAAAGCCAAATAATTTCTATTAATTTTTATTTCGAGTGGAAGCATCAACTTCATGCATTTAAGTAGCTAATCAAATTTTTGTTTTGAAAAGATTTTTAATGTTTTGATTAAGTACTTCATAAATGGGATATTTTCGTGTGGATATTGTGGATATCCGCGTTTTTCTACTATTGTGTGAAAGAACTCCAGTTGCTAAAAACACATGCGGAAAACGACGGTAAATATAAAAAAAAAACAAAAAGTGCTGTGGTGTGGCAAACAAAAAAGTTGTAGTTCTAAAAACTTCATTAATATACATATGTATGCACGTACCTTCCATTCCACACTGGGTAATGTGATTTACTTTTTAGGCCTAAACCGATATGGCTGCAATCCAGAATTTAAGTGTTTTTCACAGCTGGATTTTTTTTTGTTTTTGTAAAGCGGAAATTTTTATGAACGCAAGAGTGTACATATTTTAAACCTAGACCGACAAAGTTATACAGGGGTGTCATAGAAACCAATTTTATTGGAATTGGATTTGAAACCGACAAAAAAAAATACGTTGGTGTCTTGAAATCCAATATTGTCGGTTTTTTGTTCGAACTTAAATTAGTGTCGGTTTTAGGTGTCACAAAAACCAATATTATCGGTTTTTATTGAATACAAACCAAGCAGCTTACAGCTCTTGTTTTTTATTAGAAATACATATAGTTGTTAAAAGCTTAATATTTTTATTTTATTTATTCAACAGTTATATTTTTTGCATAGATGGAAGAACATAAAATTGTTAAAATAGAATTTTTCGCATGTCTCACAAAAGTCCTTCCCTCACTTTATCAGCAAATATGCAACAATAGCAATGTGTTATTATATAGATTTTATGGCTTGTTTGAAATATTAAAAATTTTCGCCAATTTTCGCAATTTTTACAAACCTTTTTATGCTACTTTCCGACATTTTGTTATTTAAAACCCTTTTAGCGATTTTAAATAAATTTTCCACTTTTGCAATTTTTTGCGAATTTTAGCCATGTCTCTTATATTTGTGGTTCTTACCAGTTTTTACGATTTCTAATAAATATTAAACGTTGCTATCATGCCGATGTTAGCAAATTTTTGCGAATTTCCGCTAATTTAACAATTTTTACCGAATTTTTGTCATTCCTTATAGTTTTATTGACTTTATGGCTTGTGTGAAATATTATAAATTTTCGCGAGTTTACGCGATTTTTGCATACTTTTTTCCCCCACCTTTTCTGCTCTTTCGTCGCAAACTATATAAATAATTTTTTTTGTACTTTTAATAAATTCGCTTTATGTTTTTGCAAAAAAATACAATTACACAAATGTAAACCACAAATGCAAATAATAGCTGTGTTCCACAAGATCTCGGGCAAGTTCGGACTAATGAGAGTAAAATGAAAATTACTCTCTAAATTTGCTGAAACTACCCAAAGTTGCTGGAACGCAAAAAACCATTTTTGAACATCTTCAAATACTAATGCTGCTTACTTTTCAAATTAAGATCTATTTAAGTGATTTAAGACGCTTACAAGTCATAACATTATAAAACTAAAACATTTGCATCATTGTAATTTTCTATATTTTGTATTTTTTTTTATATTAAAGATTAAGGGAAATATGTATGCAATAACGTTTTAACCACTTTCATTTTTCACAAAAACCCTACATTTTGCTTTTTAATATGTTTTTTAATTAAAACTAAACTTTTCCTTTTACTTGTAAATTTCCTGAATTATTTATCAGTTTCATATGTAAACAAAAACAGCTGATTGTTTTTTCTTGTCCGAACTTACCCAAATAAAAAGTTCGTGCAAATTTGTACAGGAAATGAAAAAAATTACTCTCTCAATTACTCTCTTTATTGCACAAAAATTGTTATGTGGAACGCTTTTGGGTAACTTTTTGCAAGTTCGGACTGTTTCGTTATGCATGTGGAACAGAGCTAATATAACCATGGCATTTTTTTCATATGTTTACTGTATTACCATTCTTATTTTCTTTTATATAATTTTCTTTTTATGAAAAACAAACAAAAATTTCATTGAAAGCAGTAAAAACATGCCCCAAAACATAAAACTCATTATTCGAATATCGGTTTTATTTTTGTTCGAAAATAACAAAACCGACTTGTTTTCATGACACCAAATGAAACCAATATTGGTTTACCAAACCGACAAACAGCAAAACCGACATGGATTCTATGACACCCCTGATAGAAAGGATTTCTTGCCACGTGCAAAAAAATTTACATTAGGGACGGTTAATTCGAAAGGGTATAAGTGGCGCCCAGAATTTTATGTAGTCCATTTTATCAAAATGGATCAGGTGGTCCAATATTATTTGTAGGGTAATACGTATACACTAGAGGTCTGCAAGAATAAATAAAAAGCAATTTCAACATACTCATTTGTTTTTTAATTACAATGTGTCGATCACCCAATGATAACGAAACAAATGAAAAAAAACCAGAGACAAAACAACAACTCATTCTATTCAGTCAAATCAAGTCAAATGAGTAAATTATTCAAATATAATTTGAATGTAATTACATATTTTAAAATATGTGTACCTACACATTATGTATGTATGTGTAAGCTTAACTCTTATAAATAAAAGAAGCCACAAGCTTATACACATATTACGGCAAGGTATTCAAATAAATGTATGCACATTCAATAATTCAAAAATTATTTGAATATTTTTTGTAAACTTGCACTCTCTAACGGGTCATTCCAATGTTTTGTTATTTATGAAGTACTCTCATATTCATTTACAGTAAACAAGTTTTTTATTCAATTCATTCATTCTTATTTTTGTATATGGTTTACTCTCTTCTTATCTTTTTGAATGTTTTATAATTGAATAAATGTTGTGCACTTTGAGTAAAGGCAAACAAGTGAGTTATTCAAAGCAGACCTCTAGTATACACTACGTGCAAGTAATTACTTGCATGTGGAAACGTAGGGTAATGGTATGCCACTACTGTATACATATTATCAAAGAAAATTTGTTCGAAATAGTCGAATCTCATGCCATTCACCCCTGATGAAAATTTCTTTAGTCGTTTTTGACAATATTCGATTACTATTGACAGTCAATTGATATTTATTAAGGCGCTTTTAAGTCGACTCAAATGAAAGTAAAAGAAATTTTAAATGAAATGTAAACATATTTACTGAATACGTTTCAAATTAAAAATGGGCACGAATTTAACGCGAAAATTCGGAAAAGTTTGCTAAAATAGCGAAAATTCGCGAACATTTTCAATATATCAAAAAAGCCACAAAATTCACTAAAGTCCCTAAAACTATAAGAAACCTCAAAACTTTTGGTAAAAATTAGCGGAAATTTGCAAAAAAAATTCCTAACAGCTACATGATAAGTCTAATTTTTATTAAAAAACGTTAAAGCTGTAAAGAATCAGAAAACTTATAGGAAAAAATCGCTTCTATCGCGAACATGGCGAAAATTCGCAAAAATTGCAAACTTGGAAACAAACCCTGATATTGATTTGAAATCGCTAAATCGGCTTAAAAAAAAACAAAATGTCTCGAAATAACAAAACAAAGCGAAAATTTTTAATATTTCAAACAAGCCATAAAATTCATTAAAAGTCCCGTAAACTATAAAGAATGGCAAAAATTTGGTGAAAATTGCATGATAGAAAAGTCTTATATTTTTAGTAAACGTTAAAGCTATAAAGAATCAGAAAACTTACAGTAAAAATATCTCTTATCGAAAACATGGCGAAAAATTCGCAAAAATATTCAAAATTGGAAACAAACTCAACTTTATTTTAAAAAGCTAAATCGGTTAGCAAAATATGTCGGAAAGTAGCATAAATAACGTTAAAAAGTGAGTAAAGAACAAAACTATTTGGAGATGAAATTTTTTTTTTTTATTTTCGATGACTAGTCGACGTCGACACAACATTCTTATAAAATACCAAATTAACGTCGAAGTAATATAGTCGTCGACTTGATGTGACAACAATTTAAAATTAATGTCGACGTCGACGACGACTTAAATAATAGGGGTGGGTGATTGGGTTTTGTTTTTACACATACCATAGCGAGTTCATTTTTAAAATGTCGTTGAAGCGTCAACTTGAGATAATTTGTTTACGTCTCAAATTAAAAAAAAAAAAAACAAATCGAGTTACTGAGTTAATCGTTTATGCACATTTTTGGGGAAAAGGTTTACTTTTATTTATATAATCATTCGGCCTTATTGTGGTTGTCGTTGTCGTATACGACTGTGTAATAGATTAAAGTAATACACAACATGTGTTCTTTAATCTACTACAAAAAAGACACGTTTGTTTACGAAAACGACAACCACAATAAGGCTGATTATTTTAACAATTTTAATGCTCTATAATTAACAAACTTGCTTTTATTAATGGGCGTTTAAACAAATTCATCATAATATGTAATACATTTAACAAGTTAAAACATAATTTACAATTTTACAACAATCCAGTAAATTTGCATTAAATTTTTAACAGGGTAGCATTGCTTATCGTTTTGACATTTAGTGGCATGCAAATGCCAAATTTCCACTCGCATGCAATTTTTGCTGCCACTGGAGCTGCCATTGCGAAAAATGTGAGTGTATTGAGTTTGAACTGGCAGTGGCATGTGTAAATGCTAGGTAACTGCCCGTCTAAACCAGTGATAATTATTGCGACATATCCCAACAAAGACGGAGGTTTGATTTCAAATTGAAAATGATTTGAAATCAAACGTTTTCTCAAACGACAAACGTTTGATAATGATTTGAAAATCATAGCGTACTCAACAAAAAATGGGAAATTATTTTAAAATTGAAAAATGCCTTTATTTTCAACTTGCTTTCAAACGTAATTCTTAAATGTTTTTCAAATGTGGATTATAATACAATGTGGAATATAAATAAAACTATTTAATTTTTTTTATTTTATTTAAATTTATTATTTATTTAAATAAACTTTGAGATACGCATTCGGTACCATAGCTAAAAGATGAAATAGTGTTCTTTCCGTCCTCTAATTCTTGGAAAAATAAAATACTTGGCTCCCTTTTATTTTGAGGATTGTAGCACCGCGATCGTTCAACAAACTTTCTTCACTTTCCCGTTTTATTATTTTTTTTCGTATTTTTAATCATTGTAATTTCTCACAAATAATTTTTATTTTTCACAAGAAATAAACTGTTCATTTTATATTAAAATTTATTTTTAATAGTAAAACACATGTAACCACAAAGTAAAAAAATTTAACTAATCGCCATTTTTAATGCTTACATTTATTTTTCGCTTTAGTATTTCCAAGTTTATTTTTGATTTGATTTTAACATTTGACAAACATTTGACATCAAATTGATAAAACATTTGATATCAAATGTTTATTTTTAAATCATTATCAATTTGAATTTAAATGTTAAATCGGACAATTGAAAAACGTTTGAGAATTGCGTTTGATGTCAAATAGTAAAGTCATTTCATATCAAAGGTTTGACTTCATGTTTGTTGGGATATTGCAGTAAATGTCAAAATTATGTTATCTTTAATGTAGACAGCAATTTATGGTACATATTTATTGCCGGTTATTTATGTTGCAATAATGGTTAGTCCATTATCGATGACAATTATTGCTTACATAAAACGTAAAATTTGGTTGTCAATTGAAAAAAGCAAAAAAAAAAAAAATAGAAGAAAATTGTGTGGGAAAGAAATTAAATGTTGGAAATTGTAGCAAATTATAATTGAAGTAAAAGAATTAAATTAAAGAATTTAATAAACACTAAAATAAAATTACAAAAATTATTTTTATTATTACATATAATTTTTTTCTTATTCGATCTTTATTATTAAAATGAATATCAATTTGTTTAACTTCCTCTTTGTAGAACGCGAGCGCAAAAGTGACTCGTTTAACTAACATTCAAAACAACAACAAATTTTGAAGTTTTGTTTTAAATGTTAATTAAACGAGTCACTTTTGTACTCGCATTCTACAAACAGGCAGTAAGTTTGAGTTCTTATTTATATAAAAATAATAATTTTTCTTTAACAAAAATAAAAAAATCAATATTTTTATATTAACCGTAGATCGAGCCTTAAAAAAAATTCATAATTCTTCCTATGTATCATTTTTGATACATACTAGAGAGCATAGGAGTAATTGACTAAAATGAATACACTAAAAGTTTTTTTTACTATTTTTTATTTATGTTTAATTAAGTCAATAAAATATGAGTAATTTTAGAAACCATTAATGCAATCAACGCAAACATTTTTGGCGTGTTTATCACTACAACAAGGCTTCTGACATAAAAAGCAGAAATTTGATGACCAGTTGTTTTTATTTTCACCCGAAGTATAACATTTTTGACATCTAGCACGTTTCTTTTTTTCAGAATTTTCGGTTTTATGTTTTTTTGATGAACCAGCTTCACTGTCATTTGATTCATCTGTGCTTTTGGCTGAAAGTTTTTTTAAAATTGCCAGAGAAAATTCATTTCTAGGACGTTTTTCCATATAAGGCTTTGACAGTGATATTGCTAACTCGTGAAGAAATGTTTTACGTTTTGTACTGGTTTGAGTTTGTTTCCAGTTGGCGTCAACTTCGTTGTATATAATGTAAGCATTCAAAGCAGATATATCAATAATGTTGGAAAAAACAGCCATCGGCCAGCGATTATTTTTTCGTTTGCAACTATAGCAACTCAACATTTTATCAACAGTATCAACTCCTCCTTTCGTTGAGTTATAAAACGATATAATTTCAGGCAACTTTTTGGGGCAATCCGCAACTTTAGGCTCATGATGCATTGTACTCATGACAATTGTACACTTGTCTTTGTGGCTTATATAACTAACCATAGCTGTATCAGGGGTAAAAGCGAATGTTGACTCATACCGTGGAATTTTTTTACATACCAAAAGCTTTGGAGGAATTGATCTTTTGTTTTTTCGCATAGTTCCTACCATTGTTATATTGCGTTTTAAAAGCTTTTGACCAAGGCTATACGAAGAAAAAAAATTATCCATTGTAACATTATGTCCTTTTAGACCATCCACTAAATCAAGAACCACCCGTTCTCCTTGGTTTCTCTCAGGAATTCCTGATGTAGCCTTTCCCAAATATGGTTGAATTTTCCATACATAACAAGTACGCGAGTCAACAAGTAGCCAAAATTTCAGACCATACCTCTCTGGTTTGGATGGAATATATTGGCGAAATTTACAGCGACCATGAAAACCTAGCAATTGCTCATCCACTGTAACACAATCATTAGGATTGTAAAAAGTTGAGAGGCTGTCAGACCATTTTTCCCAAAAGTTTCTAATAGGTGCGAACTTGTCTTCACTCTTCTGGGAACGTCTGGTTAACACATCATCAAACCGTATTATTTTGTGTATATACAAAAATGTTTTTTCAGACATTATTGACCGAAATATAGGACGTCCATAGTACTCATCAAAAAGATCGTGTAAAGTTTCATTTTTTGACCTATTGAATATAAAATATATGTGTTCATATGTATGTCATTTGAAAACCTATAAATTTGCTTACTTGTATACTCCGGCCAACAATAAAACCGCCAAATAGGCATGAAATAATTCCTCATCGATTTCAATATGATTGGAGCCATTTATATGTTTTCCATATTTGTTGGAGTTATTGATTACGATCTTTGTTATTTGTGAGGAGAAAACTAACAAAAACGAATCTCGAATAGTATTTACGCGACTTGAGGCAAATTTTGTTATACCTAAAAAACAGGTCTCAATTCAATCACCTTTTTTTCTAATCACGACTCACCTGGGCGCATACTAAGAATATTTTCCTTTCCTAATCTACCAATGGGATAAGGTTCACTTCGCCAAGTAGTACCATCTTTGGCTAAATACAAAGGATCACTATTTGTGCTACTGCTAATGCCTTGATCAGAATCCGAAGACGAGCCACTTTCGTGTTCTTCTTCATCTGAAATATCAGGGTCACAAACTGCAATATCAGTGTCATCTGCTTCAGAAATGTCATCATCTTCATCACTTTCACTTAGCACTTCATTTACTAGTTCTTCGAGAGTCAAAAACCGTGGATAAGACATTTTTAGAAATTATCACTTTGAACTGAATTTTTTTTCTTCAATAGAAACGCACAACAAATCAAAATCACTTGTTAATTATATGCACAACAGCACAGAAACACACAAAATGCTGTATGTATCAAAAATGATACATAGCTAGAATTATGAAGTTTTTGAATTTCTCATGGCCTGCTTGGAATTTTTTTTTAAATTGTTATTTAAAATAACGGCAAGAACAATGTTAACAAAGTCTCAATAGATGTGGCATCCCTAATTTTTTGGAAAAAAGTTATTTTGACGCAAAAAACGAAATGTATCATTTCTGATACAAGGCTCGATTAACGGTTAACAATGACTTCAAGCTTAAACAAATTAATATACATTTAAATAATAAAGTCGAAAAAGAAAAAAATTATATTAATAAAAATAATTCTTGCAAGATAGCGTCAGTTTTTACACTGCACCTTTTTGCTTGATTTTTTTCAAATTATGAGTTAACTTAAATACGTTTTCCCATGCCTTTAACATAAGCTGAGCAGTAAGAAATATTGCTCTGTTATTCTGCCGACGTTATTGCCAGCCAACTTGCTGAGATAATTATCTTTAGTGCAGACCTAGGGTAACCCCGGGTCTCTACGTAGCAATATTTATTGCGGCAAACGTCAATTTTGATTGCTCCATAAAATTTGCGACGTATAGACCGCATATTGCCATGAGTGGCAATCCATTGCGCAATGATTGCTCTTCTTATTGCTTGAGCAATTATTGCTTAGCAATCTGCTGTAAAATCAGCTGTTATTTATCTGACATTTTATTTTTCTGTACGTTTTTTATGGCAAAGCAATTTCACGTGTTCTCCAGCAATATAGTCAGCAATTATTGCGCCATGGTTCTGCCGACGTTATTGCTTGTGCGTAAGGATTGTTTAAAAACAAAATAAATAAATTATTATACAATTAAATGAAAAAATGTATGAATAATATCGCTTTAATTTGTTCCAAGCCTTATATTTGTTTTCAACCCGTAATAGTGTTCAGAAACCTCTCTTATAGCTTTAAAAATCTCCACTATCCATCGACTTGGTATGAATAGTAAACAAAACA